>CM050168.1:178958470-179558470 GCA_027410445.1 Discoglossus pictus | reverse complement strand
TGAGCGCAAGTTAGAGGTGGGAGAGCCTTGCATTGTGTGGCAAACAGCATTGCCATGGCTTCAAATTTTATTGCCATCATTTTTGACGGGCAAGTCGCTAGTAGGTTATAGCTAATAATTTTGATGGATGATGTTTCTTTGAGAAATAATAAAGGAGCTTTTGTTTAAATACAAAAATAAATATCTCTCCTACAGCTTATATAGAATTCAATAGTCTCATTTTGTCAACTATATATGTGTATATACAGTATATATATATATATATATATATATATATATTTATATATATATATATATTTATATATATATATATATTAATATTTAGTAAATAAATAGTACATTTATGTTCCCATTTGAATGTCTAAAACAAGTTGAAAAAGAATTTAGAGAAATACAGTTATTACACTGCATTCTGGGAAGTTGAGCAGGGACATGCAAATGTGCCCACAAATGCTTCTCTCTTCAATCCATAACATATATACATTTTGACTTACTTCATACAAACCCACCCCATATCTCTTTACATTAATGTTTATAGTTTTATATATATATATATATATATATATATATATATATATATATATATATATATATATATATATATATACATATACATATACAGTACATATGTACAACTATGAGCATTTTTGTAAAGAGATATGTGGGTGGGTTTGTATGAAATAAGTCACAATGTCTTGTGTTTGTTACGTTCAAGTGACATGTGGGTTTAAGATCAAGCTGACACTTTATAACTACACTTGATGCAACTTAATATTTACCTTGTCACAAACAATACCGGTGCTTCCCACATATTTATTAAGTTAAAAAAATAATAGCAAATATTTAAAAGACATAACAGAAATTTACCATCAAAGGCATTCTATATTAATCCTTTCTTTAGCATATGGATGGTTAATCAGTCTGATTAATTGTTAAAATTACAGTCTTTTAGTTTTCTATAGAAATCCTCAACATGACTGTTTAGATAATAACTGGTGCATTTAGAATATTTGGTGGGTGGGATTGCGCCTCTCACATAACATGAACCAGAAGTTGCAGTTGCTTCACATTAATAACCTATAACATTTATGTGACACTGTGGTTCCAAATATAGCATAATATAAAAATATAGATAATATAACAATCTATATTAAACGAATGCTATTAAAACAATTACATTTCCTTATAGAAATATTGCATTGTAGCTTTTCTGCTCCATCCACCAAGCACTCTCAGTTATTTTATTCATGTGTGTGGTTATGACTAATAAATGCTAATTATTACCTGTTATCTGGCTATGTGACTAAAAGGACCTCTGCAAAATGACAAAAATAGGTCTGAAAACTGACTAAGGGCATAATTAAGCAAGAAAGAAGTAATTAAGCAAGAAAAAAGTTGCCTCTGCAAGACCCCAGATCCATGATAACTTTGTAGAGGTTATATGTGTGAGAAGGGTATTTCATTTTTTGGAGAGATGTTGTTGCATCCTTTGATGCAACGTCCTGCTTCGGGCCAGTGGGGGAGCAGGGGTGCTGTGTCAAATTTAGTCTTATCTAGTTATCTAATAAAATCCCTTTACTTCTGCCAATCCCCTCCTCCCCATCCCTCCCTCCACTCATACCTACAAAAACACACCCCATCCATCATCCATAAACAGAGTCTTCAAAACGTCAGATTTCCCCAACATATATTTTATGTCCATGGCTTATACAGCTGCTAATATTGTTAGTTTGGTACTATTTAACAAAAATGTGTCTTTTCTTCTTGAACTGCGGTGGCCCTTTAATTGAAACATATGCGGTAATTCAATTAAAATTTACTGCGAACTTTCTATTTTTTTTATGCATTTACAATATATATATATATATATATATATATATATATATATTAGATTGGGGAGTGCAGTTTATTTATTTTCTTAGAGCATATATAGCAGTGTTTTTTTCTGGATATTGCAAAGTGTATCCCCAGGACATTCTGCAGCTTCATGTACGTCTGTAAAAAATATATAAATACTATCATATTTTTGATGGCGTTTTTGAACTATTTTCCGCACTTCTTGCCTACGGCATTGTTAAGTTATATACCTTTTTCCAACTCACATTTTACCAGTTACTGCTACAAGTTGGCCAAGCTGAAAACAGGATTTGCATCCCAAACCAGAACGTCATGGCTGGGAGCGATGAATTTGGCCAGGTATCTATAAGCAGCACTAATAGATGTCTAACCCATTATCTGTCTGGGGCAAGTCGCCCGAGGGACCAGGGGGCACCTGTCACTGGCGCTCTTATTTCTTTAATCTTTTTATGTCTGGTCAGAGCTGTAAAAATGTCAATCATGTGTAATATGTTGTCACCTTGAACTCTACCAGCACTTAGAAACAGGATGTAATATCTCCAATCATCTAATGACATGTGTAACTAGGGTCCGGTTACTTCCTAAAATAACTGAATTAATATCAAAATGATACACCTTTTATTTTTTGACCTATACATAATTGTTATTTTAGTAAGTAGTGCTCAAATTATTAAAAAGTTATATACCATCAGGTAGAGCTGTTAATATCAAACAGAAAATGTATAAAAATGTTTTCATTTGAAGTTCTTTTCATTGTTTTATAGCTGCTGTGATACCTTTTATGGCACTCAGACAGCGGTAGGCAAGTTCCGCCCTGGAAAGCCACACACAGGTATGGATTTGAGGATTTTCTTTCTGTGCACAGGTGAGTCAATCGGGATAACTGAAGAAATGATAGTATTGCCTGTGAGCATTAGGGATAACCTCATATCCTGGCCTGTGTTTGGCTCTCCAGGACTGAACTTGCCTGCCCCTGCCTTAAGCAGTAATTTCTATACCAGAAAATTCAATGAAATTATATGCACATTCCATTAATTTATGAAAGGACCATAAATTAAAAGCACCCTTAAAAAACTCATATATGTCTTTATTGCAATAGCACATTTCACAATTTCCCTTTGAGATTACAATGTGTAAAGAATCCCACAATAAGTTAACATTTTATATTGCAGCAATGAGACTTTTATAGCCATTTGTAGGGTGCTTGTGATTTTTGGTGCTTGCAGATATTACAGGTGCAGGCACACTGTCTGCAGAGAGGCAGTCGGTTGATACATTACATTACATATTGCACATTATCAAGTCACTTTCTTCATAAGAGCCTACTATAAATATGAAATATCTGTGGTCCTTATAATTAAAAATATAACAAAACCTGAGACATTTCCAAGTAGAAAATATTACACATGTGATAATTAACATATTTTGTTTGTTCTGTTACTGGATATTTATGACATATTTTATCTCATTATTAGGCAATTTTTTATGTTTTATATAAATATTTGGCTCAGACACACAGCATGTCACTGTCTTCTTGCAGCATCATGACACATATGATGTAAAGCCCCTCCCCTGTGTGTGCAGCTTTAGGTCACAGCTCAAAAAGATGGCACCTTACATGAGAGTAAACAGGAAGACAGGGATAGGTCTTATATTGGGGGTTTCTAACATTTAACTGAAGTGTAAATGTTATATGACAATTATACTGAGAAGGCTTAAAATATATTAAGTATCCTAGTTAAAATATTTATATAAAGCAAAAAAATGTTCCTTTAAAAATAAAACACTATTCTATTTTTCAAGCCTTACAGATTTTTATTTAGTAAATTCTGCAACTTTTCTGTGGTTTGGGCTTAATGTGAAAGTGATTATCTGGAACGTTGCCAGCAGCAATCTGTAAATACCTTGCTGTTTATTCCTTCCTAGCAGAAGCTGAGCAGAAAAGCGTTCCCCAAAAATCTTAGTGTGACTTTGTTAAAACAGTTTGAACATTGTTGTAAATAAGAAATTTCCTTTTCTCCAATAGGCAAAAAAAATCTATAACGATGCTGTGCGTCATGTTGTTTAATGCATTTTAATCTTAAAAAAAATATATATCGAGCAATGACTGTGTACGTGTGCAAAAGAAACAAAGTATCAACAACAATATACTGTAGTTGACAGAAAAAGGAAACCGTTAAATAAATAATTGAATTGATTAATTCAGGTATTGATAAGTAATGTTATTTTATTAAAAAACATAAATTAGGGATCTTATGCAATGTTCAGAGCTGGTAAAAGCATATTAAGTACCGGATGGGCTTCCAAATAACAACCTGCCCTGCTTGACCTTGGTATATGAAATTAGTAGCCTTTATGTCAAATAACACTGGTTTAAAAGGTTTTGTTACATGAACTATATTATCTACATTTTACTATTTTGTAGGTGCTGATTTCAGATCTGAGCTTTAAAAAAGGCCACCACGTCACATTTTTATGTTATCTGTAGTTTAAGTTCAACATTTTTTAGTTTAATTATGAGTTATTTAAATAACATATACGGGAATGCAACTCAATTTACAGGAGTATAAGAATAAATACAATTGCAAAAGGACCGAAGACATCTAGTTTGGGTCAGTCCATCAAAATATACTCCTGTTAATATAATTAAATGTGGTAACATACAAAAACGCAACTACTCACCAACCCTGCACCCAAAATTAACCTCCCTATGCTGGGGGGCCCTTCAGGACCCCTGGAAGGTACCCACATTAACCCTTGCACCTGTAAGTACCCCTGCAGTACCTAAAATTACCCCCCTCCCATGCCCCCCGCAGTGTCCCTACAATAAACCTTGCAGCGGGGGTCTCGATGGGGACCCCTGCTGCATTTAAAATTTCAAATTACCCGCCACGGGTCCTGAAAGGCTGAGTCAACTAAAAAATTAACTGCGGGGGTTCCACCTAAAATTAACTGCATCACTCATGGGGCTCTATTTAGACCCTCATGAGCCTTTAATTAACCTTATCAGTCCCATAAGGGTCTATACAGACCCTTATGGGACAATATTTAATCCCTATATTAACACTATAAGTGCGTTGAGGGTCCTCCAGTCTAAACACTACACTATTAAACCTTTCCTACTCTATCCCATTCTATTAACCCCCCTCTACCCTTAACCTAACCCCTTAGGCTTTTTGTTTTATCTGTAACTAAAGTTTTTTTTTATTTTCCTCTAATATAAACTTCTTTATTTTATGTAAGTTATGTTTTTTTATTTTATGTAATTCTAGTTTTTTTATTTTGTGTAATTAGTGGGGTAATAGGGATTTTATTAGGCTATTAGGTAGGTAGTGTAGGGGTTAACAGGGTAGAGGGGGTTTAATAGGGTACAGGGGGTTAACAGGGTAGAGGGGGGTTAGTAGGGTAGATGGGGGGTTAATTGGGTAGAGGGGGTTAACAGGGTAGGGGGGGTTAACAGGGCAGAGGTTAATTCTTTAGTTATCGCGGGTCCTTTAAGGACCCTTACAGTCTTTTCAGGACCCACGGCAGGAAATGGGGACCCCCAGCATAGGGGGGGGTTAAATTTAGGTGCCGGGGGGGGGGGGGGTACTTGGAGTTACCTAACGGAGGTACACAAACCCAGGACAACTGCTCTGAATAACATGATGTTTGTAAAAAATTGCAATGCATTTTCATGCCAACAATTATAATCATTCATAATTTAAAAATATCCAAAATTTGTAAAAAAATAGCCAGTTTGATTGATGTTGTAAGTAAAAAGTTTTAAATTTGTTGGGCTGTGTAACCAAGGCAGTTGTTTGGTGTTCTAGAATTGCATTGATGGAGGAGCTGGAAATGTATTGGTCAACATTGGAGATAGGTAATCTGTTTCAGTGTCTTTGCCAGTTTCATAATCTGCATTGTTTTTTCTTAGTTGAAATAGGAAGCTCTCTTTCCTTCCAGCATACAGCGCAAAGAAACACAAGGATGTTTTGAAGCCATTCACTATGTTTACATTGTTCAAGAACAAAAAAAAGGACATCTGCCTTCCCATTAGTAAACAATGCAACAAATTATAACACACTATTATTCTTATTATCGTTATTATTTGTAATGTGCCAATATATTCTGTATAGCTATACATGGGCTAAGTTGAAGGCAAAAGACAATTTAATATAAATTGCAAAGGATAAAGGATCCTGTCTGAGCTTAGAATCCAGTGTCCAAAGTGCTTACCACAAAGCACCATGCACGATTGAAAACTTGCAAATTTACAATCTAAAGTGGAGAGAGGAACATGGAACAGGCAGATCCACTGAAATGGATTACGCTTAGAGGCGAACAAATTAATAAAAAAAACAATAAAAGAATGAGCAAAATATTTGCAACTTTTTGGGGAGTTAATATGGCTTTATTTTTTTATTTTATTATAATTACTCTAATTTACATTCTATTAAAGAACTTCTATTAAAGGATCATGGAATAATGACAAAAAAAAATATGTTCGAATACTTTGAGTAGGTCTAAGAGCATAATTAAACAGGAAAAGGTCATACAGCTAATTCTTAATTAGAAAAACAAATTGGTGTATCTGCAGAATCCTGGAGGGATCCATGAAATATTGGTTAAAGTTGTGTGTGTGAGAGAGGGAATTTAAATTTCTGTAGAGCTGTGGTAGCATTGAATTATTTAAGGTTCCTGCTTCTGGATCAGGGAGGGCAAAAGTGTGTATTGTCAATTTCAATCTTATCCAGTTATCAAACAAAGGCTCTGGACTTCTGCCTGTTCCTTACTCCCCTCACTGCTCCAGTGATAACTACAAACACACCCCCTCATCATCAAGCTCTCAGGAAGTGTAAAAACAATTACAAATTCAGATTTTCTCAAAAAATGTTTATGCCTATGGCTTCCACAGCTGCTAATATTGTTAGTTTGGTACATACTTAACAAACAATGGTTATTTTTCTTGAACTACAGTGGTCACTTTAATTATAAATATAGTCCTCTCGCCACAAGAGGTGCTGAATGAGAAGAAAGTCAGTCTGTTCTTCCATGTAAGAGCATTTAAAGACCAAATAACAACTTTACCAGCTCTGTAAACCATGAGCATAAAAACTTTTTTAGAAAAAAATCAAAATTTACTTGTCACTGCTTGTGTCATTGGTGCTTCCAATGGTGTTTGTTTGTGTGTGATTGTTATGTTATTTAGTGCTATTGTTAAGTGGCAATTTAAAGTGTCAGTCTTGCAATAGACTTCAATAGAAATGTTATCTAAAAATCATGGAGCCTCATTCAGTTGCTGCGATTTTGAGACCCGGGCTCGCAAGTGGAGGTCGCAAGTTATTTTGTTATTTAATTGCCTTCTGTTTGCGGGCTCCGATTAAGTTACATGCTGCGAGCTGCGATCCACTGCAATTTGTAAAATCCAAGTTAATGCCCTCCAAGCCTTTGATCCTTCACGGCCGCAAGAGCCCCCAACGCTAAAATCAAGCCAGCAAATGGCAAATATCTAACCACAAGTTACTGGTACCAAGGAAGTCTTGCAAAGGGCTTAGTGACAAATTGGAGCAATTTAAAAGCAAATAAAAATGCAATACTGTACTTTTATGAAGAGTGAAAGTGATGTGCGGCCTTAGAATTAATAGCACAACATTCTCCAATACTTTATTTCATTTTCAATTTTCGTATTATAATTTTTGTGTAATATCGAGCACGGCAATCAATGTGAAGACCTTCGGGCTTCAACCTCCAAGACTGTAGGACTTTGAAATCCAACCTCCATTTTCTTCAAAGTCCTATGGGCTTGGAGGTTGAAGCTCGTAGGACTTTGAAAATGGAGGTTGGATGTCAAAGTCCTACAGCCTTCAGTTACGAGTTACGGGGTTGTTGGCCGGTCAAGATGACGATCTCTGTTTCCATTCGGGAGTTACGGGCTTGCTCTTAAGCCCGTAAATGCTAATTCCGACGGCAATGGTTTGCGATTTTCTCAATCTGCCCCTAACTTGCGGGCCAGGCCAATTGAATAGCACCTTAACTCGGGCCCGCAGCAGGCCCGCAAAGGTATGTCCAATATTAAGTAACTTACAATGCCTTAATTGAATTACAAATTAAAGATTGTACTTATTTATTTTAAACTTGCTAAAGCATTATGAAGTCAGGTGAATATCATATTAATGACACTTCAGAGAATCTTTAATCTTGATTATTTGTACTATATATTGACTAATAGCATTACATTACCTCAATTACTGTCTAAGAGTCTTATTGACTTGTCTAAATATGAAAGTATCCAACATAAAAAGCAACACTTTCAGAACAGCTTTAAAGATTCACAAAAGCTTTCTTTCAACGATCTACATCAAAGTAAAACTTTCCTTTTCCACAAGTAAGATTTTATGGATTAACACATTGCGTTTGAATTCATTGGATTATCCTTCGCCATAATAAGCAGAGAATGTACTGTAGGTGAGTCTGTCATATTGCTATCAGAGAAATGAATGGCTTTAATCTTGGAGGTCAGTCCTCTCCACTCATCACACATATTAAGAAACAGCACCGTAATTGACTGGGGTTTAAGGAACCACCAAGGCATTGTATGCTCTTTTGAAGAACTTTGCTTGATAATGTGCAAATAGATAAATAAATACAGCATTTATTATAATTATTGTATTCAATTTTATTTTAATGGTAACATTCATTTTGCATTTAGCACGTTTAGAAATCTTGGAGACCTTCATTCAATTGAGCCGTTCAGGAGATCCGGGCTCACAAGTGGAGGTCGCAAGTTATTTTGCTATTCAATTGACTTCCGTTTGCGGGCTCCGATCGAGTTACGGGCTCCGAGCTGAGATGCACTTCCATTTGTCAAATCGCAAGTTAATGCCCTCCAAGCCTTTGATCTTTCACGGCCGCAAGAGCCCTGAAGGCTAAAATCGCAAATCGCTTTTCAATTGCTCCGATTCCCCATCGCTAAGCACTCCAAAAGCCGCAAATGGCAAATCTAACCACAAGTTACTGGTACCAAGGAGGTCTCGCAACGTGCTTAATGACAAATCGGAGCACTTTAAAAGGAAATAAAGAAGAAATACTGTACTTTTATGAAGAGTGAAAGTGATGTTAGGCCTTAGAATTAATAGCACAACATTCTCCAATACTTTATTTCATGTTCAATTTTCGTGTTATATCGATCACGGCAATCAATGTGTAGTCCTATGGGCTTCAACCTCCAAGCCCGTAGGACTTTGAAATCCAACCTCCATTTTTCAAAGTCCTACAGCCTTGGAAGTTGAAGCCCGTAGGACTTCGACAAATGGAGGTTGTATTTCAAGGACTTCACCTATGAGTTATGGGCTTGGAGGTTGATCATGTTGACAATCTCTGTTTCCATTGGATGTTTCTGCATCAGGAGTTACGGGCTTGCTCCCATGACATGTTCAAGCCCACAAATGCTACGTCCAACGGCAGGCCCGGCCAATTGGATTGCATTGCAAAAGTAGAGCAACAGGAGCACGCAACTCAATCGCAGGCATTTGGCTATTTGCAATGGAGTTGCGAGCCCTAAATTGAATGAGGCTCTTGTTCTTTAACATAGTTTGCTAGCATCTAAGGCCACAATAATTTATTTGCAAAATATAGGTAGTTATTAATCAAAGTTATATTTGCTGCACATACACAACTGCAATCACCACAGTCTAATATAGAGTTCTCCATGACACAATTAGGGTCAGCTAAGCATACACATTTCTCTTACGGAACTACTAGTGTTGTTACTTTGTTATATTCTCCACAAACATGTGAAGATTTTTCTAAACCACAGTCATTTTTCAAGTCTGGGGTTCGAAAAGTGTGATCCACAGACTAGGCATCTGCAAGCTTCATTCAGATGGTCCAGAGAATAAACTGGATTGCAAAAACAATGGTGATCTAAGATAAATAAATTAATACAATTACATAAATAAAAGTACATAAGGGGCCTCATTCAATTGTTATGTTTTTTGCATAAGTAGCCGCAAGGGGAGGCCGCAAGCTACTTAGCTATTCAACCTCCAAGCCCGTATGGGTTGGAACAACAATTTACTGGCTTGGAGGTCATTCAAACCCGTAAGACTTTGGATGAAAAATAAACCTAAATGAAATATTTGATTTTGGCGATGTCCAAGCTTGAGAATGTTTTGCTATTAATCCTCATGTCCCCCATTGTGTTCCCAATCATTTACAGTGCTGGATTGAATTTATATTTACATTTACATTTAGCCCAGTTTGCGGGTTTGAAATACGATTTATAGGCTCACGGCAAATGCCTATGGCCGATAGCATGGTTGCCGATTAGACACAAAGGGGACGTCCTTGCAGCATCGGCCAATTGAATAGCATTGTAGACGTATCGCTACGCAGGGCCGTAGCCCGATCGCAGGGAATCACAGACTTGTGGCCAATTTATGGCCCCAAATTGAATGAGGCCCAAGGTCTTGGAGTTTATGGTGCAAA
The DNA here is from genome assembly GCA_027410445.1 of Discoglossus pictus. Taxonomy (NCBI): domain Eukaryota; kingdom Metazoa; phylum Chordata; class Amphibia; order Anura; family Alytidae; genus Discoglossus; species Discoglossus pictus. Next base: position 179,548,144 of record CM050168.1, on the reverse strand, counting down.
ACAACCATTAAAGAAACACTGAACAATGAAAAAATATATGTTTGAAAAGGCTAAGGGCCTCATTCTATTAACGGCCGTAGGAGATGCGTGGCCGCAAGGACCGGCCGCAGGCTATTTGCCTATTCTATTCCCCCGGCAGGCGTGCGGGCGGCGCCTTGTTATCCCTTGCGGCCGCAAGCGCAGCAGGAAAGCCTTTGATCTTACACGGCCGCAAGAGTTTCGGCCGCAAGAAAGCCACGGTTGCTATTCAAATGCTACGTAAACCCTCTCGTCATGGCCGTAATTATCTAAAACCGAGCCGCAGCTTACTTGCACCAAAAAGGTCCTGCTAGCACCAATTAAGCACATAATAAAGCCATCCTGCACTTTGATGAGACGATAAAGTGATTGGAGGTGTTAGCATTCATAGCACAACATTCCCCTACACTAAAATCTGAAAATCATTTTTATTTTAATTCATGTAAATGTCCGTGGGCAAAGTCCCAAGGGCTTGGAGCACCTCAGACCCGCAAAGGCTGCGGGATTAGCCTCCGTCAAGTCCGTAAATGGGTAAAATAGACACACGGGTCGTAAAGGGCTTACTTACAAGTCGTAGCATAGAGAAGCCATCCTGTACTTTTATTAGAAGTGAAAGTGATGTTTGGTTTTAGAATTAATAGCGCAACATTCCCCTACTCTCAAATCCGCAAATAAAGATATTTAACTTCATGTTCAATCTTCGTGTTTTATCATGAAAGCCCGCACGGGCTTGAATAAGGAGCTACGGGCTTGAATAAACGAGCTACGGGCTTGATCATTGAAGTCCGTGGGACTTGGACTGATTTTAAAATCAAAGTACACATTGGCGATGTGCAAGCTTGAGAATGTTTTGCTATTAATCCTCATGCCCCCCCCCCCCCCCCCCCATTATGTTCCCCATCATTTACAGTGCTTTGCAGTGCTGGATTGAATATATATTGGCTTCTACAATGCTTTGAGTTTGCGTCCCTCAACCTCCGAACCGTAAATGATATATCGGATTTGGTCGATGTGCAAGCTTGAGAGGGTGTTGCTATTAATCCTCATCTCCCCCATTATGATGCCTAGCATTTACAGAGCTTTACAGTGCCATTTTGAATTTATATTTGCATTTACAGTTTTCTGACTTTGCGGCCGGAAAACAAGATTTACGGGCGCGGGAAAAACGCTTGCAGCCGTTTGCATGATGTGAGGCCGGCCGTAAGGAGTATATCCTTGCGGCGCCATCCATTTGAATAGCAGAGTAGCAGTAGCTCTACACGGAGCCGTAAGATGGCCGCAAGGAATCGCAGCTTTGCGGCCATTTTACGGACGTTAATAGAATGAGGCCCTATGAGTATAATTAAGCAGGATAAAGTAATTAAACTGGTTTTCACCATGACACTTTGGTGGAAGTTGAATGTGTCAGAGGGATCTTTTTATTTGTGGAAAGCAGTGCTTGCATTTTCTGATGCAAGCAACGCTGCTTCTGGGCCACTGAAAGGAAGAAGTTTGGTGTTTCAATCATATCTAATTATCTAACAAAGCTTTTCTTCAATACATTTCCCATTACCTCACCCTATTTCCATTAATAAATAAATAAACACATCATCCTGCTCCTGCTCCCAGAAAGTGATTTAACAAACAAAATATGATTATTTTCGTTAACAGTCTTGTAAAATTAAAAATATGTTCACAGCTTACATATCTATACTTCACATAAATTGTTGTTGGGAAGGAAAATCACTAAATGGCTCAACGAGACCCTCAGAAATGTTAAAAGTTGGGGACACACCTCTCAATTCATAGAACAATATCAGGTTTGTATCAGCAATATTGGGAGATTATTGCACAATTCATATTTTAACAATATTTATACAATGGCACAGTTTGTATATTTAGATATTTTTGTCCTGTGAAGTCACACTGATCAATATATATGACTGACTTCTGTTTAAGGGTAACTGTAACCTCACATGGATAATTTAGCATTTACAGTACATCCAATTTATAGAGTAGATGAATGGTCACTACACTTTATTTAAATAAACTTATTTCAAATCTCAAAATCAATTTGGCAGGTTTCTGTGCTGTAAAAAAATGACACAAAGATAAATCATTTCAGAACTTTTTCCACCTTTAATGTGACCTATAAACTGTACAACTCAATTAAAAAACAAACTGAAATATTTTAGGCAGAGGGAAGAAAAAATATAAAAATAAAATAATATGGTTGCATAAGTATGCACACCCTGAAATACTTTGTTGAAGCAGCTTTTGATTTTATTACAGCACTCAGTCTTTGTGGGTATGAGTATATCAGCATGGCATATTTTGACTTGGCAAGATTTGCCCACTTTTCTTTGCAAAAACACTCCAAATCTGTCAGATTGCGAGGGCATCTCCTGTGCACAGCCCTCTTCAGATCACCCCACAGATTTTCAATCGGATTCAGGTCTGGGCTCTGGCTGGGCCATTCCAAAACTGTAATCTTCTTCTGGGGAAGACATTCCTTTGTTGATTTGGATGTATGCTTTGGGTCGTTATCATGCTGAAAGATGAAGTTCCTCTTCATGTTCAGCTTCCTAGCAGAAGCCTGAAGGTTTTGTGCCAATATTGACTGGTATTTGGAACTGTTCATAATTCCCTCTATCTTAACTAAGGCCCCAGTTCCAGCTGAAGAAAAACAGCCCCAAAGCATGATGCTGCCACCACCATGCTTCACTGTGGGTATGGTGTTCTTTTGGTGATGTGCCGTGTTGTTTTTGCGACAAACATATCTTTTGGAATTTTGGCCAAAAAGTTCAACCTTGGTTTCATCAGACCATAACACCTTTTCCCACATGCTTTTGGGAGACTTCAGATGTGTTTTTGCCTGGCTTGGATGTTTTTCTTCGTAAGAAAAGGCTCTAGTCTTGCCCCTCTACCCCATAGCCCAGACATATAAAGAAATATACGGGAGATTGTTGTCACATGTACCACACAGCCAGTACTTGCCAGATATTCCTGCAGCTCCTTTAATGTTGCTGTAGGCCTCTTGGTAGCATCCCAGACCTGTTTTCTTCTCGTCTCTTCATCAATTTTGGAGGGAGCTCCAATTCTTGGTAATGTCACTGTTGTGCCATATTTTCTCCACTTGATGATGACTGTCTCCACTGTGTTCCATGGTATATCTAATGCCTTGGAAATTCTTTTGTACCCTTCTCCTGACTGATACCTTTTAACAATGAGATCCCTCTGTTTTGGAAGCTCTCTGTGGACCATAGCTTTTGCTGTGGGATGCGACTAAGAACATTTCAGGAAAGACCAACTAGAGCAGCTGAACTTTATTTGGGGTTAATCAGAGGCACTTTAAATGATGGCAGGTGTATGCTGACTCCTATTTAACATGATTTGGAATGTGATTGCTTCATTCTGAACACAGCTACATCCCCAGTTATAAGAGGGTGTGCAGACTTATGCAACCACATTATTATTATTATTTTTTTTTCTTCCCTCCACCTTAAAGATTTCAGTTTGTTTTTCAATTGAGTTGTACAGTTTATAGGTCACGTTAAAGGTGGAAAAAGTTCTGAAATTATTGATCTTTGTCTCATTTTATGACAGCACAGAAACCTGACATTTTAACAGGGGTGTGTAGACTTTTTATATCCACTGTACTTCTATACAAAAAAAATGTATTATTTATTTTTACATTTTTAAACATACGTATATAATTTTACATTTTATTACTCTTTTAACAAATTGTGCACTTTGCCCACTTTTATAATTATACCACTAAATCACTTTCCCAATCCTTTCCCATTTTATAAGATCCTGTACCGTTTTGATTCACAATTGTATCAATACTGTACAGAATTGAAATGTATATAGTGAAACATAATCAGATAAATATTGCCATTCAATTAATAATTTAACTTACATGCAATTCATTTTAAATTTGATGTATAATGGGAGATCTGGAAAAAAAAGTGTCCTAGGTAGGCTAGATTTGCACATACTTCTGTCTATTGGCTACATATGGTATTGGTCTAAATATAATACTGATATTTTAATAGATTTTAATATCTATATTTATCCTATAATATAAGCATTCCTTTATAATATAATACAATATATTTTGCAAGTATGTCATTCTATTCATTAAATTAAATATTACAATATCAGGAAAAATGTATAAAATGTTTTATTGGAAAAAAAAAGATAACGAATATAAGGTGGATATGTTACATGAAAAAAGTTCTTATTCCTGTATCGGTTAGTATTTAATTATTTTTAATAGAAGACACTGATATGTGCTATGAAGCTAAATTAACACTTGCGTAAAACCCACAGTCAACTGAGTAGAAATACATTTCTAATATATTTTTTGATGCAACGTATATGTTTTTTAAACATTAAATTACCTGAAAGAAAGTTGATGAGTTTAGGCTTCACTCTTGAAAAATAAATGTTACATTTGTGCAAATTAAAAATATTATTGTTTTAAAAAAATATGTATAAGTTAAAAATGCATGCTACAACAAAATATTGTTCAAGTATCTAAAAGAATGTTGCATTATTTATTGCATTGCATTATGCATTTGTTTGGCTGCAAATGTTCTTGTTTAGACAGCATTACATTTCAAGTTTTTTTTTATTTATTCATACAATCATGTTTTAATGTTAAGCCCAGAGAGAGAATACCCCCCAACACACACAAACTAAAGCACAGCTGGTGTACACTGTACAACAAGAATGAAGAAGAAGGAATTTCTGTAAAACAACTCTTTTGTGTACGTGGACAGATTAAACAAGAGTCTTCAAAACCTCCTTTGAAGAGTGACTGCCGGTCCTTTGACCTGCACCTGCAGGTAACCTTGGAATAAAGTGTTGCATTCGGATACTAATCCTTGGCTAAAAAATCTAGAAGTGGAACAGATTGACTTGTCCGCTGAAACATAAAAGGATTATTAGTAGAGAGAAGTCGTGCTAGATACAATTAACCTAAAACAACAAAGCTTGTATTAAACGCTTTGAGCCAAACCAGTGTATGTTACATTGTATCTTCTGGCTATTAAACCAACTTCCTTACAATTTATGGCAACACCATTCTACTACATGGACTAGAATCTTTACAATTTGTTTCTGGATGTTTATTCTAATTTTTAAGAATATTACTAGGTGAAGCATTGGTACTTAAACTTATTCATGGATATTTGTTTTAATTGTCCATGATGCATTTTGGTATGGAACACTAATTAGATCTTCTCCTAGAATGTCTGTTGGGTTGTGGTCATCTTTATCTCTTCCTTTTAATTAAAATCTCTTCGTGGTTCTTATAAACCAATTGGGGTTTTCATGCCCCTAGGCTGATATCAGGATTACGTAAAACTCATTATTTTTCTTTACCACAAAATAATTAGGTATTTGTTTCCAACTATGTTTCTTGATGTCTGGGAGACTTTGAATTACATGGGAAAGTGACTGTAGAATAAACGTATGTTTATATATAGAAACATTGTTAATTTTGGATCATGACTTGAAAGAAGAACTTAACCTCATTATTATTTGTAAAACATTTACATGGGCTCTGGTTCATCATTTGAGCTTAGCTGGGTGTATTCTAATGATGTTGGAGATATTATTATGTCTTCCATTGAACCAGCCCAATCTGTTCAGTGATGCAGGACACAGAACATTCAAAAGGAAATTGTATTAACTTTCTCATATACTTGAATAAAATACTTAAAGGTTTATTTTTAGTTAACTCCCTTAAAATATTTTGCTAATTATGATGTGAAGTTATTCATAAAAATGTGCTATAATTATGATAATTTAGCCTAGAGACCACTAGACTACCATTAGTCTATCCAAACCTCAGTATTCAAACCTCAAGCTTTACAATACCACTAGCCCTACCCAAATATACCCCTTATGGATCCCTACCTTGTTGTGGTGAAGGGGCCTCTGTAATTCAATGAAGCTATGAGCTATATCATGTAGGGCAGGGGTTCACAGCTTCGGTCCTAGAGGGCCCCACAGAAGCCTGTGCACAGGTGAGTTAGTTTCTTCTTCAGTCATCCTGATTGACTCACCTGGGCACTTAAAGGATATCTTCAAATACAGTCTTGTGTGTGGTTTTCCAGGACGGAACTTGTGCACCTCTGATGGAGGGTGACCCAAAATGAGCAGGTCATACCAGGAGGTCAGACAAATTGTGGTCCACTGGAGGAAGAACTGGCACCCACTCCAGTATCGTTGCCAAGAAAACCAGGGATGAGCACCAACAAAAACATACAGATGTGTTTGGTGTCCTGTGGTCCATTGGATCACAGTAAATCGGAAATGACTGAATGACTAAACAACAACAACAACCCAAATATAAATCTTCCCTCTGCAACCTACCAAAGCCTATTCAACCACTCACTGATTTCAACATAGATATTTTTTATAGAATTAACTAAACTATTCTAATTGCTGTAGAGAATTAATGATTAATGGATTAATAGGGATATTGTTTTCAATTGAAGGTTATTTTTCAAAATCACACTAACTGTTAATACAAATCTTGTCTTCTCCTACTAATCCGTCCTACTGATTTCTCACCATGTTCCTATCAAAGTGAACCAATTAACCAATTTCACAATATATGGAAATATAAATATATTCCAAATGTTGAATATTTTGATGCAGAATTATTTTTTGTTTGTGACTGTTTGTTTCTTTGTTATGCACTCTCTAATTAATATATCACTTTGTTCAGGCTCATTGAAACATACTTCTGAACTGCTGCCCAAAAACTTTAGCACTAATACAGATATTTGTATTTGGATCCTGCCGAGAGTGGAGATTAGGTAACACGTATTACAAATGGAATCACATTTTCTAAAGCCCACTATGAAATTCAGAAATGTTGGCTGTGATTAAAAAAAAAGCGTATTGCTTCACATTTAAGAAGGTTTTGTTCTGTACAAAAGTACTTAAAGAGACGTTTATCGCGTATTTGTTGGCTCACAGACAATAGGCATCCAGCTTATTGAAAGCCATCCAGACAATTTTACATATCTCTCTATAACAAGGGTATAGCTTCCCTTAGTAACTGGCACACTTGGATCGTCTTCTTCCTCTACGTCTTCCTTGAGCAACTCACTCAACAGGTGCAGCCGGAGATATAGTGCACTTGGCAGTTCTATGACCTAAATAAGGATTCCTAGGGTAGATTTTCTAACAGAGCCATTTAAATGTGTTTCTTAGCAACAGTTGGACAAATATAGAAACACACCTCTTAAATACGGCGTCTTTGTGTGTGATAGTCAACGCTCGGCTTTTTGTTTCCAAACACATTGAGATGCACAGATTACGGAGGACATCAAATCTACTTTTGTATTTAGTGTACAGAGTAACAGCAGTGACTCTCCTGGTTTGATCCTGCTTTTGAAGAGCTTGTCTTGTTGTTGCCTTGTGCCACCATATTATCACATGTGTTAATAACACACAAATGACATACACAGGCCCCAACCTCCTCCATCCAACGTTGGCCCATGTCTATATGACCAAAATTGTGCTACATGTAGCGTTATTGCCTCACATTTGAAAAAAAAATATTGTACACATATGCCAATTTTCTCTTAAATTTTTTTTATTTAATCTTAAACATGAAATACCTCCCAGTAGATTAATTTGAATAAATACTTACAAGCATCACAATACTGGATTTTAAGGAGAAATACATTATTTCATAAGTTAAATGACTTTTTTTAATTATATTTTGTTGGTTTCCTCACTTTGTAATTTAAACGACCAAAAAGGCACTTGTTTGTGAAGTAACAACATGAGCAGCTTTGTAAGCTACAGACATAAAACATTTTATGGAAAAATCTGAATTTTTAAAATTTGTTTCTAATTAACGGAATACATTTTTGTCCTAGGGTGTGAAGGTGTATATGGTACTCACATTGCAGTGTTTCTGTAAACCCAGAGTCCAGCTGTCCAGGGAGGCCCACTATTGCCGCCGGCTCTATCCACTCCTTCAGTGTGCGCTCCAATCCACTGTAGGCTATATTGCTTCCTCCGCCATCTTCCTCTTGACATTCATGCCATCGTAATGGTGCTTAACTGACATTAAGTCACGGCTAGCAAACCCTAATGACGACACTTCCACAGCAACCGCAATCTAGGCACGTGTCTTCTGGCTGGACCTCTCATCTCCCCCGACATGGATGATCGTATCCCTTAGGAGGACATCTATCTCCTCTGGGCTGTAATTCTGTGCCCTGGTCTTAACCACAGCTTCTTGAGGTCCAGCCTTTGACTGGGGTTCCTGTCCTCCCTATCTTCTCCATGACCTGCCTCCTCCTCTCCCTCTCTCCATACCTCTACCTCTCCTCTTCCGGCGTTTCTCTCTATCACTCTCTCTCTATATATATATATATATCTACATATATATATCACTCTCTATCTCTATTTCCCCCTCTCTATCTCTCTATCACTCTCTCTCTCTTTCTCTGGCTCTCTCTTTCTTTATCTCTATCTTGCTCATTAACCCACCAACGCCTAGACCTGTGTGTTGACTTTTTCCGTTACAGCACAGTCAGGGACTTACGTTTTTCACTGCCTTTTAAAGCCGTTGTCGCAGCTTGATTTGCATTATCCCATTCCTATTGGTTAATTGATCTGTGTCTGTCTCGCAAATTACAGCCTTATTCATCGGAACAGAGAACCGGAAGTGTTACATATGAAACCAGGATTTATGGGCTTGGGGTTGTGGCCTGTAACTTGCGGTCTAGGCGAATTGAATAAGTCTAGCACGCTGCGGGCCCCAGCAGGCCCACAGACATACGGCCTACATCCGGCAAATTGCAGCCTCCGAATTGAATGAGGCTCACAGTGAGCAAGGAGTACAGGTCTGGAGCCTAATGGAAATAAGGGGGTTTAAGTGGTAAAAGCACAGTCAGAGATGCTCAATCCGAGAATGAACAACACCTAAGTAGGTTTGTTCCATAGGCTTGTAACCTGCTCAGAGAGCAGCCTCCTTTTGGCTTGCTTCTGAGTTGGTTTCCAGACCTATAGAATAAACCTACTTAGGTCTGTTCATTCAGATTGAGCGTCTCTGACTTTGTTTTTGCATGTATGCCATTGACCCTTGGGGTTTGGTGTCCCTAATGCTGATAGGGGGCTCCAGATGCAGGCTCCTTGCTCACTTGCTATAGTAAGTGCAGTTATACCTCATTGACAAGGCTGGGATATACATCTGGGTTTGCTACCATTCATATTTAGAGGAGAGTTGCTGTTGCTTTGGGCCTGGATTATTTGTTTGAGTTCAGACTGTTCTGCCACCGTTATTTCTCTTTTGTGGGTTAAGCGTGTTGCTCTCTAAGGGCCTCATTCAATTGCAGTTTGGCCAATTGAATAGGGCTCTAAATAAGCACAGAATATATATTTTTTACAGAAGTTTTTAGTTAGTGAACTTCTATCCAAAAGTAAGGTCTTCACTAACTAAAAACTTGTGTAAAAAAATATGCTCTGTGCTTATATAGAGCCCTATTCAATTTGCCAAATCGTGATTGAATGAGGTTCTAAGTAGTTCATCATGGCAACAGAACAACCGTATATAAGGCCCTCATTCAATTACGATTTGTCCAATTGAATAGGGCTCTAAATAAGCACATAACATATTTTTTTTAAAGAAGTTTTTAGTTAGTGAAAACCTTGCTTTTAGATAGTTACTAACTAAAAACTTCTTTAAAAAAAATATGTTATGTGCTTATTTAGACCCCTTTTCAATTGGCCAAATCGCAATTGAATGAGGGCCTAAGTGATTGAGTGCTTATGACCTTGTTTTTGCAAATCTCACAGTTTATCTTACTTTTGGTTGTATTTTAAGGGGATATTCCCATCTAAATGCATACCTAATAAAAATAAAAAATAGAATAGAAATGCAAAGTATTTCCTTTATAATGGATTCTTATCATTAGCGGTGCCCACTTATGTACTAGACAATTTCTGTGTATTATTGCTCTGCTTTCGGTTAAATTGAGGTCAATCAAACTGGCTTCTCAATATTATAAAGATATGTTATATAGGGTGGATTTTATCTCTTACTGAGTGCCCCAGCTTTAGCACACTAAGGGGCTGATTCAATTAATATCAATGACATAGAAACACAGATCTGATGGCAGAAAACAATCTACATAATATTAAGTATTTTTAAGCAATTTGATTTCACAAAATTCACTTAAAAATGTATCTGACCTCAAGCTTCGCACAATGAGGCATGTGAAAAAGCGTCTTTGGCTTTTGAAAGCCAAAGAAAAAAAAAATTAATTGTCTGCAATAATCTCCCTATATTATGGCACTTTGGTGTTGGAGGTATAAGATTCTGTTCTCACTTACTATTTACTTCTTGAAAGATTTTTTTTATAAATATATTTCTTTAAAAAATATATATATATATACTATAAGCACTTACCGCCTATAGTTTAAAATGTAACCTTCAATAAAAAAATATGATTTTATTAGAAACTAAATAGCTTGAGTCAGGGCTCTGCACCATCTGAGTTATGGAGTGCAATGGAGAAATAATTTATTTAGTCTTGACTCCCTGGCTAGGTACAATTTACCCTTGAAAAACACGTTAAGGTTTTGACAGTGGGGCAATGCTGCATTTCCATTATTTTTTTTAAGCTTTGTAGATGAAGCTTTTAATACTGTTTAATTCTTGCTCTTTGTAAAGCCATGTTAGAGCAGTATGGAGCTTTAATATTACCGGTAATTAGAAAAAAATCTCTGACACTTTCAGGAGCCATATTAATTTATCATGTATTAAACTAACAACATTAGCTGCCGTGTAAGCCATGAGCATAAAGTTATTTATAGAGAATTATCTTGCATTTAACAAACTCTGAAAGTGTATGAAGAATTCCAAAACTATTTCTAGTTTGGAGTCTGAGTGTGTGTGCTTATTTACTGATAAAGTGGGACATGCCTGAGGAGGAAGGAAGGGGGGTGTTATAATATTCAAGCTACTGGTATTTGCCACATAACCTCATTCCCCTGCACATGCTCAGAAACAGTCAGTTGCAAAGTAAACTGCAAAACTGCTCCTGAAAGAGACATAAATATCTATCTCATACCAGAGTATTATGGATGCCTCCAGGAACCAGCCATATAATTAATATTTATATTTTTCTAATTAAAAACTAGCTTTATGACATTTTTCCTGCCTAATTATGCTGTTTGTAAAAAATAAAAAAAAATGTTTAAGTTTTTTGAAAGAGCAACTTTAATGATCAAACAATAGGGTTCAATTAGTGCATTTAGTAACTGACTACCAATAAAATCAGAAATTGAAGAAAACAAATGTAATGTTGCTGTTAAATCTTACATTTGAACTTAACAATGTAGCTACCAGCATATGAATTTCTTTCTCCCCCGGTTAGATTTCCATGATCTGCCCAAGAGGCTGTCCTACAAAATTCTGACCAGTATAGATTTGCATGCAGGGAATTGGACAGATAAAGACTATCAGAATAATGAGTAAAGACATCCTCCTGGGCAGATCCTCTCCCACCCCTTGAGAAAAAGTGAGTTAACAACACTAAACTTTAATTTTATGTAAAATTGTTCTTAAAATAATGATGTTGTTGCTAGTTATGAAATAAACAAATTAAACCATATTGTATGAGCACTATAGGGGGTCTGTTGAAGGACCACTGTAGTCAGGTTAGTTTTTTTTATATGGTCTTTTGTTTAATTAAACATGAGAATAAAATACGGTCGATATTTTTATTTTCAACTTTCGTGCAATTATTTATTACAGGTTTCCATTGTGTTATCCTGTGTGCTGCTGCTTCTAAAATAATTAATTTCCTTTTAGTCTGTCTGTGAGCACTGGTATTTTTTGATGCCACAATCATATTGTGCAGATAAAAACTTCCTCCTCCCACAGGAAGCTGATCACTAGATGCCACAGCAACATATTTGCATATAAAAGCAATAAATTAGCTGCTATATCCTTTTATTAAATTCGAAAAATGCTGAATATTTTTAAGCATTATGCTTTAAAATACACTATTTGAATTTTCTGTCCATGGTGGTCCTTTAAAGACCATTCATCAGGGATAGAGGATGTGTATTCTATGAATATAACCACACATATCCACCAGAACACATATATAAGAAGATATTGCTGAAAATTATGCATTTTATCATTAAAAAGGAGTGAGAAATATAATGGGATAGATGAGGACATCATTGACTTATCAGTGCGAAAGAATATACAAGAATACAAATGTACATCCAGGGCTTTGTTTAAAGGAAAAATCTCAGCGCTGCCGCATTTCAATTAGCAGAGTAGGATGGTTTACCTGATAAAATGCTCCCTGTGTGAGTGTAATTACATATTTGTGTCCCACAGAGAATTTTTAATTTCTGTTCGGTTTGTTTGCCTTGAAAGTATTTGTCTAGAAATCTCACTGATGTGTAATTTTAAGGCAGTGTGGACACACTGGGGCTTTGTTTTATTGAAGATCTTTTAGGGGAAATTACTTGTTTGAAGATGATGTTTTGGACGTTCATTAATGATCACTAAACAAGAGGTAAGGAGCAGGGCTCGTGGGCTTGCTAGTCTGCAATATGTGGCGCTTTAACCCTTATTCAGTAACATGTGAGGCTGTTCACTAGTGAGGTGAGATCTTTTATAATCCCAGGCCTAGGGCCGAGCATATTTAGGGGCCACAGACTGGCTCACAATACCAATGTTCTTCAATGGACCATAGGTTTTATGCAGTAGGTCATTCAGATTTGTGCCGCTCCATTTGTAGCTCCTCCTGCTCCTTTCTATATCTCAAATCATAAATATATATATATATATATATATATATATATATATATATATATATAGTCGTGTGTATGTATATTAACACAGACAGATATATCACTATATATATATATACATTTCTCTGCTTATTTCAATGTACTGAGCTGCATCTTCAGGCAGCCTGCTGACCCCTGAAAATGCGCTTCCCTAGGCTTGGGCCTTGTGGCACTAAGTAGAAACACACGTTTGCAATTGACTGTTCTGTGGATAGAAATGTCCATCAGCAGTGATATTATTACGTAAATAAAATAAAAAAATTATAGGCGCTCAATCAGAGAATGCACTAAGATTAATGAATAGGATAATTCTATAGACATGATAACCCACTCTGAGAGCAACCTCTTTTAGCCGCTTGTGCCCTTCACAGGGAGAAATGTCCTGTAGTATATCTGTCTGGCCTCACTCAGTGGAAGGATCTGGCCATATACCAAGCAATTGTACTCATAACAAAAGAAACAGCAAACCCCAGACATACGTTTCTACCAGTGGCGGAGCTAGGAAATGGCGGGCCCCGGTGCAAATCCCCCCCCCCCCCCCAAAAAAAAGATATATTTTGAGCTGCCCCCCTCCCACGGTGCAAAACATTTTTGAAAGACATTATATTGTAAAATTAGATAGAAAGATAATTGGAAGTAAGGGTCTTCATTTTATTATACATTATGACACACATTTTTATCTCATGGTTACCTTACCTCTCTCTCCCGCCATGTGTCTCCATCTTTCATGTTGCCTCTCTCCCTCTCCCCCATGTCTCCCCCTCTCCCCCAATGTCTCCCCTCTTCCTCTATTTTTCCCCCTTACCTCTCTCCCCTTCCATGTGTCTCCCTCTTTCCCCTTGCCTCTCTCCCCCTTGCCTCTGCCTTTACATCCATGTCTCCCACTCTCCCCCATGCCTCCCTCTCTCCCCATGTCTCCCCCTCTCCTTCCCTGTCTCCCTCTTACCTCTCTCTCCATGTGTCTCCCTCTTTCCCCTTGCCTCTCTTCCCATGCCTCTTCCTCTCTCCCCATGTCTCCCTCTCCCATATGTCTCCCCCTTACCTCTATCTCCCTCCATGTGTCTCCCTCTTTCTTATTGCCTCTCTCCCCCATGTCTCCCCCTCTCCCCCCATGCCTCCCTCTCTCCCCCCATGTTCCCTGTCTCCCTCCATGTCTCCACATTCCCTTTCTCTCCCTCCATGTGTCTCCCTTTTCCCATTTGCCTCTCTTCCTCATGCCTCTCCCTCCCTACATGTCTCCTCTCCCCCATGCCTCTCCCTCCCTCCATGTCTCCTTCTCTCACCCCATGCCTCCCTCTATATCTCCTCCTCTCTCCACATGCCTCCCCCTCCCTCCATGCCACTCCCCACATGCCTCCCCCTCCCTCCATGCCTCTCCCCTGTCTCTTACCTCCTGCTTCTGCTCTATGCTGTCTGTCTGCTGGCTCTTCCCTCTGATGGCTCCTCCTCCCTCATGCAGACACAAGCAGAGAGCAGGAGCGGGGGACGGGGGAATCAGGCTAGTCCACATCAGAAATGGGGATGGGGGGATTTTGTTGTGAGGGGTCGGGGCACCAGTTGTGGGGGCCCATGGGGATGCAAGTTACAGGGTTCATTATAGTGTGCAGGCTGAAAGGGGCCCCAAAACTTAAAATAAATAAAAAAATCAATACAAAAATAATAATAAAGAGACAACACTGGGCCCCCCCAGGCCAAGCCCTCGGTGCATAGCACCAGTTGCACTGGCGGTAGCTCAGCCCATGGTTTTGGCATTGATTTAGCCTCATCAGTAAGGGTGTAGCTGAACTCCCTAAGGCACAGTGAGCAAGAGCTCACATCGGGAGGGTCATTTAAATAAACAAAATGGAGTGCCTCTAATTTGTTTTTTGTTTTGTTTATTGAAATGACCCTCCCGATGTGGACTCCTTGCTCATGCTGCCCTTGGGAGTTTAGATGCACCTCACTGAGGAGGAGCAACTAAGGCTGAAACCAATATCTGGGTTTGAGTTTCTCCTGTTCAGGGTAGAATTGCCTGGGATTTGGGGGCTTGAGCGAGACCAGACTGATATATTTCTCCCTGTGAAGGGGACCAGTGGCTAAAAGTGGATTATCATGTCCATAGAACTAACCTATTAAGGTTAGTTCATTCTATGAATGAGTGCCTCTGATCTGATTTATTTTTTTGACATTATTACTTACTGTATAAGTAAATCCACACTATATAAATACATAGTAACTGTGAATGTACAGTAATTCCAGATGAATAATCAGAGTATTGCAGTATACAGTGATAGTTTTTTTTGGGGGCACTATTGGAGGGTATCGCTCTAAATAAAATGTTTATGCAATAAAAACGTTTCACTTTATTCTGGAAAACTCTCATTATTCTTCTATATAAATACATAACATTGAAAATGTATCTAGTAATCTTTGCTGGGGGCATAGCAAAAGGAAAGAAGGAGCAGTAACTGAAGTTTGTTAGTGTGCACAAATAAAACCCTACTGCAGCACAAAACCTAAATAAGCCCTCTGTGTCAGTAGCGGAGCTACTAAATAGAGGGCCCCAATGCAAAAAAAAATAAAAAATGTGCCAAGTGTGCAGTACAAGTAGGTTTAGTCGGGTAAAGCGCCATTTTAGATTCGTAATGTTATTAGTTGCAAGTTAGTGTTGTAAAATGGAGGCGATTGTCTATGTGTTACGCGGCTCGCGTGCATTTTCTGTCCCTTCTTCCTGGGTGCAAGTTGTACGCAGCTGGCGGTGTTTTGCGCGGTTCTGGGTCGTGTAGCCTCTTTTCCATTTTTTTAGGCCTCCATTTTTTTTCTTGCTTAGTCGAATTTCAAGTACCGAAACTCGGCAAAATGGGCTTAAATTAGCATGCAACTGCAGTCTAAATCAAACCCGCGTTTTCTAACTGCTTGAAAGCTAAGTCCTGCATACTTCAATGCCTGAACTGCTCGCCTTGCATTACTGCCTAAGTACCGTGTTTTTCAATGCCTCAATGGCTCACCTTGCTCATCCCCTAAGTGCTCCGAGTCTCAATGCCTGAAGGCGCTCATCGACTAAGTGCTTCGAGCTCGGAAGACGTTTGTGCTTCAACGGCCCGCTAAGCGAGGCTTGTAGATGTGGCCCTTGGGGCCGCAAGTGGCTCGCCTCGCTATGCAAGGCTTGCAAACGTGTCAACGAATTGCAGTTTTACAATTATAATATGTGATATATACACATTATGTGTGTGTGTGTGTCGGTTTGTACTTTCCCACCTTAGTTTTTATTTCCCCCTAGGGGAGGCACCCCTCTGCCCCCTTTACTCACCACTTGCACCTCACTGGCCCCTTTGCACTCCTCTGCCTCTGTTACGCCCCACTTGCACCCCTCTGTCCCCCTTACCCCCCACTTGAACCCCTGTGTCCCCCTTACTCACCCCACTTGAACCATCTGTCCCCCTTTTGCCCCCTCTTTCCCCCCTTACCCTCCCCTGTTCCCCTTTTGCCCCACCTTACCCCTTACTTGCCCCTTCTGGACTTTTCCCGTCTCCTCCTCTCTGCCCCACAGATGGTCCATCCTCCCATCTTTTGTACATGCGATTCATTGGTGGTTCAGAAATGGAGTCCCACCCCTGCAGGGACGTAGCTGTGACGTCATTCGGGATTCGTTACCCTGCGGAGAGGACGCTTCGGCAGGGGTGGGACTCCATTTCCTCACTGAAGCCCCAATGAATAGCAGGTTCAAAAGATGGTTGGATTGAGCATCTGTGGGGCAGAGAGGGGGAGATGAGGGCAGACACGGGGGGACAGAATGAGAAATGTATTAAACTAAATAAATGATAGATTGTACTGGGCCCCTATTGAGCTGGGCTCCCGTGCATTGCACCCTTTGCACCGGCGGTAGCTCTGCCCTTGCTCTGTGCTATTTTTTGGCAGTCTTGGCCGAACGTTTACAATTAAAGAGCCAAATTGCAGAATATTCAGAACTAGGCATTGACAAAGAGTCTGTATATAAGAAAGATTAGTGGCAGAAATAAAATGATCCTTCTTAATAATTGGCACTGTTGTTTAATAATATCATGACTTACACCTTTGTACTTTTAGCTATATTATAGAGACAACATTAACTAAATATAAGCTATATTTATATGAAAAAGCACATAGGGAAAAGTTCAAAATCTATATCGACTTTATACCACTAGTCTACTTTTTTACATGATTATTATTATTATTAATTGTTATCATTTATTTGCAACACACCAGCATATTCCGTAGAGCTATATATTTGTTAAGTACAAGAAAAAAACAGTTTAACACATTGCAAAGAAAGGAGGACTCTGTCGTTCAGCTTAGAATCTAGAGTGCATAGTGCTTTTTCTAAAGTACCTAGGAAGGTGCATTGTCACAACTCGCATTGTCACAACCCATTGGGGAGGGCACCACGTTTACACCAAAACCTCCTGCCTTCTGCCACAGGAATCCGCTAAGGTTTGTGAGAGTATTAGTTGTCTCAATGTCCAGCATGCAAATATAGACCACCACCAGTCAGGAAATCAGGGACCCAGGATTACAGGATCAGCCAAGTCAATGCCATCTAGATCTTAGGGCCTTTCATTAGGACCCGACAGAGTTTTAGGATACAAAAATAATAAAGAGCCTTTCCATTTGGAGACCAGAATGAAATACGTACTTTGGTTTATGTGTATTCAACCAGAGCCCTCTTTATTGGTAAAACATAACAAAATATTTATGTATAACAGTAACCAATCTAGTATAGCCTCAACCTTGGAATAACCCATTGCCCAATCACATTATAATAGATTAATCCCCTCTATTTCCATGACAGCTGCCTATTACTCTACAGGGTGTAATCAGTCACAATAGGTGCAGAGACAGACAGTCTGAACTGGTAACAAGTAACAACTAGTAACAAGTCTGGACATCAACTGATTCTGGTCTCTAACCCACACACTATTGAACCAAACATGTCAACCATCTTGTACAATGCAATAAGGACAGAAGAAACATTTCTTCAATAAACCAAAACAAAGAGTAACAACCCACAAAGTCCCAATGTCCATATGGTTGTAATAGCCCTGGAAGGCCATTTTGGTGGGTCTCAGGGGGGTTCCACCCTAGCCCCAAAAGTGAGCCATGACATGCATGTTTAAAGAGCAGAGTGGTGTGTGTTGCAGAGATTGGGGAACAAATAAAGCAAACTAATACTGGTTAGCCAAGTTAGCCACTCCAAATCTGGTTATACATCCTTAGGCCCTCATTCAATTGCGATTTGGCCAATTGAATAGGGCTCTAAACAAGCACATAACATATTTTTTTAAAGAAGTTTTTAGTTAGTGAAGATCTTGCTTTTAGATAGATGTTTACTAACTAAAAACTTCTTTAAAAAAAATATGCTATGTGCTTATTTAGAGCCGTATTCAATTGGCCAAATTGCAATTGAATGAGGGCCAAAGTGTGCTGACTCTCTTATTTTCAGTTTCTTTATTTCTAGTTTTACAGTTTTTTTCCCCACAGTATAGAATCCAAGGAAAGTATAGGAATGTAAAAAGTCTTACCTAAATTATTAGACATCTATCCAAAGAGAATAGAGTCCACAGTGTTGTGGAGTATGCAATAAAGGTAGAACATTATACATTGTTCTACCGTGCTTGAGTCCTAAAATAAGATGTCTGAAACTCTGAGACATGTCCCCTGTGGTTTCTCCAGAAGTGATTTACCCTGTTTATATTCATATTAAGGGCAGTGTTACAAAAATAGAAACCTCTAAAAGACTAGGGGGTCCTACTATATTATAGTACTTTGGAGACATAAAATGTAGTGCAATATTCACCAACCACCATGAAAAGATACAAGAGGATCCAATGTGCTAAATCAAACAACTAAGGAGACAAAAAAAGAATATCTGAGAGAATCAATAATACTTGACACAAAAAGTCTACAAAAATTTCAAAGGACAGATAAAGATAAACAAGTCCAGAATTAGCTTACCAAACATGGGAGGGGTAGAAAAGAAAGCACCTACAATTATGAAAGTGATAGATTAAAAAAGGTTATTGTTCTCTATTAATTGGGGTAAACATGGACTGAAAGGAATCATTCAAACAGAATAGAAAATAACCCTTATCAAACATAAGGATATTATATTGCTAGATACAAACCATACAGTTAATGATAGTTCATGGTAAATAACAAGGGTCTAAAATGGTGAAGGAATAGACTATACAAGGACTACTGTTGTTGTTTAGTCATTCAGTAATTTCCAACTCTCCGTGACCCTATAGACTGCAGCACGCCAGGCACACCTGTCAGCCGCTGCCTCTCTGAGCTCCATCAAACTCATGTTTATTGCTTCAATGATCTCATCTATCCATGTCCTCCTCTGCTGTCCCCTTCTTTGTGTGCCTTCAATCTTTCACAGCATCAGAGTCTTCTCTATGTAAATATTGGAGCTTCAGTCTCATGATAAAACCTTCCTGAGAACAGTTTTGATTAATTTACTGAAGTTCTGATTTACTTGATATTCTTGCAGTTCAAGTCGTCTTTATGGTCCAGCTCTCACATCCGTATGTTACTACTGGGAATACCATAGTTCTAATTATGCTGACCTTTGTTGATAATTTAATATATTGTCTATTTAATAGCTTGTCCAAGCTGGCCATAGCTCTCCTCCCCAGAAGCAAACATCTTTTAATTTCATGGCTACAGTCACCATCTGAAGAGATCTTGGGTACCAGGAAAATAAAATCTGTCACTGCCTCCACTTCTTCCCCGTCTATTTGCCAGGAAGTGAGTTTGCCGTTTGCCATGATCTTTGTCTTTTTAACGCTGAGCAGCTGGCCAACTTTTGCACTCTCTTCTTTTACCCTAATCAATAAGTCCTTTAGTTCCTTCTCACTTTCAGCCATCAGAGTAGTATCATCGGCCTATCTGAGGTTGTTGATATTTCTTTCAGCAATATTGATTCCGGCTTTGGATTCATCCAGTCCAGCCTTACACATGATGTACTCTGCATATGAATTTAAATAAATAAGGTGACAATATACAACCTTGTCACACTCCTTGAACCATTCTGTTCCATGTTCAGTTCTGACCATGGCATCTTGGTCCACATACAGATAACTCAGGAGGCGGATGAGATGAACAGGTACTCCCATCTCTTTAACAACTTGCCTCATTTTGTTGTGATCCACACAATCAGAGGCTTTAGAATAGTCTATGAATCACAAGTAGATATTTTCCTGTAGTCCAGTTTAAATTACAGACTTTTGATTACTACACTTGATCAAATGAAAAAATGAAAAAAAAAAAAAAAATACAGCCTTTAATTTATTACCTGTTAAATGCAGCTAAAAGATGAAAGACAGAAAGGAAGTGGACAGTAAAGAACAATTGTGTATAAAGGTGAAATAATTAAAGGTTGTATTTTGTTTACTTTCTAAACAAAGTCTGGACATTAGTTTATTTATTTAAAATACTATATATATATAAAATTTATGAGTACAACGGTCCTTTAAGATATGAAGAAATAATATATGATGTGGAGCCCTGGATAAAAAGGAGCTGGAAGGGGATTCATTTATGAATATTCTGGGGGGTGCTAAAGGAGCACTTTAGTGGTCTTTTAAAGAGGTCTCTAATGAATTGTTAGATTTGGCTTGATAAGAAAAAAAACATTATTAACCCTTTAAATGTCAGGCTGTATAAGCTCTAAATCTCTCCATCCCCTGAATGAAGTATTGTGGCTGGTGTGGATCCTTGTAGGAGGTAGTGCCAAACAGTAACACACCTTGGAGCCGTGTAACCAGAGCTGCCAGCCATGCACGCACTCCACCCACTATCATTCTGCAGCTGTGATATGCCAAATTAGATAGCCCTACCATTTTGGTGGCTCTGCTCCAGCCACTTCATTCAGGCAGTAGGGAGATCTGGGGGCATGGTTGAAAAAATTGTAATTCATTGTTTAAATGCCTCTTTTCTAATCAAATTGTTTTTTAAACTGTTTTATAGTCAAACCCCCTTCACCCTTGATGACCTTATTAGGGTGGAGACAACCAGCTCAACTCTAATCTTTGAAAGTGAATCTAATATTTAGTATTACTATTATAAATCATGAAATATGACTTTTATGAATGATAAGTGCATAATTAAAACAATCAGACATTTTGCAGTAGTCCTCTCTACACATAATATACCCATTCTCTCTCGCTCTCCTGCTCTATTATAGACACTTTCGCTTTGCAGCTGCCGTGACCTCTGGCTGCGCAGTTATGGCTTTTGCCGGCGCGCTCCTCCTTCCTCCATATCTACCGCAGTGTGTGTGCTATCAGATGCACACGTACACACAATATATAGAACACAACAAGTTACTGCACAGCAGTCGGCTGAGATAAGCTTATGATTGTTCACACATTACTCTGTATTCAAGTTCAAAATATCTGAAAGTTTCTGAAAAGCTGAACCGCTATGAATAAAAATAATAATCATACTGCGCACGCAGAGAAGCGCCACCATGTTGTGTAATATATTGTCATATTACCAGAAAGCTTTCCCGCATCTTATGGAGGCTCAGAGGCAATTTAGAGCGCTGTTGTATTTCAAGAAAAACAGCACATATTTGTGAAGTGCAAAACAAACTAACATCAGCAGCAGCTGAATAAGCTATGAACATAAAAGATGAAACATTTTATTTTTGAAAATAAAGAATAATCACGTAAAAAAACTGAACAATATAGAGTCTGTGTTTATTTTTAATTTAGTTATTCAAAAAACAATATAGGAAAAATATCATCACAGTAGTACTTTAATCTTGGCAGACTATGCCATATTCCATATTGAACTCTTATATGTCTGAAGCTTGAGTGGTGAAGGTGAGGGGGGTCTATCCCACTGTGAGTTTCACTTCCATGTAGTACATTTAGTCACAATATTGTATTGGGCTTTTAGCAGACATGCTATAAACATCAGGCACATAGGAAATGGAGGGGATGGTGAGGGACAAACCCCACCCAGATGATATGATTAGAGGGTACAGTATATACAGTAGAATCCCGGTTATCTGGCACACAACTAACTGGGACTCTCAAGCAACTGCCATCAATTCCCCATTTCAAAGAAACTCCCACTACACCGGCATAACTGGCACTATCCGGCACTATCTGGAGTTCAAGACTGGAAAAAAACAATACTAACTTTTTTTCTTATTGTTTTTCCTGGACCTAAATGGCCCAGTTTGGGTGCTAATGACTTTTTAAAGGCATTTTGAGGGGTTTTGGGGGGTTTAAGGATCGTTTAGAACCTTTTTTGGGGGGACTCACGATTAATCGAAAACTACACTTATCCGGCAATAGGGAGATAGGTACCTTATACCTGGGGGAAAAGGGGAAGAGATCTCAATGTGCATGAGCACTCTATGATTTATTTTATTCCTTCCCCATCTGTTCCTCCTCACCTCCTATCCCTTTAGCTGAAAGCTTGGTCTCACAAGATCACGCAAGAGAGATCTTGTATCAGAATTATCTGGGCATCCAAAAGAACAGGTGAGGAGGAACTGCTAGGAAGGGAGAGGAAAGTGATTGCAGCGAGCCAATGCCAGTTTTGATCTCTTTCTTCCTACTATAAGCCAGGAATAGGATACCTACCTCCTTACCTACAATGTAGATGTTATTGTAAATATAGTGGTACCTAGGTTCTCTACATTAATCAATTCCGGGCAGCAGGTTGAGTTCTAAACAGGTTGAGTTCAAGGTAACATTTCCCATAGGAATCTATGTAAATTGAAATAATCCATTTCCAGCCCCAGAAATTTCACATTTTAGTTTGAATTGATAATGTTGTTTTTTGATACAAAACCTTAAGGCTAAACGGACATAAAGAAAAAGCAATAATAACATCAAATAACATATAATGTAACTTCACTTGATGGTGGCGATGTAGTGGAGGAGAAGACAGATTGTTGGTTGGAACTTATAGGCACAGGCTACACTTTGGTTCATGTAGGAACAAGCTGCACATTGGTTCTTGAAGGCACAGTCTGTACTTTGGTCCTTATAGGCACAGGCTGTGCTTTGGTCCTTATAAGCAAAGGCTACACTTTGGTTCTTGTAAGCACAGGCACAGGTTGCACCCCCCCCCCCCTCCCCAACACACAGATTATTTCGATTTGTAGGCCCTTTATCAATATCCATGGTTATTCCATATGACTAGACCTAATAGGAATAAAAGGAAACATTTCCCTCCAGTAAATTTAAATTGAATATATTAGTCAAAGATTAAAGGTGGTATTTATTATTTTTAAAACTTTCTAAAACATTTCCCCATTATTGTTTTTTAAAAGAGTATATTAGGATCTATCAGTGAACATTTAAACCATTAACATAAATAAAATTGGTGATTCAGAGCCATATTAAATATAAGTGATTTATTACGGCTCATCTCTATTTCTAGCCTAGCTGTGTTACTCAGCGCCATTATGGATTTGTATCTTTAATTTTTAGCCTTCAGCCACAATATGTCAGCTGCTGAAATGAGACAAATGCTTATCAAAATTAATTATTTATTTTCCATAAATGACCTAATAATGTATATTTAATCCTACACATATATCAAGATTTCTATTTTTTTATTTATTATAATTAAAATTAAAGCACTATATGAGCTATGAGCTCCAAGCTTAGGAGATCAATATTTTACGGTAGCTCAGTGAGAGCCAAACACACAATGTATAAGAGATCCAGGGTCAATTGTTTCTATATGGTCTTTGAATAACTAAATGTAATTTCCAATACAATGCTTATAAAAAAATAAAAATGCTGCTTGTAAGTATTTATTAAAAGCAATGCTTAACTGTTAGTTTCCATTTATTTTCTACGCTGCTTCTTTCAGATCTTTTCACAGCAGTGGCTGTCTATGTAAACTAATGAGATTTCTGTTAGTCCTGGTGAAAGCACTGGCATTTTAGATCGTCACATTTTTGTAGCAGCAAATGGAAGCATCCTTTGCATATAAGGTTTAGATACAGATCAGCACAAATCCAACTGGTAGATTCCACTGAAGCGTAATTGCTTATAAAAGGAAATAAATTCAATTCTGTATTTTTGACCTTCAAAAATATTTTGCCGATTATCAGGTGTAGTACTTTAAAAAGTATATTATAAATATTGGACAACAATGGTCCCTTAATTATGTTTGGAGCAGAATATAAAGAGTATTTTTGTATAACATTTACATATAAATAAGTAATAAATAAAGTATGAATATCTGCAGTTGGGAGTTATATAAAAAATTCCATTAAGAGAAACTTTTTTTGAAATTACTAAATTTTGGCTGTTACTTAGCTCAAGACATCCTCCCACCAGACTAGCCTTGTTATCAGCAACCAGATGGCCTCATGATTGATAAATGGCTCTCTTGGCTACTGTCCTCGCTTTGGATATGGCCTCTTTGATGTCAGTCTGTGAACAGTTAGATTTTATGCTAAACAAAAACATTAATCCAGTAATGTGGTAATTAGGTATAATATAATATATATATATATATATATATATATATATATATATATATATATATATATATATATATATATATATATATATACATTTAAATATTTAAAGTAATTAGTTTATCTTTAAATAACTAAACCTGAGAGCAGGCAAAATATTTTTAGGAAATAAAAAAAAATAATCACAGCTTTTGCATTTTAATCTTTTATACAAATGCCTCTTTGCTGCACGCTTCCATTTCTCTTTGTCTTTTTACTTTCTCAGAAGGGCGCATCCTTGTACATTTATGTACTTCCCATTACTACAGCTGACAGCTCCGGCACTATATATATGCCACATTCCCATTATACAAATATAACTTCCTGTTTGATTAAAGTCTTAACCCATTTTAGGAAATTGACCACCAGAACCCAAAATGGTGCATCTCATAGCATTACAACTGGATATAAAAGCTAAAAAAGCTGTATGGTCATATTTTCCATTCTATTTTAGAATTTTGCTTATTTTGAACTATTCTTCTTTTAAATAGCGTATTTTAAATATATGACCACAGCTGTCCTTTAAAGGCATATTTAAGTTTCCTGGATTATAAATGCATCCAATAGAGGAGAATCAGTAGTGCATAAAAAAATACCAAAATAAACATTATTAAACTTACCCTTGAGTTTGTTAAATCTCTTGAGTTTGTAAGCAGGTGATTTTGAGAGTTAACACCCCTGAATAGCCCTGCTAAAATTGGCATAACATTCATAATTAAGGTTTGGCCAATCACAGGCAGCTATAACATTGTTTCAATCTGTGATGGCAGTTTGTGCAACAAAGCATTGTGGAATGTACAGTACATTCTTGTTTTCCCCTGCACAAGGAAACAAGGAGCAGCTCAGACATTGCTATGTGCATCTCTGCATTGTGCTGCTGTTGGCATGAAGGTTAGTGTAGGGTTAACAGTACCCAAATGCAGTGTTTCTATTGGTAGGTACCAAGGACCTATGTAAGCAGGTCTGGGGGTGTGGAAACAAATTTTATTTTTAAATAAAATAAGTTTGTATACGTATAGAATGTGTGTGATATTTGCAGTATGTGATATGAAAAAAATGTTTAAACACGGAAACTTACATATACCTTAAACTGGATAATACCTATAATAAATAAAATATTGAGTATGCTATTAATATCTATTCAGAGAATTAAAGCTCTGTCCATGGAATCCTTTCACAATGGCATTTTAGATAAAAAACATAAATTAAAATGATTCTTACTGAGCACAGTTATGGCCGATTTGTGAATGAGGCCCTTGTTTGTGAGCTCCTCTCTATCCCTGACCCCATGAAAAGCTCTGCGTTCCACGTGCAATGTCTGCGAATAGTGATAATCCTCCCAAAGCAGTAAGGGCAAAACTCAGAAAAAAAGATAAAACGTTGTGTCTGTACCGCGCGGGTTATTATAACACGCTGCGATTCTGACTGAGGCGTTTGTGATGAGATTCGTTTGCTAAATTGCTGCATGCTCCATTGATACATTTTTACAATTCTGTTAAAAAAAATGATACGCTTTGAAAATAAATACCTTTTAGAGTATACTGTATCAAGGTCAAACCTTTTTCTTGATGTGTTTAACTAAGCATGTAAAATAGTAGACTGGCGAGCCTAGCAGGCACTCACACGGATTCCAATTTGCATAATATCTTATGTCTTTTCCTTAAGGGTGTTTAGAGTAAGTGTGTGTGTAAGAATATACTTAATCCAATCTCATTTTAGCATTTGCTCTTTTAAGATTTGGAAAATTAATCAATCCTCCTGATACTGTAAATTAGCATGAGCCTTTATAAGCATAACTTTGTAAGTTTAACCCATTTCTGAACGTACCCTACAGGCGTACGTACTAATGAATAAGAAATAACATTACAAGTTTAAAGAGGGTTTTTATATGTAGTAATGTAAGAAAATCCTTTTAGCTGGATCAAGTACAAAAGTCTGCTTTCTTAAAAACTGAAAATCCTTCACAAAATGACTTGTAATTACAAGGATAAAACAGGAATATTGCAGTATTGTGGATTATTGTAGTCTGTCTTGCTTGGTGTTCTCTATGTAAATACCACAGACCACGTGGAACTGAGTGAAGCAAATATACATTTTGACTTATATTTGATTTGACTTTGATTTTATTATTTATTTATTTTTTATTATGGATTGTAAACATATTTTTTTCAAGGACAGAATATAAACTAGAATATAAAAATATGTAATATTGCTTTACTTATAAGCATAAATTAGCATATAAAAATATTTAACATTAATTTACTTCTTAAATATTGATTATATTAGCTAGGAGCCTTCATGTTTTTTGTTCCACTCATTATTATTTTTTTTTTACAAAGCATTGTATTGCCTTAATAAAAGGAACTTTTTGATTTAATTATGCATTGGTAATTAATAAATGACTTCCTTATCTTCAAGTCTAGTTCAGGAAGGTGACAACACTGTATATTTTTAATACCAATCAATTGCAAATATACCTCTCTATAGGTGAAGGGTAATTTCCATGTGTCCCTTTAACTTACTGTTCATTTAATAAATGATCACATATAATAGGTGTCAAACTGCTAGTTGTCGTCACGCTTGGCGGGGAAGAGACACAGGGGAGGGGTAAAGGACACAGGGGAGGGAGAGGAGGAGGCGAAGAGAGACACGGGGGAGGGAGAGGAGGGGGTAAGAGAGACACAGGGGAGGGGGAAGAGGCACAGGGGAGGGAGAGGAGGAGGGGAAGAGAGACACAAGAGAGGGAGAGGAGGGGGTAAGAGAGACACAGTGGAGGGGGGAAGACAGACACAGGGGAGGGGGAAGAGAGACACAGAGGAGGGAGGGGAGGGAGAGGAGGGGAGGAAGAGACATAGGGGAGAGAGAAGAGGGGAGGAATAGATACAGGGGAGGGACAGGAGGGGAGAAGAAACACAGCGGAGGGGGAAGAGACAAGGGAAGGTGGGATGAGACACAGGGGAGGGAGACGGGGGTGAAGAGACACAGGGGGGGGAGATGGGGGTGAAGAGACAGAGGGAGGAGAGGGGGGGAAGAGACACAGGGGAGGGAGACTGGAGTGAAGAGACACAGGGGAGAGAGAGGGGGGAAAGAGACACAGTGGAGGGGGGGAGAGAGACACAGGGGAGGGACAGGAGGGGAGAAGAGACACAGCGGAGGGGGAAGAGACGAGGGAAGGTGGGATGAGACACAGGGGAGGGAGACGGGGGGTGAAGAGACACAGGGGAGGGAGATGGGGTGAAGAGACAGAGGGAGGAGAGTGGGGGAAGAGACACAGTGGTGGGGGAGGGGCAGAAAGAGACACAGGGGAGGGAGACTGGGGTGAAGAGACACAGGGGAGGGAGAGGGGGGAAAGAGACACAGAGGAGGGGGGAGAGAGACACAGGGGAGGGAGAGGGGGGAAGAGACACAGGGGGGGGAGACTGGGTTGAAGAGACACAGGGGAGGGGGGGAACAGGGGAGGGATGGGGGGAAAGAGACACAGAGGAGGGGGGAAGAGACACAGGGGAGGGAGAGGGGGGAAAGACACACAGGTGTGGGAGAGGAAGTAGAGGGGGGTTCCCAATGAGCGCCAAAGGTGCTCATTGCAAGGCCCGTGATAAGCGCTGAAGGCGCTCATTGCAAGGCCAGTAAAGTAGAGGGGGGAAGAGGCTTGCAATGAGCGCCTCCCATCAAGTAGAGGGTGGGAGAGCTAGAGGGATTGAGAGACTTGCAATGAGCGCTGATGGCGCTCATTGCACGGCCTGTGATGTGTGCTAAAGGCACTCATCGCAAGGCCAGTAAAGTAGAGGGGGGAGAGGCCCGCATTGTGTTACAAACACCATTGCCAGGCTTCAAATTTGATACCACATCACAACTTGCTAACTGCTGTATATAGTATTCTTAGACCAATGTTGTATATGTGCCTGGTCCAACAAGATTTAGGGCTAATAGAGGATATTTCTAGGGTCCAGTAAGTAGGCTGTCTGATGCAATGGCTTAGGATAGTGTGTGTCTATAATTATACAAAATGATGTGTACTGTGTAATATACTGTGTACATTTACATAAACAGTAATATACACACACACATATATATCTATAATTATTAAATGTTATAGAGAGAGATATTTATCTTAGCATGTGGACTAAGCTAGATACTAAGTCCAAATGCTATTTGTATCTAATTATGCTTATGCTCTTGGATATACAGATACAGAGGTATGTTTCTGCATAAGCCCATGAGGTCGAAGGCCTAGGGCACCATATTTTAAGGGGGCAGCAGCCTGCCTGATGATGTACTGCAGTACATTGAATATATTTGTATATGCACAGAAATGTCTATATACAGTGATATTTCTGTCTGTAAGTGTACTTTATACTTTCTGACATACCATATATATACATAAGCGTATAAACATGATTTGAGATAAAGGGGATAGGAGGAGCTGCAAATAGGGGGGGAATTGTCAGTCAAATCTTTAGGGGACCATAAATTTTACTAAATACACCTGTGCACAGATACATATTTACAGCCTTATTAAATTCCGATTCGGCCAATTGAATAGGGCTCTTTCTAAGCACATAGCATATTTTTTAGAGAAGATTTTAGTTAGTGAAGCCCTTGCTTTTGGATAGAAGTTCACTAACTAAACACTTCTGTAAAAAAATATGCTCTGTACTTATATAGAGCCCTATTCAATTGGCCAAATCTCAATTTAATAAGGCTGTTAGTCAGAAAGACAGGTAAAAAGATGATAGATAGATAGATAGATAGATAGATAGATAGATAGATATAGATTGATAGATAGATAGATATAGATAGATAGATCTATCTGTGTTATTTACTTAGTGAGTGGCAGCATCCATAGCAATACAATGACAATATGAAATATATACAACACAAGGAATCAAGTGCCATGATCATCCCATGCTCACAATCTAGAACTATCACAGCTGCAGTCTCCAGCCATCCAGGCATTAATACTAAATATTTATTCCAGAGCATTTACAGATTTGTTCTTCATCAGTTTTTTCTTTTTGGTATCTTTGACTCATCATTGCTTCCAGTTTTCCTCAAAATCGCCCCCAAAACTGCACTTGTTAAAAATGTAAAAGGAAGTAAAACCAAGCTGTTGTTACCAGGCCTGAGCGGCGTCCCGCGGCTGGGATACTCTGCCAAAAATGTCAGCACTGCGGTGCCACAGGCTGTAGGGAACACATGGCTGCTGCGCCTGACACCGCTCCCTTCATTACTGTGACTGGATCCAGCTGTGCTGCTGGCCGGCCTGGAACAGGACTGGGAAACAAACTTCTGTATCAGGCAATAGAGCCAGGAACGGGTCTGAGAATACAAAATACACACCGATAACTGGGAGATGAAATGACCTAAGGAAACAAATATACAAACTATATAATTGTGTTGAATGCTACCTTGTTGTGTTGAAGTACCTCAGTGAAGCTGTGAACTGTGGTCATGAATGAGGTCATAGCAGAGAGGTCAACCAAATGACAGCACTGGAGAAGGAACTGGCAATCCACTCCAACATCTTTGCCATGAAAACCTAATGGATGAGCACAACCAGACACAAGATGTGCCTGGAGTGATTCAGTCCATAAGGTCATGCAGAGTCAGACACAACTGATTCAATGAACACACACACAAGAAGTGGAGGGCCGCAAGGGGGCTTGAAGAGGGCTGGGGGAGGCTGCGTGCGGGGGGGGGGGATGGTGAAGAGGCCGACTAGGGCCGTGGGAGGGCCGAGGGTGGCCGTTGAGGTCCTTGGCAGGGTGTTAGACACTGTATATACTGTATATTTAGATACATATATCTATATGTACTATATGTATCAATCTATAAATATATATATTAATATTTATACATTTATTTATATATAATATAGAATTGCTGACTTTTCTATCCCACATTTGAGTATATATTACAAACCCCCACAAACTGGAAAATGATTTCTGCCATGACATCCACGGCTGCTAGCAATACGCCTATGTTTTATTACACTGTGCCACAAATGGCTATAAAGCCATTGATACCTACCATTGCTCTGCTTAGTTGACTATCAGCCTCATTAAATTCAGGCTACGTGTTACAACCATTACCAAATTTACCATTAAATTAGACCAGTAATGCAGCTCGCAGACGACTTGGGGGCAAAAAAGCATCAAAGCCGAGAAAAGGCTACGTGTTGAGCAATGTTCAACTTCGCGCCTGTAAATCCCTTGATCTGTCAAATCCGTAACTGCTACTTGTTCAATATAGTTATTAAATTGCATAGAAGTCACTCGCGAGCAAGCCCGTAACACGCAAATGGAGCTCAAAGCCCAACATGTGCACGAGAAGACCCGCAAAGGGGGTAAAGTCCAATACGTAGGACTTGGAATTCAAATAAAACACACTACTGTACTTTAATTAAAAGTGAAAGTGATGTTAGGTCTTAGAATTAATAGCACAACATTCTCAAGCCCGCAAATCGGCTCAGTAAAATACTTCATTTCATTTCATATTTTGTGTTATATCGATCCCTGCAATCACTGTGTTACTAGATATATACTGTAACTCGCATGAGATAGAATATCATATTTACGGCTTTATTAATATTGCTTTGTGAGTGGAATGTGGATTTTCTCGTAGATCGTAATTGAACCCCGTAAGACTTTTAAATCAATCCTCCATTTTCTTGTGACGCAATGCTGATGATCTCTGTTTCCATTGGCTCCATCTAAACCCTTAACTACAGGCTTGTTTAATTGGTTACGTTCTAGCCCGCAAAGCAGCCAGCCGTCAGATGGTTTACGGTTTTGTGCCTCAAGACCGTAGCTCACAGCCCCTTCTAATTTTATAGCCCCGTAACACTGAGGATTTTCAAGCCCGCAGCCGTTGCGGTACTCAGGTTGCAGTTAAGGGGCTGCAATTTAATAGGGCTATACAATTTTTCAATTATATTTTTGGTATACTTGGTGTAAGGTGATGAGGGTGTCATGGATGTATTTCTGCCTAGGACCACTAGGCCCAGGTCTAGGTCAGCACATTTTCAGGGGGGCATTAGGCTGCCTGAAGTTGCAGATACAATGCCATGGAATGTGCACAGAAATGTCTATATGCAGAGAGTATTCTCAATGCATTCTCTATGTAAGTGTACTTTCTGACTTACAGCCTTATTAAATTGCGATTCGGTAAATTTAAAAGGGCTCTATTTAAGCACATAGCAAATTTTTTTACAGAAGTTTTTAGTTAGTGAAGACCTTGCTTTTGGATAGAAGTTCACTAACTAAAAACTTCTGTAAAAAAAATATGTTGTATGCTTAAATAGAGCCCTTTTAAATTTACTGAATCACAATTTAATAAGGCTGTTACTGTTTACTTATCTAAACACATAATTGTCTATATAGGTATACAGTAAACTTATCATTGAGATATAGCAAGAGGAAAGGAGGAGGAGTAACTGGGTCGCTGAGGGTGCAGAGATATGAACGGACCTGGAACAAATAAAACCTAAATAGGCCTCTGGGGGTAGCAAATATGTTGTGTAAATAAAATGAGCCATGTTTAAAGTGGTTTTGGATTTTTATTTTTTATTTTTTTTAAATATAAATTTTATTATGAGAAAAGTAGGTTACAACGCAGTTGAACAATATCTTCATAATGATAGAATACAAAACATTGTAGTATGACACTTTACAGCTTATAAAAAACACAGCAACTCTTTCTCATTCTTTTTTGTTTTTGTTAAAGAAGTACATTTAACTTCTCCTAGTATTTGTAATGTAATACTGAGCGATATTCTAATAATAAAAATTAAAAAATATATAAAAAGAAGAATGAAAGAAGAAAAAGAAGGAAAGATATTACCCTCTTTCAAGGTCCACATTCACCAACCTCATCGGCCAACTTTCAGTGTCCACATATCCCAGCAGGAGGCCCATTTTCTGTATTTTGCATCTATCTCAGCAGATAAGACACTCATGGAGCAAATAAACTCAATCTTCCGTAGAACCTCCTCAAAGGCTGGAACGTTTTTTTCCAATTTTTTGCAATTATGCTTCTAGTAGCCGTAAATATCTGATTTGATAGAAATTGTACATTTTTAGAAAGACCTGGGAGTGGTAAGCCTAATAAGGCCTCTTCTGGTTTTTGAGGAATAACTGTGTACCATAGTTTCTCCAGGGTATTATAGGTCGCCATCCAAATATGCTGAACTTTGGGGCAATCCCATAACATAAATTTAAAGGAACTTATGGTGTTGCAACCTCTGGAGCAATTGCCATCCAACTGACTAGTTGAACAGTGGAGTCTAGCTGGGGTAAGGTACCATCTCAAGATAGTTTTGTAAACATTTCCTTCAATATAATGATTAAAGAGGAGTTTGCTGTGTTTTTGATAATTATACCCCCATCGTTCATCATCTAGGTTAATATTGAGCTCAGCCTCCCAGGAGCCCCTTTAGGACAGATTATTAGGCTTGGCCTGTTCTTTTATGTAGTTATAAAGAATAGTGAGGTTTGTTTTACCTTTTGAGTTGTGTAAGCAACAATGCTCAAAGGGAGTTTTGCTAGCAATTTTTTTTTTCAGTTTGTCCCACTTGTGTGCTAATTATCATCAGTAAAGCCATTCTTTGTGTGGCAATCAGTGATTTATGCTAAAGACTGATGGAGACCAGTTTTGACATTCTAACAGTACATCTGCAACAATTGTTATCTGACTTCTAATACACCAAGCTAATTGGGTATTTTTATTGATTGATAAATCTGCATGGGGTAGCCACAATGGCGTTAGCCAGGAGCCATTTTGTAGTAGAGGAGTTCTCTTGTTGATTTGCTTCCATAGTACGATGGAGTGACTCAGACACATCGGAAGTGATTTTAAATTAATACTCTGATGGATGCTTAGCCATAGTATTTGGTTCAGGGGAATATTTTGATCCCATAAAACTTAATGTTCTATCTCCACCCAAACTGGGGGGGCCTCTCTTAATATACCACTTTGCCATTTGGGCTAATCTCACCGCCTTATAGAATAGTAGAAGGTCAGGCTTTGCTAATCCTCCTTTCTGTTTTGATGCTGTCATGGTCGCCCTATTTATTCTAGGTTTCTTATTGCCCAGATGAATTTAAATATTGCTTTTTGTAATGTTGCTATTGATGATGGTATATTCCTAAAAAGGTATAGCAGTTTAGGGAGGGTGTTCATTTTAATGGTGTGTATTTTACCAAACCACATGATATTTAATGAAGACCAGGTGCGAAGATCTGAATATATTTCTTTAAAGATAATGGGGTAATTGGCATCATATATCTCTTTAGTAAATATAGGGATATGAATACCTAGGTACTTTATATGATGCGAGGACCATTTAAAGGGATAGTTTAAGTTCAACAAATTTTCCAGTTGCTTGGGCAATGAGACATTAAGAGCTTCACTTTTATTTGCATTAATTTAAAACCCTGATATATGGACAAAATTGCTCAATGTTTTAAATAGGCTAGGTAAGCTAATTAATGGGTTAGTAACTGTGAGGAGGATATCATCCGCAAATAGGCTTAATTTATATTCTTTATAATCTAATTTGATTCCACTATCATCTGGAGCTTCCATTAATGCTATCGCTAGTGGTTCTAAACATAGAGCAAAAAGTAGAGGTGATAAAGGACATGCCTGTCTTGTTCCCTGATCTATCTTAAATAATTGAAACTTGAAACCCTGATAGGAATTATAGACCCTAGGGGCAGAATATAATGTCATAATGCTTCCTACAAAGTTTTCACTAAGGCCAAATTTAAGCAATGCTTCTTTCATATAAGTCCAATCAATCCTTTCAAACACTTTCTCTGCATCTAAAGATGTTAGCATTAGTGGTAATTTTTTCTCTGAAGCGATATCCATGAGGTTAAAGATTTGCCTAGTATTATCAGTTGTTTCCCTACCCAGGATAAAGCTTAGCTGGTCCGGATGAATCACGGTCGGCAACAAAGAGGCCAATCTATTTGCTATGATCTTGGAGTATAGTTTGATATCATTGTTTATTTAAGATATGGGTCTATAACTGCTGCACTGCATCGGGTCTTTGCCTTCTTTATGTATTACTATTAATTATGCCTCCAGAAATTCAGCTTTCATAGTTTTGCCCGAGAGATACTCATTAAATAGTTGTTGGAGGTGAGGTAACAAAGTTTCCATGAATTCCTTGTAATAGTAATTAGTGAATGCATTCAGACCAGGTGCCTTAGTAGCCCCTATTGCTCTTCTAATGTCCTCTTCAGAGATAGGGGATGTGAGATAATCTACTCTACTTTTCTCAAATTGGGGTATCGTAATGAATGACAAAAAAGTCTCTATTTGGGATTTATGGCTTTGTGACGCAGAATGGACAGACATTGAGTACAGCTCGGTATAACATTGTTGAAATGCCTTAGTAATCTGGTCTGGTTGCCATTTTCCTTAGTGAATAATTTAGGAATAAAAGAGTTTGTTCTCTGTTGTTTAAGTCTTCTAGCTAACATTGTATCTGGTTTGTTGGAGAATCGAAAAAATTTAGATTGTGTAAGCTGCAATATAGTCACCATTTTCTTTCCCAGAATCTCTTTCAAATCTTGTTTACATTGAAGAATTTCCTCGAAAATCTGAGGTGTATTCTGAACAGCGACCAGTCTCTGAAGGTCTGAACATTTTTTGTTCAAATTGTTTATCTGACACTGATCTAATTTTATTGCTATTGAGCCAAGTTGCTTGCAAACCCCTCGTAATACTGCCTTATGGGCTGCCCAGACTCCCATCCGAATTACTTTGCCATAAAGTGGTTTTGGATTTAAGATTGAGAGTGCATTGTGATCTTATTTGCATGTTCCTGTCCAGTTTCCCAGAGTCCAGTGTAATGAGTGTATTTCTGGGGAACCTCAGCAGGAAATACGTTTTTTACTTATTTTTAGACATCTAAATCGGATAACAAATGTAATATTCCAGCTAGATATTTTAATTAGTCATATCCACCCATTATAAGGTCAATGGTGGGATGTAATAATAATTATATAGTGCTCATATATAATAATAATTATATAGAAACTCTACTGTATATGCTTAGAAGAATATAAATATCCCATGGCATCCAAAATTATCCCTTTATATGGGAGTTCCCGTTGGACCTCCATGGCATTCATACTTCTACCACAGGGTCCCTATGGATCCATATGTTCATAAGGACCCCCAAAGTCTCTATCACTAATCACCGCCAAACTACCAACCCTAAACTAAGAACAAAGAACAAAAAATAAAAAATCAGTACAATATAAAATAATAAAAAAAAATTAAAAAAAAAGAATTAAGGAAAAAAAGTATAAGTAATTTGTTAAATAATCAAAGAAATACAATTAACATTAAAAAAAGAGCAGGGAACATATCATATGTAGGGTTTACATGTAAGGGTTTCTTTGCCTGAAGCATGGAATAGCTTTAGATTTTATGTGAGCTTTTCATTTCATTCAGGAGTCATGTAATCATGCCATCAGTACTCAGATTAAATATGGCAAAACCTCTTATCTTAATCTTAACTTCCCCCAAAAAATAATTCTGAACCCCCCCACAGAATTTAACCATGGAAGTCATGTTTGATGATCTCGAGCAGGGGTCGTCAACCTTTTGATGGTAACATTTCCTTACCACCCACCGATGCCGCAGTAACTCAATTTACCCTCTCTTATTTCTGGTTACATAAATCATATGACCCTAGCTATGTATCACCCTTTACTTACTAGATAGTGACCCGGTCCTGACTGCTGTCCATATGCTCTCTCACCCGCACTCCAACCAGCCAGTGGTGCTGAGGGTCTTAGGCATGTGACGTTACTCGTCCAAGATGGCATATAGTCGTTACCTCGTCGCCCACAATGAAAGCTTGAATGACCCACTAGTGGGCAGTAGGGACCAGGCTGACTACTACTGATCTAGAGCATTATTGAAAAAAATAATTCTCTTTAATTTTGGAGTTCTTGTATATAAATTGGATTTTGTTAGAAAGCAGAACAATTAAACACAACCTACAGATGCAATTATTATTTAGAACATGGATTCACTTTCTGTTCTTATCTGATTCTTTCTGCTGCTTTCCATACTTTCCATCAATCCTTTTGAAGCACTGCATATTTTAATTCAACAGAAATTAAAGTGGTATCTTCCACAGCAATATAATTATATACAAAATGTAAAAAAAAGCTGTATTATGTATTAAAAGCATTGTGTATGATTTAGGTGTAGTTATTCTTTAATGTGACAAAACAGTAACCATCCAAAAATGCTTTATACAAATATGAAAGTGAGCTAAAAATGGGAAATCTAAAATATAATTTTAAAATGATTCCTGAATATAAAGCATATTTTAGCTTTTACTCTTGAAGCTCACAGTTACCCCTCACTCATTTCCAGCCAGTGCCCAGATACTGTCAAAATTGATAAGAATTGTTTTGCATGAATTCTGAGTCCAGGTGACTCAAAAATTACTAGTTAACTACATGGGGACACAAAAATTTCTCTTGTCCCAGGAGGAGACGCCAGCATTAAAGTCTGGAATGTGCTCCTATGTTCACCCAGCACAGCAAGGCATTAAAAATATTGGATTTTGCCTTGTGCATCCTAAGATATAAAATTAGGCCGACAGAAGTCTGGACGGAAGCCCTTGTTCCATACTGCTAACTTGTGGTGAGTTGGTAGCCAAATGTGCTTGGAACAGTTGCCTCTCTCCAGATGCTGCCAGTCATTTGTGTGGGAACAGCAACACTTACATCTAATTACAGTTTGTGCTTAAATTAATAGAACCGGGATGACAGCAAAACATCACTGGTCCCCGGCTCGAGACCCTCAGATCACAGAGCTTCTGAAGCACGTTGATACCACATGCAAAGTACTAACATCCCATAGACTTGTTATCTTTACAGTTAAATAAATATCCACAGTGGATAAGATCACTTTTATTCAAAACATATATAAAAATAAATCTCTTTGATTAAAATCAGCTTTGTATCAGTCCAATCCAAGTGATTGAATTTACATATATAACACAATTTTGATATAAAAAAAAATATGATATAATTATGATATAATAAAACAAAACACCTTGGGTTTTACAATTATGATATAATTATGATATAATAAAACAAAACACCTTGGGTTTTATGAAAATATTTGATGATTGCAGATCTTACAAAAATCTATTACACATATACCATTAAATAATAACTGACTTTTATAAATGAAGTCCTTTTCTTTTTTCCAAGGCTTTCCTCAAATTTGATGGAAGTGTTTGCCTGGCTGAGCCTTGTACTATGGAAAGTTAAAGTTCTGGGTATAGATTATTTAATCTCTTTAAATTCTACATATTAACTCCAACCCATATGTGGAGTAAGAGTCAAACAAGAAGAAAAGAAGAAAAGTGCTATATTTACATATAAGATATAATAACAGACTTGTACATTAGTTACCTCCATTTGGATTGTTATCTGGTCATAGTGAAGGGGCACCCAAGATGGATAGGTCATAGCAGAGAGGTCAGACAAATTACGGTCCACTGGAGAAGGAACTGGCAACCCACTCCAGTATCTTTGACAAGATAACCTGACGGATAAGCACAACCAGAGACACAACAATTGTGCCTAGTCTGTAGAGGTCCAAAGTGTCACGGACAGAGTCAGACACAACTGAACGACTATAAAAACAACACATTAGTTACAGACCCTAGAGATTCTGGGTAGTGACAAGCAAATGAGATTCATAATGTACCATCATATTTGCCTCTAGCCTACTTATCATGGGATCCATATGAAACTTGGTGCCCTTCTCTCAGGAAGCTTTTAGAACATATTTGTAGAATAGGTTACAGTGCTAGAAACCCACCTACAGACTGCCGTTTCACCCTTATATGGGGCTCATCTGTGTGAGGTTGGTTCTGGTAACTGTGAAATGAGGCTGGAGAGAGAAAAATACTGAGTACATGTCTCAAGCAGCCAGGAGATCTGTTTTCACACAAAATTTATCAGTGAACAGTATTTCCACTGCCGATAGGGATTCTGGTCCATGACTCGCAATCTGTGGGAGAAACAGGTCTCATGGCTGCTTGCAACATGTGAGTGTACTGATAATAGTCCTTTCTTTCCTCATTAGTTACAGATAAATTGTCACATAGTGTGGTTGTGGATCTTCACCCATGTAATCTGGGTGGTCTGTGCACCACGTGCTTATGATATCACCTGTTGTACAGGTGTACATGTAGAGAATGAAGACAGTCCACAGGGCTCAGTTTCATGGCATATGTCTGGGATCTGCTGCTGATTTTCAGTGGAGATGCTAATAGATTGGTGAAACATGTAGAGTGAATTTATTGGTTGGCTGTGGAATACCCTGTTCTGTGTTTTTAAACATCTTCATATTTAATACAGGAACACCACAATATTATAGTCAATCACTCCACTGGCTTCCCTTAGCCTCAAGAATAAAATTTAAAAGCCCTCAACAATAACGCTCCCCCATA
Organism: Discoglossus pictus; assembly: GCA_027410445.1. Lineage (NCBI taxonomy): Eukaryota > Metazoa > Chordata > Amphibia > Anura > Alytidae > Discoglossus > Discoglossus pictus. Next base: position 179,509,271 of record CM050168.1, on the reverse strand, counting down.
CATCTCTGCTCTCATCTCCAAATACTCCCCCACCCGCCCTCTTCGTTCTGCTAATGACCTTCTTCTTTCTACAACTCTTGTCACCTCCTCTCACTCCCGCCTCCAGGACTTTTCTCGTGCTGCCCCTTGTCTCTGGAACTCCTTGCCTCGGTCCACCAGATTATCCTCTTGCCTCAAAACATTTAAAACCTCACTTAAAACGCATCTCTTTAAAGAAGTGTATCACCTTCCACCCTAACACACTTATCACCTCTCTCTCCCTCTTTTACCACTCACTATACCTTAGATTGTAAGTCTGCGAGTTTCTATCCTAAGTACTTTGAGAATTCACCATGGAAATTAAATTCCTAGCTCAAAGACAGGGCCCTCCTTCCTTTGCTAAATGTTAATCTGTGTTTATCATTGTCTGAACCTAATTTATGTACAGCGCTACGGAATATGTTTGCACGTTATAAAGAAACTATAGTAATAATAATAATTATAGTAATATATCTATAAGTAATAGTATCCACAGAGAGTGCTAAAATATAATAATGCTATTATTCATATTACTTGATCCCGCAATCAGTGTTGGGCAGTAAAATATCACATATATAGTTGTGAGCATGTGAGCTGTTGCTAATGCTTGCAGGCTTGCGCAGAGAGGGCCGCAGTTGCTGGCATGGAGCGCCGAAGGCGCTCCTTGCCAGCAACTGCGGACCTCGCAACATTTACGTAGTTCCGAAAGGAAAATACGAGACACGTTACGACCCATTATGACCTCGCAAAAATCGTCCGAAATCCGCGCACATCAAAACATCAAAAACACAATAAATACACACAACAAATACGTAAAAAGCTTACCTACAGAAAGAGGGGGCACCCACGACCTCGAAAAATGAAGTTACACCTCAATTTAACTCAAAATAAGTTTAGACACTCAAAAATCCTCTAAGCGAGAGAAAAAATGGCTGCCGAAAAAAACGAAAACGAGGCTACAGCAGTCTAAAGACGCAAAACACCACCAAACACCTACGGATTTCCCGAAAAAGACATACGAGATTCGAAAACAAGGACGCAACCCGCGCGACCCCAAAAACATTAGAAACACAATAAATACACACAACAAACATATAAAAAGCTTACCCACAGCAAGGTGGTGCATACAGGACCTCTGCAAGTAAAGTTACACCTCGATTTAACTACACATTTCGGAGTTTAGACACCCGAAAATCACCTAAGCGAGAGAAAAAATGGCTGCCAAACAAAACGAAAAAGAGGCTAAAGGACCCTAAACACGCAAAACACCACCATAAACATGCAAAACACCACCAAACAGCTACGGATATTCCGAAAAAGTCGGATGACATCCAAAACGAAGGACGCTAAATCAGCCACAGCCGCATACCACACATTAGCCGCCATTTTATAACAATAACTTATACAATGCGGAAGTACACAGCTACGCTAACGGATTTGTCTCGTGCGCGCACACTATTACACTCCACACAGCAGCTCCACAGCACTAATGCTGCAGCAACATCAAAACAGATTGCCAGCTCTTCAACAGAATGCTTCCTGTATATATTACTTCAAAATTGGTAAAGTATATTCCTTTATAAATCTATTATTTATTTTATTATTATACACCAAACAGCATTAGCTCACTTACAATTTCATTGCCGTCATTTTTTGACGGGCAATATTCTAGTTGTAGATAAATAGCTAATACAGTAAATAACAGTTTCCTATTCAAGACTACTCAATGGAAGAGACCCCAATCCAAATAGGAAGTATGTGCGAGTTTTTCTAACACAACATAAAAACTAAATACATCAGCAATCGTTACAAATGTAGTTATTGTAATCGAAGTATGGGTCACATGCAACAACAATAGAGTACCAAAGACCAAAAATGTTTGTATGTTGGTGAGACAGGTTGAAGACCCCAAATATACAGGTCACAAGGATGCCTTTGTTAATCTGGGTGAGGAAAGGACATAGCCAATTTGAACTTGATTTAAGGTTAACAAGATTTTGTTGACAATTGTTTCACCACCTTTTAGAAAATGTAATTCCTTATGAGGCTGGGGCTTTATTTCTGTTAATTAAACTTACCACTGCATATTAAATAAAGTAATAATTGGTTGATCCTGTGTTTTGAAAGGTCAACCCAAGAATGAAGCTCTATGGTGATCACTTTGGCTCTCTTGTTGATGAAGATGATGACTTGTTATGGAAGAGGGCCAAATTCCTTTTTAATATTGCATATTACATCAATAATTATTATAAATAAGTATAATATCAATGAAGCTCAATATTGCACAATTATATAGTTATACAAAGTATTTCCGTGAATAGAAACCTATTATTAAAGATTATTGTACAGTTCCTGTTTTCTCTGATTTTGGGTCTGGCTGGAGTGTCTCTGAATTTCTCTGCCCAGCATGAACCTATGGATGTGCCATCTTTTTCTCTAGCAGCAGTTCTTTCCAAGCCAAGCAAGGTTGGCAAATGAGTATTAGGCAAGAAACGAGTGCTATCATCATGGTATAATGTGGGAATGCTCTACCGAACAGATTTTATTTTGTACATTCTGTCCAACAAAGACCTGGAGGAGAACAGAAACTCGTCATGACCAACAAAAAGTAGGCCATGTACCTCTGGATGTCACTCTATGGATCCATGGCTGCCAAACCTCTGAAAAATTCACAAGCACATCCACTGCAAGGGGTCCAGATTCTGTGTGAATTCTGTGCCATCAAAAATAACAAACTACAAGGAATAGTGAGCGGGTTATACAATAGCAAAGCGAGTTGTGGAATTGTGTACCTGGCAAATTGACGTCCCAAAACAATTACAGTGCCAAAATTCCAGCTGTGGTCCTCTATTGAAAAAAAACTTTGTTAATGAAATGCACTTGAAAATACACATTATGTTTTTAGAATTTAAAAAACAGGCATACCAATTATGCAATAGTGGAGCCCATCATTTTGCTTTCTAATAATTAGCTTCTAAATGTGGCACAGGAAATATCTATCTGCATAATGGGAATGTGGTAGATTTTGAGATTTGTATTACTCTTTATCAAGCAGAATCAATACTTATAGGTTCGGACTTGAAAAAGAAAGGAAAAACTCGAAAGCTTGTTATCCTAAATAAAATGCTTTTCTAATAAAAAAAGTTACCACTATATACTCACGGCTATGTCACTCTTTATATATATATATATATATATATATATATATATGAGATCCCGCTCCATGCTGATGATAGCCAGTAAGCTTGAAACATGTACATGGATTGGATACTCAGCCTGTGTTTATTCCAACCTTGGCTTTGCATTAAAGCTGTGTAATAATACAGCATGCATAAGCTTAAAGGAAGCCATGTTTGATGATGGCTACGGAATGAAGAGCGAGGCATTTGTGGACATATTTGTGTGTCCCAGCTCAACTTCCCAGAATGCAGTGTAATAACTGTTTTTTCTCGGAACTCTGAGCTGGAAGTAGGTTTTTTAACTTGCTTTGGACATTCAGGTGTGAACACAGATGTACTTTTTATTTACTGTACTACTGTACGGTGGAGGGCTTCTATCGCTCTTTTGCCCACCATATTATAAATGATTGTTGTGGTGAACTACCTACTCATAATTTCCACAACACAGGCTGAGATCCCGCTCCATGCTGATGATAGCCAGTAAGCTTGAAACATGTACATGGATTGGATACTCAGCCTGTGTTTATTCCAACCTTGGCTTTGCATTAAAGCTGTGTAATAATACAGCATGCATAAGCTTAAAGGAAGCCATGTTTGATGATGGCTACGGAATGAAGAGCGAGGCATTTGTGGACATATTTGTGTGTCCCAGCTCAACTTCCCAGAATGCAGTGTAATAACTGTTTTTTCTCGGAACTCTGAGCTGGAAGTAGGTTTTTTAACTTGCTTTGGACATTCAGGTGTGAACACAGATGTACTTTTTATTTACTATATATATATATATATATATATATATATATCTTTCATTTCTGCATTAAGATATCACTTACGTTTGGTCCACTGCATTAAAAAAACACTACTGTGGTCAAAAATTAAAATAGCCCCTCAAATGAAAATGAGTCACATATTTTAGATTGCAAAGAAATAAATAACACAGCCTCTAATTTATTACTTTTAGATGTAATTATGCTATTGTGAAATCTGCCATTTTAGGTTAGTAACAAACTTCCTGAGGTGGGAGGAGAATACACAGGAAGTTTATATGTGCAGAATGGGAAGGTGACATATATACAGAATATGTAGATGAATAATGTTACAGTATAAACTGATACATTTTTTTATTGGACAAATATATTCACTTAAATTACAAGCTTTTGTGAGATGCACCTCTATCACAAGTCAGGGGCAATACTGAATAAAACAAATGGAAAAAAGCATAGTAACAGAGCAGAGATTAGAGTGGGGCACAGACAGGCATCATAAATGATGTCCTGATAGGTCAAGTGTGTGACTATATAAACCAGGTTTGAGATAAGGACACAGGAGAGTAATAACTTGGGGGTGTAAATATCACCACATATTGAGGATTAGAAAAACAACAATAACTCATGGGGAGTAATATGGCAGGGTTTGATAGTGTGATAGAAATCCCCAGTCATTATCAAGCTCGGTATATTTTGTATTAAAGAATTTAATCATGTTCATTTCAAAAGGTCTGCTCTCCTGGATGTGTTTGATATTACTTCCAAAGCCTGAAAATCAAAATATTCAGAGGTAATTTCAACAGGTCCAGGAGAGGAAAACTTTTGAAATGAAGATGATTAAATTCTGTAATACAAAATAATTTTGACTGGGGATTTCTGTCACACTGTCAGAGCTTCTTGTGACCCTGCCACATTCCTCCCAATGCTTCATTGTTCTAATCCTTAATATGTGGTGATATTTACAAACTAAACTTATTATCTGAAACCTGATCTATGGGCTCATATACTTGACCTATCAGGACATAATTTATAATGCCTGTCTCTGCTCTGATATTATGCAATTTTTCAATTATTTTATTCAGTATTGCTACTGACTTGATAAAAATAGGTGCAGCTCTTGAAAGCTCATAATTTCAATGAATATGTTTGTCCAGTAGCAAAAATGTCACTTTATACTGCAATACAATGCTACCCCAGTCTTTATATATATATATATATATATATAGTAAATAAAAAGTACATCTGTGTTCACATTTGAATGTCTAAAGCAAGTTAAAAAACCTGCTTCCAGCTCAGAGTTCCGAGAAAAACAGTTATTTCACTGCATTCTGGGAAGTTGAGCTGGGACACTCAAATATGGCCACAAATGCCTCGCTCTTTATTCCGTAGCCATCATCAAACATGGCTTCCTTTAAGCTTATGCATGCTGTATTACACAGCTTTAATGCAAAGCCAAGGTTGGAATAAACACAGGCTGAGTATCCAATCCATGTACAGCTGTTTCAAGCTTACTGGCTATCATCAGCATGGAGCGGGATCTCAGCCTGTGTTGTGGAAATTATGAGTAGGTAGTTCACCACAACAATCATTTATAATATGGTGGGCAAAAGAGCGATAGAAGCCCTCCACCGTACAGTAGTACAGTAAATAAAAAGTACATCTGTGTTCACATTTGAATGTCTAAAGCAAGTTAAAAAACCTGCTTCCAGCTCAGAGTTCTGAGAAAAACAGTTATTACACTGCATTCTGGGAAGTTGAGCTGGGACACTCAAATATGGCCACAAATGCCTCGCTCTTTATTCCGTAGCCATCATCAAACATGGCTTCCTTTAAGCTTATGCATGCTGTATTACACAGCTTTAATGCAAAGCCAAGGTTGGAATAAACACAGGCTGAGTATCCAATCCATGTACAGCTGTTTCAAGCTTACTGGCTATCATCAGCATGGAGCGGGATCTATATAATATATATAAACTAGCGACTTGCCCGTCAAAAAATGATGGTCAATAAAATTGTAAGGTTGGGAATACTGTTTGGCACACAATGTAAGGTTTTTGGTTGTCTGAGCACCTTCAGCGCTCATTGTGAGCCCCGTGCTGAGCGCCTCCCCGCTCGTGTAATTTTGGTGGTGTGAGCACCTTTGCAAGAGCCACGCTGATCGCCTTTGGCGTTCGAGAGCCTCTCCCCTTGTGTACTTTTGCTCCTCTGAGCACTCTCAGTGCTCATTTTGAGCCCAGTGCTGAACGCCTTTGACGCTCATTGCGATCCTCTCCTCTGCTCTACTTTTGGTTCTCTGAGCACCCTGTGCCCTGATTGTGAGTCCCTTCGGTGCTCATTGTGAGGCTCTCTGTTCGTGTAGTTTTGGTGATCTGAGCACCTTTGGCAGTTGTGAGGGGCGCGCTGATTGGCTTTGGCGCTCATTGCGAGCCTCTCCCCTTGAGTAATTTTGCTCCTCTTAGCAGCCTCTGCGCTCATGGTGAGCCCCACGCTGAACGCCTTTGTGGCTCATTGCGATCCTCTCCCCTGGTCCTTTTTTTTATATATATATATTTTTTTCATGCCAATTAATTAATTAAATAATAAATTAATATACATTACCTATTTGTAATTTATATATCCATCAATCAATATCCTGAAGAGCTCACAATCTGTTTTGATTTTCCTGCAGCATACAATGTACATTTGCACTGTTGCTGACCTGAAGTGTAAGTGTCTAAATGTGTGAAGTGTGCAGTGTAAATAGGCTGCGTGCGTGAGGGGAAATCGTTTGTTTAGCTGTGTAATTGGGCATTTTGTAATGGTAATGTTATTAGTTGTAAGCTACTGTTGTAAAATGGCGTCGATTGTCTATGCGTTACGTGGGTGTGGAGCATTTTCCGTTGTCTGTGTAAAAGTCTTATGTGCTTGGTGGTGTTATGCGTGTTTAGGGGTTGTGTAGCCTGGTTTTCGTTTTTTTTTACGCCATTTTTTTTCTTGCTTAGGCGATTTTCGTGTATGGAAACTTGCCAAATTGTGGTTAAATTGTCCTGCAACCTGACTCCCAGTCGTCGTGCCTGTCCCCCGTACTGTGAGTGGTGTTTTTTTTTGTATTTTTGTTAATTTTGGTGGTGTTATTGTTGTTTTTGTACGTGTGTGGTTCGACCGTTAACTTCGTATTTTTTTACCTCATATTATTTTTTTTTCTAAGTGCTGCTTTACTTTTTGCAAGTGTTACGGGCCGTAATTGTTCCACGTGTTTGTTTTTTTCAAACTGCTACGGGTCTCGCATTGTGGATGGTGTAATTGAGATTTCTGTTGATGTATAGTTCTGCGGGTCGTAGGGATGATCTTTTCCACGCGTTTTCTGTGAAACTGCTACGGGTTGTGAATTGTGTAATTGAGATTTCTGTTGTGTATTTCCACGTGTCATAGGCATGAGTGCCTATGGCGCTCCCTGCCCAAGTCGTACAGGGTCGTAGGGATGAGCGCCTACGGCTCTCATGTCCACCAGCACAAGGAGCACCTTTGGCGTTTCTTGCCTGCATCTGCAGCCCTTGATTTGCAAGCCTGCAAGCGTTAGCAACAACCATTATTGCTCACAACTATATATGGGACTAGCGAATTGCACGTCAAAAAATGACGGCAATGAAATTGTAAGTGAGCTAATGCTGTTTGGTGTGTAATAATGAAATATATAATACATTGATAAATGAATATAATTTACCTATTTTGAAGCATTGTGTTGAAGATCTGCAATCTGTTTTGATGTTGCTGCAGCATTAGTGGTGGGGAGCTGCTGTGTAAGTGTGCTGAATGTGTGCAGTGTAATACTGTGCGTGCGCGAGACCAAACCGTTAGCATAGTGGTGTACTTCCGCATTGGAGCAAAATGGCGGGTAATCTGTGGTATGCGTCTTTGTGGATTATCCGTAGGTGCTTAGTGGTGTTTTGCGAGTTTCTTGTGGTGTTTTGCGAGTGTGTTGTGGTGTTTTCCGTGTTTAGAGTGCTGTAGCCTCGTTTTCGTTTTGTTCGTCGGCTATTTTTTCTCTCGCTTAGCGATTTTATTAGTGTCTAAACTCTTTTATTTTTATTGAAATGAAGGTGTAACTTGCTTTTTTGAGGTGCTGGATGGTGCCTCTTGCTGTAGGTAAGCTTTTTATGTGTGTGTTGTGTGTATTTATTGTGTTTTAAATGTTTTTATGTTCACGTGTTGCGTCTGATTTTTGCGAGGTCGTAATGTGTGCTAACGTGTCTCGTATGGTGTTTGCGTGTGTAGCCTCGTTTTCGTTTTGCTCGGCGGCCATTTTTTCTGTCGCTTATCAAATTTGTTAGTGTTTAAACTCTTTTATTTTGAGTGAAATCAAGGTGTAAGTTGTTTTTTTTGAGGTCCTGGATGCTCCCTGTTGCTGTAGGTAAGTTTTTTATGTATGTGCTGTGTGTATGTATTGTGTTTTGAATTTTGTAATGTTCGCGAGTTGCGTCCGAGTGCTGCGAGGTCGTAATGTGTGTTAACGTGTGTCGTATGTTGTTTGCGTTGCGAGGAAAAGTTTGCGAGGGTCGTAATTGGTGTGTCGTGTTGTTTGCGTTGCGACGTAAAGTTTGCGAGGGTCGCAGTTGCCTTCGGCGCTCCATGCCAGCAACTGAAGCACTCGCCCACTGCCCTCGCTAAGCGCCTCGCCTTTGGCGCTCCATGCCAGCAACTGAGGCCCTCACCCACGCAAGGCCCGCGGTTCGCTTTGCGAGGCCCGCGCTTGCTACGCGAGCCCGCAAGCGTTAGCGTCAACTCGCATGCTCACAACTATATATGTGATTGGGGTTATAATTGCTGAACCTGCCTGAAACTATAACCCTTACCATTGGAGTTACAATTACAGAGCCGGCTTCCTGAGCTTCCCTGGATACTGTTGGTGGTCCTATGCTATGCTGGGTTTATTCCTGCTAACATGGATATCCAAATAACCCCACAATCTGCTACATAGGTTTTTAACTAGGTTCTTTTCAAGTCCATTGAAGCAGTAGGTTGTGACACAGATAAAATTTAACATGTAAAGGCTGTGATTGCTTGTTTTACTTTCTCATTATTAAGTTTTGTTATTCAAAAGAGTATACAGAAAAAAAATTTGAACATTGATCCTTTAATGATACATTATTTATTGGCCAGGTACAAGGGTGGAGCTGTGCTTTGGCAGTGCTGCTGGGTAATATCTAAATGTTCTTCATTTTAGGTCATCCCCTTTCCTTGTATCAAAAGTCTTTCACGTGATTTTAAATGCACAATATAAAAGACAATATAAAAAAGCACATGAGTGAGAGAATAGAGAGAGAGGGGAAAGAAACAGACAATATAAACGGTGGCATGTGCATGACCATATTAAAGGGACATGGAAAGATATTTTTCGTTGTTGCATCAGAAAGCAGGTATTTGATAATGCATCACAGTGTTTTCTTTTTTTCAAGATAAAGTTATTAGAGGACAAAAACTTACTCTTGAAGGTTTTTCCTTTGCTGGCGAATGAGATCTACAGTATAAAGTCTATTCCCTGTATCTCCTGTTAATGAAGTTTAAACAAATCCTTCTTAATATTTTTCCATGCAAAAAAAACAACTTTTGCAGTATGTAAAACATGATCTTTTAAATGCTTGAAAACCCCCATTTGTGTTCCCCGTCCCTTTAATCAGTGCAGCTGCCAGCTCCTTGAGGTCTGAGAAGATCAGGACACTAACGCTTGGGTTTTGGTGACTGAGCTGTTTGTGTTCTGCCGCGCGGCCTGGAGATAATGTACAGTTTCTTGGCACATTAGTGTACGTGCTACCGGCTTTTAATACATTTAAACACAAACAAATGGAGATGGAGAGGGATGTTACATTTATAAATTCAGGATTAACATAATATTGAATAGCCCTTGAACGAGCTGTCATTTAAATTGCATTGACTGCATCCACTTGTGTTATACCAACAGAAAGCATTTTAATTGTACATTTGGCTGTTGGATCTTAAATGTACAAGGAAAGCAAGATGGATTCAGCGCATTCAATAATCTGTAAATAGGCTACGGGTCCATGAAATGAAGCATCAATTGCACAAGCTTCCATTTAGTTTTAGCTGAATAAAGCCACACTAAATACACAAATAACATCAAACTTGCAGGATTAGAGAGGGGCAACTTGTACGTTAAATCACAATTGTCAATCATCACCCAGGATTAAGGGATATAGTTTAAAAACCTAAAAGCAAGCACTTCCTTTCAGCGTCTGCCTACTGGGCATTTTGGATCTGTGCCCAGAAAGAGAATTACTTGAATCAAGACTGCCTCCCATCTACCAGCAAAGAGAAGTACATTTGTGCCATCTGCTAGTCAAGGTTTGTCTTAGCCCAGCTAACATGGCACTGCTGGCATCACTAGAGTGTGAGCAATATCTCATGGGAAGACAGCAACCTACACACAGGGCAAATAAGATAATGTAAGCTATTTGGATCAGTATATATATATATATATATATATATCTCACATATAATAGTTGTCAAACTACGAATCATCGTCATGCTTTGCGAGCTCGCAAGAACTGCGTCCCTCGCAAAGCAAGGGACGCAGTTGGGGCCGCATTTGCGGAGGTGGACGCTCTACGCCGCCTCACAAGCGGTTACAAACACACACAGAAGTGGGACTTGGAAAAACAACACAGAACACGCAATGAGTAAATATGGACTTACACAACAAAAATACAACCTTAACAGTCGAAACACGAGCAGCTGAAAACATTAAAAAAACAATAAATACACAGAAAAATGACATAAAAAGCTTACCCACAGCGAGAGGGGGGCACCCAGGACCTCTGCAAGTGAAGTTACACCTCAATTTAAGTCCAAATTACCGGGTTTAGACACACAAAAATCCCCTAAGCGAGAGAAAAAATGGCAGCCGAAAAAAACTAAAACAAGGCTACACGATCCTAAAGCCGCAAAACACAACCAAGCACATACGGCTTTTCAAAAAAGCCGTATGAGGTACAAGATACACTTTTAGCAAGGAAGCTAAAGCATCCACAGCCGCGTACCACATACACATTTGGCGCCATTTTACAACACTAACTTACACAATGCGGAACTGCACAGCTACACTAACGGCTTCCCCTCGCGCATGCAGCCTATTTACACTACACACTGCACACATTGCTGACACTTACACCTCAGCTCGACAACAGTGCAAACCTACATTGTATGCTGCAGGAACATCAAAACAGATTGTCAGCTCTTTAGCACAATGCTTCCTGCATATATTACTTACAAATAGGTAAAGTATATTATTCTATTCATTTATTAATTATTTCATTAGCAAACAAAAATACATATAAACAAACAAAAAAAAACATATCGCAATAAACAGAAAAGACATTCACCGCGCGCCTCACAATGAGCGCCAACGCTGCTCATAGCACACAAACTACACCAGGGGACAGCCTTGCAATAAGAGCAAAAAGCAGATCAGCGTCGACCTTACAATGACAGCAAAAGCGCCTCTGATAAAAAGAAAATACAACAACAAAGAGCCTTGCAATGAGCGCCGAAGGAGCTCATTGCCAGGAATGGGATGAGCACCGAAGGCACTCAGCGCAAGCCTTGCATCGAGCGCTGAAGGTCCTCAGGGTAAAAACGGTTTCCATTATGTCTCAAACAGCATTCCCTGGCTTAAAATTTCTTGCCCGACATTTTTTGACGGGAAATTCGCTACTATATATATATATATATATATATATATATATATATATATATATAAATGAATCATAGCACGCCAGGCACATATTTTGTTATGACTCGGGTTGTGCTTATCGATAAGGTTTTCTTGGCAAAGATACTGGATTAGGTTGCCATTTCCACAATTTGTCTAACCTTTTGTTGGCCAACATTTTGAATTGCATTAGTTTGTTTTGGTGTTGGGACAATGAGGTAATATAGTGGCCCAGGAGACTTACCTCGGCCTATGGATTGATTTGTTGAGCAAATATGTCAGAGGCAAGAGTGAAAACTTCTTGTCAGAGTAAAATAACTTGAGGGCAGTCCCACCAAGTGAGAAAAAAAGAGCCTACTCTCCCACATGCTCTGAAACAGTCAGGGTTAGGGGTTAATTTCCATTTATAAAGCTAGTCAGGGGTATAATACGTCTTATGAAGAACTTTCATCGAAGTTTCCAAGATGCTGCTATTGAGCGAGCCTTTAGTTAAATTTAACCATGAGGACTCCCAGAAGTCTTGGGTCAAATTGCAATTTAGATCCCTCTCCCAGTTACATACATGTAAAGGTTTAGGATGATTTAAGTCAATATCAATTGAGTCATATATAAGGCTGATAACGCCTTTCATAAGAGGGGCCTTTTCACATAATTTCAAGTGTAAGCTCCTGAGTCTGGATAAAGTGTTGAAGACTACGGTATGTGAAGTGTTCTTGTGGTGCAATTTGGTTGAGAGCGTTTAGTTGATCAAACGTGAGAATTTGATTATCTTGATAACATGGAGGAGGCCCGATGATTTCCACCAACTGAAAGAGAGGGATTCAAATTGTGAGTGAAAGTTTTATAAAATGGTTTGGCCAAGAGATTTGTAGGGATTGGGAAACCATAGGATGTCCCATGAATAAGGGTGCATTTGAAAGTTCGCAGTAAAGACCCATATTGGTTGATGTACTATGGAGTGAGCCTGAGGAATGAAGGAGATCTGTGCTGCTTTAAAGTATAGCTTAAAGTTAGGACATGAAACCCTCCTTTGCTTTGTGTTGGAACATTGTGCTTTTAGATATATGATGGGATTTGTTGCGCCAGATAAAATTGAAAGTCAGACGTTGAAATGTCTCTAGTTCCGGGATATTGATTGCAATGGGCAAGGTGCAAAGTAGGTATAAAAAGTCTGGGTAAGATATTCATCTTGACCGAGTTTTTGCGCCTAAGCCAGGAAATTTTCCCTCTGGACCTGGTAATATCGTTTTGTTCCATTGCTGAGTATAGCTGTGTAAAATTAGCTTTATGAAGACTGTTTATTTGGCGTGTGAGATTGATACCTAAGTATTCAATATATGAGGGAGGCCATTGAAACTGATAATTTAGATGTAGGAACTGTATGGTTTCAGGGGGCAGAGACAAATTCAGAGCTTCTGTTTTTTCAAGATTTACTTTCAAACCAGAGATCTTTCCAAAATTGTCTAAAATTTGCATGAGGATTGGAACCGAGGTGACAGGTTGAGACAGAGTGCACAAAAGATTGTCCGCAAATGGACAACACTTAAAGTGATGATGTCCTATCACAATATTATGAATGAAGGAGTTAGATCTAATTGTCTGGGCAAGGGGTTCTTTAGCCAGAGCGAATAGTAGGGGAGAAAGAGAACATCCCTGCCTAGTGCCCCGTTGAATGTTGCTAAACATTGATGAATCCCCCGGCATTTTAAGCAAAGCTCTGGGATTGCGATAGTATGTCTGGAGAAGATGCATAACAGGACCGGTAAAGCCAAATTTTGTGAGATTTTTTTGTTTATAGGGCCATTCAAGCGAGTCAAACGCCTTTTCAATAACTAATGCTAGTAGGCATGCAGGAGTCTGTGTTTGTTTAGCCCAGTGGATTGAGTTAAGGACTCATCGAATATTGTCTCCTGCTTGTCTAAATGGGATAAAACCCACTTGGTCCTTGTGTATTAATCTGGGGAGGAAACCATTAATTCTATTAGAAACAAGGTATTGGAAGACCTACTAAAATCCGGTTTAATAAGCTTGTAAGATGATGGGCTTGCAAATCAGCAAATGATTTATAATATAAATTGGGAAATCCATCGGGGCCCGGGGCTTTACCTATAGGAAAAGGAAGGAGGTGGTAAGAGACTAGAATGAGTGGTGATAAGTATAGTCTCTGGTAGAAGGAAAGAAAGGTATCTAGGATTTTCTTGGGGCTAACCGTGATGTCTTCCAAGGAGGATTTAATATGAAAGATTTTTAAATGACCTAGTTTCCCTCTAAGTTTTTTGGCTAATAAGGAGTTAGTTTTATTGGCCTGGGTATAGAATTTGTGCTGCGTCCATCTCATAGCCTTCTATGTATGATGTTATAAGAGTATATGTAGTTCTGATCTTAGTTTATCGATAATTTTGCGAAGTCTACAAGATGGATTTTGTTGATTACTTTTTTCCAGAACCAATCATTCCCTATATGGTCTCTGAAAATCGGGTTGGTCAGGAGCATTTCATTCAGCCTCCACGAGCGGGGTCGGCGTGTATTAGCACCAAAAACCATAGAGATACTAACCAACAAATGGTCAGACCTTGTGCATGGATAAATCTCTTATTTAGTTAGATTGTCAGATAGTGACAAATCGATAAATACTGTATCTATTCTTGAATACTAATTATGGACAGTAGAATAAAAAGTGTATTCTCTATCCGTTGGGTGGAGAAATCTCCAAGCATCCACCATGTGTAATTCCTGCAATAGTGTTTCTATCTGGGATATCTTGGTCAAGAAGCTGTCACCTCTGCCCTGAGTTGATCTATCTAGTTGCAAATTTAAAGTTAAATTCAAATCACCCCCTAGAATGACCTTACCCACGTCATACGACTTGAGGTATTGTAGAAGCCTAATAAGGGAGCAGTGTGGTTTAGTAGTAGTAGGAGCATAAAATGCTATTAGAGAGAGTTTAACGTTCAACAGGCTACCGATTAGAATAATAAAATCACCATCTTTGATATATTCATGTTCTATTGTAAAGGAAAAGTCCCTATGCAGTAAAATGGTTACACGCGCTTTCTTTAAAGTTTGAGTGGTGGCAAAGAATGTTGGGTAGTGTTTATGGAAATATTTGGGAAACTTATTATGGGTAAAATGGGTCTCCTGAAGAAACAGTACCTAGGGGCCTAGATGTTTGTAGGAAAGAAAGGCCTTCCCTCTTTTGAAGGGGGAATTAAAGCCTTTGACTTTATGGGAGATAATCGTGTAAGTTGTGTCTGTCATCTTACCTTGAGAACATACATTGCTAAGAATGATATCGGCTAGGTTAGTCGCATAGGGCAAGTATTTGAGTTTTTGAGACTAGACCGACTGAGGTCCCAAAGGACGGAAAGACAAAACGGGTTCTCGATCTTCCATGGCAGCTTGAAATACTACAAAAAAGGGGGAGAAAAAAGAATAAATTACAAAAAAGCAGGATACATAACAAAACTGTTGGAGGTTTAGGCACATAATAGTCCTCACAAATGAACTAAAGGCACACAAGTGCCAGAGGAAAGGGATGAAGGTATTCACTCCCCAAAAATTACCTCTAATGTGAGGAAAAAAGAGAAAAAATGTGAAGCGAGGCGAAGCAGCCGTGCAGCACATAGGCTGCAATAGGTGCCGAAAGGTGCTCATTGCAGCCAGTGGCGCCTTCACACATGCGAGCAGCACTTAGGCTGCAATGAGCGCCAAAGGCGCTCATTGCAGTCAGCGGTGCCGTCACACATGCGAGCCTCGCAGCACTTAGGCTGCAATGAGCGCCGTCACACATATGAGCCTCACAAAGCGAGGCGAAGCAGCCGCGCAGTACTTACGTGGCATTGTGAGGGTTGCAACTGCAAACTAAGCGCGTAACTCTAAAACCCTTAAAAATTTAAAAATAAATAAATAAATAATAACACTAATAATAATAATACTCACAGACAGCACAGGGGGAGAGCCAGGAGGCCTGGGAGTGAGGTTGCAAGCGATTTTGACCAACATTTGGAGGATGAAAAACCAAAAAATTCTGATACTGCATGAAAACGAGGCTGAGCAAAGGCACAAGGGTCTTAGAAAATACAAGACGGCAAAAACAGTAGCACTTACACCAACAACACAAGGCTCGCAGGGCTTTGAAAATAAAAGAAACGTCAAACATTCAGCAGACACACAGAGGCAAACACACAGGGAAGGAGGGGGGGGGGGGGGGTGATGGAAAGAGACACATGGCATTCCCAAGCACAAAACTTGCCGATTAACAAAACCTGCAATGAGCAGCCCATACAGTAGGCGGGAAGAAAGGCTCGCAATGAGTGGTGGTGCTAAGTCTGCATAGATCTGTGATAATGCATCATCCGGGCCTGATATTGAGGGCATTTTCCTGGAGGCTGCCAAAACGTCATCGCTAGTCCTTTGGCGCGGAAATCTAACAATAATATTCTTTGGTTGGTTTTGGTTGCTCATACCACCTAAGGCTCTGTGAACCCGTTCAATTTCCCATAAGCTCTCCGGATGGGACGGTAGAATTGTAGCAAGGGTTGAGTGTAGGTACGGCAGTAAGTCTGTGACTGAACTTGGTATGCCCCGCAGATGTATATTATGGAGCCTTGACCTGTTTTCTAGATCCTCTAGCTTGTTTTCTAGAGATGAGATCAGCGTGGCATTGTGTAGAATATAATTTCTGTCACTGGCTTGAGATTCCACCAGCTGATCTGCAATGGTTTCCAAGGCTTGTGTGCGTTGACCTAACTCCACTAGATCCTGGCAGAATTCCTTGACCACCTTTGTCAGGTGTGGTTGAAGGAGTTCTTCAAACTAGGGCAGAGTCAGGTCTGTCAATTTTGCGGCTTGTTTAGGAGAGCTCTGAAGTCCTTCTGAGTTAGAGCCATCTGGAGAAGTTGCTGTTGTATCCAAAGGCTGTGTTTGGCTCTGAGGAGGTTTATCATAATGGTCTGTAATGGTTTTGGATTGTTGGTTATTCTTTGGTTTGCTCATATTGAAAGGCTTTAAGTGGGCCCTGGTCACAGTCAATCTGTAGGTAACGTCAAAGATTAAAGCACGTTGAAAACAGGTGTACAGCACTTCGAGATAGACCCGATGAAAACAGATGATATGGGTCAAAGATATGTCTCCATTTATAAGTTGTTATCAGTCAAAGTTAGCTGGGTTGATGTCAGGCTTGAGGGATAAAGGCATGCTTAAACCCATAAAGAACAGTAGATGGCGCCCAAGAGCAGCACTGTAGTAGTCTCTTTAGGTTCACATGTAGTTAGTGTTTTCAAGCAATAAAGGTTTGAGCTTAAGGTTTTGCAATTATAGGCAATCAATATTCAGTGAGACAGACCAGTGGTATCTTTGTAACTTGAGAATTAGATGGTTAAAAGTGAATGTCTGGGAGAGTAGTTAATATATAACTCAGGATATTGAAGCCAGAACCTTGTAGCAAGTCAGGTTGTCATGGACACTCCCAGTAAGTATGATATTATGATCAACAAGGGCGTTGGCACAGGCCAGCGGCCATTTTGAAAAACATTTTGTAAACGGATACAAGATTGAAAGTGCAGAAAAGGATTTTAAATATGATTATATCCAAATCTGGCAACTTACGTAAGCATCAGATACTGTATGTCCCTGGCAGTCAGTAATAGGGAGCCTCCACAGCTCAAGGTGAAAGGTTATGTAGGGCTTAACCAGAGAAGCAAATAGAGGGGTGCTGGGGGGACAGATACTCATACCCCTACCTTACCATCCGTGGGTCTAGTGGGGTTTGAGGTGGTGGTGTCTTGGGTAATATTTTGACCCCCACAGATGGTGCTTTATAGGCCTCCAGTTAATACCCCAGTACCTGTACTGATACATAGCCACTGTGGAGTCTCACTGTCCCAGGGATCCGTGATGCTAGCCACTATGGGATAGGCAGGGATCACTCCCCTACTTCTGACTCAGATTAGAGCCTCTTGGAGATCCTGCTGGGGAAGATGGCGCTGGCTAGGGCCTTACTGGCATCTCCGTTTCCGACCAGAGGATCAAAGGTGGGCCACCGGGAGCTCCAGCTGAACTATTGGTGTCTCCGTATCAATGCTGCAGAGGCCTTAGTGGGACTCCGCGCTAGGTCCTCCTGGGTCTGGGCCAATATACGCAGTCGGGAGAGTGAGCTGTGTGGCCGGTGATTGCCGCCCAGGCTTTGGTTATGTCGACAGGCTCAGACTAGGCATGTCAGATAACTGTTGCCTTGATGTGGCATAGTTTCATAAGCCTGTTATGTGACCCTGGAAGGATTTTGGGCAAGAGTTGGGCCGAAATGTGAACTTTTAGGGCATATTAGCCCCGGAGCCCCTGCAGCATGCGACCAGTCGCATCAGCGGTTAGCTCCACCCCCCGGTAGCTTGTTATAAAGGAAACATTAAAAATCTAAATATATTTGAAGGGTTATTATCTTATCCAAAAAGTCTTTGATACATTAGATTACTTACTGTACAAAATCAATTTATTTAGTAATGTATCTTTGCATGGCTATATAAATAAATATAAATAAATGTATTTTGTTTGAGGAATTCAAAAAGCTTTTACTGTTTGTTTTATATTTTTAAATTTTACCCACATTTAAGTTTTTCTTTAAAATTATAATAAATTGAACTTGTAATGAGCAAAATGTATTCTCACTATGTGTGTGTTGCAAAGCATGATAGGAAGTCATTCTCGTTAAAATTTAAAATCAGCCATGCATCATGTGTATAAGATTTAACTGTATTATTATGACAATTAAATGAGTAATAAAAATGGCAGTTTGGAGGCTGGTCTATAAGCTAGAATGTGGTCCACTTGTGAACTTATCTTGCTGGAATGTTGTAAATTGAGAGTGTTAGCTCTTCAGGCAAAACTTCTATTGTGCTGCCAGTAATTCTATATGCAATAGTGCACACATTTGAAATGGAAAATATATGGGATTTGCATGCACTGTGCACCCAATTATGTCTGCCATAAGAATAAAATGAATGAAAGATTAGCACCAAGAGACAGTAACGTGATGCATAGAATATCTCTTTAATTAAAGGGACAGTAAAAAAAGCAGTATAAATGTAAGATTGTGCAGTAAATACTTAATATTTATGTATTTATGTTGTTAAAATGTAACAACCTCTATTTTATATCCAATCTAAATACCATGTAGGAGACAATCTCACTGATCCAGCCCAAGGAAATTAATAAGGGCCCTATGTAATCTCTGTAAAAGCAAATACAGTACAAGTGCCCTAGCAGCATATTAAATCCTATCTAGCTATGTTAATCCCCCATCCCTAAAACATTGTGAGAGAACTACTACGTGTAACTGCTGCGGGTGAACTGCACGACAAAGCCGAAAGGTAAGGAAAACATCTCAATAATTTATGAATTACTCCATTAGCCTTTGACCCCCTAAACCCTATGCTAATAAGATTTTTTGGATCACTCGCAAATCAGGGCACGGCCGTAACTGCAAAAAGCTGAAGAAAGATTTACGGGTACCAAAGACCATTTGCAAGTAGTTTTCAAACTCTTGCTGAGTCTCCCAGAAGCATTTAAAGTGACAGTATAGCACAAAAAGCACTACAAAATGATGACATTTCAACATTATTTGACGCTTAACAATCCAATCAACAATGTGTAATAAAAAATTATAATATGTTGGTATAAAGCCTGTTTAATGATACAAAATCCAGGTTAACACACAACCATGTACTCAAGGGGTTAATACACATCACAAAACTACGTTACCTAGGAACAAACATTGTAATGAATCACATATATAGTTGTGAGCATACGTGTCGTTGCTCACGCTTGCGGGCTCGCATAGCAAGCCTGCGGCCCTCGCAAAGCTGAAGATGCACCTTGCCAGCAACTGTGACACTCGCAAAATTTACGTTGTTACGCAAGGAAAATACGAGACACGTTACGAAACATTACGACCTTGCAAAAATCGTCAGCAACACGCGCACATGAAAACATGAAAAAAACAACAAATACACACAACAAATACATAAAAAGCTTACTTACAGGAAGAGGGAGCATCCAGGACCTCGAAAACTAAAGTTACACCTCAATTTAACTCAAATTAAAAGAGTTTAGACACTACAAAATTCTTGAAGTGAAAGAAAAAATGGCCGCCGAAAAAAACGAAAACGAGGCTACAGCAGTCTAAAGACGCAAAACACCACCAAACACCTATGTATTTGCCGAAAAACACCTACGAGATTAAAAAACAAGGACGCAACCCGCGCGACCCCAAAATCATTACAAACACAATAAATACAAACAACAAACACATAAAAAGCTTACCCACAGCAAGGGGGCACCCAGGACCTCTGCAAGTGAAGTTACACCTCCATTTAAGCACACATTTCGCAGTTTAGAGACCCGAAAATCACCTAAGCGAGAGAAAAAATGGCCACCGAACAAAACGAAAACGAGGCTAAAGGTCCCTAAACATGCAAAACACCACCAAACAGCTACGGATATTCCGAAAAAGTCGCACGACATAGAAAACGAAGGACACTACATCAGCCACATTATATACACCAAACACCATTAGCTCACTTACAATTTCATTGCCGTCATTTTTTGACGGGCAATTCGCTAGTTTTATATAAATATATATAATGTTTTAACACAAAATAAATACATCTTTATTTATTGAATTTATAAATACAATTGTCACATTGGTGCAGAACTTAGGAGGAAAAAAAAGCTCCCGCAGATAATTTACGGCAGTGCCCTAACTTGATTTACATGGAGTACTAAGAAAGCAAAATGGATGGAACTTGCAACCATAATCTAGGTAGTTCACTGCAAACAGAGCATTTTATTTCATACACAACAAGGTCATTGGTCAAAACAGATTGCAAAATGAACTCAACAGCTATTGGTACAGTTTATTGACAAATATATATATAACTAGAATATTGCCCGTCAAAAAATGACGGCAATGAAATTGTAAGTGAGCTAATGCTGTTTGGTGTATGTTAATGAAATAAATAATACATTAACAAAAGTAATATACTTTACCTATTTTGAAGTAATATATGCAGGAAGCATTGTGCTGAAGAGCTGGCAATCTGTTTTCATGTTGCTGCAGCATACAATGTGTGTTTTGAGGGCTGTGGAGCTGCTGTGTAAGTGTCAGCAATGTGTGCAGTGTGTAGTGTAAATAGTGTGCGTGCGCGAGCAAAATCCATTAGGGTAGCTGTGTACTTCCGCATTGTGTAAGTTAGTGTTGTAAAATGGCGCCTAATGTGTGGTATGCGGCTGTGGCTGACTTTGCGTCCTTGTTTATGGATCTCGTCTGGCTTTTTCGGAAAATCCGTATGTGTTTGGTGTTTTGTGTGTTTAGGGTCCTGTAGCCTCGTTTTTGTTTTTTTCGGCGGCCATTTTTTCTCTCGCTTAGGTGAATTTCGGGTGTCTAAACTCTGTAATTTGGACTTAAATGGAGGTGTAACTTCACTTGCAGAGGTCCTGGGTGCCCCCCTTGGTGTGGGTAAGCTTTTTATGTGTTTGTTGTTTGTATTTATTGTGTTTGTAATGTTTTCAAGTGCACGGGGTTCGGGCGCTAAGGTCGTATTTTTGCAAGATTGTAATGGTTTTTTTTCTAAGTCCCGCGGCTCGTATTTGTAGATGCTAAGTCCGTAAATTTTTCGGTGTAAGTCCCGTTGTAGGGATGAGCGCCTTCGGCGCTCCTTGCCAGCAACTGCAGCCCTCGCTTTGCGAGGGCCGCAGCGTTATCAACAACTTTTGCCCACCCGCTCTGCTGACAACTATATATGTGATATAGAATTAATTATAATAGTTTTCAGCTTGTAACACGTGCAAGGTCCATTCCGTGCAGGTGTTACTCACAAGCTACTACTGCAAAAGATTGGACAATTGTGCAATGGCCTTAGCAACTGTGCATCAGCGACAAATATATGCATGTGCATGGGTGCCCCCCTTGCTGTGTGTAAGCTTTTTATGTGTTTGTTGTCTGTATTTATTGTGTTTCTAATGTTTTCAGGTTTACGCGGTTCGGCCGTTAAAGTCGTATATTTTCGAGGTCGTAGTGTTTTTTTTTCTAAGTCCCGCGTCTCGTATTTGTTTGACGTAAGTCCGTAAATGTTGCGAGGTCCGCAGTTGCTGGCAAGAAGCGCCTTCGTCGCTCCATGCCAGCAACTGCGGCCCGCACCCGCAGCGTTAGCAACAACTCGCTTGCTCAAACTATATATGTGATACTAGCAACTTTTCTGTCATAAATGACGGTATCATATGCTATGTTCAATTATCTGTTCTGTCTCTCTCTCTGTGCTGTCTCTCTCCGTGTGCCGTCACATACTCTCTGTGCACCCTGTCTCTCTGTGCACACTCTCTCTCTGCATCTCTCTCCATGTGCGCCCTTTCTCTCTTTGTGCATCCTCTATCTCTCTGTGTGCCATCTCTTTGTATGTGTGTCCTCTCTTTCTGTGCCCCCTCTCTGAAGTTAAGCAGCCATGGCATTTAAAGATACTATGTGCTCTCTGACTTTCTCCCTCCCTTTCCCTCTCTCTCCCTCTCCTCTCGCCCTCCGCCTACCTCTCCCAACCCTCTCTCTCCCTCCTTTCTACATCTCTCAATCTCTCTGCCTCCCCCCTACTCTATGTCTCTATCCCCCAATCTCTCTCTCCCTTACTCTATCTCTCCCTCCTCTCTCTTTCCCTCCCTCTCTCACTCCCTCCCTCTCTCCCTCGCTCTCACTCACTCTCTTGCTCCCTCCCTTTCTCATTCTCTCTCTCCCTCCATCTCTCCCTCCCTTCTCTCTCTCTCTCCCCACCCTCTCTCTTCCCCCTCTCTTTTCCCTCCCTATTCCACCTCTCTCTCTCTCTCCCTCCCTTCCTCTCTCACTCTTCCTCCATCACTCTCCCCCGCTCTGTCTCCCTCCATCTCTCTCTGCCTGCCTCCCTCCCTCTCTCTCCCTCCTTTCTCCTCTCTCCCCTTCTACTCTCCCTCCCCTCTCCCCTTCCTCTCTCCCTCCATATCTCTCCCTTCCTCTTTCTTCCCCTCCTTGCCTCTCTGCCTCCCTTCTTTCTCTCTCCCTCCCTCCATCTCTGCATCCCTCCCTCTCTCTCTCCCTTACTCTATCTCCATTCCCCTCTCTCCCTCCCTATCTCTCCCTCACTCCTTGTGTCTCCCTCCCTCTCTCTACCTCCCTCCCTCTCTCTCTCTGCCTTCTTCCCTCTCCCTCTCTCACCCTTCCTACCTCTCTCTTCCCCTTTGTCTCCCTCCCTCTCTGCCTCGCTCCTCTCACTCACCCTCTATCCCTCGCTCTGCCTCCCTCTCTCCTTCCCTTCCTCTCTCTCTGCCTCCCTCTAGCTCCCTCCCTCTCCTTTTCTCCCATTGGTACAATGCAAAGAGGACACAACTGCACTTATGCGACAATGTGGTGCATGTGCAGTTGCTACAGCACGAAGAGGATGCAATTGCGCATGCATATATTTGTCGCGGATGCACAGTTGCTAAGGCCATTGCATAATTTTCCAATCTTTAGCAGTAGTAGCTTGTGAGTAACACCTGCACAGAATGGACCTTGCACGTGTTACAAGCTGAAAACGATTATAATTAATTCTATATCACATATATAGTTGTCAGCAGTGCGGGTGGGCAAAAGGTGTTGCCAAGTCTGCGGCGCTCATCCCTACCCCGGGACTTACACCGCAAAATTTACGGACTTAGCATCCACAAATACGAGCCGCGGGACTTAGAAAAAAAACATTACAATCTCGCAAAAATACGACCTTAGCGCCTGAACCCTGCGCACATGAAAACATTACAAACACAATAAATACACACAACAAACACATAAAAAGCTTACCCACACCAGGGGGGGGGGGGGGGGGGGGCACCCAGGACCACTGCAAGTGAAGTTACACCTCCATTTAAGTGCAAATTACAGAGTTTAGACACCCGAAAATCACCTAAGCGAGAGAAAAAATGGCTGCCGAAAAAAACAAAAACGAGGCTACAGGACCCTAAAGACGCAATACACCACCAAACACATACAGATTTTCCGAAAAAGCCAGACGAGATCCAAGAACAAGGACGCAAAATCAGCCACAGCCGCATACCACACTTTAGGCGCCATTTTACAACACTAACTTACACAATCCGGAAGTACCCAGCTACCCTAATGGATTTTCCTGCGCACGCACACTATTTATACTACACACTGCACACATTCATGACACTTACACAGCAGCTCCACAGCACTGATGCTGCAGCAACATGAAAACAGATTGCCAGCTCTTCAACACAGTGCTTCCTACATATATTACTTCAAAATAGGTAAAGTATATTAATTTATTCATTTATTAATTATTTCATTAGCATACAAAAAACGACCACCAACGCTGCATATAGCACACAAACAACCAACAGCCTTGCAATGAGCGCCGAAGGATCTCGGAACACCAACATTAATGTCTCAACCAAACACCATTACCTGCCTTACAATCTTATTGCCGTAATTTTTTGGCGGGCAAGTTGCTAGTACATATATCCTTTCAATGATCTATGTGTGCAGTCTGTATTGATTAACACATTTTATTAGAAGAGAAAGATAGAGGGGAGAGAACATGCAGAGACAAATGAGCAATTCAATTTAGTTGTCAAATTTCTCCGTCACTGTTTTTCTGAACTGGGAATGCTTATCTACTTTATCACCTCCAACTGCTAATCTTAATTAATTGCTGTTGATAATGTCATTACAAACAAATCCTAGAAAATTATAGGTTCCAAAAACACCTAGATTTTAAAAGCAAAATACATAATCATATCATTCAACTCAAACATTAACTGAAGGTTTGGGCAATCAAATTGCAGAAAAAATAGATTTTTTTTATAATAAAATGATAAAAGAAACATCAGTCATATCCCAACATACATTCACATGCAACTGCACAGCTCATTCTGGATCGCTACCTTGTTGTGGTGAAGGGGCTTGTGTACCTCAATGAAGCTGTGAGCTATACAATGTATTGTCACCCATGATGGGTAGGTCATAGGTCAGGCAAGTCACGGTCCAATGGAGAAATAACTGGCAACTCACTCCAGTATTGTTGCCAAGAAAACCTTATGGATAAGCATAACCTATATACTATAGATGTGCCTGGCGTGCTGTGGTCCATATATATATATACTACAACAATTGCATGTGTCGCCTAGGACATTATCCATATACAGTGCTATTGGCCAAAATCCTATATATATAAGTGAGAGACCCAAATGCTGAAAAAATATTAGGAAATTGAAATGCTCTCATCATTATGACAAATTGCTGAAAACTCATTCCGTTGTGTCAGATGTGTGCATATGACAATGCCATTCTCTCACTGCACATTATCATACTGAGCTGCACATTAGCATACAGAAGCTGCACATTAGCATACAGGAGCTGCACATTATCACATTGAGCTGCACGTTATCATACTGAGCTGCGCATTATTATACTGAGCCGCACATTAGCATACAGGAGCTGCACATTATCATACTGAGTTTCACATTAGCATACCAAGCTGCATATTATTATACTGAGCCGCACATTAGCATACCGAGCTGCACATTATTATACCGAGCCGCACATTAGCATACAGAAGCTGCACATTAACATATAGGAGCTGCACATTATCATACTGAGCTGCACATTATCATTCAGAAGCTGCACATTATCATACAGAAGCTGCTCATTAGCATACAGGAGCTGCACATTATCATACTGAGCTGCACATGATTATACTGAGCTGCACATTATCATACTGAGCCTCACATTAGCATACAGGAGCTGCACATTATCATACTGAGCTGCACATTATCATACAGAAGCTGCACATTATCATACTGAGCTGCACATTATCATACAGAAGCTGCACATTAGCATATAGGGGCTGCACATTACCATGCAGGAGCGGCACATTATCACACTGAGTTGCACATTATAGTACTGAGTTGCACATTATCATATTGAACTGCACATTAGTGTACAGTAGCTGCACATTATCATACAGAGCAACATATTATCATACTCAACCGCATATTAGCATACAGGAGCTGCACATTATCATACTGTGCCGCACATTAGCATGCAGAAGCTGCACATTATCATACAGGAGCTGCATATTATGATACTGAGCCGCACATTAGCATATCTCAATATATCTCATACCTCACACATACTGCGTTTAACATTAGCACAGGAGCTGCACATTGTCATACTGAGCTGAACATTTGCATACTGATCTGCAATTTAGCATACTGAAGCTACAAAATAAATATTTCAGAAATGATTTACTGTAGAGTAAAACTGCCAGTACAATGTATAGTCAGTTTTGAATTCTCTGTAAAAATCAAATCAACTTCGTGTTGCGGTGACAGTGTCCCTTTAAAATTCTGTTTTTATCTTAAAAAAGTTGAATTGGGTGCACATGGATACATTGCAAATGTAGTCTCTTTAATTATTTATCTGTCATGTAACTGTAATTGATCCACTTTGAATATTTGTACAGATTACCCAGGCAATAAAGCCAACATATACCAGTTCTGTGTTTAATATTCTAAATCCAATCTCAGGAACAAAAACAACGCTAATAAAGATTATAAAACAATGAGTTAGTTTGGGAGCAGTAACTTACACACAAGGCACCGGAGAACACGCCAACAGGTAGCTTTATTGGCCTCATACAGGCTCTGCTGGCAATGGCATTCCAAATTTAAACTTAATTAATAATCCCACTCCTTGTTTCCATAGTTTCTTTTAAGACACAAGTACCGGGAGAAGCTGGCAAAAAAATTGCTCATATTCTCTGCAATAAGCCCCTCCGGCTGGCAGCGGGTATGAAAACAGGTACATACTCTGCATACCTCAAACAGCCTGTGCCTCCATCGGCTTTTGTCCGAGCTGCCCGCTGCTGGGCTGTTTTTTTCCTTTTGCAGACTAATTTTACCCTTTTTTTTTAGAATTTGCTCTGGATGCATTTCATGATGGTTAGTTATGTCTGACACCTTAACTGTAGCCATTTCAGTCGCTTTGTATTCAAAATGTTGTATAATATATTAAAACAATATTTTGTGCTAAACAGTCCTTGTCCTAAAGCAGAGTAATACATTAGTCCATCAAGTTGGTAGCTCCAGCACTCGGTTTCCTTTGTGCTGTCAGATAAGTTGGCTTTAGGGTGATGTTAATATTGCCTTTACTTAGGAGCCAACAGAGCCGCAATTTCTTTACTCGTTTTGCTCACTATAAGGTTTCTTCAGGGGTGTCTTCTAGATAAAGGACTCTTTCTTATCATTACTTTGCGCTTCCATGTCCCTGATAAACACAACAGGAGGTGTAGCCAGGTGAACTACAGTATGACCTAAGGAACACTTTAAAGGGCCAGTTCCTCACCCTAAGTGCTCTTCATGGTGTGAGAAAGCACACAATTTTATGTTTTTTTTCTTTAATTACACTTATAACACTTAAACAGCAGTTAACCCACAAATAACTTATTTCAAAGATTCTAACACACACCTTTCTACGCACAGATGAATTTATAAAGGGTTAACGGTAGATTTCCTCCGCTCTACTTGGGAGCTGAGCTGTCGGCCAGTGACAAGTGTAAACATACATTTAATCAATAAATATCCCAGTGGAAAAAAAAAATGGATTTCACAAATTAAAAAAAGTTTAATTTTACGTTGGTGTGCTCCCCATTGTACTGAATGAAGTCGCCCTTTAACTGTACAAAAAGTTGTTTTTTATTATCATCTGAGAAACAGCTGTGCCTTTTAATATATTATACTGTATTTGTAACATTGTTTTGTGTCCATAGTTGTATCTCTTCCAATGCACAGGCCAAGATAGGCAAACTTATGGGGATGCATCAAGACCAGCCAAGGACAATTCAATGCCCTGGGTTAAACTCAAGGTCAAGTCTCCTATGAGTCAAAGTAATGAAAAATGTAGCATAATGAAAATCCTCTTATTGTACCTTTCCTTTACAACTTACATTTGCATCTATTTTCTTATATTACTGTTACATAGAGTTGCACAGTACTGCTATTTTATCATCATAGTGTCTCTGTATGTTGACTTTTAAAATAAAACTTAACTTCCAACCACGCTGACATTTTACATTGTTTCAACATTAGCTGCTGTGTAAGTCACAAGACCCCTTCTGGATCTCTACCTAGTCTTGGAGAAGGGGATTGTGTACATCAATGAAGCTGTGAGCTATACCATGTAAGGACAGACAAATTGTGGTCCACTGGAGAAGGAACTGGCAACCCACTCCAGTATTTTTGGCATGAAAACCATATGGGTATGCACAACCAGAAACAAAGACAGATGTGCATGGCGTGCTCTGCCCATATTGTCACCGAGAGTCAGACATGACTGAAGAATAGAACAACAACAAAGTCACAAGAATAACATATTTTTTAGAGAAAATAATACATTTAGGATATTTAGCTCTATTGTCATGTGACAGATTGGTTACCTTTCAATAGAGATATAATCTGCGTCCAAAGTTATTCCCACTCCTATATGGATTTTTATAGGTATTTAATATAATTAAAATTAATATAATAATATAACATTTATTTATTTTTATGTATTTTGTTTTATGGAGGTATGCTTAGAAGCTCTGTTTTTACTGACTAAAATCAAACAAATAGTCCCTCTATGGATCTGATCACTGCAGTATATGCAGACACAGACTTGATGCATGATGGTGCTGTGACGTGGTCCCTGATAGGCTAGGACACTACCCTGCACATCTGTGTCTGCATACGCTACAGACCAATACAAGGACTATTTATTTTATTTTAGGTAGTAAATAATAATAATAATTAAAATATATACGTATACAGTATAATAAAATATTATATACCTAGTAAAATCCAGAAACCTTCCATATCCCTTTAAAGGCAGCAGATATTTGCTTTAGGAACAAAAGCTGCCATTAAAGCAACACTGAATACAACTAAAGGCTGTAAATATTTATTTTAAACGCAGTAAAAATACGAGGCACATTACTTTGAGTCAAGTTCTTCATAAGAGCATACTATAAATATGACACTTTAAGAAGCTGCGGCAAGTCTTGAGTGCAAATAGATCATAACTGAGTATTTCACTTCTATTTCAAAAGTCTATTTTCTGATTTTCAGACACAGACCTAGCAAATGAAGGGGTGTCCAGGCGTAAGAGTGCGGCGCTACACAAAAACTTATCAAAATCATACACTGAACCAGCAGCTTTAAGAACACTTAATCCATCATCCCGGGGCCTTTAATACTGCGGGGAGATTTATTCTAAGTGACACCTGTGTGACCGTTTTGGGTCTGTACCCTGCCGCACACGCTTTTATTGTTCCTCCGGCACTTTGCATTGTTTGATACTGCAGTGGGTTTTATGATGTGACCTCTGTATAATTATGGGATTAATGCACAAGATATTATAGTCAGTCTATAACTGAGAGCATTTCTCCAGTTAGTATAGAAGATCCACAGGGGAAGGGTCTGCTGCCCCCGTTCTTTTTCAGTTTGGACTAATCATAACGCTGAAAAAAACTGAGAAAAATAATATGTAACGATTAGTCAGAAATAAAGCAAATTCATATAAATGTATCAAGATTAACATGCAGCGAGGGGGTATTATGAAGAGCAGTTCTGGTGGGTACAATTAAATAATATAACACATTCACCTTATGTTACTTCTGATGTTAAATTACCACCACTTTTGTATTTTTTATATGGTCTTTTAATTAACTAAACTAAATCATTAAAAAAACAAAACACAATCTTTACATTTTGCATCTTGTATATGTAGAGTTCCATTTTGCTTTCCTGCCTGCTGCTGCCTTTTACTTTCTCGGTTACTAACTGTTGTTGTGTCATTTAGTCGTGCCCGACTCTCTGTGACCCTATGGACCGCAGCACATCAGGCACAACTATTGTTATGTCTCTTCTTGTGCTTATTCATAAGGTTTTCTTGGCAAATATACTAGAGTGGGCGCCAATTCGTTCTCCACTGGACCATGATTTGTCTGACTTCTCTGCTATGACTTGCCCATCTTGGGTGACCCTACATGGTATAGCTCACAGCTTCATTGAGGTACACAAGCCTCTTCAACACAAGAAGATAGTGATACAGAAGTGGGTTCTTAGAGTACCAAATGTGTACATAATTGTCTTTTAAGGGAGAAAAAACTTAAGGGAAACAAAATATATAATATTAATAATAATTGCGCCATAGGAATGTAGTTTACAAGGACAGACCCTGTTGAGACAGAAGTTGCAAGAAGTAGACTCAGTAAAGAACATGGAAGCAGCAGAGAAATGTTGTTTAGTTGTATCCAACTCTCGGTGACCCTATGGACCGCAGCATACCAGGTACATCTGTCAGTCACTGCCCCTCTGAGATCCATCAAGTTCATGTTTATTGCTTCAGTGACCTCATCTATCCATCTCCGCCTCTGTCGTCCCCACCTTCATGTGGCTTCAGTCTTCCCAGAAGGAATCCTGCCGTCTCATGATATGACTAAAATATTTGAGTTTCAGACTCATGATCAAACCTTCCAGTGAACAGTTTGTCTTGATTTCGTGAAGTACTCATTTATTGGATCTTCTTGCAGTCCTAATGACTCTATATAGTTTTCCCTAACACCACAACTCAAAGGCGTCAATTCTACAGAGCTCAGCCTTTTTATGGTCCGGCTCTCATATCTGTATGTTAACTATGCAGACCTTTGATGATAACGTAATATCTTTACTTTTTACTAGCTTGTCCAAGCTTGCCATAGCTTTCCTCCAGAGAAGCAGTCTTTTAATGTCATGGCTACCGCTACCATCTGAAAAGATCTTGGATCCCAGAAAAATAAAATCTTTCACTGCCTCCACTTCCTCTCTGTCTATTTGCCAGGAAGTGATATTGCTGTTTGCTTTGAATCTTCATCTTTTTAACGTTGAGCAGCGGGCTAACTTATCCTCATTAATATGTTATTAGTTCCTCCTCACTTTCAGCCGTCAGAGTAGTATCATTGGCCTGAGGTTGTTGATATACCTTCCAGCAATATTGATTCCGGCTTTGGATTCATCCAGCCCGGCCTTACGCAGGATGTTCTCTGTGTATAAGTTGAATAAATAAGGTGACTATACAACCTTGTGGCACACCTTTTCCAATTTTGAACCATTCTGTTGTTCCATGTTTGGTTCTGACCGTGGCTTCTTGGTCTATATACAGATTATTTTATTCTGAACTTTGTAATAAGAAGCTCATGGTCTGATCCACTGTTAGTTCCAGGTCTTGATTTTGCTGACTGCATAGAGCTCCTCCATCTCTGACTAAGACGTATATAGTCAATCTGATTTCTGTGTGTTGAAGCATAGAAGAATAATTGCATATACAACTGAAAAATATAAAGGCTGTATTTTTTTCTTGCCTTTTAAATTATTTTCCTCATTATCAGGTATAGTTATTCCAAATTTTGACCACAGTGGTTGTTTAAATACATTTTATTGCCCTGAAGGTCTCAGGATCTTTGATATATGAATTACCTGTCAGTGGCTTAGAGCCGGTTATTTGCACCGAACACATTTGAAGATTGAAGCACTTCCTCATTTAATTAGTCCTGGAGACATATTGGCAAAACATGAGAACGCTCGACATATTCACTTGACATTGGACGAGTCAGAACTACACAGAGCAGCTGTACTCACGGTGGCCCACGTCACTAAACTGTGTGTTATGGGAAACAATCCTCACATAACCGGTTTTATCTGTGTACTAAACACAAGATTTCATTTTGTGCACTTTAAAGGACTCCTGCAATTCAGGAAAAAGGTCACTTGTCATGGACATAAAACATTTTTTTCTGGAAAATCTTATTTTGAAGACTGAGTAGAGGAATGTATTTTGTGTTTGTTACATTGTATCCTGAATGATGAGTGGGTGTGTGCTTGTAGTCATTAGTGGAGATAAAGGTAGCAGACCTTTGTTAGATAGTTGGGTAAGATTTAACACCACACCCTTTCCCCCTTGCACGCCCGACAGAAGGATACTGCATCAAAAGATGCAACCACAGCTCTCCAAAAATGTAAATGCCCCTTCCACACACAAAACTTTTACCAATGTATTATGGATCCCTCCTGGGTCCTACAGAGGCATTGAAATAAATATTTTTTTTCAATTTAAAAACAAATGTTATTACGTTTCCTGCTTAATAATGCTCTTAGTCACACTAGTTTTAACATATATATATATATATATATATATATATATATATATATATAATTTTTTTTTTCTCCATTTTACATGTCATAAATAAAAAGGATTCATAAAAGACCACTGTAGTTAGTTTTTTTTCCTGTATATTATTTTGAATAAATAAACATCATAATGGACAAAACGTTTTTAGAAAACAAACAAAAGTAAACACCATTTACAATAGCTGATCGTGCCATTTTGCATATATAAATATAGTTATTTAAAAAAAAGCATGGTTTAAATAACTGCTAATATGTCAATTTAAAAAAAAAACCCACATGGTTTAAAATTAAACATACTAAAGACCAAACACTCCAGAAATTACTTTTTATTTTTGATCTACTTACCACTTTTTTGTGAAAATCCTATAAATTCAATTGCAAATTTCTATATGGCTTTCACTAAAGAAAGAAATACAGAGATTTAAGATATAATTTGGTCATGGTGCTGGGGTAGTCCTTCCTAGGTGCCTTTGACAGAATTGGTGAATGGAGGGCACCAATGCAAAACATTTTGGGGCCCTTGTTTGGGTCAATAAAACAGTGAAAAATATATGTAGATGAGCAGATCACGCCTATGGCGATCAGATCACCTTTCTATAAAGTAATTATTTGTTACCCTCACCTAATAATTTCAATTTCCTCATTTACTACCAATAGCCGAGGCCCCCTATTCTGTTATAGACTCCTGTGCTTTGCACCTGCTGCACCAGCAGAAGCTCCATCATGGCAACCTGCCTATATTTAGTGCACATCTATTTCTTCTCTATTTAAAATATTTTTTCCATTTTTTCATCCAAAGACATTTTGGTCAAAATAGTTTAAAAGCTGAAAAATAATCACTGCATACAGAAAATAAAATCCAATAACAAAATATTTGATTGTTTGCTCTTTGAGATATAAAATGAATTAGAACCTATAATTAATAAAAAAAAGGCAACGTGGCGTAGCATTATGCGCAGGTTTTGGTCTATACACTTTCTGCAAAGCATTGCAATATAAACACTGCTATCTTGGGTGAAATGAATTATTGACAATATTTATACATGTTGCATAGCACATATTAATTTAGAAAAATGCATGTTATCAGAGGTTTAATGTTGACTGTGCACTAATCCAATCCACCTGCTCAAATATTAGTGCAAATAATTATATAATATTTGTAATGCATCACTGCCATCTACCTTGAAACAGGGCTGTTAAAGTAAATGTCTTCGGTGGATTTGTTTGCCGTAGTGAGTGAAATGTTATATATTCATACACAGGTTGACTTGGTGGATCAGAAAGTAGAATACACAACCTTCACAAGCCACTTGACTAAGACTTAGCAAACTCTTTTAATTAATTTTGTGCAGTCATCAATAAAGTCTCACAAAATGAGAAGCAGTGACTGTTCCTAAAAGAAAACCGGAAAAATCCAAAATAAGATTTGGTTCCTGTTGGACATTAGGAGGGATTCGGGGACTATTTGTTTTATTTTAAAAAACGAGCTTATAAGCACTTTTTAATAAAATAAAGTACATAACAGTAAATAGATACACCGTTATATCATATACCTAGTAACATCCAGGAACATTCTATATCCCTTTACCTATACTTTATAGGGTAATCCGGATGTGGACACCTATGAGGCCCAGCAGCACTTTATTTGTAATGTTGGCAGAAGTTAATATGTACATATTACATACTTATCATGGAATATCGCTCATGCAGAGGTCTACCTGGCATTTTGGGTCTGGAATGCCCTTGTGGGTAGAGTCAGATTGCGTACCGATCCTTTGGAATGACACACAAGTGCTTAACAATGTTGAGGATTGCACTGAGAGACACTGCATCGTAGAACGGGTTATTAATGTGGATTTAATTCTCAGACTGTGCCTGTCCCAACTAGATATCAATGTGGCAGAGTGGGAAGGTGAGGTAAGAGAAGTTGGGTGACAATTATTCGACAGGACGAGAAAGATTTATTAACAAAACATAAAAAGGAAGTTCCACGGTTGCAGAAAACTCACTCAAGATCCTCTCACCAGGCAAACACCAGAAAAGGAGAAGAAACCTAAGGACGTCAATCAAGGTTTCTTTTAGGTTCTTTTCAAGCTTGGAGACCACAATAAAGACTTCCTCAGTCAAGAGAGCCACAAAGTTGTCTGTCTTATTGTGTGACATTCACTTATTATATAGCTAACACCAGAGGAAGAGAAAACGAATATGGTCACAGGCAAATCTCGCTCAGTCTGGAAACCAGCTAAATATGGTTGCAAGCTTTCTAGATATATGAAAATGTCAGCACCTTAAGTGTATATAGACATTTCCTGGTTTTCTATTGTTTCCTAAAAAAAACAGCCACTGATTAGTAGAATATATGTATTGAATTTAAAAATGTAATGTACTTACATATTTATATGTTGGATACTGCTATCTGGATTTGCACGCCCCTAGGAAACTTACATAACAGTGTACTTGGAGCAGAGCAGCTAGGTACAGGTTGTGCCCTCCAGAGGTAGTTCTGCCAGTCACATGGGTGC
This sequence comes from Discoglossus pictus, assembly GCA_027410445.1. NCBI lineage: Eukaryota > Metazoa > Chordata > Amphibia > Anura > Alytidae > Discoglossus > Discoglossus pictus. The sequence goes on along the minus strand of CM050168.1, from coordinate 179,474,806 downwards.
AGGGGTTACAGCTGAAATGTTCCACAAGGAGACAAAGACAAAAAAACACCAGCAGCCGTTGATGCAGGGAACAGACAACCTGCAGGGTTGCAATCTAGTGTGAATGTGCTGCACAGATAGACTACATAGACTACATATGTCAGGCGGATTTGCAGCACAGACAGCAACCCCAGATTGTGATACAAATGTTTCAACCTCTGCTTCCTCCGATTGGCCAAAACTATTTTTGAATTTTATACTAATTTAGCCAGGGTTTGAAGAGGATGTTAACCCTAATTTTCAGAAATTACAAGACATTTTGTTAACTTCAAAGTAAGTGTTTAAATGTTTATTTTGGTATTTTTTCATGAATAAAATATGTTTGCATACACTACTGATTCTACTCTATCAGATGCACTCATAATCCAGGAAACTTAAATGCACCTTTAACAAACTGTCCTTGTACCTAAATGTCCAAAAATATCAGAATATCAGCATTTTAGTCTTACGAGCTATTTCTGCATGTTAGTGTCAGCTAGCAGTTGTTAGATGTTCACAAGGACAGGTGTTTAAAAGTGCAAGGCCACTGATGTCAAGATACTACAATCTAAAACTGGATTAAGCAGAAAAGGCATCAGGTAAATCATAGTTCAATAAACTAACAGAGTTACATAGTTATAAGTATAAAAATAAGAAATTACAATTTCATCTATACCACCTAAGTATGATCAATCATATATGAAAGAGAACAAGTAGAGAAGTTCAAAAGCTGGTATGTTAGAAGAGATTGGTGATCGGAGCGGCTGTAGAACTCAAACAATTAAACTAAATTTACAATTGCAGCTATAGTGCGACTGTTTTTTTTATTTTTTGAGATTTTTATTTTTCTGAATTCTAAGTGCTGGTGACAGTTTGCTTGCAAAGATCAAGACTGAGTGGATTTGTTCAATGTTATTAACCAATCAGAGGCTTGCTGACATTGCTCATTCAACAACTGGTCAGATGCTCAGAGATTATGATTGACATGGGCAAATAAGAGCTCCAGCTAATCCTGCTGGCTGACCATTTGATATTGGCATGACTGTCTCCTCATCCACCAGATTCCAACCCCGAATGGATAAATCCATATATTTTGCCATTGTTAATTAAAAAATAAGTCATCCTGAGTTACTAAGGTAAAATTTGATAATTTATTGAAGAGAACAAATACAAATGGAAGCCCTTGTTTACATCAAAGAGCTATCATTTGTTTCTATGAGGAAGAAGGAACGTGGAGCACGACAACTCAATTGATGTAGTCTATTTGAATTTGTAAAGCCTCTGGATACTGTGCCATATGGGAAATTACCATACAAAATAAAGGAACTCAGAGTAAAGGTAAACATTTGTACTTGAAAGTCAACTGGATGAAGTTTACATTTTCTCAGTTGGTACTATTTTATTGTATACAAATCAGTTTAGGAGGCATTTGAACACTCTGCTAACTTATGATAAAAATACATTCAGCTCACCAGCTCAGAAGTAATATAAATAAATAAAAAAATCCCCCCCCCCCCCCCCCATGATAGAGAGCACAATAGTAGCTTTCTGTGTCCATTTAAAAGAAACCAATTAGACCTAACCGTTTGGATCGTGAGTAAGAGGCTTGTGTACTTCAGTGACGCTGTGAGCTACATCATGTAGGGTCACCAAAGATGGGCAGGTCATAGCAGAGAGGTCAGACAAGTCAAAGTCAACTGGAGAAGCACCTGACAACCCACTCCAGTATCTTTGGTTATGCTTATCCTTAAGGTTTTCTTGGCAGACACAAAATGACTGAACGACTAAACAACAATTAAACCTAAGTGTAAGAGAAACTAACTTATTGTGCGTTTGGGAAGGAAAACACAAGCAACCCTAACCGGCATTATAAATGGACAATTGGAGATGAAAAAGGATTAGGAGGTTTGTAGAAAACATTTACACGTCGTCTACTCAATGCCAGGCAGCAGCTACAAAGTCCTTAAATAGCATGACTTAAAAGGAATACAAATCAAAATAAGGTTTATAATTCTGCCACTATAGATATCCTTGAGGAGGAAACAAAACTAATCAGGGGTTATGTAGGTTTTGTGCCATGAAATAGGAGCTAGATGATGTATATTTGTATCATCGAGAACTGTGGTTCCCTGTGATCTACAAGATGATTTTTGAATGTACTATGCTTTACAGAACAGTGGTTCCCAAACCAGTGAAGATTATCAGGGTCTTTGTGGACCCACTCAATACTGTATCTGGACTCTTCTGTACTACTTTTTATGCATTCATATTCATCTTAAATTTGTTTCAGAAATGTTTTGTATCCCCACTTGTACCACCAGAATGAAGCTTATAAATGACTGATGGTCTGTGTTGATCCACAGTTTGGAAACATCTTGCATAGACTGTACACTTATAAACAGTACCATGTAATAATTACGTTCTTCTGTCGTGGTTATTTATTTTTATTACATTATTTTCCCATTTTGTTGTAATACTAGTGTTTTTACAAACCATCTAAATTTGGTGGTTCACTGACCACATTTTGCAAATATTTGCTTGAAGAAAAAAAAAAAAAAAAAAAAAAAAAAGGAGCCTTCATATAACATTCTTATATATTGTACTGAAAATTGCAACTAGCACTTTTAGTACTTTGTTGTTTTCTAGTTGTTCATTTGTGTTTGATTCTCCATGACCATATGGACATCTATCATTGTGTCTCAGGTTGTGCTCATCCATAACGTTTTCTAGGCAAGGATACTGGAGTGGGTTGCCAGTTCCTTCGCTAGTTGTTTGACCTCTTTGCTATGACAGCCCCATTTCGGATGACCCCACATGGTGTAGCTCACTGCTTCATTGAAGTATACAAGCAATTTCACCCAGACAAGGTAGCGATCCAGAAGGAGACTAGTAGAAAGCAGCATTTGCAGATAATGTGTTTATAGGTGACATACTGTATGCATTGTAATGTACACCAAGAAACGCACGCACACACACACACAAACAAAGACATCAGAATATAACATGGAGAGAACCTGTTTATTGGAGGGAAATGTTACATGTCTAATTTGCAAGAACAGTTTAGGTTTTTTGCAACCCTTTAATGGACATAATGAAAATATTGCACATAACACATGCACATGAAACAATTTAATAGCTAAATAATTAAGAAACAACACAATGATTGGTATGATTTACAGTTATAAAATATAAGACAAAGCAAGATAATTACAAAATATAAAAAAAAAAATTCAAGCACTTCTGTTATTTAGTCTCATTTGAGGACTATTGTCTCACTGTTATTAAAGGATTATTAAATGATGAGCATCCAGAACGTTTTCTTGTTAACGAACTCAGTGTGTTAGTTGTTAGATTTATAATTGCAAAGGTGTCATTTGAAACCACATCAAAGCTTTTCTAAGATGGCATACATACCAGCATTGGTGTGTAGCGCCCAATGTTATTTGGGTCGCTGCCATGTTGAAGAATAAAGGATTTGGGCAGCCAAATTTGAAATTTTATAACTAAATGTCATTCTGCTATGATACTTCTTGAGAATAACATGAGATTGTTATATTAAGAGAGCTTTGCATCAAAAATATTGAGGTCTAACCCACAAGGTCATATCCAATAAAGTTATAATTAAGCTTTAAAATTAAAAAATTTTGCAAATGCAAACCGTGGCATGTTAATGCATTTAGGTCACAGTTTGTGAGAAAATTGTATTTGCAAATTTACTAATATTAACATTTTTATAAACCCAACCTTTCAAGGATCATTGCTTTCAAAAACTACGCTTGACAATAGGCAGCATAATTTTATGATGATAAAAACAGCCTATTATTTCCCTTTATATGCAATTAGGCGAACGTGGATTCTACCATTTTGGTTTCCAAAGATCAACTTACTTCGATGGGTATGCAAGAGTAACTTTTATCTACACAACAGAAATGTGGCATCTACAACTTTTCTGCTTTAGGAAGAATAATTGGAACTCATAGGTTTTCAAGGACCCACCCTCCTGAGAAAATAGCAATCAGGTGAGAAAACAAATGTGGAACTCCTCAGTAATTAATAATCGCCTATAAAAGTTACAAAACGTATAAGGTTGTGTTTATTTATTTTTGCTCATTATTGACCAGTGGTCCTATAAAAAGCTGAGATCTCATTGATGTTCTTTGGATACATATTCCATTACAACGGAGTTCCTTTCTGTCCAGTTTTTGTTGATTTTAGGTATAAAAATACTTACTATACTAGCTAAACCAACACTGAATGGTTCTGTATACAACACACCCCAAAATACAGCAACAAAAAACAAGCAAACAAAAAAATGGCCAATTGCCAAACCAATGAGTACATAAAGTTACAAAGTAAACTGTATGTATTGACAGAAAACCATTCGCGACCCAAACAGTTAAAATATTAAAAATTATAAAGAAAAAAAATGTATTTAGTGACTGTAAATAACAGTTTGATCCTTTTCATTTATGCAGTTTTTTTTTTATTTTTTATTAAGGTATCTGAAAGCACTTAATTTACAAAGGAAAACCTGTACAGGGATTGTACAGCACTGTAATCCTCTGACCGTAAAAGAATGTAACTTCAGTGTAAATTTACCTACTTTCACAAATGGAAATAATTACAAAAAAAGGAAAGCACAATTAGCAGACATTAATAATTTGCTGGGAACTTGCAAATTAGTGAATAGAAAATAATCTGAGGTTTTATGTATGCATATTCTTTAGCTTACAGAATATATCTAATTAGTTTACATTATTTTATATTTTTAATTATTTTAATTAATGAACATTTAATTAATGCAGATGGGAGAGGTGCAATACAACTACTCTAAACCATTTGGCAACATTTTTACTTGGATATAAATACACTATCTGCCCAAACTAACTCTTTGATCTGTAAATATTAATCCACAAATGTCTCACATTTGGCAACATTTTTCACCATGAAGAATTCTCTGAAACTTTTTTGAGTGTATATTGCAAATATTTTTGTTACATTTTTACCTGGTCGGCACTCCAGGCAAAGGTTGAGGGTGCAGTTGAAGCTGAAAATTGGGGGAAAACCAAAACCACCCCAAAAATGTGTGCATTGACTCTACCAGGTATGCATGTTCATCTTCAAATAATCCAAAATCAAGCTATCAACATTCTAAAATATAGGCCGGTGCTTTTATGATATGCAAAGGACATTGTCACATCAGTAAACTGAGAAACATGTATAAAATGAACAAGTCTGATTCACACAACAAACAAGGGATGCACAAAAACCTTCTGTTCTGCACCGGTAATGAATACCATAAAAATTTGCACTAATTAGTATAAAGATCTGTACAAATAAATTAAACCTTTCTGTGTAGGAAACATGACAAGATGATAGTTCACTACATGAGACCCTCTCCCAGCATTGGGTATATAGGTGCACTCAATATTGAAGCAGTTTTCACTGCAACAGACATCAATGAGTTGTAACAGTGGATCCTGTTTTGGAAGAGGAGAAACAAACTCCTGATAAGGAAAACTATCAAGGAAGCAGTACATCTTATTTTGTTTGTATTTTTACACCTGCTGTACAATACGTGGTGTATGCAAAGCTTTTAATGCAATACCTTCCAGTGTGCTCAGCTAATAGTTGAAGACTTGTAGCGCACATCTTGTAGCAGTGGAGTAGAAGGAACAGTGTGATTTTAGATCACATTGAAGTGTCTATCAATATCAGCTCTTAGGGCAACACAGTTAAAATTAGAAACACCCCTATTCACTTATATAAAAGCAGTATTGCAATGTTATAGATGCAACGGTTAGCTGCAATATTTGGTGGCCATCCTCCAAGTTCTTACTGATACAAAAATTAGGGATGACTTTTGGGGTGGGGGATATTGAAATACATTTTTTCTGTTTCATAAAATAAGAGAGAAAAATCATTTCCCCTTTTGCCAAGTGTCCTGCAGAGTTAAAGGTTAAATATGGCCACCCTGTGGTTCTGACAGTCACTGCTCTGTAATAACTAAAGCAACCACTATGTACTAAAGAGGGGCTTGCTGTGCTTGCTAACAGCCAGGTTTGGCGTTGGGATAACACGTTGATGCTCGGGCAGTTGGAGCTTCAGCTGAAGTGTCGAGCAAGGCGTGAAGATCTGTAGTCTGCTCTCAGTTGTACAAAGGAATGCAGGATACTCTTGTCAAGATTGGCGAGCTGCTCTCCTGAGCACACTTGTTTTAAATTGTCTGGAGCAACAACCAGGAGATTGCAGAGAGCGTGCAGGGTGTCAAAAAGTTGCAAAACAAGTGGAATCTGCAAAGAAGAAAACACTGAAATAATCAGAATGTGGTCCTGATAAAATAAAACTTTTACAACCCTTGATAAAATCCAAGAAATGTGCGTCGGGTTGACGCAGGAGCGTCACTGCAGGTTGATGGCGTCATTAACATGCGTCTAAATCACGACGGGGTATGGCGAGCCCATAAATAAAGTTCCTATCCCCACAATACGCAATTTAGAAGAGGCACAAGAAGGTAGAATGGGACAAATCTTTGGAGACTAACTGGCTATAGATCCTTACTCTGGTGTTAATAGAGGAAGTGCACAGTGAGACGTGACTTAACCTGTACACCGTAGAGTAAAGCATTTGACAGCAAATCAGCTGTTTAGAGGAATTAATGAGGACCTTTATTCATATCATATGCCATAAGAAGTACTTTATATTTAACCTAATAGGAGACCTATACCACTGATTCATTATAATTGATAGAAATCCACAGGATTGTTTTTTCATTGCACTGCCAAAAAAACACTGGTCATTTTTGTATAATTTGCACTTGGCATTCTAAATTTGCACCTTATGTATATAATTATATTAGGCACTATAGAACTGATTCAGAAGTAAGGTGCTCCTATTGAATATATATTCAATAAGATTGTCCATACAATACTTTATCACTCCTTGCATCCTGTGTTCACATTATTATTTTAAATATGGATTTTAATACTTAATAAAAGCTTTATGAATAGTTTACTTTCTCTTTGAGATTTGATATATCCAGGTGTGCACTGTAAAATGATCTTTTTTCTCCCTTCATAAATCAGTACTTTAATAGACAATCTCAATCATTACTAGCATACAGAGGAACATCTTATACAAACTTGTTTTAGCTTAAGGATTTGTCAGGGATTTACGTACCATAAACTGGAGAATAGCACACTAGTGAAGAATGATTATTTATTCCTCAAACATTGAAATAGCAAAACCTTGATTCAAGACTGAGAAGAGTCATGCAGATAAGCTCACTATGTCACACTCTTTAATCCAATAGCCTTTTTAATATGGCTCCTGTATAGCAAATACTTGACATTAAAACGCAGTATTTGAGCATAGAACAGGATGTATATGCAAGAGTTTGGGATGCTACCCAAAGACAGTACTGTTCCAATATTTTAGATCTCATTGGTGTGTGGCTGGTTCCTAATTTACACTATGAGTTTTGTGAATAGGCTAATAAAACAATTAACTAACCTTGAAATCCTTAGCACACTTTCTGTATTCAGCAACATCACAAATCGCAAGCATTCCTCCCATCGAGCTGTAGGAAAACTGCTGGAGATGCTCATAAATAAGACGGTGGAAGCGCACACCCAGCTCCATAAGCACTGTGTCAACATTCTTTCCATCCATTGAATTCCTTATCTTCTCCACTTGTTTTCGGACATAAACGCAAACTTTGGAGCAGGCCTGAAAAAACAGATATCGTCAGGTTGAAGCTTACTTAAAGGGACATGGAAGGTTTCTGGATTTCACTAGGAACATAATATATGTATAAATTGATTTACTTGTATGTATTTTCTTAGGATGTGTTTAAAAGCTATTTTTTCTGCCTAAAATCATAGAAATAGTGCCTGCTTGGTTCTGTCATCTGCAGCACATGAAGACACCATAAGATTGTATAGGTTGTGCAATGTTTCATAATAGCCAACCAATAACCATCTGTCAGCATCATTCTACAACATGTTGCAGAGAGATGGTCACTGATTGGCTAATTTGAAACATTGCACTTCAGAGCATGTGTCTTCATGAGCTGCAAAGGGAAGACCCAGGAAGGTGCTATTAGTACGATTTTAGCAGAAAAAAACAAAACAAAAAAAACAGAGCTTTTGAGCACCTCTTAATAAAATACATAAAAGTAAATGGATACCCTGGTATATTATTTTTCCCAGTGAAAGCTAGAAACCTTTCATTTTTTTATTTCATCTTTTCTCCAATAACTTTATAAGAGATACAAAAATTATACAACTTCAATAGCCAAAATGCTTAAATGGGCTTGGGACACTTTTCATATTACATTACTTTTGAATATTACGTTTGAATATTACAAAAGTTTTTTTTGCAAGAAAAAATAAGTAAAACATTTCAAAAAGCAAAGATTACATGCTGTAGTATACGAGTTTAAATGGTAGACAAGTGTGACTTTTACATCCATATCACTGTTCAGTGACCAACAGACAAGCCCTTAGAGCAGTTAAATATTTACATCAGTTTACAGTGATGCGGGAGCATAATTTGAAAGTGATAACACATATTAACAAATAGACGCTTTTGGTGGCAGCAAAGAACAATGGTTTGCATTTATCTCTTTAAAAAATAGAAAGGCATGCAAACTAGAAGAGCCTGGCATCTGCCATCCAGTACCATGTTTCTATGAAACAAACAAAAAAACATTTACTTTTGTTTTTCACAGTTAAAAAAACCCAAACAAACAAAAAAACCTCTATAGCACACTAAACAGGCTCATGAACGATTTGCCTTCCACCACATGGCTGATTATTCCTAGTAAATCTTTACATTGAATTAAATAAACAGGAATATATTATATAGACTTACATTGGTGTACTGAATTAATACATTATTTTCATCTTCAGGTTTGAAATCTGTCTTTTTCTGCTCACCAGCCAAGATTTGCTTCATCTGCCCAACCATACAGTTTAGTGTCCTTTAAAATAAGAAGAAACATTTCTAAATTAAATAAATACCTTGTTTTATAAGAAAAAACATTATGTTTGGCTACATAAACCATTTTATCAAAAGACAGGCAATTTGTAGCATATATAAGATGCTCTAATTTAGCAGAAACATTGCATAGCTTTTATATACACGAACACCCAGTTTAGCAATTTACATGTGTTCCTGCATACAGCATCGCTATGTGAAACAACGCATTTTTATGCCATTGCACTCAAATGCTATGGTGAATCTGTGAGTGCTAAGAGATTTTTATGTTCTATTTGTTTCAATTAAAATAATTCAATTATTATTATTACAGTATAAGGGTATTATTTGTATTATTATTACAGTATTACACTGTATTATTATTAAAACATACAAGACATTATAGTATTGTTGTTATTATTCATCAGGTAACGGAGTCACATACAAATCTGAAGATTTTCTCAGGAACGTATCTCGTTTATAACCATGCCTGTGTGCATGTATATATGTGAAAGGTTCCTGGCATCCTACTCTGATATCATACACTATTTTATCATATTGGGACATAAAGACTGAAATGATGAAGAACTCAAGGTGGGTTCTCATCCTTTAGTACATCTGGCACACTTTCTTCTTTTATCTATTAAAGTTGAGCAGAGGAGGGAGAGATGGTTCAAATTTATCAAAACCTATGATATTATTCTGTCCTACATCTTGAAATTCATTAGTGTGCAGGTTCCCGCTTGCATGAAAAATACAATTATACTACAGTGGATGTTCCAGAAATGGTATAATTTAAAACTATAAACAACAAGAACTTTTATCAATTGAATAGAATTAAAAATGACAATTTCTTACTGGAAACACACTTTGATATGTGTAATTTGTACTGGTCAGTCAGTCCATCATTATGACCCACCCACTATGACTGTACTGTTTGCTATTTCTGCAGTTTCAATATTGCCAATTACTATCCAAGGATGTGCTCAAATTGTAATAATTATAAAAGTATGTTATATTACTAATCTGACCCATTGAAGACCACTAAACTACACACTCTTTGCTAATATTTGTCCCATAAAATGCTTTTAGACCGAAACTTGTGCATGCAAGCGGAGTTGTTCTCAATCATCACTAAAAATAAATAACAGCACAGGTTTGAAAGTTGCATTATAAAGACGGACATGTAATAATTACAAGTTTCAATGTATGACAACATTTAAAAAAAAAATAAAAAAAAGTTTTCTTCATACTAGCATAAGAGATAGCTTTACATTTACAAGCCTGTTGGTGCACATTAGATTCCATAGTCTCTCTGTATCATAAGACAGGTCAGAGGAGGAGGAAACAAGCCTGTATCCCTTTAAATGTTTTATATGCTACAGACCATTGATTTTCGTTAAATAATGCAGTGCAAGAGAAATTCACATTTATACTGACTTGAAACTTCCCTTCAAATAAAAGGAAATTTCTAAAGGGATATGTAAGGGCCCCTGTTTTAAAATAAAAACTACCCGTTTGTTTGCACAGCTAAACATATTTTTATTAACATGTGCTTAAAGGCTCTGTTATTCACTGAAGCCTTCCAAATGGTCCTAAAAAAGGTCTGATCCATGTAACTCATACACAGTGTTTCTATTGGTACTAGATGTACTAGCCAATCACAGATGGTTTCTCAACAGCATGATTTGAAATGCATGTTGAGAGAATCTGCATACTACATCTTGTACTACAGGGACACTATGTACAGTGAGTAGGATTAAACAAAAGGTTTGACGAGTAAAAACATAGTGTTTAGGTAGTGTGCATGACTTACAGGGGGTAGACCTTTGTTGGGATTATTTGGAATAATATTAATATAAATAAATAAAAATAAGAATGAAATGATGTTTAGATATGCAAACAAACACGTAGGTAGCTTATTTTAACTACTAGAAACTGGAATTGTAATTGTCAGTGTGCTCAGATAATCCTCTGGTGTCACACAGCACTAGTATAACACTAGTGATGACTGCAGAAAGGATTTCTTAAATTCATTACAATTGTTCTTCATCCTAACATGGCACATGTATCATTTTGTTCTTTATACCTTATGTCTAAGTCCATATAGAATTCTTCTTCTTCCCATATTACCTCACCTGTCAATACCAGTATCAAGTTTCACCTCCATCTGTTCTATTATATCCTTCTTCTTCTGAAGACACTCTGTCAGCTTTGGAGAAGAGCTGCAGTAAAAAGGAAATGAACAATGGGATTTCCAGAAAGGTCACTGACCCGAGTATGCAAATTAAAAAGACTATCACCTGGATATATTTGGGCTAGATTTTCTTTTAAGACTACATGCAATACAAACCATTGTAAATGTTATGATATCAAAGCACAAATTACTGTATTGGTCCTAGAGAAAAAAAAACTGTTTTAAACAGCAGCTAAAACATTAATCATACAGTTTAAAAATTAAGTACTGTATATACTCGAGTATAAGCCGAGTTCTTCAGCCCTTTTTTTAAGGCTAAAAAGGGCCCCCTCGGCTTTTACTCGAGTCACTCCCCCCCCCCCCCCCCCGCGTCTCTCTAAGCCCCCGTGTCTCTTTCCCTCCCCCCTCCTCATCCTACACCCCACCCTCCTCATCCTACACCCCACCCTCCTCATCCTACACCCCACCCTCCTCATCCTACACCCCCCTAAATACCTTCTCCTCTCCCCTCACTTACCTGCTTCTGCTCCGGCCTCTCCTCCTTCTTGACCCGGCATTAGCATATACCGGGTGCCGGCACCCAGTATATGATAATGATGCGTCGCGCATGTGACGTCACATACGCGCCGGGTCAAGAAGGAGCGGAGGCCGGAGCAGAAGCAGGAAAGTGAGGGGAAAGGGAGAGGTATTTAGGGGGGTTTAGGTTGAGGAAGAGGAGGGGGGTTGAGAAAGAGGAGGGGGGTTGAGAAAGAGGAGGGGGGTTGAGAAAGAGGAGGGGGGTTGAGAAAGAGGAGGGGGGTTGAGAAAGAGGAGGGGGGTTGAGAAAGAGGAGGGGGGTTGAGAAAGAGGAGGGGGGTTGAGAAAGAGGAGGGGGGTTGAGAAAGAGGAGGGGGGTTGAGAAAGAGGAGGGGGGTTGAGAAAGAGGAGGGGGGTTGAGGAAGAGGAGGGGGGTTGAGAAAGAGGAGGGGGGTTGAGGAAGAGGAGGGGGGTTGAGGAAGAGGAGGGGGGTTGAGGAAGAGGAGGGGGGTTGAGGAAGAGGAGGGGGGTTGAGGAAGAGGAGGGGGGTTGAGGAAGAGGAGGGAGGTTGAGCATGAGGAGGGAGGTTGAGGATGAGGAGGGAGGTTGAGGATGAGGAGGGAGGTTGAGGATGAGGAGGGAGGTTGAGGATGAGGAGGGAGGTTGAGGATGAGGAGGGAGGTTGAGGATGAGGAGGGAGGTTGAGGATGAGGAGGGAGGTTGAGGATGAGGAGGGAGGTTGAGGAGGGAGGTTGAGGAGGGAGGTTGAGGAGGGAGGTTGAGGATGAGGAGTGGGGTTGAGGAGGGTGATAAGGGAGGGTGAAGAGACACAGGGAAGTGAGAGGGGGGACAATAGAGGGCACAAGAGGGACACAGGGGGCAGCACATTTCCCACTCTCGGCTTATACTCGAGTCACTCATTTTACCCAGTATTTTTTGGTAAAATAGTTGCCTCGGCTTATACTCGAGTATATACGGCAACTTATTATTTAGGGTAGGCTTATGTATCATTTTCAGATGGTCCTCTAGATGGCACAGCCTAAATCAATAAGAGAGATCATAGTATCAATAGCATGACCCAAATTTATAGCAAAATCATTTTCTTTTTACACGAAAACTCTGATATATATATATATATATATATATATTACATACACACACACATACTAGGAAATTGCTCGTCAAAAATGACAGGAGTAAAATTGTAAGGTTAGCAATGCTGTTTGCCACACAATGCGAGGCTATGGGCCCTCTGAGCACCCTCTGCGCTCACCGCTTGGCTCGCAAAAGACGCCTTTGACGCTCATTGCAAGCCTCTCCCCCTGTGTAGTTTATAGACTCGCGCTTGAGTGTTACTGGCTTGTTACTGGTTACCTGCGAGCCCGGATATCCCGAAACGCTCAATTAAATGAGGGTCTATGTGTCTGCATCCATTATAGTGGGCAGACCTATACAGAGACCATTTGTTTTATTTTGGGCAGTAAAAAAGAGCTTTTAAAATCTTTATATTATAAAGTATATAAAATTAAATAGATACACAGGTATTATATACCTAGAAAAATACAGACATGTCCACATTCCTTGAAAAATGGACCCATGTACACTTAAATACATTAAACACTCACCTAATTAAAGGCATAAGATGATCATTAAATTGTTTATCGAACAAATGGAAAATTGTATTGGCTTGATGCACAACATCAAAGAAGTACAAGTTGGCATTTTTCGCATCAGGGGAGGGAATTGCTGAAATAGACAAAGTGAAGAATACATTAAAAATGAATGTAATATTATTAAACATATGCAGAGTTTTTATGGAAATCATGAAAAATTGTAGTCTCATGTCTACAATTTACACAGCTGCTAACATTGTTAGTTTGGTACAAACTTGATATAAAAGTGGCTTTTCTTTAACTGCAATAGTCCTTTAAACATGGACATTAGAATTGGAGCTTCAAGCAGATTTTATGATCTTAGGACAAAAATAAAAGCGTCAGGACAGTGCCGCACGGCATATCCCCTCTCTGGACATGTCATAGAACGGAGAGGAGGATATCCGAGATCACTAAACTTCAAAAGTAAGATTTAATAGTTCTATTATTTTTTTCTCTAAAAATATGAACTACCCTGCTAATTAGTAACTGGATAAACAAATAAAACCCTTTATGAGAGCACCATAGTGGTCTTTTAATACAGAGTGAAAGAGTTTTAGTGAAGTGCCTGCTTCAATGCAATATTAGATATTTTCAAGTGCTTTTCTGTTAATTTCAATGGAATGATATAAGATGCAATGAGCTCCCTTACCTACAAGTCCTATTTCCAATGCATAATCAATGTGTTCAATACATAAATAATCCACGAGAATCAGAAATATTCTAAATGCATTCCTGGGAAGATCAGACGGATCTGAAAGCTAAAAAGAGAGATACGTCAAGCAGTAACACTTAAAACTATATTAGGCTTATCAAAAAATATTGGTAAGGAAGAAGACCCAAAGGCAAATTTATAAAGCAACGTTAAAAGGTATATAGAAGTTTCACAAATCATGATGCATGTCATAGAGGAGAATCAGTAGTGTATGCAAACATTTTTTTTAAAGGAAAAAAAAAACATAAATAAACTTACACTAGAGTTTAAACATTTCTGGCAGTTAATTTTGATAAACAATGCCCCTGAAAACCCAGGCTAAATTAGCATAAAGTTCATCATTCTTTTTGACCAATGAAAGGTAGTTTCTGCAGCAAAGCATCATAGTATGTGTAGTGTTTTCTTCTCACCACAAGGAAGGAAGCAGCTTCAAACAGTGCTGCTATGTACAGTGCCTTGCAAAAGTATTCACCCCTTGACTTTTTGCCTATTTTGTTCCATTACAGCCTTAAGTCGAATGTTTTGTTAATCTGAATTTTATGTGATGGATCAGAACACAAAAGTCTAAGTTGGTAAAGTGAAATGAGAAAAATATATACATAAAACTATTTTTTAGAAATAGAAAACAGAAAATTGGCATGTGCATATGTATTCATCCCCTTTGTTTTGAAGCCCATAAAAAGCTCTGGTGCAACCAATTACCTTCAGAAGTCACATAATTAGTGAAATTATGTCCCCCTGTGTGCAATCTAAGTGTCACAGGATCTATAATTACATATACACAGCTTTTTTTAAAGGCCCCAGAGGCTGCAACACCTAAGCAATAAGCACTACTAACCGCACACTGCCATGAAGACCAAGGAACTCTCCAAACAAGTGACAAGGGACAATGTTGTTGAGAAGTACAAGTCAGGGTTAGGTTATAAAAAAAATATCCAAATCTTTGAAGATCCCCAGGAGCACCATCAAATCTATCATAACCAAATGGAAAGAACATGGCACAACAGCAAACCTGCCAAGAGACGGCCACCCACCAAAACTCACAGACCGGGCAAGGAGGGCATTAATCAGAGAGGCAGCACAGATACCCAAGGTAACCCTGGAGGAGCTGCAGAGTTCCACAGCAGAGACTGGAGTATCTGTACATAGGACGACAATAAGCCATACGCTCCATAGAGTTAGGCTTTATGGCAGAGTGGCCAGAAGAAAGCCATTACTTTCAGCAAAAAACAAAATGGCACATTTTGAGTTTGTGAAAAGGCATGTGGGAGACTCCCAAAATGTATGGAGGAAGGTGCTCTGGTCGGATGAGACTAAAATTGAACTTTTCAGCCATCAAAGAAAACGCTATGTATGGCGCAAACCCAACACATCACCCAAAGAACACCATCCCCACAGTGAAACATGGTGGTGGCAGCATCATGCTGTGGGGATGTTTTCAGCAGCCGGGACTGGGAAACTGGTCAGAGTTGAGGGAAAGATGGATGGTGCTACATACAGGGATATTCTTGAGCAAAACCTGTACCACTCTGTGCATGATTTGAGGCTAGGATGGAGGTTCACCTTCCAGCGGGACAATGACCCCAAACACACTGCTAAACCAACACTTGAGTGGTTTAAGGGGAAACATGTAAATGTGTTGGAATGGCCTAGTCAAAGCCCAGACCTCAATCCAATAGAAAATCTGTGGTCAAACTTAAAGATTGCTGTTCACAAGTGCAAACCATCCAATTTGAAAGAGCTGGAGCAGTTTTGCAAGGAGGAATGGGCAAAATCCCAGTGGTAAGATGTGGCAAGCTCATAGAGACTTATCCAAAGCAACTTGGAGCTGTGATTGCCGCAAAAGGTGGCTCTACAAAGTATTGACTTTAGGGGGGTGAATAGTTATGCACATTGACTTTTTCTGTTATTTTGTCCTATTTGTTGTTTGCTTCACAATAATAAAAAAAAGCATCTTCAAAGTTGTGGGCATGTTCTGTAAATTAAATGATGCAAATCCTCAAACAATCCATGTTAATTCCAGGTTGTGAGGCAACAAAACACAAAAAATGTCAAGGGGGGTGAATACTTTTGCAAGGCACTGTATCTCTGCATTGTGCTGCTGTTGGCTTGAAGATTAGTATAGGGTTAAAAAAGTACCAAAATGCAGTGTTTATATTGGTAGGTACTAGGTCCCTGTGCAGGCAGCTCTGGGGGTGTGCAAATCAATCTTTTCTTTCTTTTTTTTTTTTAAATAAAATAAATCTGCACTTGTATAGAACTAATCGATGTAATTAATTATGTTTCTGATAAATGCAGTATGTATTAGATTAAAAAAGGTTAAAAAAAAAGGGAAACTTCCAGCTGTTTTAGAGGGACATATACATGCAATAGTTACCCCAGAAATTACCTAATTTTAACAATATTTTTAAATATACATTTCTTTCATAACCTCTTTCTACCAACAATGCACTTGACAGTCCAGATAAAAAGCAGTCATTGTAAACTACATTTACTCCAATTCACAAGGTGCATATGCACTTGGGATAAATACCTTCACGTTTTAAGTTTCCAATACTTATTAATATTTATTATTTTTGTCTTGATTTTATTGTTTAAAGGACTGATATTGCCAGTAATTATGAATAAGGCCAAGGGAGCATGACATTGTTGCATTGGGATTAAGTATTATTGTGTGTGTTATATGTTGCCTGTACATGGTTATTATTTATACTAAGAAGTTATCTGCAGGACATTGCATCTGTACGAATACAGGCCTTGAGTCAAGTAGATAGCTGCTCCTTAGCAGTCCTGAGTAAACATTTGAGCTTAACATCAAGGTTGGTACTCCTAGCTAGCTAGAGAAAACTTTCATGTAGTTTTATCTCAAGTATGTCTAGGGTAATCAAGGCTGCAAGCCAGATGGGACTTAGTGCTGACATCACACATACACAAATGTATACAAGGGTGTGGTATGGGATGAGTATAAATATGTTTTGATCACTCAATAAAGGTTCAGTTCTAGTTTCACATATCCAAGGTGTGAGACGGTTCTGTTGTGTTTGTATCCTGAATTGGGGAGTTGTCTTACCATAGGAAAGTAACCTGTATCCAGCATTCTCTGCCTGTACCTTTGGGTTTTGCCCTCTTCAGAAGCCATCTTTTGTGCCACAGAGAACAGGAACTACACGATTCTGCTGGGGTAGGTTTGAACTAGGTTCATATCAAGCCCCCTTGAAGAAGCAGATCGTGACAATTTTGTCTTATATTTAAATGCTTAGTTACTATATTGCTTTAATAGTAATTTAAAGTATTAAGTTATATTTACACCTTTATTTTACATGTTTTTACTTATTTTAAAAAATAAACTTTATCTAAAAACAAAAAACTATGTTTCAGTGTTCAAATTCACACTTTTATTAATTAAAAAAATGAAAAGTTAAAAACTGTATCACAAGGTATGATTACAACTGCACAATGATCTTACTGAATCAACTAAATTATACTGGGGAACAAAGGCATATTGATATCAAAGTTTAGCTGGCACTCACTTTATGACACCTCTCAAAGGCATGCTTGGTTTCTTGTAAAAGGTTGACCACCACTTCTTGTGCTAAGAAGGTCTCTCCATGAGTGTCAATACTGGGGCCCAGAGACAGATTTGTCCGCTGACGGATTCTCTCTTTTAGGTCTTGAATTCTAGAAGACAGTTTGAAATGAATGCATTATTAGAAATATTGCTCTAATTGACATGTTCTAGTTTTCATAAGGATATATATATATATATATATATATATATATATATATATATATATAGTAAAAAATGATTCAAAAAAATAATAATAATAATAATAATAAAAATAAAATAAAATAAAAAATCGCTGACCTGCGTAATACTAATTAAAGTGTAAATCACCTATTTTTTTTTAAACTATATGCAATACAAAGCATTATGGATTTTATAACAACAAAAGTACATATTATTGTAATCTTCCATGAAAAACAGTCCAGCATGTTATCTACGAATATTCCACCATACACTCAAAGTAACTTCCATTATGTTTCCCAGTAAATTACTTTACCATTACATAGTAATTGAGATTGAAAAAAAGACTTTTAGTCCATCAAGTTCAACCTTTTTAGATCTCCTCTGATCTGTAATATGCAGATTACAGATCAGAGACAACTATTTTGAAAAGACAAGAAGCTACTTCAGAATGTATATAAACAAATACCCCTGGAGACATTGCAATCCATTCCTTATAGATTGGAACTATTCTTATAAATAACTTACAAAGAGTATTCACAAATTACATTATGTGGAAATCAATAAAATATAAAACATACCCTAGTTTTTTTCAAGTGGAAGGTTTGTTTTATATATAAATTAACATATATATTTTTTAATAAACCTCTTGCATTGACCGCCATTATTGTACTAAGAAGTACTAATCTGTCCGTTTTGTCTTGTGAATTAAATATTACCGGAAAGTAAGCTCCTCGGTTCAAGACCAAGTGCTGAAATTCCATGGGTAATTCGATACTTTGTCAAGTTATTATAGAACATCTGACTTCCCATATTTACTGCATAATCTTTACATATCTAGCTTTGATAAATGGCAAATGGTTTTAAAAAGATAGTAAAAATACATACAACCAAATATTATATATAGTTGTACTTTACTAGAAACAGAATGTGTTTGTTAATCCAATTTGCACCTTGGGTGCAGAAGAGATATGTATTTACTTGTATTAAAAGAGCTACCACAACAAATGCAACTTACAAAAATATTAAATGGGTCCACAAAATGATACAAAGAAATTGATTTTTTAGGATCATCCACCCAAGTGACAAGATGATCAAACAAGATAGTTGAAAGAATGAATATAAAAGTCTTCTTTTATTTATTTACTTTCTAAATACTTGTTGCCCTGTAAATATGGGATGCCAATATTTCTTGAAAAACATGTTTACCTCAATAAATGGAGTGTGTGCATGAGTTTTTGTGGTTGCTGTGTAAATTTATATATTATAATCCACAACATATTAATATTCGACTACTGACCCCCCAGTTCCAATTGGCCTCTTCTGGTGGTTTTTGGAATCGTAATAACGCTGTAAAATCACTGAACTTCGGCTTCTCAAATAAGCAGTTTCAACATCGATATAGTTCTCTAGGTAAATGATAAATATGGACTTGATAAGCTTAGACAGGAAGGTCTGTTTATCAGTCCCCAGATTAAACTCCATCAGCTTGCTGGAAAGAATGGTTGTTCTGAACACAATGGGACAAAAAAATAAAACTTACATTAGTTTGGCACATTCATAACAATGTAAAAACATATATATATATACCAGCTGAATGATAATACAATTATGATAGGTAACAATGAGCTAGGTTTTCAGTTCCTCAGGATGCAAAATCAAAACAATCTTTTCTGAAAAGCAAAGCTGAAGAAGGCCTAAAGCAACCCTAAAGTGGATGAAACGTGCAGAGAAAATTACTATAGTGATTGCTACTACTGTGTCTCTGTGGTAATGCGTACACTAATATCGTATATACTCGAGTATAAGCCGACCTGAGTATAAGCCGAGGCACCTATTTTACCACAAAATACTGGGTAAAATCAGTGACTCGAGAATAAGCCAAGGGTGGGAAATGTGCTGCCCCCTGTGTCCCTCTTGTGCCCTCTGTGTCCCCCCCCCCCCCCTCTCTCCCCTGTGTCTCTTCCCCCTCTCCCTTCCCTGTATCTCTCCCTTATCACCCTCCTCATCCTCAACCCCCCTCCTCAACACGGGGGTGCGGGGGGTTCATCGGTGGTTAGAGAGACACAGTGGGGGGGGGGGGGGGGTTTGGGGCAGAGTGACTATTATAAGCCAAGGGTGCCCTTTTTAGCCGTAAAAAAAAGGGCCGAAAAACTCTGCTTATACTCGAGTATATACGGTACTTTGCAATGCCCCTCCATCAGGAAGAACAGAGATCTGCAACTACCAACTGGATTGATTAGATATTACCTATGGACTGCAGCAACTTTGGTTTGTTCACAGGATTTTTTATATCTTAAAAGCTTCAAGGCCGGTCCAAATTCTAATATAGGATTCTACATTTAAACCCACCGATTCACTGATGATGTTCAGATCTACAAATTATCCAGAGATTAAAGTGATATGAAAATAATCTGGATTTTACTAGGTATCTAGTATATCCATTTATCAATTTACCTTTATATACTTTATTTTATTAAGTAATGCTTATAAGCTCTGGTTTATAAGCATTTCAGCCATAGACTGTGTAGGGCTGGATGTGCAGTGTAGTGTCCTGGTCGATCAGGGATGACGTGTAAGAAAACATGCTGCAAAGATGTGGTCCCTGATTGGCTAGGGCACTACACTGCATTTTCAGACCTACTATCTGTCTATCTGAATACACTGCAGTGGGAAGACCCTACATGGACTATTTGTATGATTTTAGGCAGTAAAAACTGAGTTTTCATTCAAGTTACATACAATTAAATACATACATAGGTATAATTATATATATATATATATATATATATATATATATATATATATATATATATATATATATATATATATATATACATACATACATACATACATACACACACACACGCAGTAAAATCCAGAAACCTTCCATATCCCTCGAAGTCTGTGAAAAATAAACTAGTATCATGTACACCAGGGAGTTTTAAGAAATATTTAATCTGCTCCAAAACCTTATATTTTATATTACTATCTTTATATATCTGAAAAATAAATCCAGTAAACAAATGCAATCTTTATTACCTTGTGTACAGATCATACAGATTTTTTAGGTATTGTTCTGCATCAGATTTTCTACATTCTTCCAAATGATCTTTAACAAAAGTCTGAAATAAAAATAAACCATAATTCACTTCAAGAAGACAGATCTTATCTGCACCCCCCTCCCCACCATTAGTCACACCCAGAGTAAAATAAATTATGAATGAATCATTTTCCTTTTCATCTCCATGTAAATAACTAATCTGATCTTATGTTTTACGGGTTGCTAAAGAAATGTTCCAGTCATTATAGATGAAAACAAACCAGAAACAAACAAATTTGCTCCAACCGTAGGCAGGTTGGATGAATGGACAAATAGTTACAGGCAGAAGATGCTTGAAGGGAAAGTCAGATTTTATAATGAACACTCCAGGAGCAAGCTTTACATTTCAAAGAGAGTAAACTTTGTTGTTAATATCCCCTCCGAAATGGCTTAAAGGACCACTGCATGATGAAAGAAAATATGTTTGAAAAATGAGACTATGAGCATAATTAGGCAGGAACATTGTCATGAAGCTGATTTTTAATTAGAAAATAAAATGTATTCCTTTGCTGGATACTTTGGTGAAGAATGTGTGTGTTTTTTGCAAGAAGCCCGATTTTAAGCATCTGTGGTGGAAGGGGAAAGTATCAAATTACCAAAGCACCAATGATAGCAAATCCCCTTAACCCTCTTTCTTCCTTCCCCATCCCTCAGTCCACTGATAAGATAACACAACCCTCATGTTCAAAGCTAGCAGGAACTGTTGAAGAGTTGGACCCTTTTATACACAGTCTTGAAAATTACAATTTTCTCTGAAAATATGTTCATGGCTTACACAGACGAATATTGTTAGTTTGTTACATACTTCACAAAGATGGTACTAGTTTATCTAGGTCTTCTCATAAAAGCCTCCCTCCACCTCGCTTTGTTAGACTTTGTGTTGAAAATATTAGTTATGTCACAATGTTAACAGTATGATTCATATTTAGATCAATCACCGAGGATCACAAAAATTTAACAGCAATCAAGGCCATAAAAAAAGAAAAGAAGAAGAAAAAAAGAAGGTAATATATAATTTGCTTAATTGTTTATTTTATTTTAAAATATAACAGTTGCTGTTGTATTTTTAATGAAAGAAAAAAACAATGGCTGTCCCTTTAGAAGAGTCCACAGTAAAAAAAGAAACTCATTCAAATAGTGTTGGAGCATTAAAAATAGATTAGTTTATATTCTATCCTATTGTATAGAAGATAATGTTTTTAACTTTATAAATTGGTCTTCCTAAGGGTCATAGGGGCTTCCAGACGTTGAACCTCTTGCTCACTTGTTCAGCAGGACCACACTGACGAGGCCCAAAAAGGCTGAAACGTATGTCTGGGGTTTGCCGTTTCTGCTGTTCAGGGAAGTATTGCCTGGTATTTCGGGGCTGGACTGACAGATACTACAGGATATTTCTTCCCTGTGAAGAGCACAAGTGAGGAAAAATAGGCTGCTCTTAATGCGATACCATGCTCATAGAACAAACCCACTTGTCATAGTTCATTCGCAGATTGAGAACCTCTGACTTGGGTTTTTTCTCTGTATTCAAATGTTCCTTGGTCTACCTAGTGTCATAGGGGGCTTCAGAAGTTGGACTCCGTGCTCACTGTGCCTTAGGACAATTAAAGCTAGTATATTGTATATGATCTTGTTCTGAGTGCCTATAAATAAAAATGTGATGTAGCAATTTCATAACACCCCTTCACTCTTGGCTATAAAGCAGTTATACGTAGCTTGACTTGCTCCAGTACATTTAATTCTTCTAGTCAAATTGCCGCCAAATGTACAAAATGGTTTCCTACCTGAAGTTTAACCTCAAAAACATTTTGTATAAGTTTGGCCAGTACAATTTCTGGGTTGCTGAAGATGTCACCAACTTCTCTATTAACACGCTGACACAGCAAGGCAGAATCTTCAAATATATCATGTCTGCCGTATGCACCCTGCACACAGGAGAACAAAGAAAACACCAATTACATCAGACCAGATCAACCCTGGAGTAACCAGCTCCATAGTCATGTTATTACACTAATGGATGCAATACATTACCTCCTGGCACTGGTTTATGTACACATCAACACAATGGGAATAGCCCTACGGAAAAATAGAAAATACATTAATCATAATAAACAAACAAACAAACAACAATGACAGTGTTCTTAACATTCCCCAATGTTATTTTAGATCCTCTCCCCCACAATTATCAAGCTTCTGAATTGCATATTAGCACATGAAGTTGTTATTTATATAAAGTAGCTGCATAACAGTGCTTAATAATAAGGGAATTATGTATTGTTGTAAAAATAGCTAATACAATATATAGGCTGTTTTCAGTGTACTCTAAAATGAAGATTAAACCAACTTGTCTGTGTGGCAAATGTTTCAAATAGTTACATTGATTATACAAAAACCACAACTGCTGAGAAGCAATCCCATGAATCCA
The DNA here is from genome assembly GCA_027410445.1 of Discoglossus pictus. NCBI lineage: Eukaryota > Metazoa > Chordata > Amphibia > Anura > Alytidae > Discoglossus > Discoglossus pictus. The sequence goes on along the minus strand of CM050168.1, from coordinate 179,451,459 downwards.
CCACCTTGTTGGTTTGTATTATTGATCTTATTGTACCTTAAAGTGAAGTAAAACAGCTGCCACCTCCCTCATTCTAGATATTTCTCCTCTTCTCTGTGCACTGGTGAACTCCTGAATTAACTGGTGCTCGAGATCATGGTATTTACCTGCAAGAAGTGAAAATCTGTCCTTAGTAAGATAATACCATGTCAAGAGAGCACGAGAGAGGAAATGAAAGGAAAGGGAAAAATAACTCACTTGCTATTTTTGATTTTACTTCTGCAAACCTGGAATTAAAGAAAAACGGTACATAAAGTGCATCTAAGTAGATGTAAAAATTGCAAAATATTCAATATTATTATAAGCCTGAATATTGACAGTCACACAATGTTAATATACAGCTGACTTTCTTAGATGCCCCATAAAATAAACAGCCCACACAAAATAAAAGAGTTTTCAGATGGGCATGGATGTCAATGGAAACTACCAAACAATCACAAGAGACCTGATGCACTAAATGGCAATGTGTTGGCGAACCTCTCCATACCAGTGTTAACCTATAGGTCATATTTTACTAAAACAGCAAATGTTCACCAACACTTTAACATTTTTAGTACATATGGGTCATAGACATTGTACACCATTATGAATTTGGCACATAAATTAGGCTTAAAAAATAAATTGGTTACTTTAAAGAATCACTCTAGTTTAGGAAAATCTTAATAGGTCTGTGAAATAATCATTCTCCATATGCACCGGGCAAGAAGAATAACTGGCATTCGACTGGTGCAATAAATATTGTGTATAATAATGCTTTTTATACTCATGGCTGACTGCCGGTAAATGTTTAATTTGCATATATCTCAAAAATAGCAATTTTACCAAACTACAGTGGTCCTTTAATGTTTTGTCCAGCTAACTATAAGTAAATACACACTTGACATTTATGTGCTATCCTTTACAAAGGACACTTAGGAATTGCACAAACAGTATTTCTTCATCTGGATTTTGAGACACATTTTATGGCATTTTTCCTGATGGACAGTTTAAAGAAGGTGGCTTGCTGATCCCTCCACATATAGCTTTTAATGCTCACAAGGCAACTGAAGTCATTTGAAGAGAGCAGTAAATTATAAAAGAAGTGCAAATCAAAAGGCATAATAAGGAACTATGAAGACTCAAGTATGTATATTTTTAAATAAATGTGGTTATGATATATTTGTTGCCGATTCCACCTAACACTTTGAATTGTCCTTGGTTTAAGTGATGTAAACAGAGAAGAGGGGTGAGCACCCAAAATGGTAGCTCATTGGCAAAATAATAAATCCCTTGTCTTACCTGTCAAATGGTAGCTCTTGTGCAATGAGATGCAGTTTCTGAATGATATCGGCTGCTTCTTTTATCTGTCAGGGGAATAAATAATGGAGTCTAAGTTCCAAAAGCAACACTGAAGTGTGGCTGTCATAAATATAAACTTGTATTTTTTTTTATACAAGCTTCAGGACTCTACAATATTAAAACAGAACAAGCAACTTCATGCAAATGTCAAACTTTACTTTCTTGGCTGCCAGTCATGTATGAGATATGAGTGGCTTAGAAATGCCAATCATGTATTTTCATGGCTTATCATTAATTAAATGCAACGATCTCTCATTACCAAAACGTTTCGACCTCTTTTAGTGCGTGGATTAGAAAAGTCGACCGCTGAAAAACGCAAACTTTCATTATAGCACATAAGCACTTGGTATTTTGTGAATTTGACTCATGAGAGATGTGCAGTAGATCTTCTAGCAGTAGTCAAAAAGAGAAAAAAACACTCAAAGGAAAAGTTCAAATTTAAAATAATTTCTCATTTAGCATTTGTATAAAGAATTTTAAGCAAGCTTTTGGCTAGCTTACTGTAAGGTTTGAGAATGGAGTAGAATAACTCTCATTTTTAACCTCTCAATTTTTTTAAATATATCAAGTTTTAAATGTTTATAATAAATATTGATTTTATTGTCAATTGTGACACAAATACCAAAATGGAGGTGTTCCTTTTTTCATTTAGATGAACTGACTATCCGTAAATCTAAATAGAATTGTAAATATTAAATTGTGGTGCAGATTTAAAGATCGCAAAAAGGTGTTCTTGTTTTTGTTCTCTTATGCCACACTGAGGGCTAACAGGAGTAACAAAGACAATCCAATTAGTAAATATCACCTTAGGTCCAAGAGGTATTTGTAAAAAAAAAAAAAAAAAAGGTCAAAATCATTATAGACTGTAGGAAATGTAATTTTTAATAACATTCAATAGAAAAATACTTGTTATGATGTATAGTTTTAAGTTATACCATATTTGGTACTTGTGCTATGCTAATAACACTAGCACCATAGTCTGCAGCTTAACTCACTGTGCTATATGAATGCCTGGAATGCTGGTAGGTAAAACATATATAAGTTATAAACTACATAGCCATTATCAGATTCAAACTCTGTACACTTGGTTCTAAATATTCATTATAACCAGGCAGCACAAAGCAATTTACTCATTCAGGAATATATGCCCTGGCTGTTATATGATTAAATGGAGCAATAATTTGAAAACGAAAAATACCATTTCACATATGATGGCTTTATTGGCCCTTTAACAGCTTTTTATAAAGGGAGAACAATACATGCTGTATCAGCACATAGAAGGATAACATTGCTATTTTACATTTGTGGACATTTAACAAGAGTCCTTTCACATGACCACAACAGACTGTAATTAGATAATGTTGTTTAATACTTAGAATCACTTTATGTCCTGCTGACACTCCTTACCTTTTCAGAGTTGGTAAAAACTTCAGACTTCAGTTCTCCATCCAGAAACTCATTAAAATATTTCATTAGCTTCTGGGCCTCCACAGCACGCTGCCGAGGGGTATTTACCCCCTCTAGCTGGTCTCCCAGGTGACACACCTTTGTGGCTACATAGCTGATGTGTTCATCTAGTTCTTGGAAGTGTTGGAAGGCAACCTGGAACATTAATTGAAAGGAAGCCAAAGTAAGTAAGAATGTAGCAATGAATGAAAAGAACACATGATAAAAAAATGGCAAGCAACTCAGATTACGTGGAGGATCCAGTGTCAACATCAGAAATCTTAGGGGCAGTACAGATCTAACAGATAGGCCTAGCTGCTCCCCAAACACACAAATGCATTATGGCCACCCATGTTTGGTGTAATTAAATGGACATATAAGGTTTCTGGATGACACTAATAATATAATAATTATGTTTACTTTTGTGTACTTTATGTTAATAAGACATGCTTAAATCTGTTTTTATGCCTATAATCTTACACCATGCAAAATGTTCCTTGAGAGATCAGAAACACCATTTATATTGATTAATTCAATACACAAAAAGATTTACTTTATTCTTAAAAAAAGTTTGGTTTCCATACCCTGCTTACATAGGGACTCTGGTACCTACCAATAGAAACACTGCACTCAGCAGCATCTTTAACCCTATACTAACCTTTAAGAAAGTAGCAGCATAGTCAAGTGAGGGGAAAGAGAGGTATGTCATGGGAAGAAGAAAAAAAAAAACAAAGAGAAAAGAAAAAGACTACAAATCCCATAATGCTTTGCTGCAGACTGAATACTCATATCGTTACAATCTTGTAGCTGCCTCTGACTGTCTACAACAAATTTTGAATTTTATGCTAATTTAGCTTAGATTTTCACAGGAGCTCGATCTCAAAATCAACTGCTAGAAAACAAAATAAATTATGCAAACTCTAGGATAAGTTTATTAATGTTAATTTGGGTTTAAAAAAAAAAAAATTGTTTTCATACCCTATTGATTCTCCTCTATCTTATACATTCATAATGTATAAAACTTCTATATCGTTCATTTCTAAAATGAAACAGAGCATATACATTCTAAAATGTGTCTATATCTGGAAACGCCCAAAATAACGTACTTTATACCTCATTCTCTTTAGTTATTATCTTTGTTTGGGAGCTGGAACAGATATTGTAATAAATTCTTAGTTATGTAAAAAAAAAAAAAAAAATGAAAATCTATCCATCTTTTTTTTGTGTGTGAATATGATAAACTCACCCAGTGACAGACTCCAAATCTGTTTACTAATTGCAGCAATGTGTGCTTATAACAAAAATGATAAGCTTATAGGTCATGCAGATCAAACTAATACTTGATATCCCATTACCAATAATATGGCACATCTACAACATGGAATCTTCTCACGCACTTACCTGGTTGCTCTTCTGTAGCTCTTGCACTTTCTTGGCAAATTCTTTTGCTTCTTTCTGGCACTGATGTTCGAGCTTTTCTACTTTCCTTTGAATCCTTTCATCCATCAATTTCAGTTCTTCAATGTGATTAACAAACTGCTCCAATAATCTTAAAAAAAAAAAAAAAAAATATCTCTCTCTCTTACTTCTATCTACACACATTATATATATATATATATATATATATATATATATATATATATATATATATACACACACACACAGTGGATATAAAAAGTCTACACACCCCTGTTAAAATGTCAGGTTTCTGTGCTTTAAAAAAAAGAGACAAAGATAAATAGTTTCAGAACTTTTTCCACCTTTAATGTGACCTATAAACTGTACAACTCAGTTGAAAGACAAACTGATTTATCTTTGTCTCATTTTTTTTACAGCACAGAAACATGACGTTTTTTACAGAGGTGTGTAGACTTTTTATATCCACTATATATATATATATATGTGTGTGTATAGAATCCTGGTTATCCAGCACCCAAAACCGGGACTCTCAAGCAACTCACTTTTTTCTAATTATTTTTTCTCGGCTTAAATGGCCTAGTTTAGGTGCTAATAGCTTTTTAAAGGCATTGTGAGGGTTAAGGGTCGTTTAGACCCTTAAAATTCAGGGACTCGCGATTAACCGGCAACTACACTTATCCGGCAAGAGGGAGTCCAACTCAAACGCAAAATAAGCAGGAGCACAAGTCACAAAATTATTGTTTGTTCTATTGAAGAATTTGACTTGATAATGGGCTAAAGGATCACTGTATTTTGATAGAACATATATAATCAAGCTCACAATAAGGCAGGAAAATTTCAAAGCTATTAAAAATAAATAAATAAAACAAATAAAAAAGATAACAGTTGGCTCCTGAATACATAATGATACTAAGGTGAAGGCTGCATTTGTGAGAAAGGTGTTGAGATTTCTGCAGGTCAGAGGTTGCATTTATTGATGCAAGCTGCCTGCGACTTAGCATGTGCATTTAAAGGTAGTAGGTAAATCTAAATTATCAAATTATTTAATAAATTCCCCTCTTTTCATTGCGTCCTCAGGCTCAAAGCTCAGGAAGTACTCAAGTCAGACAAAGATGGAACCATTCCATGTCCACAATTATCAAAATATATTGATTTTATCTAAATATGTGACTTTCTTCTTGTCTTGTGTGTGTTTGCATCTTTCAGTCAAATCCGACACTCTGTGACCTCATGTATTGTAACACACCATGCTGATCCACTTGGTTTTCATGGCAGAGATACTAAAGTGGGTTGGAAGTTCCTTCTCCAGTGGGCCACATCATACAGGTCCTAGTATTCCTAGGTGTTCTCCCATCAAAGTACTGACCAGGCCCAACCCTTCCTGGCTTCAGGGTGGTGTGACCTCTTGGTTCCCTGAATGAAATCAAACCCAGGAAGCAGCGGTGAAAGCACCGAATCCTAACCAGTAGACCACCAGGGAACCAGCTGCTAATGTTGTTAGTTACTTCACAAATGTGTGTATTTTGCTGAAATAATGCATGCTAAATTGCATATAGTATCTAATAAACTAAAAGTGTAATTTCTTTTTACTTTATAAAATATTTTGAAACATTTCGAGACAAATTCTCCAAAAGGGCATATGTAGATTCAAGCTAAAATGTTACTGCAGATCTTGTGAGCACATCTCACCTCTTCAGTTTCCTAATAATCAAAGGTGAAGTGAATTATTTCAAGCTAATTTTATGTTTTATAAACATAACATTTAAAAAGATTCAGATGTTACCTGTGCTGATAACCTGCAACTTATCCTAATGATTTCACCAACACTCTATATCAGCTTACGAAAACAATACTACAGTACTTTGGTTTTCGTCTTTAATTGGTTTCAGAAGGCACAACGAGTGCCAAACATGACAAGTACCAAGTTCCTATAAGGAGTAATGTAAATTGACTCATACAGGCTACAACAAGCGCCAAGAAAAAGCATTGAGTACAATTTTCTACTCAGCAAAACGCACTGAATACCAAATTCAACGAGTTCCAAGACAGACGAGTACCAAGGTTGACAAATGACTTTAACATTGCAGTGGTAAAATAAGTTGTTCCTCTTTAAAAGTTACATCTAGCATAATGAAAACACTATATGTGCAATCACATATTATAATTGTCAAACTATGAGACGTCGTCACGCCTTGCGTGGTGCGTACGACTTAGGCGATGAGCGTCATAGGCGCTCATTGCCTGCGAGCCTCACAAAGCGAGCACTGGAGGCATCACACATTGAAACACGCAGGACTTAGCCTCCAAACACTTAGGAAACGTGGGATTGGATTAGGGTGCAAGAAGTTGACGAACGTGGGACTTCGGAAGAAAAAAATACGAGACGCAGGACTTAAAAATAAGAAGTTAACGGCCGAACCGCGTAAAGTAAAAAACCCAAAACACACACAAAATATATATATAAAAAAAAAAATACAACAAAAACATAACACACACCACGGGGGAACAGCCAGGACGTTTGGGAGTGAGATGGCACGCAAATTCGATTTTGCTGAGTTTCTTTACTCGAAAATCGGCTAAGCGAAAAAAAAATGGCGCCCAAACAAAATAAAAACGAGGATAAACGTCCATGGACCGCGCAAAACACCGCCAACCGCGTACGACTTTCCCCCAGGAACGTACGAGGTACAAAACACACTATTACAAAGGACGGCAAATGCTCGCAAACTGCGTAGCACAGACAAACGACGCAATTTTACAGCCCTAGCTTGCAACCAACAACATTACGCATCTAAAGTAGCGCTTTACACAAATAAAACAAAGGTTTGCCCTTGCGCACGCAGCCTATTTCTAATGCACAGTTGGGACCTTCATAAAACTATATCCTCAGGTCAGCAACAGTCCAACTGGACATTATATGCTACAGGACAATAACAAGATATTGTTACCTCTTCCGGCTATTTATTTTTACATATATTAATTAGAAAACGGTAAACTATATTAATTTATTATTCAATTCATTAATTAATTTGTATTTAAAAAAATATAGAAAGGAGCCAAAAGGACACACGAGGAGAGGCTGAAGGAGCTCATTGCGAGCCACGCAATAAGCGCCAAAGGCGCTTCGTGCTAGGATGGCAATGAGCGCCGAAGGTCCTTAGACTATAAAAAGCTTAACATTGTGTGCCAAACAGCATTGCCATGGCTTCAAATTTGATTAACCGTCATTTTTTGACGGGCAAGTCGCTAGTTCTATATAAAAAGTTGTTGTATGAACTTAATAAATTAACTGTTAACATGTTTTCCTTACATTTTCCTCTGGTCATCTATATGGATTAAGCTGATGATTAAGTTTAACTTAAGACCTCAACAACTTACAGGCTTCTTGCAAAAAACATTTTTTTTAACCTTTAAAGCACAACGAAGAAGAAAGAACAAATATGTAATATTTGATCCATCATTTAAAAGCAAGGCATAACATTTAGGAATTGGGCTCCTATAACATGGAATAAAAAATTAGTGGCCACTCAGTTGGAGCATTAAGTTAATAGAAGATTCAATTCTAGCATTCACCATTTTTAAAATTACCACTATACAAAGTAAAAAAAAATATATATTTTTTAAAGTATAAGCCAGACAAAGTGCGTGCATGCATGCATGCAGCTGCCCTATAGGGCTTGCCCAGTGCATGGGGCACCATAGCCCTACCCTCCTTTATCGACGGTGCTCAGCCTGAAGCACAACCCACACTGGTCAGACTATTTTTTAGTCCAGCTTTCAAAAAGAGCTGGCCTAGATCTCCTCCTACCTGTAATAACACAGAAGGATATACGCAGTTCTGCCGGAGGGGAAAATACACAGTTTAAAAGCTAAGACAACATGTTACCTTATTTTAAACTGCATACAGTTTTATAGTATATGCACTGCAAATGAACACATGAGGTTTTCCTGTAAATTCACTACAGTGGTCCTTTAATTGAAAAGCACTGAACTACTCTCCTTGACGGCTGATAAATGCTGTTGCTCCCAGACTTACATATAAATGTGCCAGTGTTTTGCTGCTAATTGTTATGTGCTCATTCCTCTTTCCATTCTCGGCTTCCTGTATTATAAATAAGTGACTGCTCTAGGAACAGGCTGACTTCCTGTACTGAGCAGCACAGAGCCATTTTAGGCGTGTGGGATAATTACAGATATCTGACCCAACCATATCTGCCTGCATTCTGTATTAAGAAATGATAGGATCATTGTATTTTAGAAACAAAATTCACAATTGTGACATACGTAACAATCTAACATTAACAGCTGTTTAAAACAAGAATAAAAAGGCTTTTTTTAGAGAGAAAGTATGATTTTTTTTTATATTGAATTTGAGTACTTCCTGAGTGCTTAGAGCATGAGGTCACATTTTAATCTATGGAGCAGAAGAGGGGAGAGGGATATGTTAAATCATTATACCATTTGAAATGTACCACCTGCCCTTGCATGCTCCAAAGCCAGCAACTTGCACCAATAAATGCAAGCTCTGTCCTGCAAAGATGTCAGTGCATTCACACAACCTTCACAAAAAGATCAAAAGCCTCCGGGGTCCAGCAGAGGCACCAATATGAATTAAAAAAAAAATTAGATTTATGACAGTTTTCTTACCTAATTATGCTCTTAGACTCCTATACTTCAAGCATACATATCTTTTTTTCCTTTAATGACCCACTGTGGTAGCATGTTTCTATATGACGTTCTCAATAACTAAACTTCATAAGGGGCAAAATGATTATAGAAAGTCAAAAATAAACAAAAGCTTTATCTTTTTTGTTGCTTTTAAATGCATTTATTCTCTATTGTGTCTTTATTTTTTATCAAAATTGATTTTTTTCTGGTTTCTTAGGAAATTGTGGCCTTGTAAAGAAAACCTCTGTTAGTCCTATCAAAAACACTGATAACTTCCCCTGCATGCAAAGCCTTTTTCCCAACTCAGGAAATTAATCCATAGAAACCAAATGATTAGTTTCCAGAGCAACATAATAACATATAAAAAATAATACATTACTATAGAACATACTATTTTACTTTACATTCTAAAATGTTGTTGCTTGTTTTCAAGTCTACTTGTTCAAAACAGTATATTTTAAATATAGAACTAAAGCGACTTGTTAATTCTTATTTATGTCATTTCTCTCTCTCTCTCTCATTATATATATATATATATATATATATATATATAAATAAATAAATAATCAGCAAAAAATTTGTCCTATACCTTTTCGGATCAAATGTTTCGGCTCCCCCTCTTGATCCTCCTCCTGGGGTCCTCCATGCCAGCCGCTCAATATATTCATCTGCAACAAACGGCTCCTAGAACCAGACAGAGATGATAACATTATTATTGGCTATTCAGCGACTACTGTTTACCTAACAGACTATTACATTGATTTTCTGGCTGGGTATACTTTTGTGCATATACCTGGCATATCTGTTTATATACATGAAATCTATATCTAACTAAGCATGTCGGGTGCAGCGGTTATTACAATACAGTGCAATATATCTGCAGTGATTTAAAGCGATACCAACAATTCCAATTGCTGCAGAAGTGAAAATTAGATAAATAAATAATTTCAAATTATTGTTATTTAAAAAATGTTTTAGTTGAAATGTTAGATTACAGAGTTTTAAAAGTAACCTATCTGCCACTCAAAGGGTTATTTAACTCAGTAGGTGTTAAGGTAGACGAGCATAATAATAGCCAGAGACTTAATTGTTAAGTCTTACCATTAATACTTTTTATACCATCTGGACATGCTTCCTTATACTACCCTCCCCACTGTTAGACTTAATTAACGGTCATGGGTAAACAGAGTTATTGATACATTATCCTGTAATTTAAGCTTACAATACCTAACCTCCAGGCTCAATTGCCTTATACTCCACTGAAAATTGTTATTATCAACCAAGTGCAACCATATTTATTTAAATGTGTACTTTTCATTTATGGAATAACCCAAGCTTTTGCCAGGTCATGTTAAACAAGAAGCATGAAATTTGCATAATCAGACAGATTTTATTACAAAACAAATTACAATTTGAAAAGCCTTGTATGTTGTTTGGTAAATGACCTGATCTGCCAATATTTGCTTTGATTTCACTGCACAACAAAATCCACAAACAATAACCAAAAGTGATTAAAAATGTATTTTGTACAAATGTAACCAAAGCATTATTATACATTAAAGTTTTACTCATATCTACATACTGCCCGTCTATTGGCACCATACAGGCTGTAAACAGTGACATTGCAATACTTTACACATAGAGTGACAGTAACACTTACTTATACTTTCCCTATTATAGTTGTGGAATAGTGGATAATTAAGAGAACAAATAAAATAAAAATCATCTTATCAAAGCGGTAAACGCGTATGCTGAGAGCATTCTTTTATATTTCCCCTCGATTTACACGGAGGATGACAAATACTGTATGAAGTAGCAAGTCTGTTTTGCACAAAGAAAATGCTGCATTAACAATACAAGCTGATAATCCATCATATCTACAGTTATGCAAGAAAGATAACCAATCACAGGAAGGCACATGCTACAAAACTACAGCAACCTGTGTGTGTGTGTGTGTGTATATATATATATATATATATATATATATATATACACACACGCAACACATCAATGGTGAAAAAAATCTCACTTAGTGGTCAGAGTGTTTAACCCTTTAAATCCTTTACTTATTTATTGTGGAAAGTGCAGTATTAGTGCCACAGTAGTCATCAGTCTAACCTGCATTTGGCCCAAACGGAAAGAGTTAAAGTGGCATTGGTATCTCTATGTTTGTGAGCTACAACAGGTGCTAGTGGTGTGAATTTCATAACTTATTATTATAGTTGTTATTAATGAATCTGTAAAACCTTATGACACGAAAATTCATTAGAGATTTGCCAGCAGACTGTACCACCACCCTGTGTCTGCCTTTTCTGCCTTATGCTTGTTAGGATTGTCTATCCACTTTACAAGATTGTTTATTGTTGTTTCTTGCTAGACTATAATTATCCTCCTACTTTCTGTATTTCCAGCCTTTGTCTATTCCTCTCTCCCCAATTCCTGGGCTGCTCTCTATATCAGAAAATTCCCCAAAACTCTCTATATAACCCCATGCCAGTGTTCTCTTCTATATCAAACTCCATGCAGTTTCTCTATTCTCATTTCTCCTCTATAACACTCTCTGTATCCCCAAGCACTGCCTGTTGCTCACTTCCCTGGCTCTCCAAGCTCTCTCCCAGTCCCTGTTAGGGCTCTCTCTCTATTCCCCTCTACTCTGAGCACTCTTCTATATCTGACTCCCCTCCCTATATCCCCAGGCACTGTCTGCTTCTCTGGTCCCTGTGACTTGGCTCTTCAACTGTGTTGTCCCAGTCTCTGCATACACTCTGTCTGTCCTGCACTCTCACTTTGCCCCTCCTAGCTGAATCTTGAGATCTAAACTCTGGTATGTCTGTCTCTCCTGGGCTCGGTCCCCTCTCTGCACAGGCCCTCAGCCATTTCTATATCTGGCTCCCCTCCCTCTATATCCCTAAGCGGTTGCTTTGGGGCCTGTCTTTCTCCAGTCATGTCCCACTCTCCCCCCTGCACTCTGTATATGGCCTGCACTCTCTTATGGTCTGCCTCCCCTAGTTCTCTTCCAGACCCTGGTATTCTGCCTCTCTCAGACTCTACCCCCTCAGGCCCTTTTCTATACCAGCCTCTCTTCCCTACATATTCCCAGTCTGTGTTCCCCCTCTCCTCCTGCCCCACTCTCTCCTCCCCTGGCTCTATTCTCTCCGGTCTCACCTCAAACAGCTCGGCCGCGGTACCCATATTTTCCAGCGGCCGGGAGCGGCACCGGAAGTGGGACTGAGTCTGACAGCGACCGGAAGCAGTGCTCTGACCTCTCACCCTACAGGAGGCACCGGAAACAGGAAGTGAATCGGAAACTACACCGAAAGGAGCTGAGAGAATGAGAGAGTGTTATTATGAGGTGCGATGCAGGGCCTCCACAAGAGGGATCACACTAATAGAGGAGCTTATTTTACAGGGATATATAGTGAGACAGGAGACCTAATCAGGTTAGTACAGAGGGGGGTTTAGCAGGACATGTTTTATATTATAAGTATCAATAATGTGTATTGTACTACCTAAGGTGCGGTGTAAAATAACCCCCTTCTGGATCACTACCTTGTCATGGTGAAGGGGCTTGTGTACTTCAATGAAGCTGTGAGATGGACAGGTAATAGCAGAGAGGTCAGATAAATCACAGTACACTAGAGAAGGAACCCACTCCGTTATCTTTGCCATGAAAACCATATGGATTCACAGCCAGAGAAATATCAATCTACCTTGTATACTGCATCCATATGGTCACTGAGAGTTGGACACGACTGAACAATAATAACAAATATTGTGTAGAAGAAGCATCTCACGTCTCCCACATAAAAGATATAATGGGACAGAGCTGAGGACAGTGCAACATATCTATTATATATATACACACACGCAACACATCAATGGTGAAAAAAATCTCACTTAGTGGTCAGAGTGTTTAACCCTTTAAATCCTTTACTTATTTATTGTGGAAAGTGCAGTATTAGTGCCACAGTAGTCATCAGTCTAACCTGCATTTGGCCCAAACGGAAAGAGTTAAAGTGGCATTGGTATCTCTATGTTTGTGAGCTACAACAGGTGCTAGTGGTGTGAATTTCATAACTTATTATTATAGTTGTTATTAATGAATCTGTAAAACCTTATGACACGAAAATTCATTAGAGATTTGTACAGTACAGTACTTTATATTGAAGAAGAAGATTATTATTTTTTTTATCTTTATCCATCTCTGGTCTTGATTTTTTGGATCACTTAAAAAACACCAACAACAGTCCAAAGATACAGGAAAAGGACATGTTCACCCTACACATCAAAGCTTTGCCAAATTACATTAACTGTGCACTGAAAAGCACAACATTATAATGCAACCCACTTTGAAATGATGTCCCACTAATTGAAGGGATATGGAATGTTTCTGGATTTTTTGCTAGGTACAGAATATACCTATATAATTATTTACTTTTATGTACTTTAAATTATTAAGAAGTGCTTATAAGCTCTGTTTTTGCTAACTAAAACCAAACACAAAGTCCCTGACTGAGTTTGCACTCTGCAGCTTATACAGACACTGAGTCTATAGGGCGGAATCTGCAGGTTATCGTCCTCGCCAATCAGGGACTAAGTCTTAGCATGTTACTGAGAGATCGTCACTGATTGGTTAATATGCAACATAGCACAACAAATACAGTAAAGTCTGCATATGCAGCAGTGGGCAGACCCAAGCATGGACTATTTCTATGAATTGAGGCAGTAAAAGCAGAGCTTATAAACGCTTCTTAATAAATTAAAGTAAATAGATATGCAGGTATATTATATAGACCTAGCAAAATCCAGAAATATTTCTTGTCCCTTTAAATAACCATTAATACCAATGAACATACGGGTCCTATCTGTATCCAACCATAGAGAATATAATACTTGTCCTATCATACCCCAAGGTTTTGTTTTTCTTACCTGTGAGATCCAGTGACTCTACACCATGCCAATCCGTGGACTCTGGCTCGTCAGCCACAAGCAGGGGCACTGTGACATGGTGAGATTTTCCAGGTAAATATTCATCTCATACAGTCATTGTGAGGTTTACCAAAGACTCTGTTTTTTGTCTTTCAGACACTACATATTATAATTTAATAGAAATCTATTGTTTTTCTTCTCTAATACATTTAGAAAGGTTTTAAACTGATATTGACAATATTGTGTGTGTGTATATATATATATATATATATATATATATATATATATAAAATACAATCCTGACATCATGTTTCTTCATCTTGTTCTTAAATGTTAATATGTAATGAATGAATTCCTAATAAACATTAAAGGCATATTAAAGTGAGGTGGGTTATGAATGCATCCTGTAGAAGGGAATTTGTAGTGTATAATTACATTTATTTGCATGAACTATTTTTTTAGCTTTGCATAAAAAAAAACTGTTGCAAGTGATGTTTACACCCCCAGGATTGAGCTAGGCTGCTCATGGTACGCTTTTCTAAAAGTGTCCCCTGTCCATGCTCCATTTGCAGCCAATCAGCAATGCTGTATGCAGCCAGCATAGATGACTACTACACTGGGTTCTTAAAGGACCAAACATTTCAGCTTCTTCTTCCAATTCTAATTTGTCTTTTAGGCGAATGAGAGGAGGGGGGGGGGGGGGGGGGGTGTTACAGGGGCAAATCACTGGGGCTGGGGGAAGTTTCACCTGGGATGTAGGTAAAACAATCAGTTAATAAAGGGACACAGACCTTGTTCTGAATATTACAGAAATCTAAAAGAAAACTGCCTGTACAATACCCAGGCCAAAAAGATTCAATGAATTATGCATGCTAATTTCAGCTGGGATTTTCAGGGGGTGTCAACATTGATAGAAAACAGTTTGCAAATGCAAGAAATTCAGCAAACTATAGGGTAACTATTTAAATGTTTATTTTGGTATTTTTCCATGCAAACATTTTTTTTTATTCACTACCAATTCTCCTCTATCGGATGCATTCATAATCCAGCTCACTTGCATATACCTTTAATAAACTTATCCTAGAGATTGCAAAATATTGTTAGTTTTCTGGGAGTTGATTTTGAGAAAGAATGGCCTGGAAATCCAAGCTAAATTAGCATAAAACTCATAATTTGTTGTGGCCAATCAAAGGTAGCCACAACATTGTAGCAGTATAGGGTTTCAGTCTGCAGCAAAGTATCATGGGATTTGTAGTCTTGTTCCTACCTCACACATCTCTCTCCTCCCTGGAATGAAGCAGCTCAGCAGTGCTGCCCTGGATCTCTGTACTTTGTTGCTACTAGCTGAAAGGTTAGTATAGGGTTAAGGAAGTGCTTGAATACCTATGTAGGTAGCTCTGCGGTGTGGTAACCTGCTTTCTACTAAAATAGTTAATAGGTGTGAGTAACGCATGCACGATGCATTCTGCTCAGGCTTTACTCACATGCTGCTTGCTGGGCACTGCAGAAGTAATACACCAGTACTCATGTGCGGTGCAGTCATGCTGATGAGCATGCGCAGTGAGGGGAGGGAGAGAGAGATATAGGGACAGATGGAGGGTGGAAGAGGGAGAGGAGGCTGAGAGCGATGGCGAGAGAGATAGGGACAGAGGGAGGGAGGGAGGCAGACACCGAGAGAGGGGAGGTAGAGAGAGAAAGGGAGAGAGAGCGCATACAGAGCACAGAGAGAGGACACAGTGAGAGAGACAGCGCACACAGAGAGGACACAGACAATTAAACATAGCATATATATGACAGGCAAGTTACTAGTTTTTTTAATAAACTAAATCTGTGTGTGTATAGAATGACTCAATATAAGTGTGTTTCTGATATAAGTAGAATGGGTTGAGTTAGAAAAAGGTAAAAATAGCCAAAACTTTCATATATCTTTAATGCAAAGAATGTAAGAAACCTATACACAAAGTGTGATATTCTTCATAAATCTATAACCTATGGTTAATGCAATGTATGCTCTAGACGAGTTTTAACAGCTGATCCCCGAGACCTTATGTGCCAGTCCTCGAGAATACAAAGTGATGAGGAGAGCCTAACACCGACATATTACACTAATCATAACGCTAGATACATTATTGGTAAAAGTATCAACAGCTAAAATGTGCTGTATTCAGAGCTAGAGGAAAATTTAGTATTTTACATGTAGTATCACCTTCTTAAAAATAGTCTGCATCTCAGTAAGGACCACTACATTATGCTCCCGCCTTCTTTTCTTTAAAATTGATTTCCTTCCATCTTGTTCTATTCCCACTTCTTCTAGGGCATTTTATTCCTCTGTTTTACATTTCAGTGTTTGCAGATTTTCTTGCTTTATTACAGTTGTTCTTTATGTTAGTTAATAAGTAAAGTAAAAAAGCATGTTTAAGCAATATGTTACTTCATACTGAGTTTGAGGTCTCTTGAGTCTATTTTTTAGTTTGGAGTGTTCTTGTTTGTCTTTCTATTTTTTTGAACATGCATATTTCCTTTTAAGACAGTATAATGTATGCATGTGTAATTGCTCAATAAAAACATAATGAAAATATATTTTGAATCTCAAATGAGTTCCCCCTGAGCAATGGAAATTAACCTGCGATCTCGATATCAAAAAGGTTGCGAACCACAGACCTCAATGTTGATTTTCTTTATAATAATTTTTTCATATGAAGTATCTTCCAGGGAATGAGTAATATTTTTTGATACAAAAAAACAACAAATGTAAAATGTTGCCATTACAGCAAATATTGCTATTTTAGATCACAGTATTGGATTTGGGATAAAGTACAGCAGTGATGTTATATATATTTATATCTTTGTTTTGCAGGCGTTATCCTACAGTGGAGAAACAAGCCAAGGCTTTTAACAGAACGAGTTATGTGGCCACTCCAGAGGATGCTGATCTGTTGAAAGCGCTGCAACTGGAGCTTGGACTTAGTGATGAAAACAAAAACTTTGTGGAATACAGGGACAGTTGTTCCCGGATCAGCAAAACCAATGTGCACACACTGTCTTTAACAGAAGGAAAACTGTGGCCTGTTCTTGCCATACAGACTGCTGACTTTATATATGTGTGTCTTCCCTTGGTGGAGCAGTCGGTAGCACCACCACCACAGTTAATACGTGTAAATAGTATCTCTGAAGCCTTTGCACTTTTATCGGGAATTACACAATTCATTAATTCAGGACAGACTAATGATGGAGATATCTCATCTAAGCTGGCACAGCTCACTTTTCTGCTCACACAGATTTGTCCCCTGGGCTCGCCTATAGACACCAACTTGCTCACTTTACTTGATAATACAAACAGTGGATCTCTGACATCTCAGATGTACAAACCCCCGGCTTGGAGAACCAGCAAACAGAAGGGCAAAGCTCAGATTGAAGTCTATATCACAGAGAAAGTCAAGTCCACGCAGTACAGCAAGGGGGGTGACAGTGATATGTGGCAGGTGAATGGAACCGTCTCCTGTAAGGTTAGTATGTATGAAAAACATATGTTGTATAGGTCTGTAACGTATATCCAGTGGTGCTGGAATGTTTTGAATTTTTGCATAAAATTTGATAAAAAAAATCTAAGGAATAAAAAGGAATAAACAACAAAAGTATATATTTTTTTCATTCATTAATTGATCAAAATATTCAACAATGTATTTAGATGTATTTGTTAGAAAAAGCATGTGAACTGGTGTGAGCTTCTTCAAACAATTGTTGACCTTTGATCAGTCCCACACATAGCCTTGGAAGCATGTTGCCCCATTAACCCTTACAGAATTACTTCAATCTAATGATATTGGTGGGCTTTCTTGTATGACTGTCCCACTTTCACAGTCTTCACAGGTTCTTATGTTGGAAAGAAGGGTTTTTGATTGTCTCCATAACATTTCTCATTTTAGCCAAAGGTTTCTATTTTTGATATATCTATCCATGTTACATTCTTCTACTTGGCTTCTGAGTCATCCAGGTGTTTTTCGGAAAACTTTATTTGGGCAGTAATATTCCTTTTGGAGAATTCAGACTTTGTGCTTGCTATGCTTCCATGCACACTATTCTTTTTCAGTGTTTGCCATATAGTGGACTCAGGAGCACTGACATTAGCCAATGCATGAAAGGCCTGAAAATGTTGAAAAGTTACATTGGATTATACGCCTTGCTCTTGGAGTCATTGTTTGTTGGGGAGAGTAACAATGGCGTTGAATTTTCTCCATTTGTACACTATTTGCCTAACACTGGATAGTGAAGGCCAAAATCTTTAGAAATGGTTTTGTGGCTGCACAAACACAGCTTCTGCTATCTCCTCAACCTCAAGAGCTTGCAATTGTCATTTATTTTACTACATTGTAAACTTATTGGGGGAGAGAATCCTGTTATGCCACTAAATGTTAAGCTTCATGGATGTAGGTCTCTCATTACACTACTACATTGTAAGCTCATGTGCACAGTGCCTCCAATTATAGTATCAGATTGTAAGCTCTTTAGGACAAACTATCCCATTAAACTATTAGTAAGCCCCACAGGTCCCCCCCTATCCCATTAAACTATTAGTAAGGTCCCCCATTATGATCTCCTATAACACTCTTTCTGCTTCTATATCATTGTTACAAAGGTAACAGCAGTTTTTCACCTTAAGTGCACACAGACTTGCAACAGCGCCATCTGTCGGCCCCTTGCAGTTTTGCTCCAGGAGCTCCGTAGCGGTGAGAAAGTCCACAAGGTCCCAAATCTAAATTTAAGAAGCCAGGAAAACTGCTGGCGGTGTGGTGGCAAATTTTAAAAAGGAAGGGACCAAGTTTCCACCTCTGCCAACGCATATCCGGGGATTTTTCCTTTTATGAGTACACCAGCAGTTGCAGCAAGGAGCTGCTAGATGGTGCCAAAATTGTACACAGTTTGTAAGCGCTGCTGAGATCGTATACAATTTCAAAGTTTAAATCATTACCCTTACCCTAACCCCCTTACCCTAAAGCTATGACATTGGCATGCTGAGTACTCATAAAAGGAAAGGACTTATATCCAGTTGGGAGATCATTAGCTCAAGTGATCATCCTGCACTTAATAATGTTTAAATATTCCACATAGTGCAGGAGTCGGATCTATCCCGTTGTAAATTCGTCAGCACTGACAGCTGCAGTGCCAGCAAGGTTTGCTAGATGGGGCTGGGGATAATTTGCAGCGATGCCAAAATTTCAGACAAGTTGTAACCTTAGAAGGTTACACTAACCCTTACTCTAACCCTGAAAATTTACCTAACCCTGACTCTGGTATGGGCACTGAAAATCAGCAGCGCCATCTAGCGGTTGGTGTGCAGCACTGCGGCTGCCACTGCTGGCAAATTTTGGGCGGCTTTCAAGAGGGAAATGACCCGGCGTTCCCCTTTTTGTGAGTGCTTTCTGCCTCAACAAGACTTCTTCTGCTTATCTTAAATAGGCATGCTTGTTTGTCAATTTATTGGCTTGTTGTTATCACGTGCCCACTGGTTTGTATCTCTGAGTGGATGTGATTTTGTCAGTGTATGTCCGTGTCTCCTGTGACAAATAGTGTTGGTGTATCTTTGCATGACCATGTTTAGTGAGTGTGTGTCAGTGTAATGGTATTCATCTCACCATTATCTGTTTTAGTGAGTTAGATTGTATGTTAGATTATGTATCGTTGGCGTAAAAACAAAAGCTATAAGTTTTACTTAGACGCTGATCATTAATACAATTCACATGCAATTATTTATAAAAGCAGTGCTCAATATTAAACTTACTCTGAAACCTCAATCTCTAAACCTCCAGATAGCTCCTTGTCTCCATCCCTTATGAGGTCATAGGCACTATTAAATTGTCCGAAAAGAGAATCCAATAAGTGTGTGTCCTTACCAAGGTAAACTAATTTAATTGACCAACTCCTGCTAATTAAGAACATCTTCTCCTGTATACACATAAGCTCTTGTCTCGCCATCCAGGGCGTCCTCCCAGTGGCAGGATTGGAGACAAGCAGCTTAACTGGAGGTTTGGAAGTTGATGTTTGAAAGTAAGTTTAATGTTGAATATTGCTTTTTTAAATGATTGAATAGGAAATTGTATTAGTGATCAATGACTATTAAAATATCAAGTTCCTGTTGTTATTCCAGTGGTTCATTAATCTTACTGTTGTGTGAAGATAGGTTAGAGCAGTGGGTGAATCTGTGTATGGGCAGTTTACTCTTAGCCAAGGCATACCCATCTATATAAATCAGCTCTATTAATATTTGAATGATTATGTGTTTTAGTACATTTCTAGAGCAATATGCCTGTGTATCTCTAAATGATTATTTTACTGGCATTTAGGAGCCAGCCAGGTTAGTGGGGGCCGCATATATAGAAATATACATATGATAACCAAAAAATATTTGGAGCTAACCGTAAAAGAGCCATTGTTCTCTGGCTCTCAGCATCTGTAAGACCCAGTGATAGACAATGTATCAGAGTGCAAATTATAATCTAAAACTATGAGAGCTTTATTAGTATGCACAATGTTTCTGACTTCTACAATGAAAGCAAAATGAAACTAGTTACATTGCTGCTTTGGACTGGTAGCCCAGTGTTCAGGCTCCAAAAAAAAGTCTTGGGTATAACTACATTTATTTGCATGGCTTTTAGTCCAATAATCAGATGGTGAATTTCATATCTGTTAATGTTGTGGCTAAACCATGAAAGAGACTGCTCTCATGTCCATAGAACTAATCTATTAGAGGTAGTTCCTTCTCTGATTGAGCACCTCTGACTTATATTTTTTATTTTGGCTAAAACATGGAAGGAAGCTTTAATACAGTTTTATTGTTTAATAATTTTACACAGGAGGACTATGGCTGGCCATGAATATTGTGTTCTGTTGTGTTTTTAACAGAATTTAAGATATTGTTTCTACAGTATGGAAACAGTATATATGTGTGGATTACAAGACCACTCTAGTGCTCATACAGTATAGTTTAATTTGCTTATTTAATGGCCGGTTAGCCAAACCCCCCCCCCCCCCCCCCCCCAAAAAAAAAAACAGTATTTGATATAGAAAAGTCAATGTCAATTTTGAATTTTAGTTTTTTGAAATTCAGTAGACATGCTTCTGTCCACCTCCTGTCAAGTACCCAGGTTGTGGGAGAGGATATGCTCATGGGTACGGCCATGATTGGAGTCTTTATCTGTTGTTCTGATAAGTGTTTGTTTGCCTAGTTCCTTTCAGAAGAACCAACACCAAGCAGTCTTCTAGACAGATCTTCTTTCACCTATCGGGGTGGAGAGAAGCATATCTGCTGTAAACTACAATACCAAGTTCAAATAGAAGTTTTAAATTCTACATTAAATTTATTTGTTTACATATGGATTTTAGGGTTAATCAATTGCAAAAAAACTAATTACATTTTCTTGTTTGTACCTTTTAGCTGGCCTCAAAAAGAACTCACT
The DNA here is from genome assembly GCA_027410445.1 of Discoglossus pictus. Lineage (NCBI taxonomy): Eukaryota > Metazoa > Chordata > Amphibia > Anura > Alytidae > Discoglossus > Discoglossus pictus. Next base: position 179,430,166 of record CM050168.1, on the reverse strand, counting down.
TTTTACTTATTTCTAAGAAGTTATAGTCAATCTTTATTTTTAAAAAGTTTCAAACCACAGGCTTCATGTTTAATTAGTGGTATGTTCAGGCAGCACACACTATACAAATTAAACTCAACAAGTGCATATTATTTTCATTTGGTACAATTCAGTTATGCCAGTAGGTTATTTTCTATTTGTCTCACATTGTATAAATGTGTTTTCTCCACGCAGCAGCGGGCACCAATGCTGTAAAATAACTACACAGATTAACTCGAAAAATAAATAGTTTTTCAAATGTTTTGAGAATGGTTTGTCTATCTGCCAGCAGTAACAGTAACATTTGTACACATTTTTATTATCATTATTCAGATAGTGGTGGGTAGAGCCTGTACAGCCGTGAAGGGCCGGCAGATGTTCATGCAGGTGCTGGTCAATGGACGTGGTGGGAGCAGTTATGATTTGAGCGCCTGTCCTGCCGGTTCCCCTTTTGTTTATCTTTGTACAGGCTACATTAGCTCCCAGGGCCCAATGTATTCAGCACTACCTAAAATAATAACTCTTTGATTGCAGTCAACCTAAAGTGGCTCAAGGACTTATTAGCGTGTACGGACCTATGTAAATTATTATTATTATGCAAAAAGTACATTTGATTGATTTAATGCACAAAGTCAACAGGGGGTCATTTGAAGCTTGTGTTGGGTAAGTGGACATGTGGATAAAAAGCCTTATTTGAGCATTTAAACAGATCTAATTAACGTCATCATTTTTTTCCTCCCCCTGAAGTGCAATTTGGAAGCAATCACTCCCAATGTGATGGTTGGATTGAATCTTCCTGCCAACGGCTCCCCGCTCCAGGATATCCTGCTCCATCCCTGTGTGACTTCCGTTGATTCTTCCATGCTGATCTCAAGCAGCGTGTCTGTGATGGAGGATTCTGCATTCAATGGACCCTACAAATTCCCTTTTATTCCACCGTTTGATCTGTTCCATTTGTGTTATTACACATCACAGGTACCAGACCCTTTACACTCATACGACAAGCTCAGTCTCTTATACAGCGTCCTTTCTTCAAGTAATACAATATAATTTTTACATTTTTAGGTACCAGTACCACCAATTTTGGGGTTCTACCAATTGGTAGAAGACGGGCAGCAGTTACAGCTCTCTGTGAAACTGAAACTTCATGAAAGTGTAAAGAATGGCTTTGATTACTGTGAGGCTCAAATACCCTTTTTCAACCGGTAAATTTCTCTATTATATAAAAATTTAATATTTCAATTTCAGGTGCTAGTTTCCAGTGTGGAGAATGTTTCCTCGACCTAACAATGTACCTTTTTGTATAGATATTGATGTGTGTCATCTTCTTAAAAAACAGTCCTGTTGAGTACCTGTTCTAGGCTTTTAATGCTTTTTGAAACCTACTTATTAAATTATCATCCACTCACTCCCCGTGTCCTGGCTGTAAATCCCCCCCCCCCCTCCAGTTTCTCTCTGCGAAACCTAATGTTTTGTTCACCTTGCCTCCCCCCCAATAAACTAGCTTTTTCTCCAGCTTGCCTGTTTCCGTTATACCCTGGCTGTCACTCTCATTAGCCCTCCTAATGCCCGGTTTGTCTCCTTATTTAGATTTAATTATAAACACTGATTCTTAGTACAGAGCATGTTTTTTCTTGGCATTACATTGTTCCGCCTGTCTTTCTCTCCTTCTCCCTTTGTCCTGGATGTCTCTCTTTCCCTCACTCTTTGTCCTTACCCCCTTCCTTTGCTATGCTAGTCTCTCTCTTCCTTCCCTTGTGCTTTCCAATCTGTCTTGGCTCTTTCATGCTCTGTCCCCCCATATATATTCTGTTTGTATCTCCGTATACCTGAATCTTTTTTATCCTGCTTTGAACTCTTTGTTCGCTTCCTTTTTTTTTGTGTGCTGTCCTTGAATCTTTTCTCTCTGTCTCTCTTCCCCTATCTTTCCTTCATTTAATATATATATATATATATATATATATATATATACATACACATTTATCAGCTAATTTACTAACCATTCCACTATTTATTTTTTAGGGGTCAAATAAAACATTTTGAGTACAAAGTTAGCTATGGCCAACTTGAATTGTCAAAAGAAAAGAGTCTCTTGGTTTGGGTGATTGGTGAGTACTACAATATAACTGCATAAATAAGAGGGAGTGCAGTCTACCAAGACTATGTTTGCAAACTGTGTACAATAGGAGCTGTTGGTATCAAAAATGTCAGTACAAGGGAGAAGCACTGAATACATGCTACCTCGTCATTCTGCCTGCACAAATCACACAGGGTTTCCTCCTCCTACCAGTTCTTCTTTACAGTAAGAATCCTATGTTGGCTTCATAGCTATTTACAGACCATCCATGCATTCAGACTTTCTCCTGTAATTGGCAGAAAAATAATAATATAATGGGAAACTAACAGTTCAGTGAAAACTAAAAATGTATGTTATCCATGTATCCATTTTAATAACTGCAAAATTCAATTCACTTAATTAACTTTCTTTCTTTCCAGGGCAAAAGTTTCCTAAGTCTCTGGAAATTTCACTTACAGGATCAGTAACCTTCAGCTCTGAAGTCCATCCTAATGATCCAGTAGACCCCATTTGTGTTGGGAATACTGCATATGTTAAGGTGAGTTGATTTGACTTTGTGCTACTTTTTATGGACTTTACAGTAGTAACAAGTTAAAAATGGTTTTAGAGCCAATATGTTTCATTGGTTAGGTGTAATTTGGTAAACCAGCATTGAAATCTTTAAGTAGGAAAACTTTACAATAGTACATCAATACTTTGGAATGTGCTTATTCTTAGAAACACACACAGGGGGAAAAAGTGTGATGAATCTTGTTGATGATTTGTCTTTTTTTCCTTTGGTAAAAAAATCACAAAATAGACAGAAATATTTTTTGTTGATGTAATATTGATCTGAAACACTCAATTCATGCAATTTTTATCTAGTTCAGTATTCTGCCTCCTAGAAGTTATTCATTGATCCTCATTCCTTATCAACTTTTTGACTTTAATTTCTTTCATTATTATTAATTTTTGTTTGCTGCCCATTGATGTTGGTGTTAATTGGTCACTGAACATGAAAATAACACTTTCTATCAGTGCTGATTGGGCATTGGACCTGATGCTACCTTTCATAATCGTTTCTTGTGTCTCTACAGCTTTATTTTAGGATTCCAGATTACAGCCTTACCGGGTGTTATGCTGATCAACATTCAGTGCAGGTCTTCTCATCAGCAAAGCCAAAAATTGTTACATGTAAGTCCACATTCATTATTTGTAGTGTGGTGAATTTTCATATATTCACGTTTTTTTATTATGTTTCTTTGCATGTTTATTTAGCCGTATACCTCTGAACCTATCCTTGAGACTTGGTACCTAATGTAAAGGACTACTTGGATGCCTTGGGACAGGGCTTGACAAATTTGTTCTAAGTTTAGGAGCCTGGCCCAAAATTTAGGAGCAGCAAAATGTTATCTTAATAGCGTGTGCATCTCTCACTCTTTTATATTTATATTTATTTTTATATATATATATATATATATATATATATATATATATAAAATTACACACACACACATGCATATTGGTTCATTAATAGTCATTCATTCGTAATAAAAGGGTTTTCATGATCAATTGATTTTATATAAGAAGCCAAACAATTGTTCATAGGCTGCACCTATGTCTCCAGTTAACGGAGAGATTTGTGTTTTATATAATAATTTACCTGAACATGTTTCACTGCCTCTTATTCAAAATTGAGTAGCAGCTGAGTGTGAGAGTAAGTTAAATACTGCTTTTCTAAAAATTGAATAGGAAGTTTATTATTGAACAATGCCTAATTAATACGTCTAACTCTTGTTGTTAGAAACCTACCGTGGTTCTTTAAAATATAAATTCTTCATTCTAAAAAAAAAAGGCTTATAATTAATGTGTCTGAGGTTTCAAGAGGCTGAAATGATCCTCTGATACCCAATATGTTGGAAAAAAAACCAGTGTATTACATATGTAGCCCATATTATTCTGACATGTTGTGTGTGTGTGTGTGTTTATCATGTAGAAATAGAGTGCACTTGCAGGGCAAGTCAATTCCTTTATGAAACCCTGTCTATTTGTGCTTGTTTCACAGCTCGAGAGCTTATCTCGTCAGAGTATTTTATCTGGAATTCCAAAGCTCCTGCACCAGCTGTTTACAGATCACTCCTAGCGTGAACCTTCCTGCAATTACCTGGTATAAAAATAAATAACATATTGTTATGTAATAAAAGGTAACACAAATGTAATTTTATTTTGGTAAATAAATATATGTTAATTAACATTCAGTGTTTGGTTTTGATTTTGCGGTCTATTTTTTGAGTAGTTGTATTTGTTTAAAGAACTAATTTAGTGGTCTTATAAAGGACTCTATAAATAATAGGTAGGGCTTGATGAGAAAAAAACTTTATTAAACTCTTACTGTTCATTTAAACAAATACTTTTTTAGCTCATGCTCTGACTGTATAAACTCCAGATTCTGCCATCCTCTGAATGATGCATTGTATCTTACAAAGAGCCACCCATGGGAAAGTACCACATTAAAAACCTTTTTTTTGGATAACTCTGTAAAACGCACATTCTTAGCATGCATTAGTGTAACATGAGCTGCTAGCAATGTGCACAAATACACTTAATATTTGCCTCCCATTATCATTCTGTAAGCATGGCATTTATTCAACTTATACGCAGAGTACATCATGCGTAATGCCGGGCTGGATGAGTCCAAAGCTGGAATCAGTATTGCTGGAAGAAACACTAACAACCTCAAATATGCCTATGATACTACTCTGATGGCGGAAAGTGAGGAGGAACTAAAAGGACCTATTAATGCAGGTAAAAGTAGAAAGCGCAAAAGCTGGCCTGCAGCTCAACGTTAAAAAGACAAAGATCATGGCAAACGGCCATATCAGTTCCTGGAAAATAGATGGGGAAGAAGTGGAGGCAGTGACAGATTTTATTTTCCTGGGATCCAAGATCTCTTCAGATGGTGACTGTAGCCATGAAATTAAAAGACTTTTGCTTCTAGGGAGGGAAGCCATGGCAAGTCTGGACAAGCTAGTAAAAAGTAAAGACATTACACTATCAACAAAGATCTGCATAGTTAGAATTATGGTATTCCCAGTAGTAACATACTGATATGAGAGCTGGACCATAAAGAAGGCTGAGCGCCATAGAATTGGTGCCTTTGAATTGTGGTGTTGGTGAAAACTTTAAGATCCAATAAATCAGTACTTCAGGAAATCAAGACAAACTGTTCACTGGAAGCTATAATCATAAGGCTGAAGCTCAAATATTTTGGTCATATCATGAGAAGACAGGATTCCCTAGAAAATACTTTAATGCTGAGAAAGATTGAAGGCACACAAAGAAGGGGACGACCGAGGCGGTGACTGACAGATGTACCTGACGTGCTGCGGTCCATAGGGTCACTGAGAGTCGGACATGACTGAACAACAAAACAACAAAAGAGTATGGTATTCATGTTTAGAGAGCATTCCCCTCTAGATGGCATCCACTTCAGAGAATATGTCATTAGGGGGTGGAGAGAGAAGGTCCTCACAGTGTCTGGTGCATGATTAAAATATAGTAATTTATAGTTTATTAAACTGTTACTGTGCATTTAAACAACTTGCAGAAGGAAGTTTATTTTGATACTAGCGACTTGCCCGTCAAAAATGACGGGGCAATAAAATTTGAAGGCATGGGAATGCTGTTTGACACACAATGTTAACCTTTTTGTACTGTGAGGACCCTCAGCACTCAATCCGTTGGTGTAGTTGTGTCGCAAGCATTTTCTGTAATTTGTAATAGTGTATTTCGTTCGTCCTGTGTGAAAGTGCTACGTGTTTGGCAGTGTTTTGCGCGGTCCTGGGTCAAAGTTCCGCGTTTGGCGCCTGTGGCGCTCATCGCCTAACTCGTACGCACCAAGCAAAGTGTGACAACGTCTCATAATTTGACAACTATTATATTTGATAAAGCGAGCAAAATCTATAGTTATAAAATTGTTAAATAGGAGAAAACTGTCCAGGAATAAATAACAACACATCTGGAGGTTTAATTAAATAAAATATTTTTATTTACATGTACACAAAGAGGCCTACAAGTTTTAAATAAATAAAATGATATATTGGCTAAAAGTTATTTTTAATCAGAACTAGAAGGATTTTAAGCAGAACTTGAACATTTTTTTTTTTCTGGGCATACATCAGACAATCAAATATGGCGAAATCAAAGGAGGCTACAAGGAGCCAGGAAATAAATGCAGACCCTTTTATATCTCATTTTGTTCTTCCTTTTGTTTCCCAACTTATCTTTTCCACTACTCCTTAACTCTCCTCCTCCTTTTATATGTTTTCTACCTGAATTCTCTTTTTCCTTCTTCTTACATTGTTCATTTCCCCTTCTTGACACATCTCATTTGTCTTTACCGGTTTCTTATTTTCTACCCTAATATAATCCCTTTATATCACTTGCCGCTCTTACGTATGTACTATCTTGCCCCTATATGCCTCCACTGCCTTTGTCTCCCAATTCCCATCACATCAGTTTTTATTTTCTCAGAGTGGTTGTATCCAGCCCCTCACAGGACATTTGTTCAGCATTGGGAGCACATACAGTGCCTTGCAAAAGTATTCACCCCCCTTGGCATGTTTTTTGTTTTGTTGCCTCACAACCTAGAATTAACATGGATTGTTTGAGGATTTGCAAAAATTTAATTTACAGAACATGCCCACAACTTTGAAGATGCTTTTTTTTTTATTATTGTGAAGCAAACAACAAATTGGACAAAATAACAGAAAACGTCAATGGGCATAACTATTCACCCCCCTAAAGTCAATACCTTGTAGAGCCACCTTTTGCGGCAATTTCAGCTCCAAGTCGCTTTGGATAAGTCTCTATGAGCTTGCCACATCTTACCACTGATATTTTTGCCTATTCCTCCTTGCAAAACTGCTCCAGCTCCTTCAAGTTGGATGGTTTGCGCTTGTGAACAGCAATCTTTAAGTTTGACCACAGATTTTCTATTGGATTGAGGTCTGGGCTTTGACTAGGCCATTCCAACACATTTACATGTTTCCCCTTAAACCACTCAAGTGTTGCTTTAGCAGTGTGTTTGGGGTCATTGTCCTACTGGAAGGTGAACCTCCGTCCTAGCCTCAAATCACGCACAGAGTGGTATAGGTTTTGCTCAAGAATATCCCTGTATTTAGCACCATCCATCTTTCCCTCAACTCTGACCAGTTTCCCAGTCCCGGCTGGTGGTGTTCTTTAAGTTACATAGTATTTAAGGTTGAAAAAAGACCTTCAGTCCATCAAGTTAAACCTTTCAAGATCTCCGATCTGCAATATGCGGATTAACTATTAATTAATTAGTTGTATAAAAAAAAAAAAAAATCCCTCCTGATCCCAGACACCGGCGACCGGACTTCTCCCTGGATCAATACTGCCTCTCTAATTATCCATGATAACCCTGAATTCCCTTTGTAATTAGAAATAAATCCAGTCCCCTTTTAAAGTTATCTATCGAATCCGCTGTCACCACCTCCTCTGGTAGAGAATTCCACAGATTAACCACCCTTACTGTGAACAACCCTTTTCTTTCTTTAAGGTGGAATCTTTTTACTTCTAACCTCAAGGGATGCCCTTTTGTCAGTTGAAAACCTCTTGGCACAAAAAGCTCCCTTGACAAAGCTTTATATTGACCCTGGATGTATTTATATAAGGTAATCATATCTCCTGACGCCTTTTTTCTAGAGAAAATAAGTTTAATTTGGTTAGTCTTTCTTCATAACTTAGCCCCTCCATTCCCCTTATTAGTTTTGTTGCCCTCCTCTGTACCTTTTCCAGCTCTAAAAGCCCAATCCAATATAAAATCTATAAAGTGGTGCCCAAATATGTACTCAATATTCCAAATGAGGACGTACTAGAGATTTGTATAGTGGCCGAATTATATTTGCTTCCCTGGCTTCTATACCCTTCTTAATACATGCTAATATTTTACTTGTCTTTGCAGCTGCTGCTTGGCTTTGAGCACTGTTACCTAGTTGGTTGTCCACAAGCACTCCTAGATCCCATTCAATATCTGATACCCCTAGATTTGCTCCATTAAGATTATAAATTGCATGGCTATTTTTCTTTCCCAGGTGCATAACTTTACATTTATTCGTATTAACTCTCATCTGCCACTTAGTGATGTGTTGGGTTTGCACCAGACATAGCGTTTTTTTTGATGGCCGAAAAGTAAAATTTTAGTCTCATCAGACCAGAGCACCTTCCTCCATACATTTTGGGAGTCTCCCACATGCCTTTTCACAAACTCAAAACGTGCCATTTTGTTTGTTGCTGAAAGTAATGGCTTTCTTCTGGCTTATTGTCGTCCTATGTACAGATACTCCAGTCTCTGCTGCGGAACTCTGCAGCTCCTCCAGGGTTACCTTAGGTCTCTGTGCTGCCTCTCTGATTAATGCCCGGTCCGTGCGTTTTGGTGGGCAGCTGTCTCTTGGCAGGTTTGCTATCGTGCCATGTTCTTTCCATTTGGTTATGATAGATTTGATGGTGCTCCTGGGGATCATCAAATTTGGATATTTTTTTATAACCTAACCCTGACTTGTACTTCTCGACAACATTGTTCCTTACTTGTTTGGAGAGTTCCTTGGTCTTCATGGCAGTGTTTGGTTAGTGGTGCCTCTTGCTTAGGTGTTGCAGCCTCTGGGGGCTTTCAAAAAATGTGTGTATATGAAATGATAGATCATGTGACACTTAGATTGCACACAGGTGGACATCATTTCACTAATTATGTAACCTCTGTAGGTAATTGGTTGCACCAGAGCTTTTTATGGGCTTCATAACAAAGGGGGTGAATACATACGCACATGCCAGTTTTCTATTTCTAAAAAATATTTTTATGTATATATTTTTCTAATTTCACTTCACCAACTTAGACTATTGTGTTCTGATCCATCACATAAAATTCAGATTAACAAAACATTGAACTTAAGGCTGTAATGTAACAAAATAGGTAAAAAGTCAAGGGGTTGAATACTTTTGCAAGACACTGTATTTCAGTTGTAATTTAAAATTAAGGATCATTATTACTTTATTGTGATTTATTTTTAAATATCTATTTGATCTATTTTATATCAAATTTAGGTAGTGCTTGAGCTAGAAAGATATTCAATTCCTTGTTATGTCTCTTTAGCGTCCGGTGTAAAATGCAAGTTCTACCAAAATACTGCACTTGTATGAAAGGCCACCATTAGAAAAGTTCAAATATGTCTAAAAATATAGTAGAATGTGCCTTTTATGGGTTCTAAAAGTTGGCTGAAGCATAATAATGGGTGAAATATTGGAGAGCTCTTTGAGATGTTACATCTAATTCTTTATACAGAGAAATGTCGCTAATACAATACAATAAGCCAACTATTCACAAACCACTTGTACTCCTAGGGCCTCATTCTATTATCGGCCGTAAATCGGCCGTAAGGCTGCGATTCCTTGCGAGGGTTCAGTTAACTCGCGATTCTATTATACGGCCCCGCAAGGATCTCCTTTTACGGCCGGCCGCATATCTTGGAACCGGCCGTAATCTGTGAAATATAAAAACTGAAAAATAAATTCAAGCCTGCACTGTACAGCTCTGTAAATGCTAGGGATCATATTGGGGAACATGAGGATTAAAAGGAACCCACTCTCAAGCTTGCACATCTGCCCAAACCCGAGTTCAAATTAACTGTTTATTTGCCGGCTGCGGCGTGGGTGTGTCTGAAGTGCTCCAAGCACTCTGGACTTTTTACATGGATATTTTACGGATATTAAAAATAAAATATTTTACGGATTTGAGTACAGGATAATTATGTGCTATTTTTTCTAACACCTAAAATCCCTTTATAGTCTTCTCAGAGTGCAGGATGGCTTTATTTGAGCTATTTTATGTGCTTAATTGGTGCTAGCGAGACCTTTTTCCTGCAAGTAACTGCGGCTCGCTTTTAGCCTTGCAGAGAGGTTTCCCGGAGCAATTGAATTGCAAATCTCTTGCGGCCGTTTAAGATCAAAGGCTTTCCTCCGGCGCGAGCGGCCGCAAGAGATAGCAAGGCACCGGCCGCAAGCCTGCCGAAATCCCCGGCCGTAAGGGAATAGAATAGCCGAATAGCTTGCGGCCGGTCCTTGCGGCCCCGCAACGGCTGCGGCCGATAATAGAATGAGGCCCCTACACAGCTTTATTACCACTAGGTGTCTTTTAAGTATAATCCCAGTTCACAGATGCATAATTCACACACATATGATGTGATTATCACAGCAAACTTTGCTCTCTTTGGTGAATATGGTCATAGTCCATGAAAATGTGATTAGAAAGTCCCACCCATCAAATTGAGGGAAAAAAAATTGTGAAAATTACCTCGATTACTTACATTCTTTCTTTATTTACATTTTTATCCAAGGCCCTTTACATAGCTATGAAATGGTAAATCATTGTATAACAAACATATTTTGCTGAGCAGATCTATTGGTAAATCTACACACACTACCCTTAACTAAGCCCTAAGTCCAGACATGGAGTAGACTTCATGGTGATATGGACTTCATGAGGATGTAACATTGACTTAATTAACGAGTACCAAGGGTCCACTGTACTTGTATTCAAAGTAGCAGGATCCTAATGAATCATCCTAGGTATGCATGTGATAATATTTGCATGGTTTGCATGCTAAATTTGAGAATGTGTTTTTGAATAACCTGAACAATTACCTGGGATTGGTGGGAGGGTGAGTTAAAAGGCCACTGTAATGCCGTAACAGCATGTAGATGTTTTAATAAGGCATTGATTATTATTATAATTAATATTTATTGATTTATAAAATAAAACAATATTCTCTGTTAAACATTCAAAGTGCTGAATCAGCTGATGATGGTATCCAATCAAAATAAGGTCAGTGGGGGTTCAGATACACCAGAAACACAATGATACCCATTGGGTTGAGACTTGTTGTGATCTACAGTCAGGTCCATAAATATTGGGACATGGACACAATTCTAACCTTTTTGGCTCTATACACCACCACAATGGATTTGAAATGAAACGAACAAGATGTGCTTTAACTGCAGACTTTCAGCTTTAATTTGAGGGTATTTACATCCAAATCAGGTGAACGGTGTAGGAATTACAACAGTTTGTATATGTGCCTCCCACTTTTTAAGGGACCAAAAGTAATGGGACAATGGTCTGCTCAGCTGTTCCATGGCCAGGTGTGTGTTATTCCCTCATTATCCCATTTACAAAGAGCAGATACAAGCTCCAGAGTTAATTTCAAGTGTGCTATTTGCATTTAGAATCTGTTGCTGTCAACCCTCAATATGAGATCCAAAGAGCTGTCACTATCAGTGAAGCAAGCCATCATTAGGCTTAAAAAACAAAACAAACCCATCAGAGAGATAGCAAAAACATTAGGTGTGACCAAATCAACTGTTTGGAACATCCTTAAAAAGAAAGAACGCACCGGTGAGCTCAGCAACACCAAAAGACCCGGAAGACCACGGAAAACAACTGTGGCGGATGACCGAATAATTATTTCCCTGGTGAAGAAAACACCCTTTATAACAGTTGGCCAGATCAAGAACACTCCCCAGGAGGAAGGTGCATGTGTGTCAAAGTCAACAATCAAGAGAAGACTTCACCAGAGTGAATACAGAGGGTTCACCACAAGATGTAAACCATTGGTGAGCCTCAAAAACAGGAAGGCCAGATTAGAGTTTGCCAAACAACATCTAAAAAAGCCTTCACAGTTCTGGAACAACATCCTATGGACAGATGAGACCAAGATCAACTTATACCAGAGTGATGGGAAGAGAAGAGTATGGAGAAGGAAAGGAACTGCTCATGATCCAAAGCATACCACCTCATCAGTGAAGCATGGTGGTGGTAGTGTCATGGCGTGGGCATGTATGGCTGCCAATGGAACTGGTTCTCTTGTATTTATTGATGATGTGACTGCTGACAAAAGCAGCAGGATGAATTCTAAAGTGTTTCAGGCAATATTATCTGCTCATATTCAGCCAAATGCTTCAGAACTCATTGGACGGTGCTTCACAGTGCAGATGGACAATGACCCGAAGCATACTGCAAAAGCAACCAAAGAGTTTTTTAAGGGAAAGAAGTGGAATGTTATGCAATGGCCAAGTCAATCACCTGACCTGAATCCGATTGATCATGCATTTCACTTGCTGAAGACAAAACTGAAGGGAAAATGCCCCAAGAACAAGCAGGAACTGAAGACAGTTGCAGTAGAGGCCTGGCAGAGCATCACCAGGGATGAAACCCTAGTGATGTCTATGCGTTCCAGACTTCAGGCTGTAATTGACTGCAAAGGATTTGCAACCAAGTATTAAAAAGTGAAAGTTTGATTTATGACTGTTAATCTGTCCCATTACTTTTGGTCCCTTATAAAGTGGGAGGCACATATACAAACTGTTGTAATTCCTACACCGTTCACCTGATTTGGATGTAAATACCCTCAAATTAAAGCTGAAAGTCTGCAGTTAAAGCACATCTTGTTCGTTTCATTTCAAATCCATTGTGGTGGTGTATAGAGCCAAAAAGATTAGAATTGTGTCGATGTCCCAATATTTATGGACCTGACTGTATGTTTCCATTGGCAACAAATGTTTGCTGTTGAGACAGACTATTAATTATTGTTTATTCTCATATGTGGTAAAAAGAGTTACATCCCTCACACTCTGTTTCCTCCCAATAAGGTCATTAAAGAAACACTCAGCTGGAGGCAAATAATCTAATCTTTGAATATAAATATGATTTTGAATATTGTTTGAATATGAATTTTATTACTGATCAATGCATAATTAAAAACACTATCCCCTCTTAAGGCATTGAGGTTATACCAATGCTATATTCACTAAAATGGGGAAAATATCAGCCAGTCATTAAGTCAGTCAATCTAGTGTCTATACCCCACAGTGTGATGGTTGGAGAATATTCCTGTATTGTAGAAGGTGACTGCTTAAGGTCCTGATTCCTATTCTCAGCCAGATCTACTCCATGGGCTAAGTGGGGCAAGCCAGTTAAGGGGGTAAATTACGATGGACCATACAATTTTGCACAAAACTTGCACCTCGGATTAATATGAGTTTTCTGTCATGTGGAAACCATCTATGCTTTGGAGTAATTTACTTTTTTATTAATTTCCTAAAATCTTTATTATTTTTTGTTTCGGTTTTCTTTTATTACTGTCATTTTTTATTATAGAAATAAATAATGAATATACTGTAGAAAATATGGGTAACATTTTTACAATTAATTACATAGAAAACAATATATGAATATATTAAAGCACCATAAAAGTTCCCTATATGTGCTCTGCACCATTTGACCAGAGGATGAAAACGCATGTAGAAAAAGTGTTTTCAATTTTAAAATTGATGCTGAATTCATGGAGTTATGATCAATTGGTCAGGATATTTCACTGCATTGCCTCTGCCTGAATGAGTAATGAGCTTTGTACCGCACAGAACCTAATGAAAAATAATTAGAATCAGGTAAAAGAAGGTTTGAGTAAAGTAGTGCAGTCCTTGTAATTACTTCATTATATTATAGCAGGTAATATTACAGCTGATTATTGCAGGTAATTTTACAGCTGGACCTGTGACACACAGTTTTTCTGCTTTTGGAGGAGATGCTGCTGGGTTCAATTCCTACCAAGAGGGATTGTTTCTTTACTGTTAACAAAAAGAAATGTGTTCTTTAGGTTATATAATAAAGCCCCATATTCCAATAAGAAGTAACTGTCTTGCTTTTGTTTATTTTTTTAAACAATTTGAATAATTATGTCAACGTCTTATTTAAAAAATATACACACACATACACATACACACACATATATTAAATAACTATGTTGCATCATTTTTCTATCTATCTATCTATCTATCTATCTATCTATATATATATATAAAATGTCAGGTTTCTGTGCTGTAAAAAAATGAGACAAAGATTAATAATTTCAGAACTTTTTCCACTTTTAATGTGACCTATAAACTGTACAACTCAACTGAAAAACAAACTGAAATCCTTTAGGTAGAGGGAAGAAAAAATATAAAAATAAAATAATATGGTTGCATAACTATGCACTCCCTTAAACTAATACTTTGTTGAAGCACCTTTTGATTTTATTACAGCACTCAGTCTTTTTGGGTATGAGTCTATCAGCATGGCACATTTTGACTTGGCAAGATTTGCCCACTCTTCTTTGCAAAAACACTCCAAATCTGTCAGATTGCGAGGGCATCTCCTGTGCACAGCCCTCTTCAGATCACCCCACAGATTTTCAATCGGATTCAGGTCTGGGCTATGGCTGGGCCATTGCGAAACTTGAATCTTCTTCTGGTGAAGCCATTGCTTTGTTGATTTGGATGTATGCTTTGGGTCGTTGTCATGCTGAAAGATGAAGTTTCTCTTCATGTTCAGCTTTCTAGCAGAAGCTTGAAGGTTTTGTGCCAATATTGACTGGTATTTGGAACTGTTCATAATTCCCTCTATCTTAACTAAGGCCCCAGTTCCAGCTGAAGAAAAACAGCCCCAAAGCATGATGCTGCCACCACCATGCTTCACTGTGGGTATGGTGTTCTTTTGGTGATGTGTAGTGTTGTTTTTGCGCCAAACATATCTTTTGAAATTATGGCCAAAAAGTTAAACCTTGGTTTCATCAGACCCCAACACCTTTTCCCACATGCTTTTGGTAGACTTCAGGTGTTTTTTTGCAAAATGTAGCCTGGCTTGGATGTTTTTCTTCGTAAGAAAAGGCTTTCGTCTTGCCACTGTACCCCATAGCCCAGACATATGAAGAATACGGGAGATTGTTGTCACATGTACCACACAGCCAGTACTTGCCAGATATTCCTGCAGCTCCTTTAATGTTGCTGTAGGCCTCTTGGTAGCCTACCAGACCAGTTTTTGGTAATGTCACTGTTGTGCCATATTTTCTCCACTTGATGATGACTGTCTTCACTGTGTTCCATGGTATATCTAATGCCTAGGAAATTATTTTGTACCCTTCTCCTGACTGATGCCTTTTAACAATGAGATCCCTCTGATGCTTTGGAAGCTCTCTGTGGACCATGGCTTTTGCTTTGGGATGCAACTAAGAAAATTTCAGGAAAGACCAACTAGAGCAGCTGAATTTTATTTTGGGTTAACCTAAGGCACTTTAAATGATGGCAGGTGTATGCTGACTCCTATTTACCACGATTTGGAATGTGATTGCTTAATTCTGAACACAGCTACATCCCCAGTATAAGAGGGTGTGCAGACTTATGCAACCACATTATTTTTCTTTTTTTTTTTTCCACCCTCCACCTAAAAGATTTCAGTTTGTTTTTCAATTGAGTTGTACAGTTTATAGGTCACATTAAAGGTGGAAAAAGTTCTGAAATGATTTATCTTTGTCTCATTTTTTTACAGCACAGAAACCTGACATTTTAACAGGGGTGTGTAGACTTTTTATATCCACTGTATATGTCTATATATATGTAATTATTTTAATAAAAGAAAAAACCTATTTGGAAGGCATTGGAATCGAGTCTCTGACTTACTAATGAAGAAAATCTTTAAAATAAATTGCTTACCACTGCCCCACCATAGTCTGTTTATAAAGTGAGTCTAAATCCATAATTCAATGCATAACAGTTACAGACACCGGACATATTTTTTACTAGCAACTTACCCGTCAAAAATGACAGCATGATATAGTTTTATACACTGTGTCTCTCCCCACCTCCCTTCCCTGTGTCTCTCCCTCCTCCCTTCCCTGTGTCTCTCCCCCCCCCTCTCCCTTACCTGTGTGTCTTCTCCCCTCTCCCTGCCATGTGTCTCCTCCCCCCCCCCATGTGTCTCCTTTCCCTCTCTCTCTCCTGGGTCTCCTTTCTCCCTCTCCTTTTACCCCCTCTCCCTCCTGAGTGTCTCTGTTCCCCACCATCTCCCTCCACTGTGACTCTTTAACCCCTCTCCCTCCCCTGTGTGTCTTCCCCATCTCCCTCCCCATTTTCTCTCCCCCCTCTCCCTTCTCCTGTGTCTCTTTCCCCCTCTCCCTCCATCTCTTCTCCCTCCCCTGTGTCTCTTCCCTCTTCTCCCTCCCATTTCTCCCCCTTCCCTCCCCTGTGTCTCTACCCCCTCCCTTGTGTCTCTCCCCCTCCTCTGTGTTTCTTCCCCCTCTCCCTCCCCTGTGTCTCCTCCCCTGTGTCTCCTTTCCCCCTCTCACTCCATTGTGTCTCCTTCCCCCTCTTCCTCTACTGTGCCTCCTTTCCCCCTCATTTTCCCCCCTCTCCCTCTCATGTGCCTCCCCTGTGTCTCATTTCTCCCTCTCTCTCTGTTCCCTCAGGGAGGAGCCCTGGTGTCAATGTGACGGTCACACAGGCCGGCTCATGAGAGCGGTGTTTTCTGTATGTGTAAAGGCGGATGCGGAGTAGGAAAGTGAATCTGCAGCAGCGCAATAAGCTAAGAAACAAAACTGTCAGAGAGGGAGCGGTGTGTTAGGAGAGGCCGCCGGACACACCGCTTGCTGCCGGGCTCCCAGTGTTAGACCCGGCCGGCTCTAGGCCAGAGGAGGCCCCGGCTCTCGGGTGATTCCCGCTCCATACTAGTTGCTCCTCCGAGGCTGGGGATGTCCGCGGGGCGGTTGTTGTAGTTAGATGAGAGGCGCGAGATACCGCAGAGACACAGGTGAGATCCACCTGGCATGCACGACACCAGCAATGCAATGCGCGGTGCATTGCGCATGCGCAACCCGCAATGCATAGTTCTCGGATTTGAGAGTTTGTCGGTCACACTATTGTGCATGCGCAAGCCCAGAATTTTTCAAAATGGTGTGACCGACAAACTCGCAATGGCCACAACTATTATATTTGATACAGAATTGGAGCGACGGCTTCTGGGGCTAAACTAAAATGACAACATCTAAGTCCATTCTTGATCGATTTTAAAAATGTAAACACATGATTTTCCAACCTCCAAGTGATGGTGCAGAGCACATATAGTGACTTTTGTGGTATTTTAATTTTGTAAAGATGAAGGCCCAATGAAAATGTTTTAATGTAATAAAATTACTCCTATTCTACCTTTACAGCTTACCTTCACTTCTGTTTCCTTTTGTTACTGATATATAGAGTAGCCTAGTACTACTACCTTATGATTAAAGTATCTCTGTATAAAATGTACCTTGATAATAGTTACGCTAACATTTTCCCCAAACATTTTCATGAATTTGTAACTTTTATAAGGCACAATATCTAAGGCCTTGCCCAGTTGTGATAATAAAAAAAAAAATTGTTTTCAGATTAAATTTTGTGCGGCATATATGACTTTGGTTCATATTTCAATGAGAGTATTAAACTTTATATTATAATAAATAGGCACTATTGCACATACATCTCAGGATACATTGTGCTTAGTTCTGTGTACATACTTGTACATTGTCCATCCTGAATATATATTTTGCACTTTTTAATTTTGCATTTATCCTAGTTTTCAGCAGGTAGTATGTAGCAATATAATACTTCTTCTTTGGTCTCTCTCCAAATTGTATTGACTTCGGAAGCCTGCTAGACAACTGATGACATATTTGGAATGACATCTCTCATGACAAATTTACCAACTGTGACTTATCGTCTGATGGTTTTTTCTCAGAGACAGAGTTAATTTAAAACACAGCTAGTTGGCCACACTACTAAGAAACCCAATGAGTTCCACACATTTTTAATCAAAATGTGATGAGCATCTAAAACACCATGAAATGAGCCCCTCCAACCTTGGTTCTGTATGGGGGCCATTTTGCTTTGGTGCATGCAGTTAGAACATCAGTCTGGTGCCATCTTCAGGCCCCTCTTCTCTTTAGTTCCTACACTGCTGAAAACATCTATTTTTCGGCCATTGTTATTTCTCATCCCGCTGAAAAGCTTTTGATTTTTTTGGGATATCTGTCACTTGAAGATACATTTTTGAAGACAAAGTCAGTTTCCCCAGTTTAGTAGATGACCTGTTTAATGTTCTCCCTGTGTCTGGGAACTCCTTAGTGTAATTAGTGACCTTTGAACTATGCAGCTAATCCCGAGCTGTTTTGTATTCCTTGCTCATCTTTGAGGCTGGACCTCTCTTTTCTTCAGAGTCCGCGGCCACAATTAAAGACGAAACAGCTGCATTTCAAAGGGATTCCAATTCCAGGAGCTTAATCGTGATTGACAAGTTCTTATACTAAGCTATAGGAAAATACGAGAGTCCTTTCTTGGGTTAAAACTTCAATCATTTTCTAAAAAATTATCTCAATATGGATTTTATTAATTTTCTTTGATAACTATTCTTTGCATATATTTAACATGAAAGATGTTTGGAGTCTTCAGTGTGTCTAAGAGTTTCCTTTGAAGGAATGAATGGAGTCAGATTTTCATTTGTATTAGGCAATATTGATAGTGTGATGCTGGCTTCGTACGGGACATTTTGTTGCATTTAATACTCAGAGACAAAAAAATCTGAGGACTGTTAGCAAAGGAGGTTCATGGACAAGGACTTAATGCTACAGAAATATAAAATTACTAGGCCCAAATTATTCAGAGATGAAACAAACCAAAATCCATTGAATTACTTTGGAATTTCTAAGCAAAATGTAATCTGTACTTATCTCTTTGATACAGTATTGTTTGGTAGGTTAATTGGAGGTGAGGAAGGCACAATTAGGGCAGGAAAGGGGGCTAATATAAAATGTGGGGGCTGTCTGGATACTATAAATATCAGGCAGTGTGGAGTGTGCATAGTTATGGAGACATAAAAAAAATGTATATTTAATGAAAAGTTGACAGTAGCAAAATAGTTACATAGTAATTGAGGTTGAAAAAATGCTTTTAGTCCATCAAGTTCAACCTTTTTAGATCTCCTCTGATCTGAAAAATGCATATGTATCAACTAGTGAACCATAATTTTGACTTTTTTAAGGTCATATCTTTTTTTTTTTTTATTTGTCATTTTTGCTTTGCAGCACTGCAGTGAAATAGGACATTTCCTGTAATACCTTATATACGGTAATTTAAGCACAATTGTAAAATATTAAAGCAGTCACATGTAAAACCGACATATATAGGCCTTTAGGTTTTCAATGTATTCTAACTATTAATAAATATTATAATACTGATATCTATTAAAAATCAAACAATTTCTACAATATAGCATAGCAAGGAAAGCTTAATGTGTTCATATTTTTTAAATGTAGCATCTTGAAGAACTAAACTTAAAAATCTATAACACTTTTTTAGAATAAAAAAAATAATAATATAGTATCAATTTTATTATCTTTTATTTGCAATTATGCTGTTGTGGAATCTTAAGTTTTGATTTCAGCAGATCTACTTCCTGATGTGGGAGGAGACTTTGAATACACCCGAAGTGTCTGCACGATTGGAACGTGGATGTTACATCTGCTCGTGCTCCCAACAGGACTAAAGGGAGGTTAATTAGTTTGCAGGGAACTGGAAAAGTAAAAGGTACTACTTCCATTTCAGTAAGGTAGCACTTTCTCTATAATCTAAGATCACATCCACTTTCTCTTGATCTTCTCGTCTTAGCAGCATATGTCCCTCCTATACTTTGAATGAGATGGTTTCAATCATATCTCCCGTCTACCCTTTCTCCTCCAAGCTGTACAGGTGGCATTGTAGTATACACACAAAATATGCTTCTTACTTCATCTATCACCTGTATGTATTGAAGCCTAATCCAGGGCTATGCATCGCTAAAAGCTCAGTGTGTGTGCGGTCAACAAATAAACCAATTTTCTACCCCTCTCCTACAAAAATGTAGAGTACCTCTTTACCCTAGGCTGCTGCCGGTACCCGGTAGTGGGTCCCAATACTTTGCACCTGCAGTAGCTCTTCCCCCGAGTTTAATTAACCTAATTTTATACGTGCCTGTAATTAGAGACTAGATTTTATATATTTGATACAGTATTGTGTGATAGGTTAATTGGAGGTGAGAAAGGCATGATTGGACTAGGAAAATAGGCTAATATAAAAATGCAGGGGCTATCTAGATTCTACAAATATCAGGCCGTGTGGAATATGGATAGTTTTAGTTGTTTAGTAGTTCAGTCGAGTCCGACTCTCCATGACCCAATGGACACATCTTGTGTCTAGTTGTGCCAATCCAGATTTTCATGTCAAAGGTACTGGAGTAGGTTACCAGTTTCTTCTCTAGTGGACTGTGATTTGTCTGACCTCTCTGTTATGACCTGCCCATCTTGCGTGACCCTACATGGTATAGCTCACAGCTTCATTGAAGCAAACAAGCCCCTTCACCACGGCAATGTAGGGATCCATAATGCGAAGTTTAGTTGCCAAGACATAATACAAAAATACATGTTTAAAGGAAAGAAGACAGTAGTAAAAAGCATGTATATCAACTAGGGTCATGTTTTGATGCTATTTTATACCAGTGTACCCCAACTGTGACTTTTTTAAGCTAATATAACTTTTTTAAATTGTCAGTTTTGCTTTGCAGCACTGCAAAAAAATAGCCCTACATTTCCTGCGTCAGACATTGATGTTAAATTTAGTGATGCATGCATGCTTTCTCCTCCACTTGACAGCCAGGAGAAGCGCATGCGCATTCATGACGCACAACGACAAATTACTTGAATACCGGGACACGCACATGTGCATTGTTGACAGGGACAAGAGCGGGAGAGAGAGGCATGAGAGAGAGAGATAGACACACGACCTAGAGATAGAGAGACAGATACGAGAGAGCGCACAGAGAGAGACTGCATAGAGATAGAGACAGCACAGAGAGAGAGAGCACCCACAATTGAAGATAAAATCATACAATACTGTCATTTATGATGTACAAGCTACTAGTGCTTTATATAATTTGTTCATAGAACATGTGGTCATACCAACAACTGTGACCCACTGTGAAAGTCCAGGCCCAATCAGAACTACATTAGGCAATCACTGATTAATAAATAATAAAGATTTCTGTGAAATGTTGCTGAATTCTGAAATTCACAATTCAATTTGGTCTGAGATCTGTCATCCACATTTCACTCTGGTAAGTAGTTTGGGACCCTTTTTAGCCGCACTTGACTCACTCTACAGCCCAGAAAAAGAACCTGCCGGGTTCTGGATTATAAATACTTTTTGTCTGTTTCAATGTTTACGTTTTATTTTATCATAATCATAATCTCATTGCATCTTGGCTGGAGAGTTCTGCTGCCATACAGCAAAATGTATACAGAACAATTAGTGCGAATTGTGTGCAAAATATAGTTCAAAAGAAGAGCTCACTACCTATTATGAGTTTTCACAACAGTCCGCTTCATAGTATTCACTAAGATTATTGTTATATACTGAGAATTTACTCTCTATTATTACATAGCTGCTGTAGTGATAACAATTGCTCAGAAGTATTGAAATATTAAAAACACCAAATATGTTAATGTTAACTATACAGATCCACTATCATTTATGAAAAGTTGATATTCACATTTCAAAAACTAACTTTATAATTGCACTAAAATGTACACAAAAGGAAAATTATTATGTTAGCTAATTCATGTTATTAAATAAAATTGGCCACCAAATGGAGTATATATTACAGTAATAAATATTTTCATATTATTGTAATTACAGTGGGTATAAATATATATTTGCAGAAAATATAATCCACAAGATTAATAAATTTAGTGGATGGTGTCTTCGTGATATATACTTTTATTGGTCTAAGTATTTCCGTACTATAAATTCAATACATTAATTCCACCAGCTTAGGTGAAATCTCATTGCTATTTATTATAATAATCATTGTACATTATAAACCCCATCACAGTGGATTTACTGGGATTGTTCATTATTATTGTTATTTTTTATTATTATTTTTATTATCTCTATTTAATAAGCATTTTGGACCTACACAAGACTCATTCATTTTTATTTTTGAGAAAAATAAGGATTTAAATTATTTGACATGAAAAAAAATAAAGAAAGTCCACAAGTGTGCATCTCTCGGACTTCACAAATAATGATCCCATTTATAGAGAAGAGCTTTCTTCTAGCTCTGTGTTATTGTCATTACTGTCTCAAAAGAATTCTCATAACTTTAGTTTCAACTGTCTCTTGCACCATTCTACAGGGTCTACAATTATATTGCTAATCACAAGGCTAAACACAACTTTTAAATGCTTTAGCAGCATAAAATAATTTAGAAAATAAATATTCCGATATCATTATATGGAATAATAAATGTAAATATACCGCTTATAAATAAAATCCCATTGTATCAGCATTGTATTAACCTCTTTCACTGACAATGCCCTGCATAACATATTCAAGTCTATTTTTATTATTTATTACATTGGATTTCTATTGTATATATCATTTGATTTATCTTATAATTATCTGTGATATCCTCCAGAAATATATTTGTTTATTATTTAATTTGTATTTACTTGTACAGGTGTGACTAAATACCATATTTATATAAACAGTAATTCCACACACTAGTAGTAATTCTAAATGTAATCTATAGTAAGGTGCATAGCAGAATTATTTTAATTGTAAAGAAAAAAGGAAAGTCACCCACTTCACCATATACATCTATGTAAACCCAAAGGCCAAAAAGGAATAAATATAATTAGAACCAAAAATGTAAATATTTTTTTATAAATAACTTTTATTAATTTATATGTTATAAAAACGGTACAATTCTAAATATAACTTAGTGTGAGTGATGAGCATTAATATTGAGTGTAATCATGTAATTACAATCATTATTCATTCTCACGCCCCACACACAGTTTTACTTAGCCGTTTACTTGGTTTTGCTACATGAAGTAATAAAAGTTATATTTTAATTTTCTGTACCTATTAAATTGTTCCCATTTTGTTTTTTTTAATTACTTGTACATATAGGCAGAATGGTGGGGAACATTATCTTTTTCTTTATTGAGTTAAGATTGTATAAACAATAAAACATTTTTAAAGGCCTTAAAATAATATTATTTTAAGGTAAGGTGTTAATAGACGTGTCATCTGGATAGGTGCGTTAGTGTTTTACAATTACGACATGTTGCTACCAGGGCCTGGGCTTGACAAAATAAATTCCCGTTTTCTTCTTTATTGTGGTTGGCTTAATGTGGATTACGCTGGTAAATCGAAGAGGAAATACCTCGCTTACAAGATCAGCCTATTTCACCCTTTTCAAAGTTTGAGGACTTGTAAAGTATTTCATAGCTGAAAGGGTTAACATGCCATCATGTTCCATCACTGGACTTGACCTTGAATTTAAAAAAAATACAACAGCTGATACGTTAACTAATCACTGTTTTAAGACAAAAAGGTCAGGCAAAGGGTGTTCATAAACAATCTTAAGGCTTAAAGGGACTTTTTTTGTCGGATTACATTTTAAATTCCAACAAATCAGATTTAGGAGTTGCTGAAAGTGAAATTGATCCATCCTGCACGCAAACTTTCCGCGATACTTTCTTGCACTGACATCATTTAGATAGTTGGCTGTATTATCAGATTAGGAGCTATTGTACCAATCTGCTGAAAGGAAAAAGAGGCAGAAAGCTAAAAGACCAGATGAATGTGGAACCTTTTAACCTGGCTGTAGAACGTTGGGCCTGCTATGCAAATACCTTCAATCCTTTGCTAGGTTCAGTGGAAATGATTTTCTTGAATGACAGGTTTATTCAGCGTGGATTCAGCTGGTGATTAATCCTTCCTTTGATCTAGGGTATTTCACTTAACTACCAGTTACCTCGTTCTGACAAAGTGCAACTGAGATTAGCGAGATCACTAGAACTCTACCAGGCTGCGCGTTTATTCTGCATAACCTTTTAAAGCAAGGGCCAAGAATGTAATCTATTTTCAGTATTCAAAGCTGCAGAATCTTTTCTGCTAAGTTAGAAAGTCAATGGAATATGTAATGAAGTTTATTTGTGACGCCGCAATAAAAGCTCCTCCTTTGAATTTTGAAGATCGACTTTATTAAAAAAAAAAAAAGGAATTGTCACAATACAAAAAAAAAATGTGTGAAGTTGCTGACCAGATTCTATTGAAGAAAATCTCTTATTGAAGTCAATGGAAGATTTTATCCAATAATTATATGAAAGGAAGTTTCAAACTAGAGGACTAACCCTTGAAAAAAGCAGTTTATTGGCTTCGAGCATAGGTGATTTAATCTCAGTAGGTTTGTATGATATAATATTAAAGACCCAATCCTTCTATTAAACAAGGCTTTAAATGTAACAATATTTTTTTTTTATAAAAAAATTAGCGATTAAAGCTAGTAAAATTTACTTTGAATCCCAAGGCAGCTCTTCAAAACCTTTAAAATGTCTTCTCCTTATGATTACAATTATTTACAATTATTATTTGTGTGTGTGTGTACAAAAGACAGTAATAAAAAAATATACATATGAGTGAGCACTGTGCATTTTCACTAGTGTGGAGCAAATAGCAACCTTGAAATTATAGTCTAATTTCTATTTTAGAATATTGAAAGGGTTTAATTTTTCAACTATTAATGGATAATAGCTTTTTGTAAGTACCGTAGGTATTTAGCGTGTTTGTTCCCATTTAACTGGATATGATAATGCGCCAGTGTATCACCAATGATATTAAATGGCAACATCACCTGATTTAATACTTAGGGTAAACATTCCAAATAACTGAACATCTATGTAAATGGAATTATCCACCCTTTTATTAGTCATCTTTAAAAAATCTACGACTAAATTTATGACCTAAGTGAATTTTATATAAAATTAATTGATAACCCCTGCTGTAGCCTATATAAATATTACTTAGTTGCTCAACTAGCACAATTTTGGTCTAAAATAGAAAATGCCAGGCTTCAAAATCAAATAATTTTTACAGAAATATGAGAACCAACTGGCTTTGTCTGAAAATATAAACATTAAATACCCTCACAGTAAAAGTATCATTGCAAATGTATAGTTTAAAAGCACAGACTGCTCATAAACTACAAAAATAGATGTGTGGCAGTGGAAATGTACTTAGGTTATATTCTATGTATACTATACATAGAAGATTTTAAATAAATAATATTTTAAGTAAAGAAACAGAAACACTATTTTATTAGAAACTTTCATCAAAGTCCTTCAAACTATAAAAAAATCTATTTGAATTATACCAAACTACACCAACCCTGCTCATTGCTTACTCGGTTTTACTTTAGATTAAATCACTGAAACTCAAAATAGATTAATGAAGTACATCACAACTACAAAAATAATATTAATAATAATGACTGGAATAATAATTTCTTCTCATTCTAAAAAACATTTACTTAGAATTCATTACTGCCACTCTTCTGGACAAAATTCCTCTTTAATAAAAAAATAGATTTGGTTTATTCTGACAAAGCTATCTCAATATTTTTTTTTTTTTTATCATTTTAGAATGCCTCTGATTATTATCTAGTAATTTGCAAACTAAAATTATTTTTTAGAAATAGGATGCAGAAAAATGTCATGTGCGTATGTATTCACCCCCTTTGTTATGAAGCCCATAAAAAGTTCTGGTGCAACCAATTACCTTCAGAAGTCACATAATTAGTGAAAGGATTTCCACCTGTGTGCAATCTAAGTGTCACATGATCTGTCATTACATATACACACCTTTTTTTGAAAGGCCCCAGAGGCTGCAACACCTAAGCAAGAGGCACCACTAACCAAACACTGCCATGAAGACGAAGGAACTCTCCAAACAAGTAAGGAACAATGTTGTTGATAAGTACACGTCAGGGTTAGGTTATACAAAAATATCCAAATCTTTGATGATCCCCAGGAGCACCATCAAATCTATCATAACCAAATGGAAAGAACATGGCACAACAGCAAACCTGCCAAGAGAAGGCCGCCTACCAAAACTCACGGACCTGGCAAGGAGGGCATTAATCAGAGAGGCAGCACAGACACCTAAGGTAACCCTGGAGGAGCTGCAGAGTTCCACAGCAGATACTGGAGTATCTGTACATAGGACTACAATAAGCCGTACGCTCCATAGAGTTGGGCTTTATGGCAGAGTTAGAGCAGTGATTGCTGCAAAAGGTGGCTCTACAAAGTATTGACTTTATGGGGGTGAATAGTTATGCACATTGACTTTTTCTGTTATTTTGTCCTATTTGCTGTTTGCTTTACAATAAAAAAATAAAAAAAAACACCTTCAAAGTTGTGAGCATGTTCTGTAAATGAAATGATGCAAATCCTCAAACAATCCATGTTAATTCCAGGTTGTGAGGCAACAAAACAGAAAAAATGCCACTGGTGGTGAATACTTTTGCAAGGCACTGTAGATGCTAGTAAAATATAGCTTCAAATAAAAAATACTTAACATTTATTAAATACATTTCTGCAAATGATAAACTATAAATAAGTGGGCATGTAAACAACATTTTGTTAAGACTTGTTTCTCTGTGTCTCTAATTATATACCTTTCACTTATCCACTTGTTAATGCATTATGTGGCCAGAAGTCTTTGCAAATGTAAAAGCAATGTTTCATAAATTAAAACAATGGACATCTTTTGGAAATAATTAGCTGCTGATTTATATATTTATTTTTTTTATCTATTGTACTATTGTTATTTATTCTATATCTCTCTATCTTTTGTAAAATCTATATCAGTTCTTCTACCTTTCTCTCTATTTTCCACTTAACTTCAGCCTTATTTCAATAGGTAGGAACAGAACATACAGCAGATTGTTTTTTCATGATTCATATCGTAGGTAAGGGAAACAAAAAACATTAAACCCATTCAAATTCTAAAACACTTTCTTTGCCTGAATTACAAAACATTGACAAAATACATCTAAAATACATATATTACATATAGGGTGTGAGGCATATCCCACCTGGGGTGAGTCAAGGTCTGTACTAGTCATTAGCACTGGCTCACAACTTAATGGAGTCTGATATGTATTTATCTCATATCTCCCATTTAAGTTTAGTAGTTTTAATGACTCCCAATTCTAGAAAGTTTTTTTCTAATAACATATTTCTCATTATTATTGCTTTTACTTCTGTCCAACTAGAAGCTACAAGTCATTTTACTACAATTAATACCTGAAGCATAAAAGCAATAACATCCAGGGATAACATTTTCGGGAAAATATGTAGAAGTGCTATTTCCGGTAGTGGAGGAATAGGGATTTTAAGTATTGTGGACATTTGAGCGAAGCATTCTGTCCATAATTCATAGATTACTTCACATTCTCACCATATGTGGCAATGTGATCCCAGACACATATCTTCAAGTTTATCTTGTGAAACAAACCACCTGGAATAGCAAGATCTAGCATGCACTACCAGAATACGAAAGCCCTAATTTAAAACTTTTTTTTAAATCAGCCCAATTTGCCCTTTTACCGCAAGCTCATTTATATAACCATCAAGTGATTTGGGTCTCTATAAAAAAAAAAAAAAACTCCCTCATGTCACCAACTCCTGGGATATAGTAATTTGACTTCCTAAATCTTCCATCCTTTTACTACCCAACACCAGTCTTTTAACTAGGTTTACAATTAAACAGTGATCTTGGGCAGTAGACCGTCACTACCTAAAAACAAATCTTTCCCTTTAAACCCTGTCATACCTCAAATGCATTTCCCTCCAGCACAACAAAACAAACTTAGCAGACTATTGGCTTGAACTACAGACAAATCTACAAGCCCAGATCAATTTTGCCTCAAAAAGATCCCTAGCAGAAAAGGAAAAACTCAGCAAATTCCAAACTTAAATACTGTTATTGCCAAGATTTGGGAAAATATTGAAATTGAAAAATTATCAGCAAGCCTAAAAGGCTCCTTGGTTTCTTTTGAAACTAAGTGGCTTCCCTGGTTTGAACATTTCTAAAAATAAAACAGGACGCTGGAGATTTCTCTCAAAATTTTCAATAAATTACATTAAATTAAGAATTTTATTTTCTTCAAATTATTAATATATAGTCCAGCTATATAAAGACTATATATCTGCTCTACTGATGTGCCTATGTTTTCGTAGAAAAATCATGAAACTTTTTCATATTGTATAAACACTGTACCATATTGTACATTACTCTTGTCGCTCAACCTCTATTGCCTCTCCATTTTTAAAACTATTTCTTTTTGTTCCTTCCCCTTAACCCTCCCAACTTCATATATACAAATAAAAGTTAATAATAATAATAAATAATGTTTATGGTTAAATAGTTGTTATTTATTGTTTTCCTTTTGTACAAATTACTGTTAAACTGTATTATAATCAAAATAAAAAGTAAAAAAAAAGACAAGTCTACCCTAACTTATGAGACGCTAAGAGATAAATACCAACCTGCTCTATACGCACACGCCAGTTTCTGCCAAATAAAACACTTTATAACTCATCTAATAGGTAACTCAGGATACCCACATGATATATGTTTTTTCGTTTTTTGCTGAAGTACTCCCCTGACAAGCGGTTCTCTAGGCATCATTTATGACTCTTTCAACACAACCAAATTATTATTATTATTATTATTATTATCCTTTATCTATAACATGCCAACATAGGCCCCTATTTAAATCTCGGCAAATGCAATTACGAGTGCTGTAGTGGCACAGTAAATCCTACCTAGCTAAGGTTAATCACCCATCCCTAAAACTTTGCGAGAAAACTACGAGTCACTGTTACCAGTGAACTTCACAACAAAACCTAAAAGCAAGGCATAAATCTCCATTGATTTTTACACTGACAATAAATTATGAGTTACTCCACTTTGACACACAAACCCTATACTAATAAGACTTTACGGATCACTCGCAAATGCCATAACTGCAAAAAGCAGAAGAAAGATTTACGAGTACCAAAGATCACTAGCAACTGGTGTTCAAACCCTTGCTGAGTCCCCCAGAAGCATTTAAAGTGACAGTGTAGCACATAAATCAATACAAAATGACACTTCAACATTATTTGACACTTTACAATCCAATATCAACTTATGTGTTATTAAAAAAATACTCATGGGGTTAATACACAAAACCACATTGCCTAGGAACAAATGCTCTAATGCATTGCCTATAAATATATCATATTTTAAACACAAAATAAACACATCTTTATTTATTGAAGCTATAAATACCATTGTCACATCTTGTTAATATCAAAATATATTAATAAATAAAAAACAATTACTATTTATATATATCTCTAATGTTTCCTTTCCCAGCAGTTATGGCACTTGTTATGGCACTTCCCACTCATTATAATATTCATGACATTCCCATTTCCTATTGGCTCCTAGAGCCCTGTCTCATCTGTAAAGCTTGGTTTGGGTACTCCCTGCACAGAAATCTGTTGTGGCTAAGTCAGGTTTTATGGCTGTGCACTGAGTGCTCTAACCTGGGGGAGAAAAAGATTTACATAAGCGTAGAATGTAGGGAAAAAAGCTCACACAGCCAATTTACGGCAATGCCCTAGCTTAGAGCACTTTATTTACTTGAAGGCCTTATTCCTTGCTGCTATACAGGGGTTAAGTACATTGCAAACAATTGGAGAGTCCCTTCTTTGAGCTTACAATCTAGTGTACACAGTGCTTTCCCTAAAGATGCATTTTTTTGTGAGTTATTGAAGGTTTTGATGCAGTAGGAAAGTCTAGTACAGCAAGGCAAGAAGTTTCAAAGAATAGGGGCAGCGCAAGAAAAGTCATGAAGGTGGGAGCGAGAAGAGGTGATAAAAGAGCAGGAGAGAAGAAGGTCATTAGAACAAAGAGGGCGGGTGGGGTGCATTTTGCGACAAGAGCAGAGATATAAAGAGGTGCACTGTTGTCAAGGGTTTTATAAGGTAGGGTCATGATTTAAAATTTTATATTAAATTTAAATACAAATACATGACTTAATGGGAAAAATATTTAAATCTGACCATTATAAATGCTGGTTATTCGCGGATGATTTACTTTGTACTTTTACAGATCCAATTCACTCTGTTCCAACTTTAATGCAAAGGAACATACAGACAATTATCAGGCTTGAAAAATAATTTGGAAAAGACTGATGGCTTAGCTCTACAACTCTCTTCCTCTGAAACAGAGTTTCTCCATCACAATTATAAGTTTTCTGGTCTACGTCATACATTAAGTATCTTGGAATAAATATCACATCAATGCTAGCAGACCTATATAAAGCCAACTATCTTACAATATTTAAATTACTAATAACAGTTCTATGCACATGGTCTAAATACCACATCTCATGCTCTGCAAGAATGAATGCTGTTAAAATTAATATTCTGCCTAGAATGCTCTACTTGTGTCGTACACTACCTATTCCAATTATCTCCAAGGACCTGAGAAGTTTTTGGGCTAGTGGATACCAATTAGTAGCCTCGCCCTCAGATGTTCCAGATACTTCCAATGTCTTAGTTCTGATGGACTACAATGGTTGTATATTATTCTGTGTATATTCTATCTATATCTTGGGGCTGCTCTCCTTTGTTTTGATACTGTTCACAAACGTATCAAGTATGCTGATAAACTAAAAGAAGGGGGGGTGGTAGGAGAAAGCGCACCACTATCTATTGCAGATTATTCAAAATGTAAGCTATTGGATACACAATATTTGCAACTAGAATAATTGGATTCTCACCTTGAATACCCTCAAAAAATATGAGGTATATAAAAGCATTGGTGAGATTGTTCTTGTCGATCTTCTGGTGGTATGGTCATCCACTATTGTTTTTAGATGTGGACAAAAGTAATGAAGTAAATAATAATGGTACCATAGATTTAAAGAAGGACTTTATTATACACAATACTATTCCACATAAACAATGAAATAAAAAATGTGAAATAAAAAATCACTATTACGAGTAATGATAAAATTGTGGCAGAAGTAGTACACGCAAGCTAGTGTGGTTGTCAGGTACACAAATACCAGTTATATTGTGATGATTTCAAAGACAGATTTTCACATTTATCTGGCAAAGCAAACCACCAAGAATAACCAGATTGATAATTTACAAACATAAATCTAGAGGTGGTGTCTCATGGCCAAACCTCAAACTTTACTTTAAGGCAGCTCATCTAGTCTTCCTACTTATGACCCACTCTAGCCTACACCAACCAGTCTGGATCTTCATTGAAAACTACCTAATGTGTCCTTATTCTTGGGACAAAATTATCTGGTTATGGAAACCACTTACTGGCATAGTAAACCCCTTAAACCCATTCATCAAACGTTCATTATCATGCTATACATGGGCCCAAGCACATTTTTAGCTCTTTCCTAAATGTTCCCCCCTGACACCAATATTTCCACAATTCCCCAAAGGGATTAATAAGGATTCTCTACTCTGGTGGAGATCTAAAGGCCTAGATAAATTTGGATCTTGATTTATTGCTAATCCTTACATATGAACAAGTATGAGACAATTTTGGTCGCTTGAAACACTTTGTTCCTACTATAACAAGAACCTATGGAAGTCTACAAGTGAATTGGTTCACACATATCTGTAGAGAGGCTCCCCTAACCGAGGCATCCTAGGCTCATTACACAGCACTTTTAATTCCCCTTCAAAACCCCACAAAGATAAGTACATAATCAAATGGGAGACAGATTTAGCTCAACAGTGGGAACGGGATAAATGGAAAGATTCTTGGACTATTTTATCACAAGAAGAAATTTTATGAATTTTTCTATTGCTTATTTACTCACTTGCTTCTTTGTTTTCTTCTTTTTCTCTTTGTTCTCTTATTTACTGTTATATCTATTATTTTTTCTTATATTTTATGCTTTATGCTATCACATTATTCATCCTTATTGACGCTAACTTAGATAACATTATTTATAACACTTTAAAGAATAAATAAGAAAATGATAGGAGAGAATAATATTCTATCACAATGAAAATGTGAATTTTATTGGTTTAATCACAATAACACAGAGACAAATTTGTTTTGAACAATGTTTTATTGTTTTTCCCTATAAACTTCTCTTATTGTCACATATGATGTTTGTAAACCGTGACACAAATTTTCTACTAACGAAACCTGAAAGTAAAAAAAAAAATGCATTTTTGAGTACAGGAATCCATTTTGAGCCTTTTTTTGATAAATAGATAAGACTGAAATTGACTCCATACCCCTATTCCCCTCACTGGCCCAGAAGAAGGGCGTTGCATGAAAAAATGCAACAATAGCTCTCCAGAAATGTAAGCACCCCTCTCACAGGATACCTCCTCTCCTCTCTCCTCTTCCATGGATACCTCCAGAGGCTTCAGCATTATTTTATTTTTTTTTCAAATAAAAAATTAGCTGTTTTACTTTTTTCCTGTTTAATTATGCTCTTAGTCAGAGTTGAAGTTGTCAAACAAATATTTTTTTTTATTGCGCGGTGGTCCTTTAATGTGTTCCACTGATTGGCCTTTTCTGATACCTAAGAACTAAATAAACAATGCTTATATCAGGTGCAGTCAATTATGTGAAGTGCGCTTTGCGGCATGTCTGCACCTCTAGGACCTGTTTTTTAATGTGAAACATAACCCGTACAAAGGGTACGATGGACTGAATTAAATTACTGAGTGGAACGGCCGGCAAATTTAAAGATGTCTTGAACAAGAGGAAAGAAATAAACAGCTCATTTTACACATCTCTGGCAACAGAGCCTGAAAAGCAAATTGCTGTTGAAAACTTCTGTCATCGCAGAGCCCTGACCGCAATGCACTGACTGCCAGAGTCAGAACATGGAGTGACAAAGGACGCTTTGTAATAATCAAGAGTCACTTTCATTTACTGGAGTGGCTGCAAAATACTATTAGGAAGAATCTGAAATGTGTGCAAGTGTATTACCATTAACCCTTACAGGGTGTCAAAATAAAATATATAAGATTTTAATATAAAAAAAGCAAATATATTTTAGTTATAAGTGGTGAACAGACTCATAAGACAGCATATTTTTCTTCTTATCTATTCAATTTTTTAAATTTCAATGACTCTGGATCAATGGCAGAGCTAGTGAATGGTGGGCACTGGTGCAAAAAAATAAATGTTGTCCCCCACATATAATATATATATAATAGCGACTTGCCCATCAAAAATGACGGCAATACAATGTTAAGCCATGGCAATGCTGTTTGACACACAATGTAAGGCTTTTACTCCTCTGTGGACCTTCGGCACTCATTGTGAGCCCCGTGCTAAGCGCCTTCGGGCCCCACAGGGCTCGCAATGAGCGCCTTTGGCGCTCATTGTGAGCCTATCCCCTTGTGTACTTCAATTGTCCGGCTTTGCCACCATCACCTTTGGCGGTCATCGCGAAGACAGATATATAAGTACAGTGTAAAATGTGAAAAAAATGTGAGTACAGTGAATTAATAAAGTAATATGAATTAATAAATAAATATACTTTACCTATTTATATTTAATATGCAGCAATCAATATCCTGAAGAGCTAACAATCTATTTGGATTTTCCTGCATCTGTACAGTTGGAGTGTTGATCATGTGAGGAGAAAGTGTCAGGAATGTGGCAAGTGTGCAGTGTAAATAGGCTGCGTGCGCGAGGCTAAACAGTTTGTTTAGGCGGGTGAAGCAGCATTTTAGAATCCTAATGTTATGAGTTGTAAGTTAGGCTTTTTTTTTCTATGTGTTACTTGGCTCGCAAGCATTTTGCGTCTGTTGTAATGGTATATTTTCTATGTGCTATGTTCCTGGGTAACTCGTACGTGCCTAGCAGGGATTTTCACGGTTCTGTGTCCTTTAGCCTCGTTTTCATTTTTTTCGCCCGACATTTTTCTTCTCGCTTAGCCGATTTTCAAGTGGCGAAACTTCTTAAATGCTACTTAAATTTGCATGCAATCTCATTCCCAGACGTCCTGGCTGTCCCACCGTGCTGTGTGTGATGTTTGTTTTATGTGTTTTTTTTGTTGTTGTGGTGTTTGTGGATGTGCACGGTTCGGCCGTTAACTTCATATTTTTGCGACCTTTTTTTTTCTTCTCTAACTTCCGTTGGTCATAATTGTTGTTTGTAAAAGTCATACGTCCTTGTCGGTGTTTTCTGCACTCCGGGTCATGTAGCCTCGTTTTAATTTTTTCCGGCCGACATTTTTTTCTCTCGATTAGTCTATTTTTAAGTGCAGAAACTCCTTAAATTCTACTTCAATAAGCGTGTAACCTCACCCCCAGATGGCACCAAAGGTGCTCAGCGCAAGCCTCACAATGAGCGCCGAAGGTCTTCACAGTACAAAATGGTTTCAGGTATGTCTCAAACAGCATTCCCATGGCTTCAAATTTTATTGCCCCATCATTTTTGACGGGCAAGGCGCTAGTATAATATAATAGTTAAAATTAAAATACTTTATTATCAACTCTGTTTTATAAATACAGGACCTTAGTGGGCTTTCTATACACCTATTTATGGGAATTACAATTACATCATAGTTGGAGCATACGACTGTGCAAATATTAATGCTTTTTGATGTTATTATCCTTTATTTTCAATGTGCCAACATATTCCTTAGTGTTATACAGGGTTTAAATACAGGTGGTCCCTGAGTTACAGATGACCTGACTTACAGACAACCTGTGCTTAAGAATAGGCTCCCAAAGCTTTTTGAGTGAGTTTGTTTTCATGTTCTGTTTGTTTGAATTAAAAAAAATAGCACAATAGTTTCTGTAACTTATTATTACAGTACGGGAGTATTATTATTATTACAGTATGACACTGTATTATTATCACCACATATATGACAATATAGTATTTTTGTTTTTATTATTATTCATCTGGGATCCATGTTACAAACAAATCCGTTTTAAAGATGATCTCTGAAACATATATCGTCCGTAACCCTGGGGCCACCTGTCCAAGGCAAAAAACTATTTCAACACATTGCATAAGAATGGAGGGCCCTGTTTTGAACTTGTTACCAGAGCACTTTACTTGGATGAAATGAATTAAAGAATGTTGTAAATAGATTTTTAACCATAACTTTGAAATAAGCTGCAATAATAATGGCTGTATTTCAGAGTAATGTAATACTCTGCATATCTCTTAAGATCCCTAGGAGTTAAGTGCCTCTTTTTTTTTTTTTACAAAACCCTTTGTTCCTCCCAGAGCCTCAAATGTCCCTCCTTTTTTAAATATGTTTTTATTGTAATAGAAAAATACAAATAATCAACCAATATAGAAGTTTCCTTGTTCATCAATGTAAATATGCATCAATATAGACGTTTCCTTGTTCATTTATCCATTTGTCATATCTTTAGCAGTGATAAATCAAAAACAAATATAAGTATCATGTGTAGTAATAATATATTTCTATATCTATTTTTCTTTCTGTCTCATATAAGTCAGTTAAATATCTTTAATATTTTATCTGAGTGAACCCTCAAAACTAGATGAATAAAAAAAAAATAGGATAGGGGAATAATTTAAGAAGTTATTTTGTGATCTTGAAAAAAATCTCTTTTCAAAGTTAGTTAGGCTCTATGTTATAATTCTATTTATTCCAGTCTATTTTCAGGGTCCATATGCCGCAGCAAGATGCCAATTTTCCAAAGTTCTCGTCTATAAATGCAGACATTGTGTGTATATATTGAAGTTTCCTTTTTATTTTTTCTATTCTGGGTTTATATGGTTTCCAGTTTTTAGTTATGACATTTCTAGTAGCTAAGAATATTTGATTTATTAGGAGTTGTGTGTCTTTGGATACATTTGATATTAGTAGGTCTGATAATCCCTCTTCTGGTTTTCTATGGAAAGGGAATCTGATGATTGTTTCTAATATTGAATATGTTTCCTTCCATAATTGTGATATTTAGGACATTCCCCATATTTCAGGGTACCAGCTTCATCTTTTGAAGAGTCAGTTCCACATTTAATGAACAAACCCATCATTCTAGTTTATCCCTCGTTCTCTAGTATCAAGTTTTATGCTCCAAGAAAGTAAGCTTTTTGAATTGTGTCTGTTCTGTAGTATAGATAATCAGATACATATCTAATACCTGGACACTTTCCTCAAGATGCTGCCTTTGTTAGTGAATGAAATATATGCATCCGTCTTTGGCATCTTGAAATGTTCTGAGCTATGCCTGGGACTTATTTGTTTTTTAGTAGTTGTATGGAATACTTTGAAGACAGGAGTAAATTATTAATAAACGTTCTCTGCATTCGCAGCCATTGCGCATGCTTACGGAACTCAAATAAAACTGACATTTCATTTAACACAACACACAGCAAATTGTTCTTCAAAACACACAAGAATATATACATTTTTCTCTACGCCTTATCTTTAAGTTATTAGCACTTAATAAATGTTCTGCCCACTAAGACAAGCTGCTAATGAAAAGAATCATACATTACATTACTTTTATAAGCCTGTGCATATTCCCATATTAAATGATACGCTATTTTGTGCTTTTTAATTTTCAATATTTTCTAACATTTTCATTTCACTTATTTTTAGCTCTTTACGCTCAGATGTATTGAAGCTGATATAATTACACCTTTTAATTCACAAAAGACATGTATTTGCCTATTTGTGAGAAAGCTTTCTCATGCTGGCATGCTGTTGCTGTGACAATCTTCTTTAAATGCACAGCGGGTAAAATAATGTATATTGCACAGCTACCCTAACAAATGACTGATAATTTAACCAGTGAGGTAAAACGCACAATAACCATAATAATAATAATAATTTCCCTGCTTGTGTATGGCTGATGGCAGAACTCAAATATACCATTCAGAATTCAGCCCTTTGGAAATTACTGGTTGGAAAAGCCAGACGAGACAGCCCCAAGGAACAGAAGTACTGAGATAATGCAAATTCTAGACGTGAGACCGCCAATCTCTCTACTTTAGCAATCACAGTCTCTTTGGTTTAATGCAGAGTTCAGTGATGTCTGGATTTTCCTCCCAATGTTCACTTCCATTAGACATCAGCCATAACGATAATGGCTTGTTGCAGACATAACCAAGTGGATTGACCCTGTGGTTGCCAGATTGGAATATAGAATTTGCCAGCAAATGAGAATTGATTAGCGCCAGTATTTTGCCCATTCTCCTATTTGCCTAAAATGTTCCATGGAAAAGAATAGCCAACTAATATGTTCCTTTTTAGCTCCAGTAACAGTTCAAGGGACACTAAAGTATAACATTTAAATTATGGCATGGTGCCTTATAGGGATAATGTTGCCCACATTTATGCATTTAAAAGAGAATGTTTTATACACTGAAAGAAAAGTTGTTTTGTGTATGAAAAATAAAAGATTAAACATTAAGCCTCTAGTAATATTAAATTAGCCCTGTAGTTTTTAAAACATGCCATGGCCTTTTAAATGTAGAAGTATCTGGCATAATTAAAACTATTTTCAATAAGTTATATAAATGTATGAGCTACTACTATTGTTTTCATTTCTCTCTGCTTACCTCTATATGGCTGCCATGTTAACCTCTCTACCTCCTCCCATTCCCGAAAGCATAAGATTGTGTGAAGTGAGTGAACCATCTGTGAGTCTTCATATTGCATCTTCAGAAGAAACATAACACACCCA
This sequence comes from Discoglossus pictus, assembly GCA_027410445.1. Taxonomy (NCBI): domain Eukaryota; kingdom Metazoa; phylum Chordata; class Amphibia; order Anura; family Alytidae; genus Discoglossus; species Discoglossus pictus. The sequence continues at coordinate 179,392,555 of CM050168.1, read as the reverse complement.
GCAGCTTCCTACTGGTCCACACAATCATGCCCCAGAGATCAATTGGAAACCAATGGCTGTGTTATAGTTTCATATATGCAAAGTGGAGAATTACAGATTGCGGCTGTAAAGGAGTTTTTGAGGGAGTGAAGCCAACATGGAAAACCAGTAGAAGGAGCTGATGGAAATAAAAAAATAACAGTAACTCATAACTGTGTAAAAGGGGGGAAATCAATATACTTTTAAAACTTGTTTTACTACTGCAGTATTCCTTTAAATTAGGAAGATTAACACCAAAGCAGCATGGAAATAGAGGAAGGTTGATTTGTTTGATCCACATTAACCAGACGTGTGTGTGTCTTTGGAAGAAGGCCTAACCAGTGCTCACAGTGAGTATTGTATCTGTGTTAGCTAGTTTGATATTAAAAATATGGTAACAGCCCTGTAGTGTAAAGAAGCACTGGCTGAAAACTTTCTACCCACATGGAACCTTTTTATCAATTCTTTCAGCTAAGAAATGAAGACACTTAATAATACTGTATATACTCGAGTATAAGCTGACCCGAGTATAAGCCAAGGCACCTATTTTACCACAAAATACTGGGAAAACGTAGTTACTTGAGTATAAGCCGAGGGTGGGAAATGTGCTGCCCCCTGTGTCCCTCTTGTGCCCTCTGTGTCCCCCTCTTGTGTGCCCTCTGTGCCCCTTTCTTGTGTCCCCCCTCTCTCTCCCTTGTGTCCCTTCCCCCTCTCCCTCCCCTGTGTCTCTTCGTCTCCTCTACCTCCCCTGTGTCTCTTCCCCCTCCCCTGTGTCTCTTTCCCCCCTCTCCCTCCCCTGTGTCTTTTCTTCCCTCTCCCTCGTGTCTCTTTCCCTCCCCTTCCCTTATCATCCTCCTTACTCATCCTCTCTCCTCAACCTCCCTCCTCATCCTCCCTCCTCAAACCCCATCCTCATCCTCCCTCCTCATCCTCCCTCCTCAACCTCCCTCCTCAACCTCCCTCCTCATCCTCCCTCCTCATCCTCCCTCCTCAACCCCCCTCCTCATCCTCAAACCCCCTCCTCAAACCCCCTCCTCATCCTCCCTCCTCAACCACCCTCCTCAACCCCCCTCCTCATCCTCCCTCCTTAACCCCCCTCCTCATCCTCAATCCCCCTCCTCAACCTTAACCCCCCTCCTCATCCCCTCTTTTTTCAACCCCCTCCTTATCCTCTCTCCTCAACCCCTCTCCTCATCCTCCCTCCTCATCCTCCCTCCTCAACCCCCCCTCCTCAACCTCAAACCCCCTCCTCAACCTTAACCCCCCTCTTCATTCTCCCTCCTCAACCCCCTCCTTATCCTCTCTCCTCAACCCCCTCCTCATCCTCACTTCTCAGTCCCCCTCATCAACCGCCCTTCTCATCCTCAACCCCCCTCCTCATCCTCCCTCCTCAACCTCCTACTCATCCTCAACCCCCCTCCTCAACCCTCATCCTCCCTCCTCAACCTCCCTCCTCAATGCCCCTCCTCATCCTCAAACCCCCTCCTCAACCCCCCTCCTCATCCCCCCTCCTCAACCCGCCTCCTCAACCCCCTCCTCATTCTCCCTCCTCATCCTCAATCCCCCTCCTCAACCTTAACCCCCCTCCTCATCCTCCCTCCTCAACCCCCCTCCTTATCCTCTCTCCTCAACCCCCCTCCTCATCCTCCCTCATCAACCTCCCTCCTCAACCTCCTCCTCATCCTCAACCCCCCTCCTCAACCCTCATCCTCCCTCCTCAACCCCCTCCTCATACTGTCTCCTTATCACTTTACCCCTCTCTAATTACCTCCCCCTCTCCCTTTCCCCTCTCTTACCTTCCATCAGCTACTCCTCCGCTCCTCCGCGCATCTTCCGGCTGTGTTGGGGCCGGGTATATGATAATGATGTGATGTGCGCACGAGGAGGGAGGAGTAAACCTGACCATAAAATCAGCAGTACATATTTGGACAATATTAATTATACCAGTGTTGGGTAAGAATAAATGGGGATCAGGATAACGGAGTAATGAGATACTTGATATTAACTGTATATATTTTCAGAGGCATAAAGTATCATTGCCAGTTAAATGTTACAACTTTCATACTCCTTTTTGTTGACAAGCTGTTAGTAAAAGTATATTTGTTTGTTAGACATATACTACACTATCAACAAAAGTCTGCATAGTTAGAACTATGGTACTCCCAGTAGTAACCTATGGATGTGAGGGCTGGACTATAAAGAAGGCTGGGCGCTGAGGAATTGACGCTGTTGAATTGTGGTGTTGGAGGAAACTGCTTAGAGTCCCTTGGACTAAAAGAAGATCCATTCAATCAATACTTCAGGAAATCAAGACAAACTGTTCACTGGAAGGTATGATTATAAGGCAAAAAGTTCAAATATTTTGGCCATATTTTGAGAAGACAGGATTTCATAGAGAAGGCTCTGATGCTGGGAAAGATTGAAAGTACACAAAGAGGGGGCAACAGAAGCGAAGATGGATAGATGAGGTAATTGAAGCAATGAACATGAGTTTAAGGGAGCTCAGAGGGTCAGTGGCTGACAGATGTGCCTGGCGTGCAGACATGTAGTATTGTATTTGCATTTAATTACTCACTATCATTAATATTGTATTTTTGTCTTTTATAGTATTATGATCTTGAGCAAATACAGTAGACTCTCAGTTAACCGGAACTCAAACAACCAGAAAAGAAAATTGAATACTGTAATTTAAATGCAAAATAAAATTTACAGGGCTCAACAAATGCCAGGAGCCAGGTTGTCAGCCACAAAATGCTTACAGGTACCTAGATCTCATCCATTGTATGTCTCTGCAATTCAATGTTACCTGTAAGCAGACAGGCATGGATGACTGATCAAGTGCAGTGTTGGCGTTACATTCCCCAGGTTCAGCACCACACCCTCCAACCGAAAGTACCTGTGTGTAAGTGAAGAGTGAAAGCTGCTGCTGCTACTAGTAGAGCCCTCACTGACAAATATACTTAGCAGAGCAACCTATGTGTAGCTAATCTAGGCCTTTTTTATTAGTAACTCTCAAGCAACCAGAAACTACATTCATCCGGCATGATGTTTACTTGTGATGTATGTTGTGTCACGGCTTATTAAAAGAAGAGCTTAATAACATATGCTTGTGGATGTACAATAGATTACCATGCCCCCGCCACAATGTATGATATAACAGGCAAGTAAAGAAGGTTTCACTACATTGTAAGTTCTGCACACTAGTGGCCACTCATTTTTCAAACAAAATAAAAAAAATATTTTGTAATCTTTAAACTATGATCTTTTTTCCAGTATATTTCTTTACTGTGAAGCACAACCCATCTTGAGAAGTAAATAACACACAAATACTTTATAGAAATATATACCCACCCAACTCCTTCTTATATATATATATTTGTAGTCGGATTCCTCTCCCCAAGAAGAGAGGTGTTGCCAGAAGCAACAGAATCTTGGGCTAAATGAAAAAAAAATGCTAAAGTCAGAGGAGAGGGCGTGGATGACATAAAAAATTGTGTGCAGGTAAGTGAGTGATTATAAAGTGAGTGGGGTGGAGAGGGACCTTTCCACAATTTATGGTTCTCACCTGGATATTTGTTGTTTCATCCCTGTCTCCAAGTAACTTGAGCTATGGACAGAAGATATGGAATCTTGGTCTGCTATGGGCCACATTAAATTCCAAGCCCGTAGCAGCACAAGCAGCTTGAAATTTGGCTGAGTTACAGAGCGATTAAATTAGCCAAGCCCGTAACAGACGTGGCCGACATCAAAACCCGCCAACCATTCTTGTGCACGTTGCATGTGGGGCCGTGAACATGATCGATTAGTCAAATCCATAGTTACGGGTTTAGACAGAGCCAATGGTAAAAGAGATTGTCATCATTACGTCACTGAAAAATGGAGGTTAGATTTCAATCCCTTATGGGTTTAAAGTATGAGTTACGATCGGACCCACATTCCAGAAATAATGAAATATTGATAAATCCGTAAATATGATGTTCAAGTCCATGCGAGTTCCATTATATGTATTAACACATTGAATGCCGGGATCTATATACACGTAAAATAAACAGAAAAAAATGGATTTTATATTGCAGATTTGCAAGCTTTAGAATGTTGTGCTATTCATTTTAATACCTAACATCACTTTCCCTTTAATTTAAAATACAGTAGTGTGTGTATATTTGCATGTACAGTCCTACAAAGGCTATGGAAGTTCAGAGTGTAATCAGAGGAGAGACTTTATAGTGAGTGATGGAAGTTTGGAACAGTTTCCAAGCACATTGGTATGTTTGCTTTGAGTTGTCAGCTAGAGCGTTAGGATTGGTCAATCTGGCTCGCCATAGAATTGGTTCTAGATTGCAGCAGTGAGCAGGTACTCTGTACAGTTTATGATGGTGAACCCTGCTGGGTGTGATGATGGCTCCTGCTGAGAAAATGAGGATGAGTAAGGAATGACTGACTGTAGGTACATATGCAAATGGTAGTTGAGAGTTAGGGAATGGAGAGCTAGCTTCCTGAGAAGGGACATGGTAGTAGGGTCCGCTGATCTTGTGTGTGTTAGGATGTGCTGGGCTGTTTTGTCATTGGTGATGCAATAGATGGGTAGATTGCTCCAAGTGGAACCCCAGGAGAGAGTCGCCAGCATGACTGGGTATATGTGTAGAACTCTGAATTTCTGACAGTGGCAGGCTAAGGTATGCCTTAATTGGTTAACTCCTGGATCAGTTGTGGGACTATACATAGTCGAAGTGAGGAATGGCTGTTCACCATAGACAAGCTCTCCCAGGGGATGAAGCAGAGTGGGATGGTACACTCTCGGCATTAGAGAGGTTGAGATCAGCCATGAGATAATTAGTAATGTCTGAAAAGAAATTCAGCCTCATTCAATTGCCAGCTCGCAGCTCACAAGCAGAGGGTCTGATGTCTCCGAGTGAGCAGTGAGCTGCGTTTCCCCTCTGTTTCCGAGGCTATTCAATTAGCTACGGCTAATAATGCTGCCCGACATCTGATTTCGGAAACTCATGTTTCCGACGTAAGCAGAGCTGTGCTTGCTAGTGCAAGGTCGCAGGTATTGCTCACTATCAGCCAATGGGAGTTGAGAACGTCATGATTGATGGTCCTCAAAGCTGCGAGAGCTCTCGCAGCCTCCCAATATGTATCCCTGCTACAGGGGATCTCGATCGGCCCCCTGCAGTGTCCCCACATTAACCCCTTGCTGAGGGGGTCACGATCGGGACACCCACTGCATTTAAAAAGTTGAAATTCCCTGCCGCGGCACACAAATAGTTAAGGCCGGCAGCGGGGGTACTGTAAGTACCCCCACCGGCACCTAAAATTAACCTCCCAAATTCTGGGGGTCCCCTTGGACATTATGCCTTGCATCGGGGGTCCCAATCGGACCAGATTGAGACCCCTGCTGCATTTAAAATTAAAATCTCCCGCCTTTCGGGGCCTTAATGGACCTGTGCTAAATAAAATCAAAATTAACTCTATCACTCATGGGGCTCTATACAGAGTTCTGTGAGCTCTTAATTAACCCCATCACTTATGGGGGTCTATACAGACCCCCATAAGCCTCTATTTAAATCTATCATACATGGGGCTCTGCTTAACCCTATCACTGATGGGGCTCTATACAGAGTTCCATGACCTCTTAATTAACCCATCACTTATGGGGGTCTATACTGACCCCCATAAGCCTCTATTTAACCCTATCAATCCAATAGGGGTCTATATAGACCCTTAAAGGACACTAATTAACCCCTATAATAACACAATAAGTGCCATGAGGGTCCTCCAGGACCCTCATGACACAAAGTCTAAGCATTACATTATTAACCCTAACTATACCCCATTAACCCAACCCTTGGCGTATTTAACCCTAACTGTAACTATTTAACCCTTTCTGGACCCAATAACCCTAACAGTAACTACTGAACCCGAACCCTATTTACTTAACCCTAACTGGGCCTATTTAGCCCTAACTGGGCCTATTTAACCCTTACAGGGCCTAATAACCCTATATAGGCCTATTAACCCTAACTAGGCCTATTTAACCCTAACTAGGCCTATTTAACCCTAACTGGACCCAATAACCCTATCTAGGCCTATTTGACCCTAACAGTGCCTATCTACCCCTAACTGGGTTTATCTAACCCTAACTGGACCCAATAACCATATCTAGGCCAATTTAACCTTAACAGTGCCTATCTAACCCTAACTGGGCCTATCTAACCTAATTGGGCCTATGTAACCCTAACTGGGCCTATTTTATCCCCAATGTGCCCAGTAAACCCCTATACTATAAACTCCCTCCTACCCTACCCTATTAACACATACACTACCTACCCAACACTAATTAAAAAAAATAAAAAACACATAATTACTGAAAATAAAAAACCCACCTAATTACTGAAAATTATTATTATTATTATTATAATAGTTTATTTATAACGCGCCAACATATTCCGTAGCGCTGTACATAAATTAGGTTCAGACAATGATAAACACAGATTAACACTTACCAAAGGAAGGACGGCCCTGTCTTTGAGCTAGGAATCCAATGTCCATGGTGAATTCCCAAAGTACTTAGGATAGAAACTCGCAGACTTACAATCTAAGGGATAGTGAGTGGTAAAAGAGGGAGAGAGAGGTGATAAGTGTGTTAGGGTGGAAGGTGATACGCTTTTTTAAAGAGATGTGTTTTAAGTGAGGTTATAATTGTTTTGAGGCAAGAGGATAATCTGGTGGAGCGAGGCAAGGAGTTCCAGAGACTAGGGGCAGCACGAGAAAAGTCCTGGAGGTGGGAGTGAGAGGAGGTGACAAGAGTTGTAGAAAGAAGGTCATTAGCAGAACGAAGAGGGCAGGTGGGGGAGTATTTGGAGATGAGAGCAGAGATGTAAGGGAGAGTATTATTGTTGAGGGCTTTGTAAGTTAGGGTCATGATTTTAAATGTTATTCTTGAGGCTAAGGGAAGTCAGTGAAGTAATTGACAGAGAGGTGATGCCGACACTGAACGTTGTGTATGGAAGATGAGTCTTGTAGAGGCATTCATAATGGATTGAAGTGGAGACAGTCGGGTGGTAGGTAGGCCAACAAGAAGCAAGTTGCAGTAGTCTAGTCGAGAGATGATGAGAGAGTGTATAAGGATTTTAGTTGTGTTTTGTGTAAGATAGTGACAAATTCTGGAGATGTTTTTTAGATGGAGAAGACAAGATTTAGTTAGTGATTGTATGTGAGGGATGAAAGACAGAGCGGGGTCCAGTAGAACTCCAAGACAACGGGCTTGGGAGGAGGGGGTGGTGATGTCTTTGTTGACAGTAAAAGAGATATGAGGAATTGACGCTGTGGGAGAGGGAGGGAAAATTAGGAGTTCAGTTTTAGACATGTTGAGTTTAAGATGGTGGGTGGACATCCAAGAGGATATACTAGAGAGGCAGTTGGAGACGTGTGTTAGAAGAGAGGGGGACAGATCTGGTGCAGAGAGGTAGATTTGGGTGTCATCTGCATAGAGATGATAATGAAGCCCAAAAGAGTTTATGAGGGTACCAAGGGAGGAAGTGTAGATGGAGAAGAGGAGGGGGACAAGGACACAACCTTGGGGTTCCTAAAACAGACTGTGGGTAAGAAGAAGAAGAGGTGTCAGAGAAGGAGATACTGAATGATCGATTTTGTAGGTATGATGAGAACCATGCGAGAGCAGTGTCTCGAACACTGAGGGAGAAGTGTATATGGAGTAGAAGTGGATGGTCGACTGTGTCAAAGGCAGCAGAGAGATCTAGAAGAAGAAAAATTGAGAAGTGACCTTTTGACTTGGCGGTAAGCCGGTCATTGGTGACTTTAGTAAGAGCTGTCTCAGTGGAGTGTTGGGGCCGAAAGCCGGTTTGGAAGGTGTCAAGAAGGGAGTTAGAGGAAATAAAGCAGGTAAGGCGGTTATAGACGAGCCGCTCCAGCAGTTTGGAAGCCAGGGGAAGCAGAGAGATAGGGCGGTAGTTAGATGCAACGTCAGTGTCAGATGAGGGTTTTTTGAGGGTGGGTATAACTATGGCATGTTTTTAGAGAAGACAGAAACATGCCAGTAGTAAGGGAGAGGTTGAAAATATGTGTGAGAGCTGGGATTAGTGTGGTAGAGAGGGGAGATATGAGCTGAGATGGAATAGGATCCGGAGGACAGATAGTGAGGCGAGTGGAAGATAGCAGTTTGGAGACTGCCTCCACCGTAGCCAGATTAAGGCAGTTCAAAGTGGCAGTGGAATTGGGGAAGGGAGAAGACTGGGTGTTGTTGGTTAGTTGAGAGGGTGGAGTATGTAAACCACTATGAGATAAGAGTTCATTGTGGATGTTTTGAATTTTATGAATACAATCATTGGCAAAGTCTTCAGCTGTGAGAGAGGAAGGGATGGGAGGAGGTGGTGGGCGGAGAAGAGTATTGAAAGTGGAAAACAGACGCTTGGGGTTAGAGGACAGAGTTGATATTAGTGTTGTAAAGTACTGCTGTTTGGCAAGGTTAAGGGCAGAGGAATAGGAGCGTAACATAAATTTGTAGTGGAGAAAATCTGCTGAAGTGCGTGATTTCCTCCATAGTTGTTCAGCAGTGCGTGAGCACCACTGGATGTATCGTGTTTGTGTAATGTGCCATGGTTGTCGATGAGAGCGAGGGCATCTGCGTGTAGATATGGGGGCCAGAGTGTCAAGGGTGGAAGAGAGAGTAGAATTGTAGAGTGAGGTGGCAGTGTCAGGGCAGTTGAGGTTGGTGATGGGGCTGAGAAGGGGTTGGATAATAGTGGAGAAAATAATAAAATACATTACTGAAAACAAAAAACAGAACACTATAAAAAATAAAAAAAGAACACTACATAAAATAAAGAATCCACATTACTGAAAATAAAAAAAAACTATTTACAAAAAATAATAAAACCTAATTTACAAAAAATTAAAACACCCCACCACTACAGAAATAAAAAATAATTACTTACTAAAAAAGGAAAATACATACACATATAAACAACATTACACATATAAATAACATCACAATACAGCAATATATACAGTTCAAATATCCCCATTAGCCCCTTTTTAAACCTGACTACATACTATAACCCCTATCTAAATACAGTATTAACCTATCCACATACATTAACACCTATCTAATGACACCTACCTACACATATTAAAACCTTAAATTTAACCTACATAGAATAAAGAGGACCACGTACCTTGCCCAGATGTCCCTTCAGCGATGATGGTGTTCCTGCTGCAGGTCTCACCCCTAGAAAAAAAAGAAACATAAAATTAGTACAAAATCAAACACTACATAACATTCTAAACATTCTAAACATTAAAGTTACCTTTCCACCATGTCCCTGTCCTTTCTGTAGTCTTCTCCGTCTGGGCCCCTGAAAGAAAAGAAACATCACATTAGTCAAAGAATAAACACAAACATAATAAACTAAACATTATAAATATTAAACTTACCTTTTTGCAATACCCCCATCCTTGTCCTCTTCTACCCCTGGTGGGCCTTTGAAAAAAAACACTGCTCTAAAAAAAAAACAAGAAATTAACTAACGGAGCTCTTCCATGGAGGAGCTCCCAGACACTAATGGGGCTTCAAGCGCTTCTTCCAGTAACAAAATGGCAATGGCGCCTTCTGCTTGGCTGAAAATGCTGTCAATCAAATTTTAGCAAATCAGAAGGTGCGTGGGGTGTATCCCATTCTGATTGGCTGAAGGCAATAGTGCCTTCTGATTGGTTTAAAAAAGATTGACAGGTCCATTAGCCAATCAGAACGGGATATAGGGGTTTATCCCATTCTGATTGGCTCACACCATGGCGACTTCTGCCATTTTGTTACCTGAAGAAGTGCTTGAAGCCTCATTAGCGTCGGGGAGCTCCTCCAGGTAGGAGCTCTGTATTTTTTTTAAGCTGCTATTTTTTTCAAGGGTCCAGCCTGGGAAGAAGAGAAGAAGGACGGAACCATTGCAAAAAGATATGTTTAATATTTATAATGTTTAGTTTATTATGTTTGTGCTTATTCTTTGACTAATGTGATGTTTCTTTTCTTCCAGGGGCCCAGCCGGAGAAGACTACAGGAAGAACGGGGACATTGCGAAAAGGAACGTTTAATATTTAGAATGTTTATAATGTTACTGGTGACTTTTTAAAACTTGGAGCCATGGTAATGCTGTTTGCCACACAATGCGAGGCTATGGCCCCTCTTCGCACCTTCGGCGTTCATCGCGAGCATATCCCCCCCCCTGTGTAGTTTAGGGGCCTTGCAATGAGTGTTACTGCCTTGAGTTAAATGTTACTGCCTTGAGTTAACTGTTACTGCCTTGGGTTAAATGTTACTGTCTTTGGTTAAGTGTTACTGGCTTCAGGCTCCTTTTTCCTGCCTTTGGCCTCGTTTTCATCCTGTTACGTTTTTTCGCCCGCCATTTTCTTTCTTAGGCAATTTTCGATTGTGTAAAAATGCCAAATATGGTTCAAATTAACTTGCAACCTCACTTACAGGTTCCCTTACTCTCCCCGTATCCTGTGTGTGAATGTGTAAGTTAATTTGAGGCCTATTTGGTTTTTTTTTGCAGGCTTTTCCAGTTCGGTGGTTCGGCTGTTCAAGTCGTATTTTTGTGAGCCCCACAGTCCATCTACGTGCTTCGTAAGTCATACAGACCTTAATTTTGCGTCCGTCGCTAAGTCAAGGGGCCTCGCGTTGATGCCTCATTGCAGCTAAGTCCCGTGTGTCTCGGGATGAGCACCAGCTAAGTCCTGAGTGTCCACCCCTGCAATGAGCCTTCTGAGCTCATTGCAGCCTAAGTCCCGCGTGCTTCAACTGCTCGCCTCGCTTAGTGCAGCTCACAGTGCAATGAGCGCCTTTTTTCGCTCATTGCAGCCTAAGTCCTGTGTGCCTCAACTGCTCGCTTCGCAAGGCTCGCGGTCGACAGCTAGCCTTGCTTTGCGAGGCTCACAGTTGCGGCCCTATGGGCCCTATGGCCCGCAAACGTCTCCCCTTGTTTTGCGAGGCTCGTAAAGTGTGATGACAACTCGCAGTACGACAACTATATCGGTGATGTAGTGTTTAATTTTGTACTAGTTTATTTTTTTCCTAGGGGTGAGACCTGTGGCAGGAACACCGCCATCGCTGAAGGGACATCTAGGCAAGATAAGTGGTCTTATTTTATTTTAGGTTGGATTTAGGGTTTTAATATATGTAGTTAGGTGAATACTGTATTTAGATAGGGGTTAATGTTTGTAGTTAGGTTTAGATAGGGGTTAATGTATGTAGACAGGGTTTAATGTAATTAGATAGGGGTTATTGTATGTAGTTAGGTTTAGATAGGGTTAATGTATGTAGATCGGGTTTAATGTATTTAGATAGGGTTTAATGTATTTAGATAGGGGTTAATGTATGTAGTTAGGTTAACACTGTATTTAGATATGGGTTAATGTATATAGATAGGTTTAGATGGAGTTAATGTATGTAGATAGGGTTTAATGTATTTAGATAGGGGTTAATGTATGTAGTTAGGTTAATACTGTATGTAGATAGGGGTTAATAGTATGTAATTAGGGGGATATTTGAACTGTATATATTGATGTATTGTAATGTTATGTTTATATGTGCATGTATTTTCCTTTTTAGGTGAGTAATTCTTTTTTTATTTTCAGTAAAGTGGGTTATTTAATTTTATTTATTTTTATTATATGTACTGTTGTTTTTTATTTTCTATAGTGTTCTGTTTTTTATTTCCAGTAATGTATTTTATTATTTTCAGTAATTAGGTGTTTTTGTTATTTTCAGTAATAATGTGTTTTTTTTTACTTTTTGTAATTAGTGTTGGGTAGGTGGTGTATGTGTTAACAAGTTAGGATTAGATAGGCCCAGTTAGGGCTAGATAGGCACGCTTAGGGTTAAATAGGCCTACATAGGGTTACTGGGTCCAGTTAGGGTTAGATAGGCCCAGTTAGGGTTAGATAGGCACTGTTAGGGTTAAATAGTCCTAGATAGGGTTATTAGGTCCAGTAAAGGTTAGATAGGCCCATAAGTGATGGGGTTAATTAAGGGCTCATGGAGCTCTGTATAGAGCCCCATGGATGATAGGGTTAAATAGAGGCTCATGGGGCTCTGTATAGAGCCCCATAAGTGATGGGGTTAATTAAGGGCTCATGGGGCTCTTAAATATACTCGCGCATGCTAAAGCCAGGGAAGTGCCCATATTGGTCCTGTCATTAGACGCGGAAAAGGCGTTTGACATCATGTTTGGGTCAATTGGGTATTTCTAGAGGCCATCCTGGTGAAATTCGGGTTGGGAGACTTTGCCCTGAAGGCAGTTAAAGCGCTTTATGGGGAAACAAAGACGCACATAGTCAATCCTGATTTTGAATCAGTATCTTTTAGTATAAGCAATGGCACGCACCAGGGCTGTCCCCTATCCCTGCTCCTATTTATCCTGTTTCTGGAACCACTGGCAATACGTATAAGGGAAGAGGCGGATATCAGTGGAGTCAGAATAGGGAAACATGAGTTTAAACTATTAGCATACGCGGACGATATAGTAGTAACATTTACAGAGACTGTGGCATCATGTCAAAAGTTCTTGGACATTCTGGAGGAATTCAGTAGAATTTCCTACTTTAAAATAAATCAAACTAAGTCCGTGGCTTTGAAAAGAGGATTAAAGATAGAAGATAGGGATGCTCTAGAGCATATGCTACAGTGTAACTGGCATTCAAATAGTATCACCCACCTAGGAATCAAATTCTCATTCCAATTGGGTAAATTGATTAAAGCTAATTTAGATGAAACCATGAGTAAAATAAACATTACCTTGACCAATTGGAAACAACTAAATTTATCATGGTTAGCTAAAATTGCAGCTATCAATATGAATATCATCCCAAAAATCATTTACTGTCTGAGATGTATTCCGGGAGCGCTGGCATATAACAAAAAAATACAAGTGCAGCTAGATAAGTTTATCTATGGTGGGAAGAAACCCCGGGTGGGAAAAATAATAGCAAATCAAAAGGTCGAGAAAGGTGGGTTAAATTCCCCCTGTATATTAGATATTTACCAACAAATTTGTATAGCACATCTTATTAGCTGGAATTTAGTAAAGGAACAACCTAGATGGATGGAAATTGAGGAGGCTCTATTAAGAATTATTAAGATCCATTCCGTGTTGTGGCTACCTAGCTTGAACGAGACAGTGATTAGAGATCTCCCGAAGAATTTGGTTTCCCTAACCAAATTTTGGTATAGAAATAGACTATCCATGCAGCTAATTAAACTTCCCTCACTGGCTGCCCCAATTGATACATTGGAACGGGGGGGCTCTAACCCAATAATTACATCTCTGAAAATCAAGGGTGACACACCCACAGCAAAACTGTTCGAAGATAGACAACTTATAGACCTACAAAGGATGTGTAGGAAATTTGGAGATATAAAATTGACTTGGCTAGAATATGAGTGTATTAAAAAAAGACTAGTAGTCTGCGGTTACAGGATCTCACAACATTTAAAAACAACTAAAATGGAAGATCTAGTGATAAAAAGAGATAATTTACAAACTATTTCAAAATGTAATAAAATTATAAATGAGAACCGCTTATGAAAAGTTCAGGTTTGATGTACTGGGAATCAACTATGGGAGAAACCTTAGAAGCAATGGTATGGTACCAAAGCTTAAGAACGGTAAAAAAAGCAGCAGGTCTGCCAAGGTATATAGAAATGTTTTTTAAGCTTTCGAATAATTGGTACCTCTCTCCTGAACGTATGAATAAAATAGACCCAAAAAATCAAAGTACCTGCTGGAGAGGCTTTAATCAGTTGGGAACATTGTTTCATATGTGGTGGGAGTGCCCTAAAATAAACAGGTTTTGGATAGATTTGTGTCAATTAATAGAAGAAATATTAGCTCAAGAAATTGGTATCTTGATATGTCATATTCTGTTAGTAGCCAAAAGTTTGATAGTAAAATCTTGGAAAAATACCCATGTTCCGTCAAGAATACAGCTGGTGGCAGCAATACGAGAAAATAGAGAGATTATTGATCCCATAGACAAGAATTGGCTGATGGAAACAGGTACCCGTTTCCCTTGGCAGAAGTGGGATAAATTTGCAAGTTCTATTGGAGTATAGACAAACAGGACAGGATCATAATTTAGCAATTAGAAAAGAGGTAGAAGGGAGAAGGAAAAAATGGAGTAGTCAAGGAAAAAGACTATAAATCATATAATAGGTAGATTAGGAACCCAATCTGTTATCCCTCCAGCAACAACCTATTGGTAGCTCATCGGTCTGGTACAGTGTGAATGGTTTATGTGTTTCTTTTTCTTTCCTTTTCTTCTCTTATTTCCTTTTGATATTAGTCAAATATTCTGTAGATATAAGGAGGTTAAACGGGGGCATACCTTGAATTTATAAAAAAAAAAAAGAAAAAAAAAAAAGAAAGAAGAGAGGGAAAGAGAAAAAAGAAAAGTTTTGTTACTATATATACAGAGGTCTTTATTGAAAACACAAATATATGGAAAAGTGCGGGAAGGCAGATAGTTAAGAAAGAGAAGTGATAAAGAATAATAGACCTTTCTCTAAAAGAGAGGGTAGACCTCGGTCCCTATATAGAATGGTTAGCGAAAAACTCTCTCACATAATGTTGGAATTAACTTTGGGTGGGGGGATGGCGAAAAGCCATTGATATAGATGCAAATATTAGAGAGGTGTTAAGATCTGTCAAAGTATCTAACAGAACTCACAGCCCTGGGTCTAAAGATGTTAAGTTGTAATATAGGGGATACAGATGTAATATTTTTTCTCTGTATATATATATATATATATATGTATATATTGTTTAAATCTGGTTTGGAGGTATAAGTTACCCTCGTTAAGAGGAAAATACGAGGGGAAAGGGGCGAAGAGAGAGTATTATCAGAAAAGTGTCATGAAACGTGATTGTTTGTCTGTTCTGTACTTTGTATCTACGTCTTGTTTTTGTACCTGTATTCTTTTGTCTGAAAAAAATAAATAAATAAATAAAAAAATAAAAACAAGAGACTGGGGGAGGGGAGGTCGACGAGGAAGGCAAGTGGGGGGGAATATATACACCTTCTCCATTTTTTGTAATTTGATTGTTTATTATTTGCCACTATTAATACATATATACTTATGCTGCTTGGCCATTACCTGTATGAAGGGTTAATCATGTTCTTATTACACAGATATATTTCTGAGTTTATTAAAAGGTCTCTCAAGTAGGAGGTGAATTAGTGCCAATTAGTTTCATTCAGCTGGGCAACCTTGAGGATATGATTACGAGATGGTCTCATAAAAATAATACATGTACCCTAGGATACTCCTTTCCTTATTCATCATTGTTTTAGCTAAGCAATAATAAACAGGTGCAGATAGCAAACAATAGCCAATTCTAACAGATTTTTTTTTTTGCTGTTTTATAACCAAGAAGGTCAACACTGATATGCAGTATTATTTCATAATTGGGCCATGGAGCAAGTCTTCACTCTAGTGGGCATAAAAACATCTATACACCATTTCTCTATTGATATGTTTTAATTAATTATTTATATACAAACCTGGTGTGACTGGAAAAAGGGGACTATGAGAAGGTAGGAGAGGACCGCTGTCTGGAAAAATTTCATTTTTCTCTTCTGTGTGATTATTCACTATATCCATTTTGGTTTGATCAATTTCTAAAAAGGAGAACAAAAGGGATTAATTCTAACCAAACTTAAGGAGTCCTATTCAGAAAGGGGTCTACTCTCTTACCTCATAATTAGTGAAGTAGCTTTTTATTATATTTTATAATAGAATTGAGAACTGAATCTATAAACAATCTTTTGGTTACAATTGATAAAGTGGATACAACCTCGAACAAGGTATTGGAAATCATAATCCGATATGATTCACAATACATGACTTTTCTCCTTGTGCACATTTTATCCAAAACAGACTGATTGCTTTGATAAATTAATTGTATTCAGTTCTGTTATAAAATCCCTTATTGCATATTCTAATACCTATAAAAAATATTTAGTTTGTCATACTAGAAACTATTGTATTTGTTTATTATATTTAAGTGGTTTTATATTAATTCAGTATATATTATATTCTGGCTGCTATGTAGGCTTTTATACCTGATTTTGCTATTTTCATAGAGTACATTGATGCTTCTTTAATGAATATGCCATATCACTGAATGGTAATACCAACTATATTCCGTGGAATAGATGAATGGTTTATGTGTTTCTTTTTCTTTCCTTTTCTTCTCTTATTTCTTTTTGATATTAGTCAAATATGCTGTAGATATAAGGAGGTTAAACGGGGGCATACCTTGAATTTATAGGGGGGAAAAAAAAAAAAAAAGAAAGAGAGGGAAAGAGAAAAAAGAAAAGTTTTGTTACTATATATACAGACGTCTTTATTAAAAACACAAATATAGGGAAAAGTGCGGGAAGGCAGATAGTTAAGAAAGAGAAGTGATAAAGAATAATAGACCTTTCTCTAAAAGAGAGGGTAGACCTCGGTCCCTATATAGAATGGTTAG
Source organism: Discoglossus pictus (assembly GCA_027410445.1). Taxonomy (NCBI): domain Eukaryota; kingdom Metazoa; phylum Chordata; class Amphibia; order Anura; family Alytidae; genus Discoglossus; species Discoglossus pictus. Next base: position 179,375,993 of record CM050168.1, on the reverse strand, counting down.
CGAAAAACTCTCTCACATAATGTTGGAATTAACTTTGGGTGGGGGGATGGCGAAAAGCCATTGATATAGATGCAAATATTAGAGAGGTGTTAAGATCTGTCAAAGTATCTAACAGAACTCACAGCCCTGGGTCTAAAGATGTTAAGTTGTAATATAGGGGATTCAAATGTAATATTTTTTCTCTGTATATATATATATATATATATGTATATATTGTTTAAATCTGGTTTGGAGGTATAAGTTACCCTCGTTAAGAGGAAAATACGAGGGGAAAGGGGCGAAGAGAGAGTATTATCAGAAAAGTGTCATGAAACGTGATTGTTTGTCTGTTCTGTACTTTGTATCTACGTCTTGTTTTTGTACCTGTATTCTTTTGTCTGAAAAAAAAACAAAAAACAAAAAAAAACAAGAGACTGGGGGAGGGGAGGTCGACGAGGAAGGCAAGTGGGGGGGAATATATACACCTTCTCCATTTTTTGTAATTTGATTGTTTATTATTTGCCACTATTAATACATATATACTTATGCTGCTTGGCCATTACCTGTATGAAGGGTTAATCATGTTCTTATTACACAGATATATTTCTGAGTTTATTAAAAGGTCTCTCAAGTAGGAGGTGAGTTAGTGCCAATTAGTTTCATTCAGCTGGGCAACCTTGAGGATATGATTACGAGATGGTCTCATAAAAATAATACATGTACCCTAGGATACTCCTTTCCTTATTCATCATTGTTTTAGCTAAGCAATAATAAACAGGTGCAGATAGCAAACAATAGCCAATTCTAACAGATTTTTTTTTTTGCTGTTTTATAACCAAGAAGGTCAACACTGATATGCAGTATTATTTCATAATTGGGCCATGGAGCAAGTCTTCACTCTAGTGGGCATAAAAACATCTATACACCATTTCTCTATTGATATGTTTTAATTAATTATTTATATACAAACCTGGTGTGACTGGAAAAAGGGGACTATGAGAAGGTAGGAGAGGACCGCTGTCTGGAAAAATTTCATTTTTCTCTTCTGTGTGATTATTCACTATATCCATTTTGGTTTGATCAATTTCTAAAAAGGAGAACAAAAGGGATTAATTCTAACCAAACTTAAGGAGTCCTATTCAGAAAGGGGTCTACTCTCTTACCTCATAATTAGTGAAGTAGCTTTTTATTATATTTTATAATAGAATTGAGAACTGAATCTATAAACAATCTTTTGGTTACAATTGATAAAGTGGATACAACCTCGAACAAGGTATTGGAAATCATAATCCGATATGATTCACAATACATGACTTTTCTCCTTGTGCACATTTTATCCAAAACAGACTGATTGCTTTGATAAATTAATTGTATTCAGTTCTGTTATAAAATCCCTTATTGCATATTCTAATACCTATAAAAAATATTTAGTTTGTCATACTAGAAACTATTGTATTTGTTTATTATATTTAAGTGGTTTTATATTAATTCAGTATATATTATATTCTGGCTGCTATGTAGGCTTTTATACCTGATTTTGCTATTTTCATAGAGTACATTGATGCTTCTTTAATGAATATGCCATATCACTGAATGGTAATACCAACTATATTCCGTGGAATAGATGAATGGTTTATGTGTTTCTTTTTCTTTCCTTTTCTTCTCTTATTTCTTTTTGATATTAGTCAAATATTCTGTAGATATAAGGAGGTTAAACGGGGGCATACCTTGAATTTATAGGGGGGAAAAAAAAGAAAAAAAAAAAAAAAAAGAAAGAAGAGAGGGAAAGAGAAAAAAGAAAAGTTTTGTTACTATATATACAGACGTCTTTATTAAAAACACAAATATAGGGAAAAGTGCGGGAAGGCAGATAGTTAAGAAAGAGAAGTGATAAAGAATAATAGACCTTTCTCTAAAAGAGAGGGTAGATCTCGGTCCCTATATAGAATGGTTAGCGAAAAACTCTCTCACATAATGTTGGAATTAACTTTGGGTGGGGGGATGGCGAAAAGCCATTGATATAGATGCAAATATTAGAGAGGTGTTAAGATCTGTCAAAGTATCTAACAGAACTCACAGCCCTGGGTCTAAAGATGTTAAGTTGTAATATAGGGGATACAGATGTAATATTTTTTCTCTGTATATATATGTATATATATGTATATATTGTTTAAATCTGGTTTGGAGGTATAAGTTACCCCCGTTAAAAGGAAAATACGAGGGGAAAGGGGCGAAGAGAGAGTATTATCAGAAAAGTGTCATGAAACGTGATTGTTTGTCTATTCTGTACTTTGTATCAACGTCTTGTTTTTGTACCTGTATTCTTTTGTCTGAAAAAAATAAATAAATAAATTTAAAAAAAAAAAACAAAAAAAAAAAACAAGAGACTGGGGGAGGGGAGGTCGACGAGGAAGGCAAGTGGGGGGGAATATATACAACTTCTCCATTTTTTGTAATTTGATTGTTTATTATTTGCCACTATTAATACATATATACTTATGCTGCTTGGCCATTCCCTGTATGAAGGGTTAATCATGTTCTTATTACACAGATATATTTCTGAGTTTAATAAAAGGTCTCTCAAGTAGGAGGTGAGTTAGTGCCAATTAGTTTCATTCAGCTGGGCAACCTTGAGGATATGATTACGAGATGGTCTCATAAAAATAATACATGTACCCTAGGATACTCCTTTCCTTATTCATCATTGTTTTAGCTAAGCAATAATAAACAGGTGCAGATAGCAAACAATAGCCAATTCTAACGGATTTTTTTTTTTGCTGTTTTATAACCAAGAAGGTCAACACTGATATGCAGTATTATTTCATAATTGGGCCATGGAGCAAGTCTTCACTCTAGTGGGCATAAAAACATCTATACACCATTTCTCTATTGATATATTTTAATTAATTATTTATATACAAACCTGGTGTGACTGGAAAAAGGGGACTATGAGAAGGTAGGAAAGATCCGCTGTCTGGAAAAATGTCATTTTTCTCTTCTGTGTGATTATTCACTATATCTATTTTGGTTTGATCAATTTCGAAAAAGGAGGCCAAAAGGGATTAATTCTAACCAAACTTAAGGAGTCCTATTCAGAAAGGGGTCTACTCTCTTACCTCATAATTAGTGAAGTAGCTTTTTATTATATTTTACAATAGAATTGAGAACTGAATCTATAAACAATCTTTTGGTTACAATTGATAAAGTGGATACAACCTTGAACAAGGTATTGGAAATCATAATCCGATATGATTCACAATACATGACTTTTCTCCTTGTGCACATTTTATCCAAAACAGACTGATTGCTTTGATAAATTAATTGTATTCAGTTCTGTTATAAAATCCCTTATTGCATATTCTAATACCTATAAAAAATATTTAGTTTGTCATACTAGAAACTATTGTATTTGTTTATTATATTTAAGTGGTTTTATATTAATTCAGTATATATTATATTCTGGCTGCTATGTAGGCTTTTATACCTGATTTTGCTATTTTCATAGAGTACATTGATGCTTCTTTAATGAATATGCCATATCACTGAATGGTAATACCAACTATATTCTGTGGAATAGATGTTTAATTGTTAACCCAGTTTGATGTTATAGATTTCAGATTTGATATACCTCTATTTGATTTCTATATTGATCTATCTGAATATAGAATGTTGGGAAATTTGATTGCTAAACATTTTTAAAAATAGTTTGTATATTTCTCTCTGATTTTATACTGTGATTTATTTGAATATAGATTGTTTTTCTTGATACATACAGTTTTTTAATAAACATTGTTCTGCATAAAGTGTATACTTTATGTGTGTGGTGTCAATCAAATCCAGTTATTTAACATGGAGAGTTGACTTCTCCCTTCTCCTACCATCCCACTCCTCCCTCCACTGATAGATCAAAAAACACAATATTCATAATCCGGCTCTTAGAAAGTGATGTTACCAATATAAAATGGAATCATTTACTCATAAGCATTTTACTCAAAAATTCTGAATTTTAAAAGAATTGTTTTATGTCTATAGCTTACATAACTGCTGTTGCTGTTTGTTTGATACATCCTTCACAAATAAGTATATTTTTCTTGAAGCATGTTGGAACATTAAGCCTTTAAAATTCCTGTATTTACTGAGATATAAAGTAAGTATTATTGATGTTGGTGGTGTGGGAGCCATGCAGAGGGGTGTTTCTTTCATCTGCAATGCTTTTATTATATACAGGGGGTGAAAGAAAGGAGTAGGTTTGTGGAAGATTGGTATATAAACTGCAACCTCCACGTCAGATTCTTGTCATGTTTGAAATTGTAGGTGGTTGTTGTACTAAAGAGGTTACATGCTCAGGTGTGTTTTTTTTTCTTTTTTCAATGGTTTTTATTAGATAACCAAATAAACCGGATAACATAAAAGCCAAGTAGCAGTTTGACATTATTAACATACAGTCATACCCAATTAAGGGGAAAAAGAAAAAAGAAAAGGTTAACATTACATTACACCGTAAGAAGATCACATATATAGTTGTGAGCAGGCGGGTTGTTGCTAATGCTGCGGGCTCGCGTAGCAAGCCTGCGGCCCTCGCAAAGCCAAAGGCGCTCCTTGCCAACAACTGCGGACCTCGCAAAATGTACAGACTTCCAAACAAAAATACGAGACGCGTTACAACCCATTACGAACTCGCAAAAAACGCCTGAAACCTGCGCACATGAAAACATGGAAAAAAAAAAAATGCACACAACAAATACATAAAAAGCTTACTTACAGCAAGGGGGGGGGGGGGCACCCAGGACCTCGAAAACTGAAGTTACACCTTAATTTAACTCGAAATAAAAGAGTTTACACACCATAAAATCCCCTAAGCGAGAGAAAAAATGGCCGCCGAAAAAAACGAAAACGAGGCTACAGCACTCTAAGATGCAAAACACCACCAACACCTACGGATTTTCAGAAAAAGACATACGAGATGCAAAAACAAGCATGCAACTTGCGCAACCCGACAAACATTACAAACACAATAAATACACACAACAAACACATAAAAAGCTTACCCACAGCAAGGGGGGGGCACCCAGGACCTCTGCAAGTGAAGTTACACCTCGATTTAAGTCCAAATTTTGGAGTTTAGACACCCGAAAATCACCTAAGCGAGAGAAAAAATGGCCGCCGAACCAAACGAAAATGAGGCTAAGGACCCTAAACACGCAAAACACCACCAAACACCTACGATTTTCTGAAAAAGTCAGACGACATCCGAAAACAAGGACGCCAAGTCAGCCACAGCCGCATACCACACATTAGGTGCCATTTTAGAACACTAATTTATACAATCCGGAAGTACACAGCTACCCTAACGGATTTGCCTCGCGCACGCACACTATTACACTACACACTGCACACATTCATAACGCTTAAACAGCAGCTCCACAGCACCGATGCTGCAGCAACATGAAAACAGATTGCCAGCTCTTCAACACAATGCTTCCTGAATATATTACTTCACAATAGGTAAAGTATATTCATTTCTTATTTTATTAATTATTCATGGCCATACCAAAAAAAAAAAAACACTGCTCCTAGCACACAAACAACCAAGAGCCTCGGAATGAGCGCCGAAGGATCTTAAAACACCAACAAAATTTCGCACACAAACAACATTACCTGCCTTACAATCTTATTGCCGTCATTTTTTGACCGGCAAGTCGCTAGTACCAGATAATAGTCTAAATCAAGTTAACCAAAAAGATCTATCGCCACATGTGGGAAGGTCTAAGGGTAGCCAGGTTACCTAAGTTTTTCCAATTTTCTAAGGAAAAAGTTTACCTAAAATAAAACAGTTTGGCTCAATCTAGCAGAGCAAACATCCAGAGCCTAAGTAAGAAACGAACAGAAAAGAAAAACAAAAAACTAACTATGTTGTATAGACACAATATAACTCTAATTGAGCTAAAACAGTATAATAAAAGAGAAAAATAAAAAGCATTGTTGACTACACCTGAATTTTTTTTTTTTAAGTCCTGTTGGTTACCAGCTTGGATCCAACACCGTCCCGCCTCCTCCAGTCCCCGGTCCGCAGCTCCAATGTAAGAATTAGTAAAATATTGCACAATGTTAATTAAGAAGACTTCACGTGATAGGGGGGCTATAGGGAGAATGAATCCAGGGATTCCATATCTGGAGAAAAGTAGGCATATGGTCCTCCAGTAAATTGGTTAGCCTTTCATTTATAGCAATGTAGTTCATCTTATTAATGACTGATTGTAAAGTAAGAGTGGGATATTTCCATTGCCTGGCTATATGACTCTTTGTTGCTAGCATTAAGTACTGAAGGAGTCTATTTTGATATTTTGATAGTGAGGGGACAGAGTGCCCTAGCAAGCCTATGTCCGCCTTAGCTGTAACAGGCGTGCCAAATATGGTTGAGGCTAAGTGGAAAACCTTGGTCCACAGAGACTGAACCAGGGGTCATGACCACCAAGTGTGGAAAAAGGTCCCAGGAATCTGACAAACTCTAAAGCAATTAGGATTAGGGTAGCGTTTCCATCTAAATAGTTTGTCTGGGGTGATATATATCCTATGAAGAACCTTAATAGAGGTCTCCAGAATATTACTGCTCAAAGATCCCCTGGTAAGGGTTCGCCAAGATTTCTTCCAAGTCCCCATATCCCACTCGCCATTTAAGTCTTCTTCCCAGAGGGGAGGGGAGTTAAAAGTATCATATAGGATACCCAAAATATCTTTAGTAAGAGGAGCAGACAGGCATAACCTAATAAACCAATTTGAAGTCGGCTTACCTAGTGTATTTTCTAATGTGGAGAGAAAGTATTTAAATCTACAAAATGTATAATGTTCCTGAATCGGGATATTGAATTCTTCTTTTAGTTGAGTGTATGTTAAGGTAGTATTATCTCGATACCAGGACTTCACCGTCAGTAGATTATGGGATTTCCACCATAATAAAGAGGTTGCAGGAAGAGTATCCGGGAATCTGGGATTGGGTATTAAGGGAGTAGGAGTGGGGTACTTCGGGATCAGCTATAATTTGCGGACAGCCCATGACCAAATATTTAAGGAATGCTTTATATACGGACTGTCCAATTTACCCAAGCATGTCAGTGGGTTTGGGATCCATGGAATGGAATCCCACGTATATGGGGCCATCATAAAGTTCTCAATAAATATCCAAAGAGGTTGGTGAGTAGGGGAGTGCGCAATTGGAACAAAGGCCAATTGTGCTGCTTTAAAATATAATTTAAAATTGGGGCAGGAGAGACCTCCTTTTGATTTATGGATGAACATAGTTGATTTAGAGATACCATGTGACTTATTCTGCCATATAAATTTAAAGACTTGGCGTTGTAGTTTGTCTAAATCCATGTAATTCAAGGCGATCGGTAGGGAGCAAAATAAATACACAAGGCGGGGAAGGAGGTTCATTTTAAATGAGTGGATACGTCCTAACCATGAGATAGGGTGTTTTGCCCATGTCAGTAGATTTTGGGTGAATGTTTTGTAGATGGCCGTATAGTTGGATTTGTGAAGATGTGCGGTGTTACGGGTGAGATTCACACCTACATATTTAATATGGTTAGAGGGTCAGTTCAAATTAAAGTGCTGTTGCAAAAAGGTTAAGTCTAAGGGGGGTAAGGAAATATTTAGAACTTCCGTTTTATCCACGTTTATGTGGAGCCCAGAGACTTTACTGAATGTTCCCAGTAGGTAAAAGAGGGCAGGGACTGAAGTGCAGGGATCTGTCAATGTACAAAGGACATAATCTGTGAATAAGGCACACTTAAAGTGATGGTGGCCTATATTTATGCCTTTAATGTCTACGTTTGATCTAATAGCCTGAGGGTTCAATGACTAGAGCAAAGAGTAAAGGGGATAGAGGGCAGCCTTGTCTGGTCCCCCTCTGAATAGTAAATGAAGCCCTTGCTTCAACAGGGAGTTTTAGGACTGCTTGAGGGGATTTATAATAGCTATTAATCATGTTCATAAAACATCCTGTAAGGCCAAATTTCGACAATACTGCTCTAAAGTAGGGCCATTCTAGAGTCAAAGGCCTTCTCCATATCCTGGTCTATAAGGGGTACGGTGTTTACCCGACCAGTGCATGGTATCCAGAATCCGTCTAATATTATCCCCCTCTTGCCTAAAGGGGATGAAACCCACTTGATCCTTATGAATTAGTGAGAGCAGAAATTTAGAAATTCTATCGTCCATCAATTAAACAAGAAATTTGACATCCCCATTTAGTAGCGATATAGGCCTGAAATTTTTAACCTCCAAAGGGTCTCGGCCCTCGTTTGGAAAGAAGACCATGTCCGCTTGGTTCAATTCAGGTGGAATGTTGTGACCATCTAAGATCGCATTAAATAAGGTCACCAAGTGGGAGCCAAAATTTCCGCAATTTTTTTGTAGTACAAGTTAGAAAATTCGTCTGGACCTGGGGCTTTACCTAATTTCAGTTTTTTTATTGTCTACAAAACTTCCACAACCGAAATTAAAGAGTTCAAACCCTCTCTTGCGCCGATATATGTGGAAGATCATAGGACTCAAGAAAGGTGGAGATTTGATTAGTATGTTTCTTCTGCGTAGATGAATAGAGCTTTTGAAAAAAGGTAGTAAAGGTTTCTTTAATCTCATTTGGGCTATAAGTGATGTTCCCAGAGGGGCTTTTGATCTTGAAAATTTCGGAGTGGGCTAGCTTCCCTTTTAATTTTCTAGCAAGTAGAGAATCCGGTTTCTTAGTTTTTGTGTAAAATTTATGGCCCGTCCATCTCAATGCTTTTTCAGTTTGCTCTGAAATTATTAAATCCAATTCTGCTCGTAATAGGTCTATTTGTTTACGGCGTTGGGTTGAGGGATTGGTCTGGTTAGATTTTTCTAAAGCTAAAAGTGACGCTCTGATCTCAACTTCCTTTTTTCTTTTTTTGTCTCTTGTGTGCAGCAGATAGTTTAATGCAAGAGCCCCTAATAACGGCTTTATGTGCTGCCCAAACCCATCCTATATCCGCGCCTGGGGTCAGGTTATTGAAGAAGTATTGGCTGAGGTCCGAGGCTACTTGGTCCTGAAAGGTTTGATTGGAGAGGAGCATATCATTAAGCTGCCATGTATATGGGGGTTTGTATACAGTGCCAAAATCAAGGGACATGTGGACCACAGAGTGGTCGGACCAGGGACAGGGGCGTATTTCGTAGGCAACTAAGCCATCCGACAAAGATTAAAACATTAGCAATGTATCTATTCTGGAGTATGATCTATGCACTGGGGAGTAAAACGTGTACTCCCTTTCTCCATGATGTTTCAGTCTCCAAGTATCCAGCAGATGAAGCTCCTCGAGCAGTCTATGGATGTGCTTAAGTTTCTTGGAGAATGTATCTCCCTGGGACTTAGAGGACCTATCCATGCTAGGGTCTAGAGCTAAGTTGATATCCCCCCAAGAATGATTTTGCCTGTATCTATTGATTTGAGATGAGTAAAGAGTTTAATGAGAGTATTATGGGGGGCGGTAGTGGGGGAGTTCAGAGCTATAAGAGAGATCCTAGTATTCAGAAGGGATCCTGTTAGTAAAATGTAGTTGCCCTCTGGGTCAATTTTTTTACTCTCCACGGTGAAAGGGAAGTCTTTATGGAGTAGTATAGCCAAGCCTTCCTTCTTAGTGGGACAAGTTGAGGTTATGAAGTAGGGATATGATTTGTGTAAGTAAGAGGGTTTTTTTCCTTTAGCAAAATGAGTTTCCTGCATAAATCTTACTGAGGGTCGAAGTGATTTATATGAGATAAAAGCTTTACGCCTTTTAAATGGGGAATTAAACCCTTTAACATTGTGAGTGAGAAATGTGAAAGAAGTGTCAGTCATTGTACCTGTGGGAGTAATGAATGCTCAGGAAGATGTTGAGACCGCCGCTAAGCTCATGGCGGCCAAGGACCAGAGGCGGAGGAGGAGCGAAAGACTGGAGCCAGACAACCCAAGGGAGAATAGAGGCAAAAAGAACAGTTTAAAACATTGAGAAAATATCCAAAAAGTCAACATCTTATCAAACAAAATAAAAATCAACAACAGTATAGTGGAGGTAAATCCTCACTAAATAACTTAAGGCACACGACCTTGGAATCCCTACTAGTGAGGTGGGGCAAAGTATAGGTCCAAGCGCGTATTAAGGTTAAATTAATGGACCTGAAGGGGCCCGGCCAGTAGTTACAAACTGCCTGGTAGGAGGGTTTTTGAGTCTAAGATTGGATTTAAATTGAGGGGCCTGAGGGACCCTGATTTAGGCCACCCCATTCCGGGGGGGTTCAGGGGTGAGTGGAGACTAGGGCGGGGCCTTTCTGGGAAGGCAAGTGGATCCACCCCGAGTCTAAATTATATGTAAAGATCCAAATTAGCTTGATGTTGCCTTGTACAGGAGAATGGGAAGGGGGTTAAAGCCCTTTCTCAGGCATATAGTGGATACAGTTTAAGATCTGACTCCCAGGAACAATAAACATAGGGGACATACCAAACCTGGTCCAGGGGAAAGTCGACTTGGTGTGGGTAAGTGAACCAAGTAATCTAAAGTTCCAAAGTTGCCTTGGAAAGTATGTAGGAGTTCAGCATATCCTACTGGGAAGTGCAAGCCTAGAGTAATGACTCCGGATTGCAAGTCTTAAATAGTCATTGACGAATATTAGGGAAAGCGATACAAAATTCGATTTTCGTGGGTGAGGAACACACAACCCCAATTACTAGGAATATCCAGCGAGGGTTTAGAAAGAAGCGTAGAGATGTTTGGTGTGACCTCTATTCGGGAAGGCCTCCGGGGTCGCTTAGGTTTCATGGCTGTCACCCATTGCGTAGTCGGGCGTTGAGAAGGCGGCATTTTTGCAGGTTCCACCGAGCTGGGGTCCAGAGGGTTTGGGGGTTCTGACAGTCCAGGATCTGGGGCTAGATCGAGTTGAGCCAGGAAAGCCATACATTCTTCCAGTGAGAAAGCTGTATAAGCGGATGAGCCCACTTTAAAGGAGAGGCTGAATGGGAAGCCCCATCTATATTTAATTTTGTTGTAAATGAGGATTGCAATTGCAGGCTTCATGAGTTTACGTTTCCAGAGCGTAGATGGTGCTAGATCCGCATAAATCTGCAGAGTGGAGCCGTCTGGACCCACAATGGCGGGGCACTTTCTGGCTTCCTGTAGAAGAAGGTCTCTTGCATTCTGGCGGAGAAAGTGGACCAAAATGTCCTTTGGTTGATCAGAGTTCCGGGGGACCTCCCAAGGCACTATGAGCTCTCTCAATTTCCCAAGCTGACTCTTGGGGCGTCAGTAAGATGGACTGAATAGTTGTTTGCAGGCACGGCAGAAGATTAGTTACCGCTTTAGGAATGCTGCGGAAGCGAACATTGAATCGTCTCGAGCGGTTCTCCAGATCTTCTAGCTTGACTTCAAGGGTGGAAATTTGCAGTGAGTATTGGTCAATCACCTGCCGACAGAAGATTGTGACTCAATGATTTGATCTGTTAGGTTTTCCAGGGGGTTGGTGCGTTGACCCAAGTCTTGGATTTCCTGCTTGATTTCCCTGACCTCTGTGGATAGGCGAGCTTGTAAGAGAGCATCTATTTTTGCCACTGTTGCATCTGTCAAGTCCACATGTGGAGGGCAATCCGGGGTATCCTCGATGTCCGAGCTGTCTGAAGAAGTGGGATCTGGCTGCGGAGATGGAGCCGGTGGAAAGTGATCCTTAATTCCTCTAGATTGCTGAGTTTTCTTGCTAGATTTCCCCATGATGGATAGGAAGATAGTGTTTTTAGCGGGTGAAACTGAGGCATGAAAATGTGAGAGGACACTGTCTAGGCTGACAATCGGGAGGCACAGGAATAGGCTTTCTTTCTGTTAACAAGTAGAGATTATATCCGCTTAGCCCCCGTCACAGTCATAACACACCAGTAGGCCGGTTGCACTCAGGTATAGATACTAATTTTTCTTCGTTAGATAAGGATCATGTCCAAGAGGTCTCCAGTCTGGTCATATCAAGTCATTGGGCCCGGGGCCTTCAGGTACACTTATAGTGCTATTCAGGCATTATGATAGGAAGACGTGACTGATGAAAAAAGTCTTAGATAGCTGAGAGGAGCAGGTAATGGTGAGGGGTGCAGGGAGTGGTTAACTGGAAGGCTTTATAGCTCTCAATGTTGTATAGAGCTGTATAGAGCTGATGGCAGTGTGGTATAGTTTTATTGTTGCAGGTCTGAATTTGCAGGCCTGAAATTTGCCCACTAGATGGAGCTGTGCAGACAAATTAAGTGAGCTATTTCTATCAAGTTGTTATGTTCAGACCTTTGTCCAAAACATGTCGGGCGTGCCGTCCACCCCAGAGCAAGTTGTCCAGCCCTTGGAGTAATTCCCAGCCACTATGTTTGATAAAAGACAGTTCTGGCAAGAATGTACTGTAGAGAGAACAAATCACAATGGATTTTCTTTTGGGCTTATAGTCCTAGAATACTGTAAATCACCAGATACAATAGATTAGGGCTTTCCTTTAACCCCTGGGGGGGCTGGCTTGTTGTGTAACAGCTCTCTGTACCCTGCTTCTAGGCCTTTAACACTGTGCAGGCACTGGGGTTGAAAGTGTTAGGTACTCTTTAGTGGTTCATCACTTTAGCTCTTAGCATCCCCAGATTAAAGGGAATCTCTGCAAGCATGTTAGCTTTTGTTTCTTGCCTTTCTTATACTTTGTCAATATGAGTGTGGGCAGACTTTGACTCCAAGCCCTTTAGGCTTCACTCTAGAATTGGAGGTGTGGGAGGTGTATGGGGCCCCTGGATTGGAAGGTCTGATCAGAGGGTGATAATCTGGGACCTTATAAAGCAGAAATAGTCTGCATTAATGTTTCACAGTCTCCCACATAAAAGGCATAGGTTATATCCATATTATTATATGAGATATAAGCTTCTGGGTCTTTTTTTGATTTACATAATTTACAATTATACAGTTTATTGTGATTATAATCAATATTTTATTCCATATCTACAAATCGTTACACAGAAATGATCTCCAGTAATGTAAGGCATCTAGATTAGAATTGTATAGGTTTGATCCAGACTAGCAATTTTGGTGTTTACCAACGTTAAGTATGGTTGGTGTTTATCAGAGTCTCCTTTGTTCTGGTTCAGCAGCAAATCTCAGAAAAAAAAGTTTCCAAACTTGATTTTTAAAACCAGCTGGGTCCCCCTGTGCACAATCCTGGTCATATATATAAATTTGGTGATAGATAAGTCACTTTATATATAATCGTATATGTTTTTTCAGCAGAGCTCATGCAGCACATATCCTCTTTCCTTGAATGTTAGCTCCGCCCCCAGGTGTTTTTTTTTAAAGGTATAAGAACTATGTGAGACTATGAGCCTCATTCAATTAGAAGCTTGCATCTCACAGTATACAGGTCATATGTCTGCGGGCCTGCTGCGGACTCGCAGTCTGCTACAATTCCGGTGCAATTCAATTGATCAAGCCCACAAGTTATGGGCCGAAAGCCAAAATCGTAAACCATGCACTTGTATGTAGTATTTCAGAGCAGGAACATAATCAATTTAGCAAGGCCGTAACTACCCATTTAGAAACAGCCAATAGAAAATGAGACCGTCATCATTAGGTCAGCAACACACTGAAGTTACATGTCAATCAATTAGCGTTTGGAGGTCTGATATGCGATCGGACTCTCAAAAACCTAAGTAATAAAAATGAATGTCGATACTGTTCTAGTCCATGGGGGTGGCCTGATATGTATTAACTCATTGATTCCTGAGATCGACAAAACCCCAAAATGAAATTTGCGAGTTTGAGACCATTGTGCAATTAATTCTAATGCCTTTCATCAATTTCCCCATAATTTACAGTACAGTATTGATTTTTTATTTCCTTTTACAGTGCTACTGATATGTCTTTAACCCCATTTGCGGGTCCTCCCTAGTACTTGTAGTATTTTCTCCTACATTTGCCATTTAAGGGTGTGAAAACATTTGCAGGATGGAGGAATTGAATAGCGATTTGTAACCCTTGCGGACGTGAAAGATCAAAGGCTTAGATGGGGTGTAAGTTACAGTTGTAACAACCGCAAGGATTTCAACGTAACACGTTTTTTTTACACACACTGTTTTATAAAAATTTTTATAAAACGGTTGTGTGAGGGTGTTATAATTACCCTGTGCTGATGCTATTTGTTTTATTTAGAGTATTTAGGTACCTGGGCATATATTTTAATAAATTGTTGAATAAAAGTTAATTTTTATCCCCCTTTTCCCTTTTTCACTGATTTATACTATGGCCCCTACACAATTGCAAGTCTGCAGTTTACATTATAGTGCAATCGTAAGTAGCATTTTAGAGAGTGATCATGATCAATTAAGCAAGGCCATAACTACGGCCAATAGTAAATGAGACTGTCATCATTATGTCAGTAAAACATGGAGGTTAAATGTCAATGAATTAGCGTTTAGAGGTCCGATATGTGATCAGACTCGCAATCCCGCAATATACAAAATAATAAAAATGAATGAAGGAAATGTTATAGTCCATGTGGGTGGCCTGATATGTATTAATTCCTTGATTCCCGAGATTAATATGACACAGAAAAAAAACATAAAAAAATATATTTTTGATTGTAGATTTACAAGTTTGTGAAAGTTGTGCAATTAATTCTGATGTCTTTCATCGCTTTCTCCGTATTTTAAAGTGCAGTATTGATTTTTATTTGCATTTACAGTGCTACGATCAGGTGTTTAACCCCCTTGCGAGTCCTTTCTGGTATACATAGTATTTTCTTCTACATTTGCCATTTATGGGTGTGAAAATATGTGGGCTTGAGCAATTGTAACAACTGAATAGTAAATTGCTATTTAGTGATTGTAACTTTCGCGGGCTTGAAAGATCAAAGGCTTAGATGGGATGTAAGTTGCGATTTTTCAACCACAGTGATTTTCAGCTTGTAGCGTGCAGATTGTTTGCAGCTTGCTAAAAGACGCCAAATGAATAGCAAATTAGTTTATGGGCTACATTACGGGCTCCAGTAACCATCAATTGCTTAATTGAATAGGGGCCAAAGTTTGATGCAGTCGGCTGCTTGTTTTGACCGATTCACACAAATAATTGAGCATTCATACAGTTTGTCCCCTGACTAATAAAGATGTCACATTGACATTTGGTAATGGTAAATGTTACTGTACTATTTGGGATAATAGTTATTACCATATAGGGATCATATCTGGTTCCTGTAAAAAAAACATAAAATCATTGATTTCTTTATTGTAGTTAGTCATTATTGTTTTTCTCTCTGGTGTACTTATTGAGAGGCTGCAATTTGGTTCCAAGCTTGCAAACAATAAAGACATTTTGATGACATGCGAAGTTCTGTCTCCTTCTCTTGGAGACTGCCTGGTAGATGGTCTTGAGTGGATTTTTTCCACAACACTTTTGCAACATTTGCAACACTATAGAAACATAATGTACAATGTCAAGACTTTCCAGGTTATATACACTCTGTAAGACAGGAAGACATTAAAGGACAACTGTAGTGCATGTTCAAGTAAAGCTCATATATTTATCTATCTGGCATGGACTATTAAAACATTAAGCAGTTTAAAATAAATACAATTTTATATTTTTTCTTACTTTTAACTATGTCATTTTTCCACTCAAGCATAGCTGCTTATCTCCACCTCCCTTCTCCTATCAGGGGGTGTGGCCAGCTGTGCATAGAAGCTGGACCAAACAAAAAAAAACTTAACAGTAATACTCTGGTTCAAAATGAGCATGCTCATTAAGTATGGGGGCAGCACCATGATGACTCATGCACTGCCACTGGACAGGGCCTATGAGGGAGCTGCAACCAGGTTACAATACAGCTGTTACCTCTGTGTAGGTCACAGGGTGGAGCCAATGTCACCATAGTCCAATCTGCTACGAAGATCCATGATTATCCCGCCCCAAGGCAATGCTGACCACTCCCCCTTTTAGGTGGATACAAGTAAGAATACATATGAACATTTATTATTTTTAAATTGCATGCTATTTTAATAGTCTATGCCCAACAAACACTCATATGAGCTTTACTTGTAAATGCACTACAAAGGTCCTTTAAATACAATACGGTTTTCTAAGATTACACTTTTGTTTCAATCATCACATGTTTATAATAATCATTCTGTGATCTCCTTTGAATGTTTTTTTTTTAAAGGAGGATCTTATTTGTGTTTTTGTAGATGATGTTAACTGAGAAAGATCACCTAGATGTTAATATAAAAGTTTCTTATGGCATTAATAAGTAAAAAAAATATAACTTTAGTACCTATGTATATTTTCTTTCATAAAATTGTTCTCAAAGGTTTAAACATGTTTGTTCTTTAGCCATTTTGAAAGACACTGTTTCAGTTGGTGACACCTTTAAGTAACAAGTGAAGTGCTCAACAACTCTAAAGGTACCATTGCAGTCCACCAATGCCAATGCAATAATCTAGTACTTGGTGCTATTGCAAGCACTTTATTCTTCTGACCTGGATTACCATGCCAACCAAACCTGGAGTGATGGTCTAACTCAGTCTAGTAGATCCAGCTATAGCTTATATACAGAAAACGTAAAATGAAACGTGAATGCAGTTTTCTCTTTTTTAAAACAGTTAACAATTATGTCACTGGCTTAAATAATACATATCTTTAGAGCAAGGTAAAAATAATAGCATATAACATATAAAAGTGTGAAAAATAGATATATACTATACACAATTTATAGTTCTGTAATTCAAGAAAAAAGGCACTTGTTTGTCAAGTATGTACTAATTTAACAACATTAGCAGCTGTGTAAGTCATGGACACAAAAACATTTTTTTTTTGTGGAGAAAATCTGATTTTATCTGTTTTATGAGTGCATGAATCTAATTTGTGTTTGTTGCATCATATCTTGAGAGCTGAATGGGGTGTGTTTTTTTTTTTACCTGTCAGTCATAGAAGCAGGAGGATTGCATCAATAGATTTGTTGCAAAACTGGGAGAGACAGAAAAGATCACCTTTGAACCTGACCATTTAATGATTCCCAAAATTGTAAGTCTGATTCTATAGACAAAATAAGGACCAGTAAGATGCCATATAAATAAAATATAACTTTTATTGAAGTTGATTAAAAGGTAGAGTACATAGAGTAAAAAAATATATAGATTGTAAAAACAATAGCGTTCCTGTCATACACCATAAGTCCTGGGCATAGAGTATATGTGTCAAATTGGCCACAGGGTCAGAGCAAATAGGAGTACACAGGTTTGAGGCAGGAATACATCTGCTATGCAAATAGTAAACCAAAATGTAAATTAGTACATATTCTATAAGAGCACAATGTCTTATACAGTGGATAAGTCCTAATATTCTAGGTACTTCAAAAATGCATATGAGCAGCATCCTCAATACCTGCATATACATAGATATACATTCAGCAATAGTCCTGTACAGGGTAGCTGCTATATTATGGTGCCAACTGGGGATATATTGTCAAACGTTACACTGCGGCCCTATCTACTCCTGTTGTAGTGGAGGTTTGGGACCCACTACTTACCCCCTTTCCCTAAATGCAACAACTAACTGGCCCTATACTGTATTGCCTGTAGCTTCTGTCCAACACCTGTGACGTCATCAGAGGGCACAGGATTCCCTTACAACTCAGTCTGCATTGTGCAACAGGACCTACAGACGCCCAGATGACTGAATCCAGTGTCCTGGAGGGTGAGTGGGGAGTTTGGGGATTAGTCCTAGGCAATACCGTATTGAGCCTGTTAGTTGTTGCATTTAGGGAAAGGGGGTAAGTAGTGGGTCACCAACCTACACTACAACATGAGTATATAGGGCCACAGTGTAACGTTTCACAATATATCCCTAGTTGGCACCATAATATAGCAGCTACCCTGTACAGGACTATTGCTGAATGTATATCTATGTATATGCTGGTATTGAGGCTGCTGCTCATTTGCATTTTTGAAGTACCTAGAATATTAGGACTTATCCACTGTATAAGACATTGTGCTCTTATAGAATATGTACTAATTTATATTTTGGTTAACTATTTGCATTTGTATTTTACCTTTTAATCAACTTCAATAAAAGTTATATGTTATTTTACTGGTCCTAATTTTGTCTATATAATCAGACTTACAATTTTGGAAATCATTAAATGGTCAGGTTCAAAGGTGTTCTTTTCTGTCTCTCCCAGTTTTGCAATAGTATTTTTTACACCGCTGGCCATTAATCTGCCCAGGTCCAGTACTTTCTGATAATTAAAATTCTTACATACTTAGTTCCATGGGGCCTTTTCCCACCAGTAACCTTCACTACTTTGTTTTTCACTTATTGCATTAATAGATGCAACAACAGCTGTCCAGAAATGTAAATTAACCTTTCACATGCACGTTTCATCAGCATATCATGAATTTTTGGAATTAATTGCACAACAGTCTCAAACCCACAATTATGCAATTTAAAATATAAAAGTAATATCTATCCCAGGATTCAAGGGGTTAATGCATATCATGAAACCCACATGGACTATAACAGATGATCTAATTTGTACATTGCTAGATTGCTTGATTGCTACCCTGATTGGCAAATGTTATTTATTGGCACTAAATAATACTTAGACTCCGATTGCAGATAACGTATAACTTCCATGTTTTACTGACGTCATGATGGCAGTCTCATTTACTATTAGCTGTGTCTAAGAAGTAAATTACGGACTTGCTTAAATATTATCAGATCATGTGATCACGCCCCCTGAAATCCTACTTAAAAAGGCAGGGTTTACGAGTTCAGCCTTGTGGTCGGAATTTGCGAGCTGAAATCATTAGAATACATCTAAACATTTATAAAAAAGAAAAAACACCTGCAGCCAAAATCATGACTTTGAGGCATTTGCGAGCAGTGAATAGAATTGGGCCATTTGTTTTCAAAGCTTTGAATACCATAGACCAAAAAAAAAAAAAATAACTAAGAAAAGAACAAACTAGTTTTGTAGTTTCTAAGAAACATTGGTAATTTTATCCAACTATGCAAATTACATTGTTCCTTTATTAGAACAAAATTTCCAATTTTCTAATAGAAATATCTCACCTTTAACTAAAAACACAAATGGCATTCAACTTTCTGATAATACATAGAAAAAACCCTGAAAGCCCCATTGCCGCTTCTTCTGTAATCCCTTTTTTCTGTTCTCATAAGAAAGCCACTAAAGAAACTAATGATGTGAAACTTTAAATGCAGCACTCTCTAATTTTCTCATCAGTTAAATGGTTTAAACATCATAGGGGTTAATTGTGAGAAAGTTTAATTGTTACTCTTAAATTCTCACTTTCCTGGTATTCTAGCAGCACTCGGTAGGAGCTCATAGTGATAAAATGTTACTCTACCTCTCTCACGCTCTCTTCATTAAACTAATGGAACATTTTCCTCTCGTTTTCTCAGCAGGGTGATTGGTAGGAGTACGACTTTGTAATTGTTGCTCTTATAATAATTGCAGGTAGTAGGTGTATATGTAATCTCATTGTCTATGCTATGTGGTTGGTTTTATTTGTGGTCTTCTGTACCTGACTCCCAACCAGCAGATATAACTTAATATTTAGAAACTAGCCAAAATTTTACACAGGTTTAATCAGTTGGCCTACTTACAGTACTGAATGTGTGGTTGTTGCATTACAAATGGAGAAAAGTCCCTACAAATATCAAAATGAAAGATAATTTCTTTTGAACAAACTTTAGTTTTTTAGAATTAGGCATCAAAATAAAATCCATATTCCTATGAAAATCCATAATCCTATGAAAAGAACAGTTTTCCCACATTCACTAAGTTGTGCTACCTCAGCAGTTAAGGATTCTGGGTTGTGAAATGCAAATAAAGCCTGCCATGTGATGCATGATTAAAATAAATGAAAGATAATAGGTGATGAACCATGAACTGCTTTCACAAGCTGCATTACTTGATGAGTAATAGTACTGAAGACTTGATCTGATGATTTGCATGTTAGTACTAGTACTGCACGGGTTCCCTGGTGGTCCAGTGCTTTCACCCCTGCAACCTGGATTTGATTCCAGTCAGGGAACCAACAGGTCACACCACTCTGCAGCCATGCAGGGTTGGGCATGGTCAGTACTTGGATGGAGACCACCTAGGAATAACAGTAACTGTATACTGTGGCCCACTGGAGAAGGAACTGACAACCCATTCAAGTATCTCTGCCATGAATACCAAGTGGATCAGCATACTGTGTTGAAGCCCATGAGGTCAAGGAGAGTTGGGCACAACTGAATGACGTACACACTAGTACTGCAGCCTTTTATCTGTAGTTGGCTTTAATTCTGTCCTATACTGACAGTGAAGAGTTATTTTCAATCTACATTTCACAGTGACAATTTTGTGTATCTCATTTGAGAATTATTAATGTAACAATAATATTAATATTAGTTTTTATTAACATGAATATTCACTTATATACATGATTACACAAGACCAAAAACATTGCAGAAATGCTTTGAAGCTCTTTTAGGACAACCCACTGGCAAATGTTGATTTGGACGCATGAGCTGCAGCCATCACATACCAAAAATAAACTAAAAAACAAACTAGTTTTGTTGTTCCTAAGAAACATTTGTAATTTTAACAAACCCCTGCCTGAGACTACACTGGCCTGTCTGAGCCTCAACAAGCTGCATTATATAGCTCTCTAATTAAAGCTGGTACAGGTTAAATGACTTCATTTCTTGGCAGGGAAAAGGTGTGTCCTGCTAAAGTGGAACTTGATATACAGGTTCCCACCCTTACTGACTTCTTCCTCTGCACTGACTGCCTATTTACACCAGTCATTGGTCTGTACACTCCATCACAGGATAAAATGTTACTGTCAAGACCCAGATTTAAGGGGCTCAGTACACCCCTAATTCTCCTACTGTAGCTTATAGGAGCAATCTGCAGGTTGTGACTTTATATTCATCTCAGCACACCAGCAAATTAGATCCGGACATCAGTCATGGAGAGACAAGAGAAATCACATCACACGTTTCCTT
This sequence comes from Discoglossus pictus, assembly GCA_027410445.1. Lineage (NCBI taxonomy): Eukaryota > Metazoa > Chordata > Amphibia > Anura > Alytidae > Discoglossus > Discoglossus pictus. The sequence goes on along the minus strand of CM050168.1, from coordinate 179,354,952 downwards.
AGTGCATAGAAGACTAACCTTTATTTCTTGCTTCAGACACATTTTACAGATTACAAAAAACACCATCACCCAGTTCTATGGTTACCAACCACCTCCTTCCCTGTTTCAGGGGTCTGTTCTTCCTATTGTGATCTCAGATACCAGAAAGGTTACATAGTGTAACATAGTGCCCCCAGAGGTGAGAGCAAGACACGTAATGAAGAATTCTCTCCAGGAAAGAGAGTGTTAACTTACTGGAGAAGTGCTAAGCGACTAATTGAACCTGCAGGTGTTGTAAGCCTGTTAAAGGCACACACAGAGAGATGGGTGTGGTTCCCCTGCAATTAGGCTCTGTTTGGCCTAGAGGAGTGAGACCAGGGCCTCACTACAAGCTATGAAGGACGCTTGTATGCATCTGCCAGTAAGAGCGAAGGCAGTGTTTTGGTCTGATAAAAGCAGACATTGAAACTTGAAAGTTCACAGAGGAGACTGTTTGCTGCAGAGGAAAAAAGAGCCTTTACAGATGAGACTGTTTGCTGCAGAGGAAAAAAGGGATTTGCAGAGGAGCTGCTGCAAGGATTTTACCAAAGCAGTTATTACAGAGGAGACTGATATCCCAGCGATTGGACCAGAGGATCCATTACAGCTGAAAGAGAGAGAGACTGGATGTAAAGGTACAATTACAGAGTCTGATAATACACCCCAGGGAGAAGTCTGTGAAGTTAACAGATTTGTAGCCTTCCCCAAAAGAGGGTATTAAGGGTCCCTGGAAATTGAAAGACGACTGTCTGCAGGGAATGGATGCTTTAAACTATTGAATATGGACTATTCAAAGACTCCATGTTTTCACCTGAAGGCCGAGAAGCGGCTTCAGGGCTAGTTATGGTGTTCCTAATCTTAAGCCAGTGTTTTTATGAAGATGTTTATTTCATGCTGAAAATAAGCTATTTTTGTTTATGCTTGAAAACTTTTTATTAAAAGAGCTAAAAAGCACTTTGGGACTCTATTTGTTTATATAAAGTCACAGAAGAAACCAGTAGCCAAAGGCCACATTATCACAATAGTTACATAGTAATTGAGGTTGAAAAAATACTTTTAGTCAATCAAGTACAACCTTTTTTAGATCTCCTCTGATCTGCAATATGCAGATTAATTGTTAATTATTAATTGATCCAAAGGAAGGCAAACAGAAAAAAATCAGGGAAACTTTGTCAATTGTCTCAAAAGGGGGAAAAAACAACTTTACTGTGTAGAACTGATTTGGACAGGAACAGATATTACATAATGGGATTATGAATTTCGTCCACAACAGAACCATTTCTTTCTTTAAGTTAAAATCTTTTTACTTCTAATCTCAAAGAATGTCCTCTTGTCAGTTGAAAACCTCTTGGCACAAAAAGCTCCCTTGACAAAACATTGTATTGACCCTGGATATATTTATATAAGGTAATCATATCCCCTCTTAGACACATTTTTTTTCTAAAGAAAATAAGTTTATTTTGGTTTGTCTTTCTTCATAACTTAGGCCCTCAATTCCACTTTAGTTTTGTTGCCCTTCTCTGTACTTGTTCCAGCTCTAAAATTTCCTTTTTATGAAGTGGTGCCCAAAAGTGTACTCCATATTCCAAATGATGACATACTAGGGATCTGTATAGTGGCAGAATTATACTTGCTTCCCTTGCTTCTATACCCTTCTTAATACATGCTAATATTTTGTTTGCCTTTGCAGATGCTGCTTGGCATTGAGCACTGTTACATAGGTGGTTGTCCACAAGTACTCCCAAATTAAAAAGGAGGGGACCTAATACTGAGCCCTGAGGAAGCCCTCTTACCACATTAGTCCAATTTTGAGTTGCTTCCTGTCTTTTAGCCAGCTCTCAATCCATAAGCAAATATTTATGGCAATTCCTGTATCCCTTAGTTTGCCCAATAGTCTCCCTTGTGGCACTGTATCAAATGCCCTAGCAAAATCCAAATAGACTACACAGCTGTTGGGTATAAAAGTGTTAACCTGTATAAATACATGAAAACCTGTATAACAAGTATTCTTATTGCTGTACTACCCACTGAAAATGTAGAATCATATTGTTTGTATCATAGACACTGTAAAATAACTATTGCACATATTTACACAAATGTATTTATACTATGTAATACCAAGAACTGTGCCTGTTACAATATCAATGTATATAAACGAACAAGGTGGCATTTATACCACCAAAATATACATATACGTGATTCTAATTGTATGATCAATTGTACCTATTCACTACATTTAAATCTTGTTATTATAAATACAACTGTATTCTCATATATCATAGGTTAAAATCACAGAGGAAGCTACAGACTATTAGCAGCGAAACACATTTGATATACTTTTTATGTTCCTTATCAACTGATTGTATCAATCTGGATTTGGATTTTATGATTAAAGAAACAATCTTTTAAATCACCACCGTGAGAAATCTTTTTTTGTCACAAGAGGCACAGTCATAGACACGCAATACTACACAAGCGACCCAGGTTTGAGGCCTGTGGAACACCCATACGTAAAGATCATCTGCTATTTGGAATTCCCCCACCCCCCTTCTTTCCAAGTCCTTGTTTACTTTTAAGACACTGGTGTGAACAGTGTCTAGGGGAATAGCTGCACATCAGAACACTAAGGAATTCACGACTGTAATAAGGCAAATTAGCATGGAGATTGACACATCTTTAGAAAATTCCCTGGACATTACTACCTTAGTGCTTGGGCCTACCCAATTGGGACACCACATCTCCCAATCTCCAACCACCTAGCGAAATTATAAATTACATGGCTATTTTGTCTTCCCAGATGCATAAATTTACATTTGTTCGTATTAAATCTCATCCGCCATTTAGTCGCCTGTTTCTCTAATTTATGCAAATCCCTTTGGTGGAAAGTACATCATTATCTGATTTAATAACCTTGCACAACTTACTGTCATCAGCAAAAATGGAGACAATACTTTCCAATCCTACTTCTAAGTCATTAATACATTTGTTAAAAAGGAGAGGACCTAATACTGAACCCTGAGGAACCCCACTTACCATATTATTCCAATCGGAGTATGTTCCATTTACAACAACCCTTTGCTTCCTGTCTTTTAGCCAGCTCCCAATCCATGAGCAGATATTTACTGCAATTCCTGTATCCCTTAGTTTGCTCAATAGTCTCCCATGTGGCACTGTATCAATAAGCTTTGCAAAATCTAAAAAGACTACATCCACTGAGTTGCCTTGATCCAAGTTCCTACTAACCTAACTAAAATTAGGTTTGTTTCACATGACCTACCCCTCATAAATCTGTGTTGATTCCTACTTATAATCTTGATTAAATAGACATATTCTTGTATACTATCCCTTGTTAACCCTTCTAAAAGCTTCCCCACTACAGAAGTGAGACTTACAGGTAAATATATTTATCACCTCTGCTTTTCTCCAGTCATCTGGTAGAGACCCTGTGTTGAGTGAATCTTGAAATATTAGATATAATGATTTGGCTATTACAGAACCCAGTTCCCTCAGTACCAATGGATGTATTCCACCAGGACCTGGGGCTTTATTAACATTTATTTTTTCCAACCTCTTTTGGATTTCTTCCTGCATTAACCAATTATTTGGTGATGGTAGTGTAGCCCCTTTATTTTGCAGTGTCCCAACCACTGGTACCTCCCTTGTGTATAACGAAGAAAGGTACCTATTTAGCTCATCTGCTTTTCCTGGTCACTAACTGTCAGTGCGTGTTTCACATTGTAATGTTCCTATAGCTTCCTTCTTGGTCTTCTTCCCATTAATATATTAAAAAAATAATTTAGGGTTAATCTTACCCTGCTTTGCAACTAACGTTACATTTCAGTTTCTGGCTCCTCTTTTTTGTATAATTTAAATGCCTGTTTTTTACTCCTCATCTTCATATTTAAGTCATTGTAAAGCCACATGGGTTGTGATCTACTCCTTCTACTTTTGTTTCCACATGGTATATGGTGATAAGTATGTATATTTAGTAAGGATTTGAACGTTGTCCATTTATGTTCAGTATTTTTACCTGTCAGTTCTCTGTCCCAGTCTATACTTTGTATTGCTGCCCTTAGACCTTAAATTTTTTTTTGTTTTTGTTGGCGCCTTACAGTTATGTTTTTTTTAATTCAATCTCAAATGAGACTGTGTTGTGATCACTGTTTTCCAAAGGTTGCCCTATTCCAACATTTGATACTATTTCAATATTATTTGTGATAACTAAATCCAAGATGGCCTCATTTCTAGTAGGCTCTTGTATAACCTGGGCCAGATAATGATCTCTGAGTGTACTCAAGAACCTGCTCCCCTTAGCTGAACTGCTGGTCTCATTTATCCAGTTAATTTCCGGCTAATTAAAATCTCCCATTATTAGAACTTGCCCATGCTTAGCTGCATTTCCAATCTGTAACAATATTTGCATTTCCTAACTTTCAATTATATTTTGGGGTTTATAGCATGCTCCTACTAATATTATTTTGGAATTTGCTGCTCCTCTATTTAACTCTACCCACAAACATTCGACATTATCACTAGTTCCAGCATAAATATCTTCTCTGACTATAGGCTTAAATTCAGGCTTAACATACTGTTAGACCTTTTGTAATCATACTTTAATTGATATATTTATTTTAATATAATCCTTTTTAAATTACATGACGACAAGTATCTTATTTCACGAACCCCACAGGTGTGTCGACAATGCATAGTATTCAAAATTTGGTAGAATCTAGGAAAATATTTTAGTTTGTTTCCCAAGGGAACTAGCAATCTCAGGGTCTCATTCTAATCCGGGCTGTGGGGGCTGAGTGGCCGCAAGGGGTGGCCGCAAGCTACTTAGCTATTCTGCTTTCCCTTGCCCCTTTACCCCAGCTGCAGCTTACTGCAGGGAAAGCCTTTGATCTCACGCGGCCCCAACAGACTCGGCTGCATGAAACCACCCATCCCTATTCCAATGCTCCGATCACCCTCCCGTCAACAACACTATACACAATATAGGCTCCCATGAGTCTAAAATTAACCCTCTCAGTCCCATTGGGGTCCGTATAGAACCCTATAGGACACTATTAACCCCTACAAGTGCCTATGTAACCCCTTCTAAACCTAATTAACCCTAATTGGGCCTATTTAACCCCTTCTATACCTATTTAAAACTAACTGTGACTTTTAAAACCTATCTGGACCTTATAACCCTAACTGGGCCTTTCTAACCCTAACTGGGTATATTTAACTCCTTCTAGACCTATTTAACACTAACTAGGCCTATTTAACCCCTTCTAGGCCTATTTAACCCTATAAGATTCCATCTAACCCCATTACTTATACAGACCCCCATAAGCCTTTATTTAACCCCATCAGTTCCATAAGGGTCTATGAAGACCCTCATGGGACAATTAGAACCCTAATATTAACCCCATAAGTGTCATGAGGGTACTCCAGGACCCTCATGACACTAAGTACAAACACTGCACTGCACTATTCCCTCCCCAATACACCCCTAAATTTAAACTAACCCCCTTTACCCTAACCTCTTAACCCATACCTAACACTACCTACATAACCCCCTATTAAACCCCCCACCCCACTAATTACACAAAATGTAAAAAAATATGTTAAAAAAAAAACAAAAAAAAAACATTACACAACCCCCCACTACAAAAAATAAAAAAAGAACATTACACGACTCCCCTACTACAAAAAAAAAAAGAATTACGCACCTGCAAAGAAAATACATACACAAATATACATAACATTACAATATGGCAATAAATTACAAATATACCCCTAACTACAATACATCTCCTCCTATCTACATTACATATCCCCCTGACTACAATATATTACCCCCTATATATAAAACATTACCCCCTATCTACATTACATTAAAACCCCTCAACCTAGCATAAAATAGAATAAATAAGATAACTTACCTTGCCTAGATGCTCCTTCAGCGATGATGGGCTTCCTGGTGCAGGTTGCACCCTGTAGGAAAAAAAGAATAATTGAATTAGCCAAAAATAAACACTAAATAAAAAAATAATAAACATTCTAAATATTAAACTTACCTTTCCACCATGTCCCCGTCCTTCTTCTTGTCTTCTCCAGCTGGGCCCCTGAAATAAATAACATAACAGAACTTGGATCAAGGCAACATAACATAAGTACAACATAAAACACAATAAACATACTGTATATTAAACTTATCTTGCCGCAATGTCCCCGTCCTTTTCCTCTTCTGCCCCGGCTGGGCCCTTGAAAAAAACGCCGCTCTAAAAAAAATAAAAAATAAAATAACGTAGCTCCTTGGCGCTAATGCAGCTTCTAGTGCTTCTTACGGTTAAAAAAAAACAGAATGTCGCCTTCTGATTGGCTGAAATGGCTGTCAATAAAATTTCAGCTAATTAGAAGGTGCCAAGGTGTGAGCCAATCAGAATTGGATACACCCCTATATTCCATTCTAATTGGCTGATGGACCTGTCAATCCTTTTTAAACCAATCAGAAGGCACCATTGCCTTCAGCCAATCAGAATGAGATACACCCCACGGGGTGATTGGCTGAAGGCATCTGTGCCTCCTGATTGGCTGCAGTCTGATTGAAAGTGACAACAGCCAATCAGAATGATTGGCTTTAAGTATCAGCATCTTCTGATTGGCTGTTGTCACTGTCAATCAGACTGCAGCCAATCAAAAGGCCCAGTTAGGGTTAAATAGGTATAGAAGGGGTTAAATAGGCCTAGTAAGGGTTATTAGGTTCACATAGGGTTAAATAGGCCCAGTTAGAGTTACATAGGTCTAGAAGGGGTTAAACAGGTCCAGTTAGGTTTAGATAGGCCTTGTTAGGGTTATTAGGTTTAGACAGGGTTAAATAAGCCCAGTTAGGATTACATAGGTCTCAAAGGGATTAAATAGGCCCAGTTAGGGTTAGATAGAGCCAGTTAGGGTTATTAGGTTCACATAGTGTTAAATAGGCCCAGTTAGGGTTAAATAGGTATAGAATGCGTTAAATATGCCCAGTTAGGGTTAGATAGGTCCTGTGAGGGTTATTAGGTCCAGATAGGGACTATTTAGTCTAGAAGGGGTTAAATTGGCCCAGTTAGGGCAAATAGGGTTTTGTATGGGTCAATGGGATATAGTTGGGCTTAAGGGTTTAATGGGGTATAGTTAGGGCTAATAGTGTAGTGCTTAGACTTTGTCATGGGGGTCCTGGAGGACCCTCATGTCACTTGTAGGGTTAACCTAGGGGTTTATAGTGTCCTATAGGAGTCTATATAGACCTCAATTTGACTGAGGGGGTTAATTTTTGTCTCATTGGGGTCTATATTGACCCCCATGAGTGATGGGGATAATATTAGGTGACGGCAGGGGTTAATAGTTTTATTTATTGTGGGTCCTTTAAGGACCTTTCAAGTCCTTTCAGGACGCACGCAGGGTATGCAAGGGTTAATGTGGGGACCCTCCAGGGGTCCCAATGGAAACCCTGCAGTATTGGGGTTAGCCTTTAGTGTGCCACAGTCCCTTTAAGTAGCCGCGGCGGGGTATTAGAATCCAAGCCCATGCGAGAACAAACTTGGAGATCTATAGGGGTAAATAAATATTCAAGGAAGCACTGTACAGCACTGTAAATGATGGGGGGCACATCGGAGGACATGATGATGACATGTACTACATTGGCTAGCTGGCACATCGCCGCTAGCCAATACTGTCATTTGTGGCCACAAGTCCACCGGTCTTGGAGAATGGATTACTGCCTTGGGGGTATTTCAAGCCCAGAGTCCCGGGCTTGGATGACCTCCAAGGCAGTAACTCGATCTTCAAGCCTGGAGGACTGCGGCCACAAATGACAGTATTGGCTAGCGGCGATGTGCCAGCTAGCCAATGTAGTACATGTCATCATCATGTCCTCCGATGTGTCTTCTGATTGGCCTAAGGAAGGGATGGCTTATGGCCCCTTTCATTTAAAAACCAAGGTAGGCAAGAGACCGTAGCACCCTAGTAAGGGATCGCAGAGATATGCCCGTTTTGCGGCCATCATTTGAATGAGGCCCTCAGTATATATTTAGGAAAATCCTTAGATAAGGATATAAGGATTGATTATTTAAGTCCCTATTCTGAAAAAAAGGAGTTAAGGAGAAGGAAGGTGATCATAGATCTCCTTTTATCTAAGGCCAAATTACAGAAGAATGAATCCTATTAGGGATTATTGGAGGCAACCAAAAACCCATAATGTAGAGAGAAGATTGATTTCTTCAAGACCCAAACCAAAGCGTTAAAAGGTATAGCCAAAACCAAAATGAAAAACAAAACTTTCAGTGAAATTGCTGACATAGCAAACGGCTGCCTTTATGGCAAGATTTAATGTGCAACAAAATCAAACATTGGGAACTCATTCAACCCAAAAGGGACAACGTTCTGGAAAAAAGAATCAGTGACTAAGTAAAATTTGCTAGTAAAAACTTCCTAAGTTTCTTTTTACACGGAAACTCCCACAGGGCGAAAAGGGGGTACCAATGAAGTCAAAGGGAGCGGTATGGAAAATATACAGGTTATACAGGTTATACAGGATGCATTACAAACCAAGCCACAAATTATTAAAACAGGGTTGATAATTGGTCAAGAAATGAACAGTACACATGTTGGAAGATGATTTACTATTTTCATATTCCATGGTAAATGAAAACCAAATAATAGCCAAATTTAATGATGAAGGTAAAATAGAGGATTGACCTAATCTGGCCAATAGCCACCCAGAAATAACAATAAATTGGATAAAAAAATATCCCACAATCTGACTCTCTAAATAAAAATGAACAATGAATGAAGTCAGATATGGTAAAACATTCCCACTTCTTATGTGAGATGGAGGAATGTTAGGGAACATACTATGTTCCTGTTAGTATAGAAGATGTAGACTCCATGGGTATCAAAGGGTTAATAGATACAGGTTCCCAAGTAACTGTTCTTTCCCAAGACATGTATCAAGATATAGAATATAGAGCTAATAAGAAAACTATTCTGCAATCATTTATTGGAATTGTAAAGAATTTTGATGGAATAATAATAAAGACCAAAGGTAGTGTATGGTTGAATATTAGGATAGGAAATAAACAAGTGAAACATCCAATAATAGTGGTGGATGTTCCCGAGTCTTCATTTTTAATTGGGACAGATATACTCAGGCGATTAAGTCCAATAATAGACTGTATTGGTGGAGTATTGGAGTTAACTTTCCTATAAACTATGAAAAGTATTCAATATCCAATATGCCAATAAATTGTCATGTAATAGAAACAAAAGATGTAATAGAAACAAATTGATTTAGTCCATAATGTTCTATGGTCTAGGCTGAATGATTCACCATTAGATTGCAGTAATTACTCAGAAGCATTGAAATATGCACAACACATGCCTTATGCAATAACCATACAGATGGAATAACTGTCACTATACCACAAGGAGTAGTCCAATTCCCCTTACCCTTACAGGTAAAAAGGGGGCAAAGGCTTCAAGGCACAGATGCTTTTGTTAATCTTACATAGTTACATTGTAATTAAGGTTGAAAAAAGTATTTCAGTCCATCAAGTTCAACCTTTTAAGATCTCCTCTGATCTGCAATATGATTAAATATTAATTAATTAGTTGTTAATTAATTATTAATCAATATTTTTATTTTTTTTATTTGAAATTATTAATTAATCCACAGGAAGGCAAACAGAAAAAAACCCAAGTGAGACTTAGCCAATCGTCTCACAGGGGGAAAAAATTAATTCCGTCCTGACCCCAGATACTTGTGATCGGATTTCTCCCTGAATCAATACTGTCTCTCTAATTATCCATGATAACCCTGAATTCCCTTTTTAATTAGAAATACATCCAGTCCCCTTTTAAAGTTATCTATTGAATCCCCTGTCACCACCTCCTCTGGTAGAGAATTCCACAGATTAACCACTTTTACTGTGAAGAACCCTTTTCTTTCTTTAAGGTGAAAATCCAACTTAGCCTCTCCAATCCCCTTTTTACTTTTGTTGACCTCCTCTGTACCTTTTCCAGCTCTAAAATGTCCTTTTTATGAAGTGGTGCCCAAAATTGTACTCCATATTTCAAATGAGGGCATACTAGAGATTTGTATCGCTGGCAGAATTATATTTGCTTCCCGTGCTTCTATACCCTTCTTAATACATGCTAATATTTTATTTGCCTTTGCAGCTGCTGCTTGGCTTTGAGCACTGTTACCTAGGTGGTTGTCCACAAGCACTCCCAAATCCCTTTCAATATCTGATACCCCTAGATTTGCTCCATTAAGATTATAAATTACATGGCTATTTTTCCTTCCCAGATGCATAACTTTACATTTATTCGTATTAAATCTCATCTGCCATTTAGATGCCCATTCCTCCATTTTATGTAAATCCCTTTGGAGGGAAAGCACATCATTATCAGATTTAATTACCTTGCACAACTTCATGTCATCAGCGAAAATGGAGACACCACACTCCAATCCCACCTCTAAGTCATTAATAAATATGTTAAAAAGGAGAGGACCTAATACTGAACCCTGAGGAACCCCACTTACCACATTAGTCCAATCGGAGTATGTTCCATTTAAAACAACCCTTTGCTTCCTGACTTTTAGCCAGCTCTCAATCCATGAGGAGATATTTACTACAATTCCTGTATCTCTGAGTTTGCACAATAGTCTCCCATGTGGCACTGTTTCAAAATCATTTTAAAAATCCAAAAATACTACATCCACTGAGTTGCCTTGATCCAGGTTCCTACTAACCTCCTCATAGAAACTAATTAGATTTGTTTGACATGACCTATCCCTCATAAATCCATGTTGACTCCTACTTATAATCCTGTTCAAAAATACATATTTGTGTATATTATCCCTTATTAACCCTTCTAAAAGCTTCCACACTACAGAAGTGAGGCTCACTGGTCTATAATTCCCCGGATTTGCTCTTTCTCCCCTTTTTAAATATAGATATCACATCTGCTTTTCTCCAGTCATCTGGTAGAGACCCTGTGTTGAGTGAATCTTGAAAAATTAAATATAATGGTTTGGCTATTATAGAACCCAGTTCCCTCAGTACCCGTTGATGTATTCCATCAGGACCCTGGGCTTTATTAACATTTATTTTTTCCAACCTCTTTTGGATTACTACCTGCGTTAACCAATTATTTGGCAAAGGTAGTGTAGCCCCATTATGTTGCAGTGTCCCAACCACTGTTAACTCCATTGTGTATAACCTATTTAGCTCATCTGCCTTTTTCCTGGTCACAAATTTTCAGATGGCCTGTGTCACATTTTAATGTTCCTATAGCTTCCTTCCTTGCCTTCTTCCCATTAATATACTTAAAAAATATTTTAGGGTTAGTCTCACTCTCTTTTGCAATCAATTTTTCATTTTCTATTTTAGCCAGTCTAATAGCGCTTTTGCAAGCCTTGTTGATTTCCTTGTACTCCCTTAAAGCAGTCTCTGTCCCCTCTTGTTTCCATTCTCTCTTTTTTCCCCTTTCTATCTCTCCTCTCCATCTATCTAAGATAGCTTCCTTTCTAGTAGGCTCTTGTATAACCTGGGCCAGATAATTATCCCTGAGTGTACTCAAGAACCTGCTCTCCTTAGCTGAACTGCTGGTTTCCTTTATACAGTTTATTTCAGGGTAATTAGAATCTCCCATTATTAGAACTTGCCCATGCTTAGCTGCATTTCCAATCTGTTACAATAATTGTATTTCCTCACTTTCAGGTATATTTGGGGGTTTATAGCATACTTCTACTAATATTCTTTTGTAATTTGCTGCTCCTCTATTTAACTCTACCCACAAACATTCAACTATATCACTAGGTCCACCATAAATATCTTCTCTGACTATAGGCTTAAATTCGGGCTTAACATACAGACAGATCCCTCCTCCTCTTTTACCATAGCCTCTATCTTTCCTAAATAGGTTATAACCATACCGATTTTAAGTCCAGTCATGAGATTCCTCCCACCATGTTTCGGTAATGCCTATTAAATCCCATTTTTCATTAATTGCTAATAATTCTAACTCTCCCATTTTTCCTGGCAAGCTTCTGGCATTAGAAAGCACACACCTTATGTTATGAGTCTGTAGTTCTGAAGTGCCTGCCACTGTACTTGAGTTACTTAGTACTATCTCCCTATTGACTATACTACCCCTCACCCATCTCCTCCCCTATGAGTTGTTAATTCATCCCTTATACCCTCTACACTTTCTACCGAATTACTTATAGCAAGTCCTCCCCCACCTACTAGTTTAAAAATTCCTCCAGCCTTTCTACCATCCTATCCCCTAGCACAAAAGCTCCCTCATCCTTAATCCCTACTGCAGAGATTCTACCGAAGTGAAAAGTCAGCCCAGTGTTTTAAAAACCCAAACCCCTCCTTAGTGCACCACATCTTTAGCCACGCATTAACCTAAGCTCCTTCTGCCTCCCTGGGCTAGAACATGGCACTGGTAGTATCTCAGAAAATACTGCCTTGGAGGTCCTTGTCTTGAGCTTATTACCTAGTTCTCTAAAATCATTCTTTAGGACACTCCATCTTCCACTAACTTTGTCATTGGTACCAATATGTACCAAGAACGCTGGTTCATTTCCAGCCCCTCCCGATAATTTGTCTACCCGATCCACAACATGACGAACCTGAGCACCCGGGAGACAGCAAACTGTTTGATTGCTGGGATCTGGGTGACAAATCACCCTTTCTACCTTCCTAATAATAGAGTCCCCTACCACCAAAACCTGTCTGTTGCTCTTTCCCTTTTCTGCCCTCCCACTCCTCCAGTAGAACTGTTCTCCCGGCTGTTAGAGGGATCAGCTCTATCTGGCATTGCCATTCCTGAATGGACATCCCCAACAGTTTCGCTTATTCTGGCAAATCTGTTGGTGTTTGCAATCTCAGAACTGGCCTGCCTCCTCCTGATTCCCCTTCTAACTGTAACCCAGCTACCTCCCTGGACATCCGACACTAGCCCCAGCTCCACCCTCCATGCTAGGCCCACCTAAACTGTGCTCAGAGAGCACCAACCCCCTTTCCAGTGGAACAATATCACTAAGTGCTGTAATTCTCCTCTCCAGATCTCCAATTTGAGCTTCCAGAGAGGCAACATGCTCACAGCTCTCACAGAGGTATGGACCCTGGATCATCTGTTCCAGTATTGCATACATATGACAGGATGTACACTAAGTGAGGTTGCCACTGGACTGACTCATAATTAACGTATTTATCGGCGTATAACACACACTTTTTCTCCCTAAAAATAGGGGGCAAATGATAGGTGCGTGTTATACGCCGATATCCCCTCCCCCCTCCTCATCCTCAACCTCCCTCCTCATTCTAAACCCCCCTCCGCATTTTTTTAGGTTGAGGAGGGGGGTTTAGGTTGAGGAGGGGGGTTAGAATGCAGAGGGGGGGTTAGAATGAGGAGGGAGGTTGAGGAGGGGGGTTGAGGTTGAGGAGGGGGGTTGAGGATAGGGTGTTGAGGTTGAGGAGGTGTGTTGAGGATAGGGGGGTTGAGGAAGGAGGATGAGGATGGGGGGGTTGAGGGGGTTTGAGGATGGGGGTTTGAGGATGGGGGGTTGAGGAGGGAGGTTGAGGATGAGGAGGGGGTTGAGGATGAGGAGGGAGGTTGAGGATGAGGAGGGAGGTTGAGGATGAGGAGGGAGGTTGAGGATGATGAGGGGGTTGAGGATGAAGAGGGAGGTTGAGGAGGGCGGTTGAGTTTGAGGAGGGGTGGTTGAGGAATGAGGATGGGGGGTTGAGGACGGGTTTTGAGGGGGGTTGAGGGGGTGTTTTTAGGATGGGGGGTTGAGGAGGGAGGTTGAGGAGGGGGATGAGGATGGGGGGGTTGAGGAGGGAGGTTGAGGAGGGGGTTGAGGATGAGGAGGGAGGTTGAGGATGAGGAGGGGGGTTGAGGATGAGGAGGGGGGTTGAGGATGAGGAGGGGGGTTGAGGATGAGGAGGGGGGTGAGGATGAGGAGGGAGGTTGAGGATGAGGAGGGAGGTTGAGGATGAGGAGGGAGGTTGAGGATGAGGAGGGGGTTGAGGATGAGGAGGGGGGTTGAGGATGAGGAGGGGGGTTGAGGATGAGGAGGGGGATGAGGATGAGGAGGGGGTTGAGGATGAGGAGGGAGGTTGAGGAGGGGGGTTGAGGTTGTGGAGGTGGGTTGAGGAAGGAGGATGAGGATGGGGGGGTTGAGGAGGGGGTTTGAGGAGGGGGGTTGAGGATGAGGAGGGGGGTTGAAGATGAGGAGGGGGGTTGAGGATGAGGAGGGGGTTGAGGATGAGGAGGGGGGTTGAGGAGGGGGGTTGAGGATGAGGAGGGGGGTTGAGGAAGGAGGATGAGGATGGGGGTTGAGGAGGGGGTTTGAAGGGGGTTGAGGGGGGTTTGAGGATGGGGGGGTTGAGGAGGGGTTTGAGGATGAGGAGGGGTTTGAGGATGAGGAGGGGTTTGAAGATGAGGAGGGGGGTTGAGGATGTGGAGGGAGGTTGAGGAGGGGGGTTGAGGTTGAGGAGGGGGGTTGAGGAAGGAGGATGAGGATGGGGGGTTGAGGAGGGGGTTTGAGGGTGGTTGAGGGGGGTTTGAGGATGGGGGGGTTGAGGAGGGAGGTTGAGGAGGGGAGGGAGGTTGAGGAGGGGGTTGAGTATAGGGGGTTGAGGAAGGAGGATGGGGGTGGAGGAGGGGGTTTAAGGAGGGGGTTGAGGATGGGGGGGTTGAGGAGGGAGGATGAGGAGGGGGTTGAGGATGAGGAGGGAGGTTGAGGATTTTGCTTCAAAGTTCTTTATTTGAAATTTATTTTTTTCCCCCTGAAATTTCCTTCTTAAAATGAGGTGCGTGTTATACGCCGGTGCGTGTTATACGCCGATAAATACAGTATTATTATTGTCTACAAAATTTCAGTGGGAAAAATAATGAATATAAAAGAATATATTTGTATAAATCTGCCCTCCATTTTCTTTGAAGTGCCTCCTTTTATTTAAACTCCTACGCTTTTACAAGAATTGCACTTGATACTAAAAATGTTCGCAAGCTCACAAGTTCGCCCCTTCTCCTGTTTATATTAACTTCTGCCTTCTCACCTGGACACAATTAGTGCACTCTGCAATTTATCAGCCTTTACCTGTAAGGAAAATCCATTTGCAAAAAAAATCTTAGTTATCAAACCCAACAAAAAGGCCTCAACATCACCCATGCACCTTTAATTACTGTGACACAAATACCTTTTGTCATTTTAGTAAATAACATAGTATCCCATCCAATACATATCGAGAAGGAATTTACAAATTCAATTATTGGTTTGATATCAGAGGAATATATGAATGAAGATCAAATTATTGACCTATGTTTTGATACTTAACCAGAAGGATTATTTATTGTTCAATCTATTTTTCCCTTCAGTTCCATGGAAGGAAATTGTGAAATTACAGATAACGAACTAATCTTTAATCAAAACATAGATGAACAAGGATCTGAAAGGTATTTGGTTAATATGATGCAGCTAAGCTCAATTACTACTGATCTATCTACACAACTAGAGGAAGCCTATGAAATTAGTCAGCCTGAGGTATTCCCTGGGTTTAAAGAAAGAGACGAGAAACAGATAGTTCTAGCTGATGGATTGTCTAATGATATTGAACACCAAAAATGAGGACAAGTACTAATGAATTACCAAGATGTATTTTCTAAAGATTCATATGATTGTGGCTTGACAGATTTACATGTCACTAAAATTAAAACTGATCCCAGTATGCCACCTGTGTTAAGCAATATAGATTACCCCTCGCCTCTTATGAATCATTGGCTGATATAATAAAAAATCTGGAATCAAGGGGAATTTTATACAAGGTGAGAAAATAATAGTCGAAACGGCACACCAACCGTAACAATATAGTCAGAGCGATAAAATAAGGTCTGGTAATCTATCAAATAGCCGCATAACTGCTTGGACTTTACCCTTACAAGGATGGCCTTTAGAGGTAAGATATGCCCAAAATAAAAGGAATCCAGTTGCCCAAGGATTAGTGGTTTTACACGACTGGACTGCTCCAGACCCCTTTAAAGAAGATTATTCTAATATAGACCTTATGGAGGAATATACATTTTCACCTCACAAGATATATGAAGAGGTATTTTGTAAATCACTACCCACAGTTTATGTAGATGGATGTGCCTATCATGTAGAGATAGATATAGAAAGTAAACTAGTTGCGGGAATAGGAAATGTATGGATAGATAGTTTTCCAATTCCTCCCAAGGGTTGTAAAATAGGACCCAAGTGTAGCCAAATAGCAGAATTGATAGCTATACATTATGCTGTTTACACCGCAATAGAGCATAACATTAAGGAATTTGTAATCATTACTAGTGATGTCCCGAACAGTTCGACGGAGAACTATTTGCGGCGATTTTCGCATGTTCGCGTTCGCATCGAACGGGTAACACATGCGCTTTTCGGTCCGCCCCCTATTATTTATCATTGAGGAAACTTTGACCCTGCACCTTACAGTCAGCAGACACATTCCAGCCAATCAGCAGCATACACTCCATTCCAGGGACTTCCATCTGAAGGACAGCCTCCATTTTAGAATCATTCTGAAGCTACATTCGTTGAGAGAGGACATATATTCTACCTGCTGCTGATTTAATAGGGAAATAGATAGCCAGGCTGTGTATTTAGCTTTCACTACACACCTGAAGGACTCATTTGATATCTGCTGCAAGGACAGCAACCCAAAAAGCCCTTTTTAGGGCTAGAACATCATTTATTTTATTTTATTATTTTTTTCTGCTGATTTAATAGGGAAATAGATAACCAGGCTGTGTATTTAGCTTTCACTACACACCTGAAGCACTCATTTGATATCTGCTGCAAGGACAGCACCCCAAAAAGCACTTTTTAGGGCTAGAACATCATTTATTTTATTTTATTATTTTTTTCTGTGTAATCTAATTGCATATGCCTGCCTACAGGCGTGTGTGTGAGGCCTATTGCATCTACTCTGCCAACTTTTGCCAGTGCACAGTGACACTCATATCTAGTGCAACTGTAGTGTACAGTGAAATAAAAGAACCCTTTTTTTGACTGTAATCGATTGAATATCAGTTGCCTGCCTACAGGCGTGTGTGTGAGGCCTATTGCATCTACTCTGCCAACTTTTGCCAGTGCACAGTGACACTCATATCTAGTGCAACCGTAGTGTACAGTGAAATAAAAGAACCCTTTTTTGACTGTAATCGATTGAATATCAGTTGCCTGCCTACAGGCGTGTGTGTGAGGCCTATTGCATCTACTCTGCCAACTTTTGCCAGTGCACAGTGACACTCATATCTGGTGTCACAGTAGCTTGCACGCATAGTACCACTAATCGTAAAAAAAATGACAGGCAGAGGAAGGCCACCCCGCAGGGGCCGTCAGGGTCGTGATGCTGTTATTCCCTTTGGCCCTAGAATAATGCCCAGTTTTCAGAGGCAACGTACCCTGAACTTATTATTATTATTATTATTATCTTTATTTATATCGCGCCAACATATTCCGTAGCGCTGTACAGGGGTTGAGTACATAGTTCTGAGGACATGGCTGACTGGCTAACACAGGACACCCAATCTTCTACAGCTTCCGCTCAGAACCTAGACGCACCATCTTCCTCCAGCTTAGCTTCGGGCACCTCTCCAGTTACCACTCGCCCGCTAGCCGCCACCACCAACACTAGCACCACAGCCACTTCACTTGATCCGTCAGCAGAGTTATTTACACATCCGTTGGAAGAAATGAGTGATGCACAAACATTAGTGCTAGAGGATGTAGATAACAGGGATATGTCCCAGTCAGGCAGCATTACACACATGGACGTACGGTCTGATGATGATGATGATGTTGTACCCGGTGCTGCTTCCTTTGTTGAGTTGTCAGATACAAGTGAAGCGGTTGATGATGACGATGCGTCCGTGGATGTCATGTGGGTGCCCGCTATAAGAGAAGAAGAACAGGAGGAAAGTTCAGATGGGGAGACAGAGAGGAGGAGGAGACGAGTTGGAAGCAGCGGGAGGTCGTCGAAAGTAGCTAGTGGCACAGTCAGACAGCATGCATCGGCACCCGGGGTCAGCCAGACAGCCCGCCAGTCACCGCTGTTGCCACCACCAGAATGCCGTCATTGCAGAGCTCAGCAGTGTGGCAATTTTTTCGTGTGTCTGCCTGTGACAACAGCGATGCCATTTGCAACCTGTGCGAAAAGAAACGGAGTCATGGGAAGTCCAACACCCACCTAGGTACAACTTCTTTGCGAAGGCACATGATGTCACATTACAAACGCCTATGGGATCAACACATGAGTACAAGCAGCACACAAAGTCAAAGCCGCCATCCTCCTCCTGGTCCAGCATCTTCAGCCACGTCAACCACTGCTGCCGTGCTTGCCCCCTCTCAAACATCCGCCACTCCGTGTCTCGCCCTGAGCAGTCCCTGCTCATCTGCCCACACTCAGGTGTCTGTCAAGGACATGTTTGAGCGTAAGAAGCCAATGTCACAAAGTCACCCCTTGCCCGGCAACTGACAGCTGTCTTGTCTGAACTCTTAGCTTGTCTGAACTCTTAGCCCGCCAGCTTTTACCATACAAGCTGGTGAAGTCCGAGGCGTTCAAAAATTTTTTAGCTATTCGGACACCGCAGTGGAAGGTACCCGGCCGAAATTTCTTTGCACAAAAGGCAATCCCCAACCTGTACTCGATTGTGTAAAAGGAAGTAATGGCATCTCTGGCACACAGTGTTGGGGCAAGGGTCCATCTGACCATGGATACCTGGTCTGCAAAGCATGGTCAGGGCAGGTATATCACCTACACTGCGCATTGGGTAAACCTGGTGACGGCTGCCAAGCATGGAATACGTGGCTCTGCAGAGGAGTTGGTGACACCGCCACGACTTGCAGGCAGGCCTGCTGCCACCTCCTCTACTCCTCCTACTCCATCCTCTTCCATAACTTCCTCGGCTGAGTCCTCTTCTGCTGCTGCTATGTCTTGCTCCACATCAACGGCACCCCCCCAGCTCCACAGGTACTATTCCACATCCCGGATACGGCAGTGTCACGCCGTCTTGGGGTTGACTTGCCTGAAAGCAGAGAGTCACACCGGACCAGCACTCCTGTCCGCCCTGAACGCACATGTGGATCCGTGGCTGACTCCGCACCAACTGGAGTGGTTTTTGACAACGGAAGAAATTTGTTGGCGGCATTGAATTTGGGCAAGTTGACACATGTGCCGTGCATGGCACATGTGTGTAATCTGATTGTACAACGCTTTGTGCATAAGCACCCAGGCTTACAGGACGTCCTGAAGCAGGTCAGGAAGGTTTGTGCCCATTTCAGGCGTTCCTACACGGCCATGGCGCACTTTACAGATATCCAGCGGCAAAACAACATGCCAGCGAGGCGCTTGATTTTAGACAGCCCGACACGTTGGAATTCAACACTCCTAATGTTCGACCGCTTGCTCCAACAAGAAAAGGCCTGTTAACGAGTATTTGTATGACCGGGGTGCTAGGACAGCCTCTGCGGAGCTGGGGATTTTTTTGCCACGTTACTGGACGCTCATGCGCAATGTCTGTAGGCTCATGCGTCCTTTTGAGGAGGTGACAAACCTGGTCAGTCGCACCCAGGGCACCATCAGCAACATCATACCATTTGTTTTCTTCCTGGAGCGTGCCCTGTGAAGAGTGCTGGATCAGGCCGTAGATGAGCGTGAAGAGGAAGAGTTGTGGTCACCATCACCACCAGAAACAGCCTTATCAGCATCGCTTGCTGGACCTGCGGCAACGCTGGAAGAGGATTGTGAGGAAGAGGAGTCAGAGGAGGAATGTGGCTTTGAGGAGGAGGAGGAAGACCAACCACAACAGGCATCCCAGGGTGCTCGTTGTCACCTATCTGGTACCCGTGGTGTTGTACGTGGCTGGGGGGAAGAACATACCTTCAGTGAGATCACTGAGGATGAGGAACGGGACATGACTAGCTCGGCATCCAACCTTGTGCAAATGGGGTCTTTCATGCTGTCGTGCCTGTTGAGGGACCCTCGTATAAAAAGGATGAAGGAGAACGACCTGTACTGGGTGTCCACGCTACTAGACCCCCGGTATAAGCAGAAAGTGCCTCAAATGTTACCGAATTACCACAAGTCGGAAAGGATGCAGCACTTCCAAAATAAATTAAAAAGTATGCTTTACACAGCGTTTAAGGGTGATGTCACAGCACAACGGCAATCTAACAGCGGAAGAGGTGAACATAATCCTCCTCCTCCCATGACCACGCCGGCAAGGAGAGGACGCTTTACAGACGTGTTGTTGATGGAGGACATGCAGAACTTTTTAAGTCCTATGCATCGCCACAGCCCTTCGGGGTCCACCCTCAGAGAACGACTTGACCGTCAGGTAACAGACTACCTCGCCATAACTACAGATATCGACACTATGAGGAGCGATGAACCCCTTGACTACTGGGTGTGAACGCTTGCCCTGTGTCCTGAGCTATCCCAATTTGCCATAGAACTTCTGTCCTCCCCCGCTTCAAGTGTCCTGTCAGAAAGGACCTTCAGTGCAGTAGGAGGTTTTTTTGTCACTGGTAAGAGAAGTCGCCTAGGTCAAAAAAGTCTAGATTACCTCACCTTTATTAAGATGAATGAGGGATGGATCCCGAAGGGACTGACAGTGGGCGATACATTCGATTAAAAAAGTCCTGACAGATGAGCTGCCTTGAGCTAATAATGGTCCACATGCTGCTGTATTTTATCCCTGAATGCCGGATGACTTGCGTGACTTATCCGCCACCAACTAGGGTTCAAGACGCAATGTTTTAGGGCACTTTCTGCCTGGCAAAGTAACATCAATTTTTCTGGTCGCTGCAACAATACCTAATTTTTGCATTTAAATTATTTTATTTTAGAAGGCGTACAGCATTTAATGAAAAATAAAGCATTTTTGAACAGTCTTGCATAACAGTTGTGCAAAAATACATATTTACAATAAAGACATTTTGTGAAAGTTAGCTGGCTATTCCTTCTTTTTAGGTTAATAATTTTTCTTATTTTTTACTGTGATTGCAATTTAAGAGATACCTAAAACATGGTAAAAAAGACAATAGTAAAGAGTATATCTGCAGGAAACACCAAAGTCCTATTAGCTATCATCCGTCCAGCAGTATTAGCTTATTATTTACAATATCTAACCTGGGCAATCACCCTTGGGTTACCCAAGGGCAAACTTCAGTAAGCAAACTCTCCTTTCCTGGGATGATTTTGCCGCCGGTTGCTTCTGAAGGTTTTCCAGCGCTCCCCACTCCGGTCCTTCCCCCAGTGTCGCTTCAACCAGTAACAAATGTTTTATATTTGTAAAGCGACCCAATGATCCCCCTTGATAGAGGTTTATCTTTACAAATTTTGGAGAACCAATTTAAGACTGTTGTCCCCTGTTTCTGGGTCAGGGAGTGTGTGAAATGCCTCAGCCTACAGTAATTGTAATGTTCTGACAGCGGTAGCTCATGCTTATCCCTCAGTTCCTCATAGGTGAGCATCTGGCCCTTTACTAACCAGTCTCCCAGTCTATCTAGTTTCCTTGACCTCCACCAGTGTTGTGATGTTGTGCTCATGTGTTTCGGGGCCTGAGGGTGGACAAGAATTGGGGTCATTTGGGTGGATCCAGGGAACAAACCCGTGTGTTTCTTGGCCCATTTCCAGTATGTCTGATTAGGGGGGTTGGCGAGATTTTAAGGCTCTGAGGCAATTCTGATAGCCAAGCCACCTTGTCCCAGGTTAAGGGCCTTAAAGTGTGGTTCTCTAAATACACACAGGCCGGTTAATGACATATAGAATGTGCTATTGGGAGGAAAGATAGGTGACGTAACAGCTATTAAACTGATAGGAATGAGTAGTACAACTTAATACACCACTCCTATCTGGTGGCACCTTAGATTGCACGCGCAATGCCCCAAATTCGAAGTAGGAGGTCCGACCAAGCATTTTTTTCCATCTCCCTTTTCCAAAAATCCATGCCATATACACATCCCCTGATAGGTGACGTAACAGGTATTAAACTGATAGGAATGAGTAGTACAACTAAATACACCACTCTTATCTGGTGGCACCTTAGATTGCACGCGCAGTGCCCCAAATTCAAAGTGGGAGGACCGACCAAGCATCTTTTTCCATCTCCCAGTTCCAAAAATCCATGCCATATAAACGTCCCCTGATAGGTGACGTAACAGGTATTAAACTGATAGGAACGAGTAGTACAACTTAATACACCACTCCTATCTGGTGGTACCTTAGATTGCACGCGCAGTGCCCCAAATTCGAAGTGGGAGGACCGACCAAGCATCTTTTTCCATCTCCCTGTTCCAAAGATCCATGCCATATACACGTCCCCTGATAGGTGACGTAACAGGTATTAAACTGATAGGAATGAGTAGTATAACTTAATACACCACTCCTATCTGGTGGCACCTTAGATTGCACGCGCAGTGCCCCAAATTCGAAGTGGGAGGACCGACCAAGCATCTTTTTCCATCTCCCTGTTCCAGAAATCCATGCCATATACACGTCCCCTGATAGGTGACGTAACAGGTATTAAACTGATAGGAATGAGTAGTACAAGTTAATACACCACTCCTATCCGGTGGTACCTTAGATTGCACGCGCAGTGCCCAAATTCGATGTGGGAGGACCGACCAAGCATCTTTTTCCATCTCCCTGTTCCAGAAATCCATGCCATATACACGTCCCCTGATAGGTGACGTAACAGGTATTAAACTGATAGGAATGAGTAGTACAACTTAATACACCACTCCTATCTGGTGGCACCTTAGATTGCACGCGGAGTGCCCCAAATTCGAAGTGGGAGGACCGACCAAGCATCTTTTTCCATCTCCCTGTTCCAAAAATCCATGCCATATACACGTCCCCTGATAGGTGACGTAACAGGTATTAAACTGATAGGAATGAATAGTACAACTTAAGACACCACTCCTATCTGGTGGCACCTTAGATTACACGCGCAGTGCCCCAAATTCGAAGTAGGAGGTCCGACCAAGCATCTTTTTCCATCTCCCTGTTCCAAAAATCCATGCCATATACAAGTCACCTGATAGGTGACGTAACAGTTATTAAACTGATAGGAATGAATAGTATAACTTAATACACCGCTCCTATCTGGTGGCACCATAGATTG
The DNA here is from genome assembly GCA_027410445.1 of Discoglossus pictus. NCBI lineage: Eukaryota > Metazoa > Chordata > Amphibia > Anura > Alytidae > Discoglossus > Discoglossus pictus. Next base: position 179,331,705 of record CM050168.1, on the reverse strand, counting down.
CACGCGCAGTGCCCCAAATTCGAAGTGGGAGGACCAACCAAGCATCTTTTTCCATCTCCCTGTTCCAGAAATCCATGCCATATACACGTCCCCTGATAGGTGACGTAACAAGTATTAAACTGATAGGAATGAGTAGTACAAGTTAATACACCACTCCTATCCGGTGGTACCTTAGATTGCACGCGCAGTGCCCCAAATTCGAAGTGGGAGGACCGACCAAGCATCTTTTTCCATCTCCCTGTTCCAAAAATCCATGCCATATAAACGTCCCCTGATAGGTGACGTAACAGGTATTAAACTGATAGGAATGAGTAGTACAACTTAATACACCACTCCTATCCGGTGGTACCTTAGATTGCACGCGCAGTGCCCCAAATTCGAAGTGGGAGGACCGACCAAGCATCTTTTTCCATCTCCCTGTTCCAAAGATCCATGCCATATACACGTCCCCTGATAGGTGACGTAACAGGTATTAAACTGATAGGAATGAGTAGTACAACTTAATACACCACTCCTATCTGGTGGCACCTTAGATTGCACGCACAGGGCCCCAAATTTGAAGTGGGGGGACCGACCAAGCATCTTTTTCCATCTCCCTGTTCCAGAAATCCATGCCATATACACGTCCCCTGATAGGTGACGTAACAGGTATTAAACTGATAGGAATGAGTAGTACAAGTTAATACACCACTCCTATCCGGTGGTATCTTAGATTGCACGCGCAGTGCCCAAAATTCGAAGTGGGAGGACCGACCAAGCATCTTTTTCCATCTCCCTGTTCCAAAAATCCATGCCATATACACATCCCCTGATAGGTGACGTAACAGGTATTAAACTGATAGGAATGAGTAGTACAACTAAATACACCACTCTTATCTGGTGGCACCTTAGATTGCACGCGCAGTACCCCAAATTCAAAGTGGGAGGACCGACCAAGCATCTTTTTCCATCTCCCTGTTCCAAAGATCCATGCCATATACACGTCCCCTGATAGGTAACGTAACAGGTATTAAACTGATAGGAATGAGTAGTACAACTTAATACACCACTCCTATCTGGTGGCACCTTAGATTGCACGCGGAGTGCCCCAAATTCGAAGTGGGAGGACCGACCAAGCATCTTTTTCCATCTCCCTGTTCCAAAAATCCATGCCATATACACGTCCCCTGATAGGTGACGTAACAGGTATTAAACTGATAGGAATGAGTAGTACAACTTAATACACCACTCCTATCTGGTGGTACCTTAGATTTCACGCGCAGTGCCCCAAATTCGAAGTGGGAGGACCGACCAAGCATCTTTTTCCATCTCCATGTTCCAAAAATCCATGCCATATACACGTCCCCTGATAGGTGACGTAACAGGTATTAAACTGATAGGAATGAGTAGTACAACTTAATACACCACTCCTATCTGGTGGCACCTTAGATTGCACGCGCAGTGCCCCAAATTCGAAGTGGGAGGACCGACCAAGCATCTTTTTCCATCTCCCTGTTCCAGAAATCCATGCCATATACACGTCCCCTGATAGGTGACGTAACAGGTATTAAACTGATAGGAATGAGTAGTACAAGTTAATACACCACTCCTATCCGGTGGTACCTTAGATTGCACGCGCAGTGCCCAAACTTTGATGTGGGAGGACCGACCAAGCATCTTTTTCCATCTCCCTGTTCCAAAAATCCATGCCATATACACGTCCCCTGATAGGTGACGTAACAGGTATTAAACTGATAGGAATGAGTAGTACAACTTAATACACCACTCCTATCTGGTGGCACCTTAGATTGCACGCGCAGTGCCCCAAATTCGAAGTGGGAGGACCGACCAAGCATCTTTTTCCATCTCCCTGTTCCAAAAATCCATGCCATATACACGTCCCCTGATAGGTGACGTAACAGGTATTAAACTGATAGGAATGAGTAGTACAAGTTAATACACCACTCCTATCCGGTGGTACCTTAGATTGCACGCGCAGTGCCCCAAATTCGAAGTGGGAGGACCGACCAAGCATCTTTTTCCATCTCCCTGTTCCAAAAATCCATGCCATATACACGTCCGCTGATAGGTGACGTAACAGGTATTAAACTGATAGGAATGAATAGTACAACTTAAGACACCACTCCTATCTGGTGGCACCTTAGATTACACGCGCAGTGCCCCAAATTCGAAGTAGGAGGTCCGACCAAGCATCTTTTTCCATCTCCCTGTTCCAAAAATCCATGCCATATACAAGTCACCTGATAGGTGACGTAACAGTTATTAAACTGATAGGAATGAATAGTATAACTTAATACACCGCTCCTATCTGGTGGCACCATAGATTGCACGCGCAGTGCCCCAAATTCGAAGTGGGAGGACCAACCAAGCATCTTTTTCCATCTCCCTGTTCCAAAGATCCATGCCATATACACGTCCCCTGATAGGTGACGTAACAGGTATTAAACTGATAGGAATGAGTAGTACAACTTAATACACCACTCCTATCTGGTGGCACCTTAGATTGCACGCGCAGTGCCCCAAATTCGAAGTGGGAGGACCGACCAAGCATCTTTTTCCATCTCCCTGTTCCAAAAATCCATGCCATATACACGTCCCCTGATAGGTGACGTAACAGGTATTAAACTGATAGGAATGAGTAGTACAACTTAATACACCACTCCTATCTGGTGGCACCTTAGATTGCACGCGCAGTGCCCCAAATTCGAAGTGGGAGGACCGACCAAGCATCTTTTTCCATCTCCCTGTTCCAGAAATCCATGCCATATACACGTCCCCTGATAGGTGACGTAACAGGTATTAAACTGATAGGAATGAGTAGTACAAGTTAATACACCACTCCTATCCGGTGGTACCTTACATTGCACGCGCAGTGCCCAAAATTCGATGTGGGAGGACCGACCAAGCATCTTTTTCCATCTCCCTGTTCCAAAAATCCATGCCATATACACGTCCCCTGATAGGTGACGTAACAGGTATTAAACTGATAGGAATGAGTAGTACAACTTAATACACCACTCCTATCTGGTGGCACCTTAGATTGCACGCGCAGTGCCCCAAATTCGAAGTGGGAGGACCGACCAAGCATCTTTTTCCATCTCCCTGTTCCAAAAATCCATGCCATATACACGTCCCCTGATAGGTGACGTAACAGGTATTAAACTGATAGGAATGAGTAGTACAAGTTAATACACCACTCCTATCCGGTGGTACCTTAGATTGCACGCGCAGTGCCCCAAATTCGAAGTGGGAGGACCGACCAAGCATCTTTTTCCATCTCCCTGTTCCAAAAATCCATGCCATATACACGTCCCCTGATAGGTGACGTAACAGGTATTAAACTGATAGGAATGAATAGTACAACTTAAGACACCACTCCTATCTGGTGGCACCTTAGATTACACGCGCAGTGCCCCAAATTCGAAGTGGGAGGTCCGACCAAGCATCTTTTTCCATCTCCCTGTTCCAAAAATCCATGCCATATACAAGTCACCTGATAGGTGACGTAACAGTTATTAAACTGATAGGAATGAATAGTATAACTTAATACACCGCTCCTATCTGGTGGCACCATAGATTGCACGCGCAGTGCCCCAAATTCGAAGTGGGAGGACCGACCAAGCATCTTTTTCCATCTCCCTGTTCCAAAAATCCATGCCATATACACGTCCCCTGATAGGTGACGTAACAGGTATTAAACTGATAGGAATGAGTAGTACAACTTAATACACCACTCCTATCTGGTGGCACCTTAGATTGCACGCGCAGTGCCCCAAATTCGAAGTGGGAGGACCGACCAAGCATCTTTTTCCATCTCCCTGTTCCAAAAATCCATGCCATATAAACGTCCCCTGATAGGTGACGTAACAGGTATTAAACTGATAGGAATGAGTAGTACAACTTAATACACCACTCCTATCTGGTGGTACCTTAGATTGCACGCGCAGTGCCCCAAATTCGAAGTGGGAGGACCGACCAAGCATCTTTTTCCATCTCCCTGTTCCAAAGATCCATGCCATATACACGTCCCCTGATAGGTGACGTAACAGGTATTAAACTGATAGGAATGAGTAGTACAACTTAATACACCACTCCTATCTGGTGGCACCTTAGATTGCACGCACAGGGCCCCAAATTTGAAGTGGGAGGACCGACCAAGCATCTTTTTCCATCTCCCTGTTCCAGAAATCCATGCCATATACACGTCCCCTGATAGGTGACGTAACAGGTATTAAACTGATAGGAATGAGTAGTACAAGTTAATACACCACTCCTATCCGGTGGTACCTTAGATTGCACGCGCAGTGCCCAAAATTCGAAGTGGGAGGACCGACCAAGCATCTTTTTCCATCTCCCTGTTCCAAAAATCCATGCCATATACACCTCCCCTGATAGGTGACGTAACAGGTATTAAACTGATAGGAATGAGTAGTACAACTAAATACACCACTCTTATCTGGTGGCACCTTAGATTGCACGCGCAGTACCCCAAATTCAAAGTGGGAGGACCGACCAAGCATCTTTTTCCATCTCCCTGTTCCAAAGATCCATGCCATATACACGTCCCCTGATAGGTAACGTAACAGGTATTAAACTGATAGGAATGAGTAGTACAACTTAATACACCACTCCTATCTGGTGGCACCTTAGATTGCACGCGGAGTGCCCCAAATTCGAAGTGGGAGGACCGACCAAGCATCTTTTTCCATCTCCCTGTTCCAAAAATCCATGCCATATAAACGTCCCCTGATAGGTGACGTAACAGGTATTAAACTGATAGGAACGAGTAGTACAACTTAATACACCACTCCTATCTGGTGGTACCTTAGATTTCACGCGCAGTGCCCCAAATTCGAAGTGGGAGGACCGACCAAGCATCTTTTTCCATCTCCCTGTTCCAAAGATCCATGCCATATACACGTCCCCTGATAGGTGACGTAACAGGTATTAAACTGATAGGAATGAGTAGTACAACTTAATACACCACTCCTATCTGGTGGCACCTTAGATTGCACGCGGAGTGCCCCAAATTCGAAGTGGGAGGACCGACCAAGCATCTTTTTCCATCTCCCTGTTCCATAAATCCATGCCATATACACGTCCCCTGATAGGTGACGTAACAGGTATTAAACTGATAGGAATGAGTAGTACAAGTTAATACACCACTCCTATCCGGTGGTACCTTAGATTGCACGCGCAGTGCCCAAAATTCGAAGTGGGAGGACCGACCAAGCATCTTTTTCCATCTCCCTGTTCCAAAAATCCATGCCATATACACGTCCCCTGATAGGTGACGTAACAGGTATTAAACTGATAGGAATGAGTAGTACAACTTAATACACCACTCCTATCTGGTGGCACCTTAGATTGCACGCGCAGTGCCCCAAATTCGAAGTGGGAGGACCGACCAAGCATCTTTTTCCATCTCCCTGTTCCAGAAATCCATGCCATATACACGTCCCCTGATAGGTGACGTAACAGGTATTAAACTGATAGGAATGAGTAGTACAACTTAATACACCACTCCTATCTGGTGGCACCTTAGATTGCACGCGCAGTGCCCAAAATTCGATGTGGGAGGACCGACCAAGCATCTTTTTCCATCTCCCTGTTCCAAAAATCCATGCCATATACACGTCCCCTGATAGGTGACGTAACAGGTATTAAACTGATAGGAATGAGTAGTACAACTTAATACACCACTCCTATCTGGTGGCACCTTAGATTGCACGCGCAGTGCCCCAAATTCGAAGTGGGAGGACCGACCAAGCATCTTTTTCCATCTCCCTGTTCCAAAAATCCATGCCATATACACGTCCCCTGATAGGTGACGTAACAGGTATTAAACTGATAGGAATGAGTAGTACAAGTTAATACACCACTCCTATCCGGTGGTACCTTAGATTGCACGCGCAGTGCCCCAAATTCGAAGTGGGAGGACCGACCAAGCATCTTTTTCCATCTCCCTGTTCCAAAAATCCATGCCATATACACGTCCCCTGATAGGTGACGTAACAGGTATTAAACTGATAGGAATGAGTAGTACAAGTTAATACACCACTCCTATCCGGTGGTACCTTAGATTGCACGCGCAGTGCCCAAAATTCGAAGCGCGAGGACCGACCAAGCATCTTTTTCCATCTCCCTGTTCCAAAAATCCATGCCATATACACATCCCCTGATAGGTGACGTAACAGGTATTAAACTGATAGGAATGAGTAGTACAACTAAATACACCACTCTTATCTGGTGGCACCTTAGATTGCACGCGCAGTACCCCAAATTCAAAGTGGGAGGACCGACCAAGCATCTTTTTCCATCTCCCTGTTCCAAAAATCCATGCCATATACACGTCCCCTGATAGGTGACGTAACAGGTATTAAACTGATAGGAATGAGTAGTACAACTTAATACACCACTCCTATCTGGTGGCACCTTAGATTGCACGCGCAGTGCCCCAAATTCGAAGTGGGAGGACCGACCAAGCATCTTTTTCCATCTCCCTGTTCCAGAAATCCATGCCATATACACGTCCCCTGATAGGTGACGTAACAGGTATTAAACTGATAGGAATGAGTAGTACAAGTTAATACACCACTCCTATCCGGTGGTACCTTAGATTGCATGCGCAGTGCCCAAAATTCGATGTGGGAGGACCGACCAAGCATCTTTTTCCATCTCCCTGTTCCAAAAATCCATGCCATATACACGTCCCCTGATAGGTGACGTAACAGGTATTAAACTGATAGGAATGAGTAGTACAACTTAATACACCACTCCTATCTGGTGGCACCTTAGATTGCACGCGCAGTGCCCCAAATTCGAAGTGGGAGGACCGACCAAGCATCTTTTTCCATCTCCCTGTTCCAAAAATCCATGCCATATACACGTCCCCTGATAGGTGACGTAACAGGTATTAAACTGATAGGAATGAGTAGTACAAGTTAATACACCACTCCTATCCGGTGGTACCTTAAATTGCACGCGCAGTGCCCCAAATTCGAAGTGGGAGGACCGACCAAGCATCTTTTTCCATCTCCCTGTTCCAAAAATCCATGCCATATACACGTCCCCTGATAGGTGACGTAACAGGTATTAAACTGATAGGAATGAATAGTACAACTTAAGACACCACTCCTATCTGGTGGCACCTTAGATTACACGCGCAGTGCCCCAAATTCGAAGTAGGAGGTCCGACCAAGCATCTTTTTCCATCTCCCTGTTCCAAAAATCCATGCCATATACAAGTCACCTGATAGGTGACGTAACAGTTATTAAACTGATAGGAATGAATAGTATAACTTAATACACCGCTCCTATCTGGTGGCACCATAGATTGCACGCGCAGTGCCCCAAATTCGAAGTGGGAGGACCGACCAAGCATCTTTTTCCATCTCCCTGTTCCAGAAATCCATGCCATATACACGTCCCCTGATAGGTGACGTAACAGGTATTAAACTGATAGGAATGAGTAGTACAAGTTAATACACCACTCCGATCCGGTGGTACCTTAGATTGCACGCGCAGTGCCCAAAATTCGAAGTGGGAGGACCGACCAAGCATCTTTTTCCATCTCCCTGTTCCAAAAATCCATGCCATATACACGTCCCCTGATAGGTGACGTAACAGGTATTAAATTGATAGGAATGAGTAGTATAACTTAATACACCACTCCTATCTGGTGGCACCTTAGATTGCACGCGCAGTGCCCCAAATTCGAAGTGGGAGGACCGACCAAGCATCTTTTTCCATCTCCCTGTTCCAGAAATCCATGCCATATACACGTCCCCTGATAGGTGACGTAACAGGTATTAAACTGATAGGAATGAGTAGTACAAGTTAATACACCACTCCTATCCGGTGGTACCTTACATTGCACGCGCAGTGCCCAAAATTCGATGTGGGAGGACCGACCAAGCATCTTTTTCCATCTCCCTGTTCCAAAAATCCATGCCATATACACGTCCCCTGATAGGTGACGTAACAGGTATTAAACTGATAGGAATGAGTAGTACAACTTAATACACCACTCCTATCTGGTGGCACCTTAGATTGCACGCGCAGTGCCCCAAATTCGAAGTGGGAGGACCGACCAAGCATCTTTTTCCATCTCCCTGTTCCAAAAATCCATGCCATATACACGTCCCCTGATAGGTGACGTAACAGGTATTAAACTGATAGGAATGAGTAGTACAAGTTAATACACCACTCCTATCCGGTGGTACCTTAGATTGCACGCGCAGTGCCCCAAATTCGAAGTGGGAGGACCGACCAAGCATCTTTTTCCATCTCCCTGTTCCAAAAATCCATGCCATATACACGTCCCCTGATAGGTGACGTAACAGGTATTAAACTGATAGGAATGAATAGTACAACTTAAGACACCACTCCTATCTGGTGGCACCTTAGATTACACGCGCAGTGCCCCAAATTCGAAGTAGGAGGTCCGACCAAGCATCTTTTTCCATCTCCCTGTTCCAAAAATCCATGCCATATACAAGTCACCTGATAGGTGACGTAACAGTTATTAAACTGATAGGAATGAATAGTACAACTTAAGACACCGCTCCTATCTGGTGGCACCATAGATTGCACGCGCAGTGCCCCAAATTCGAAGTGGGAGGACCAACCAAGCATCTTTTTCCATCTCCCTGTTCCAGAAATCCATGCCATATACACGTCCCCTGATAGGTGACGTAACAGGTATTAAACTGATAGGAATGAGTAGTACAAGTTAATACACCACTCCTATCCGGTGGTACCTTAGATTGCACGCGCAGTGCCCAAAATTCGAAGTGGGAGGACCGACCAAGCATCTTTTTCCATCTCCCTGTTCCAAAAATCCATGCCATATACACGTCCCCTGATAGGTGACGTAAAAGGTATTAAACTGATAGGAATGAGTAGTACAACTTAATACACCACTCCTATCTGGTGGCACCTTAGATTGCACGCGCAGTGCCCCAAATTCGAAGTGGGAGGACCGACCAAGCATCTTTTTCCATCTCCCTGTTCCAGAAATCCATGCCATATACACGTCCCCTGATAGGTGACGTAACAGGTATTAAACTGATAGGAATGAGTAGTACAAGTTAATACACCACTCCTATCCGGTGGTACCTTAGATTGCACGCGCAGTGCCCAAAATTCGATGTGGGAGGACCGACCAAGCATCTTTTTCCATCTCCCTGTTCCAAAAATCCATGCCATATACACGTCCCCTGATAGGTGACGTAACAGGTATTAAACTGATAGGAATGAGTAGTACAACTTAATACACCACTCCTATCTGGTGGCACCTTAGATTGCACGCGCAGTGCCCCAAATTCGAAGTGGGAGGACCGACCAAGCATCTTTTTCCATCTCCCTGCTCCAAAAATCCATGCCATATACACGTCCCCTGATAGGTGACGTAACAGGTATTAAACTGATAGGAATGAGTAGTACAAGTTAATACACCACTCCTATCCGGTGGTACCTTAGATTGCACGCGCAGTGCCCCAAATTCGAAGTGGGAGGACCGACCAAGCATCTTTTTCCATCTCCCTGTTCCAAAAATCCATGCCATATACACGTCCACTGATAGGTGACGTAACAGGTATTAAACTGATAGGAATGAATAGTACAACTTAAGACACCACTCCTATCCGGTGGCACCTTAGATTGCACGCGCAGTGCCCCAAATTGGAAGTAGGAGGTCCGACCAAGCATCTTTTTCCATCTCCCTGTTCCAAAAATCCATGCCATATACAAGTCACCTGATAGGTGACGTAACAGTTATTAAACTGATAGGAATGAATAGTATAACTTAATACACCGCTCCTATCTGGTGGCACCATAGATTGCACGCGTAGTGCCCCAAATTCGAAGTGGGAGGACCAACCAAGCATCTTTTTCCATCTCCCTGTTCCAAATATCCATGCCATATACACATCCCCTGATAGGTGACGTAACAGGTATTAAACTGATAGGAATGAGTAGTACAACTAAATACACCACTCTTATCTGGTGGCACCTTAGATTGCACGCGCAGTACCCCAAATTCAAAGTGGGAGGACCGACCAAGCATCTTTTTCCATCTCCCTGTTCCAAAGATCCATGCCATATACACGTCCCCTGATAGGTAACGTAACAGGTATTAAACTGATAGGAATGAGTAGTACAACTTAATACACCACTCCTATCTGGTGGCACCTTAGATTGCACGCGGAGTGCCCCAAATTCGAAGTGGGAGGACCGACCAAGCATCTTTTTCCATCTCCCTGTTCCAAAAATCCATGCCATATACACGTCCCCTGATAGGTGACGTAACAGGTATTAAACTGATAGGAATGAATAGTACAACTTAAGACACCACTCCTATCTGGTGGCACCTTAGATTACACGCGCAGTGCCCCAAATTCGAAGTAGGAGGTCCGACCAAGCATCTTTTTCCATCTCCCTGTTCCAAAAATCCATGCCATATACAAGTCACCTGATAGGTGACGTAACAGTTATTAAACTGATAGGAATGAATAGTATAACTTAATACACCGCTCCTATCTGGTGGCACCATAGATTGCACGCGCAGTGCCCCAAATTCGAAGTGGGAGGACCAACCAAGCATCTTTTTCCATCTCCCTGTTCCAGAAATCCATGCCATATACACGTCCCCTGATAGGTGACGTAACAGGTATTAAACTGATAGGAATGAGTAGTACAAGTTAATACACCACTCCTATCCGGTGGTACCTTAGATTGCACGCGCAGTGCCCCAAATTCGAAGTGGGAGGACCGACCAAGCATCTTTTTCCATCTCCCTGCTCCAAAAATCCATGCCATATACACGTCCCCTGATAGGTGACGTAACAGGTATTAAACTGATAGGAATGAGTAGTACAAGTTAATACACCACTCCTATCCGGTGGTACCTTAGATTGCACGCGCAGTGCCCCAAATTCGAAGTGGGAGGACCGACCAAGCATCTTTTTCCATCTCCCTGTTCCAAAAATCCATGCCATATACACGTCCCCTGATAGGTGACGTAACAGGTATTAAACTGATAGGAATGAATAGTACAACTTAAGACACCACTCCTATCCGGTGGCACCTTAGATTGCACGCGCAGTGCCCCAAATTCGAAGTAGGAGGTCCGACCAAGCATCTTTTTCCATCTCCCTGTTCCAAAAATCCATGCCATATACAAGTCACCTGATAGGTGACGTAACAGTTATTAAACTGATAGGAATGAATAGTATAACTTAATACACCGCTCCTATCTGGTGGCACCATAGATTGCACGCGCAGTGCCCCAAATTCGAAGTGGGAGGACCAACCAAGCATCTTTTTCCATCTCCCTGTTCCAAATATCCATGCCATATACACATCCCCTGATAGGTGACGTAACAGGTATTAAACTGATAGGAATGAGTAGTACAACTAAATACACCACTCTTATCTGGTGGCACCTTAGATTGCACGCGCAGTACCCCAAATTCAAAGTGGGAGGACCGACCAAGCATCTTTTTCCATCTCCCTGTTCCAAAGATCCATGCCATATACACGTCCCCTGATAGGTAACGTAACAGGTATTAAACTGATAGGAATGAGTAGTACAACTTAATACACCACTCCTATCTGGTGGCACCTTAGATTGCATGCGGAGTGCCCCAAATTCGAAGTGGGAGGACCGACCAAGCATCTTTTTCCATCTCCCTGTTCCAAAAATCCATGCCATATAAACGTCCCCTGATAGGTGACGTAACAGGTATTAAACTGATAGGAATGAGTAGTACAACTTAATACACCACTCCTATCTGGTGGTACCTTAGATTGCACGCGCAGTGCCCCAAATTCGAAGTGGGAGGACCGACCAAGCATCTTTTTCCATCTCCCTATTCCAAAGATCCATGCCATATACATGTCCCCTGATAGGTGACGTAACAGGTATTAAACTGATAGGAATGAGTAGTACAACTTAATACACCACTCCTATCTGGTGGCACCTTAGATTGCACGCGGAGTGCCCCAAATTCGAAGTGGGAGGACCGACCAAGCATCTTTTTCCATCTCCCTGTTCCAGAAATCCATGCCATATACACGTCCCCTGATAGGTGACGTAACAGGTATTAAACTGATAGGAATGAGTAGTACAAGTTAATATACCACTCCTATCCGGTGGTACCTTAGATTGCACGCGCAGTGCCCAAAATTCGAAGTGGGAGGACCGACCAAGCATCTTTTTCCATCTCCCTGTTCCAAAAATCCATGCCATATACACGTCCCCTGATAGGTGACGTAACAGGTATTAAACTGATAGGAATGAGTAGTACAACTTAATACACCACTCCTATCTGGTGGCACCTTAGATTGCACGCGCAGTGCCCCAAATTCGAAGTGGGAGGACCGACCAAGCATCTTTTTCCATCTCCCTGTTCCAAAAATCCATGCCATATACACGTCCCCTGATAGGTGACGTAACAGGTATTAAACTGATAGGAATGAGTAGTACAAGTTAATACACCACTCCTATCCGGTGGTACCTTAGATTGCACGCGCAGTGCCCCAAATTCGAAGTGGGAGGACCGACCAAGCATCTTTTTCCATCTCCCTGTTCCAAAAATCCATGCCATATACACGTCCCCTGATAGGTGACGTAACAGGTATTAAACTGATAGGAATGAATAGTACAACTTAAGACACCACTCCTATCTGGTGGCACCTTAGATTGCACGCGCAGTGCCCCAAATTCGAAGTAGGAGGTCCGACCAAGCATCTTTTTCCATCTCCCTGTTCCAAAAATCCATGCCATATACACGTCCCCTAATAGTGGACGTAACAGGGATTAAACCGATAGGAATAGTACTACTTAACAGTACACACCTTATAATAACGCAGAGGCAACGCAGAGAGAGGAGTCTGAAGAAGAGGAGTCAGAGGAGGAAGGTGGCTTTGAGGAGGTGGAAGACCAAACACAGCAGGCATCCCAGGGGGCTTGTTGTCACCTTTCGGGGACCCTTGGTGGCTGGGTGGAGGAAGAGACCTTCAATGACATCAGTGAGGACAAGGAACGGTTGTGCAAAGGGACTGTTGCGGTTGTTTGCGGTGCATTAAACGGGGATATTGGTCTGTTACTGTGAAGCGGGTGTAACCCTTACACTACCTGATCGATACAACATCATACCTGATGTTTTAAAGCATGTTATTCCAAACAATTTAGGAATGTTAGGTGATTTATGCCCTTTATGGCTTAAAACCAGACTCTGCATCAACTATGTAATTTTCCGTGGGAGTTTTGCCATGTATCCACCTCCGGCATGCCACAGTCCAGGTGTTAGTCCCCTTGAAACAACTTTCCCATCACTATTGTGGCCAGAAAGAGTCCCTGTGGGTTTTGAAATTCGCCTGCCCATTGAAGTCTATGGCGGTTCGCCGATGTTCGTCCGTTCGAGAACATTTGATAGAATACGCGTACGCGGTTCGCGAACCGAAAATTCGATGTTCGCGACATCACTAATCATTACTGATTCAGAATATGCCCATAATAGTTTTGTAGAATATTTACCAGTATGGAAACTAAATGATATGACTAATGCCTGGAAGAAAACAATAAAACAAGGTAAATTAATACATGCCATTGATGAAATGGTAAATTCTCATGAGCTGAGTATATATTGGAAGAAAACAATAGGACGTTCCAAGATAAAGGGTCAGGATAAAGAGGGAAATGATCTAGATGATAAACTAGCAAAACAAGGTGCCCTAGAGGGGGAATTCATTGAAGTGGACCACCTTATGGGTGATCATAGATCTCAAGACAGGCTCTTGAGAACACAGTTTTACTTTTGGGAGTTTGCTATATTTTACTTTTTCTATAAAAATAATTTGAAGACATGGATTTACACTCTACACTGGATTGGGTTTTGTCATTGATCCTTGGTAATGTACAGATTTGATTCCAGCTTTGTGATATGATTGATAATTATATGATAAAAAAAAATTATTGTTTAAACTTCTAACAGGAGATATAAAAGAAACCTTATTGGTAATTGCTAAATTTATATCCAGAATTCATTTTCCAATACATAATTTATTTTAAATATTCAAGACAGATAAATTTAAATATTTTGCTACTAAATCAATTATATTACAAAACATTTAACTATTATCAATATATATATATATATATATATATATATATATATATATATATATATATATATATTGATCAGTTTGTTCTCTCACCTATTAGATATTTATTTTCCTTGTTTAGATTAGTAATTCCTTGTTTAGATTAGTAATTGACTTTTTCCATATGTGGTTTACTAAAGTATTATTCTTTTGTTTACCATATAATTCTACTTGGTGTAAAAATATATATATACTAGCGAATTGCCCGTCAAAAAATGACGGCAATGAAATTGTAAGGTAGCTAATGCTGTTTGGTGTGTAATAATGAAATATATAATACATTAATAAATGAATATACTTTACCTATTTTGAAGCATTGTGTTGAAGAGCTGGCAATGTGTTTTGATGTTGCTGCAGCATTAGTGGTGTGGAGCTGCTGTGTAAGCTTGATGAATGTGTGCAGTGTAATAGTGTGAGTGCGCGAGACCAAACCGTTAGCGTAGTCGTGTACTTCTGTATTGTCGTAAAATGGTGGGTAATGTGTGGTATGCGTCTTAGCGGAATATCCGTAGGTCTTTTGTGGTGTTTTGTGAGTCACTTGTAATGTTTTGCGTGTTTAGAGTGCTGTAGCCTCGTTTTCGTTTTGTTCGGCGGCCATTTTTTCTCTCGCTTAGAGAATTTTTTAGTGTCTAAACTCTTTTATTTTGAGTTAAATTAAGGTGTAAGTTGCTTTTTTGAGGTCCAGGATGCTCCCTCTTGCTGTAGGTAAGCTTTTTATGTATGTGGTGTGTGTATTTATTGTGTTTTGAATTTTGTAATGTTCGCGAGTTGCGTCCGATTGTTGCGAGGTCGTAATGTGTGGTAACGTGTCTCGTATGTTGTTTGCGTTGCGAGGTAAAGTTTGCGAGGGTCGTAGTTGGTGTGTCGTGTTGTTTGCGTGTTCGCGGTTGTTGTGTGGTTGTTTGCGTTTGAACGTAAATTTTGCGAGGGTCGCAGTTGCTGACAAGGAGCGCCGTCGGCGCTCCATGCCAGCAACTGAGGCCCTCGCCCGCAGCCCTCGCTACGCGAGGGTTAGCAACAACTCATACACTCACAACTATATATGTGATTCTGCTAATACATCGTTTTGGTATGCTATATCGATAAAATTGATTTTGTTTTTGATTATTAATTACTGAATGGAGACATTGATTAATAGTATTTCATTGTTACTTTAAACTTTTTTATATTATTCTAGAAGGTTTCTGTTGGTAGGATGGTTTATGTTTCATAACATTTAATCATATTAATATTGTTTTCAATTTGATTGGTAATTAACATCTGATAATTATATATTACTGATTATCATTATTATATTATAACTAACGACTTGCCCGTCAAAAATGACTGGGCAATACAATTATAAGGCAGGTAATGCTGTTTGCAACAGACATACATTTTTTGGGTGGTCTGAGATCCTTCGGAGCTCATTGCGAGCCTCGCGCTGAGCGCCTTTGGCGCTCATCACGTGGCTCGCAATGAGCGCCTTTTGGCGCTCATTGCAAGCCTGTTTGTTGTTGTATTTTTTTTTCTGATAGGTGCTTTTGCTGTTATTGTTTGGTCGGCGCTGATCTGCTTTTTGCACTTATTGCAAGGCTTTGTGTGCTATGAGACGCGTTGGAGCTTGTTGTGAGGCGCACAATTAATGGCTTTTGTGTTTATTGTGATAGTGTTTTTTTTGTCTATATGTATTTTTTTATGCTAATTAAATAATTAATAAATTAATAAATGAGTAGGAAGCATTGTGCTGAAGAGCTGACAATCTGGTTTGATGTTCCTGCAGCATACAATGTGGGTTTGCACTGTTGTGGAGCTGAGGTGTAAGTGTTAGCAATGTGTGCAGTGTGTAGTGTAAATAGGCTGCGTGCTTGAGGGAAAGCCGTTAGGGTAGCTGTGTACTTCTGCATTGTGTAAGTTAGTGTTGTAAAATGGCGGCGAATGTGTATGTGGGTGTGTTTGATTTATCGTCCTTGCTAAAAGTGTATCTTGTACCTCGTACGGCTTTTTGCAAAATTTGTATGTGCTTGGGGGTGTTTTGCGGCTTTAGGGTCCTGTATCGTTTTCGTTTCTTTCAGCGGCCATTTTTTCTCTCGCTTAGGGGATTTTCGTGTGTCTAAACTCAGGAATTTGGACTTAAATTGAGGTGTAACTTCACTTGCAGAGGTCCTGGCCCCCTCCCCCGTCCCCCCCCCCCCGCTTGCTGTGGGTAAGCTTTTTATGTCTTTTTTGTGTGTATTTATTATGTTTTTAATGTTTTCAGGTGCGCGCGGTTTGGAAGTTAAGGTCGTATTTTTGCGAGTTCTTAATCGGTTTTTCAGCGGCTCGAATTTTTTTAGGCTAAGTCCTTAAATTTTGCGTTTTAAGTCCTGCGGTTTGTATTTTTTTGTGTAAGTCCGTATTTAGTGATTGCGTGTTAGATATATTTTGTTAAAGTGACGCTTGTGTGGGTGTTTGTAACCGTGCGTGAGGCGCCGTAGAGCTTCCACCTCCACAAATGCGGCCCCTCGCTTCGTGAGGGGCCGCATTTGCAGCCTGCAATGAGCCTTTGGCTCATTGCAGCTGACATTGGAGCTCGCAAAGCGTGACGACGATTCGTAGTTTGACAACTATTATATGTGATTTTATTGTGTTATTGAAAATAAACGCTATTTTTAAAAAAAAGTAACTACTCTAATAACTTATTTTGATTATTTTGAATATCTTGATATAAATATCTTGACTATACAGACAAATCCCTCCTCCTCTTTTACCATTGCCCCGATCTTTCCTAAATAGGTTATTACCATCCAGTCATGAGATTCATCCCACCACGTTTTAGTAATGCCTATTAAATCCCATTTCTCACTAACTGCTAATAATAATTCTGGCCAGATCCACTCAAATGTTATGGCTGTCTTTTGATCACTCATGAGATGCTATGGTGGGGGTAGAGTAACATCTGGGAATTGCACCACTGGACCAAATACATCAGAATATCACATAAACCATTTTTGCCACCTTACATCAATAACAGCATATACATTGTAACCAAGGAACCATCAGCCCTATTAAATTTGAGGACTGTAAGTCCAATGCGAAGCTTGCAATGGCTGTGGGCTTGAAATTTTGCCAAGTTATGTTGCTATTAAACTAGAATGGGCTGTGAGCTACGGGCTTCAGACGCAAATCATAGCTTGTTCGTAAAACTTTGGATTTGCGGCCTTGTGGACGATCAATTAGTGTATACGGTAGTTACGGGTTTAGACAGAGCCAATGGAAAAAGAGATCAATAGCGTTACGTCACTGAGAAAGGGGAGGTTAGATTTCAAAGTCCTACGGGCTTCAATTACATGTTGCGATCGGACCCACATTTCACAATAATGCCGTAAATATGATATTCTAATACATGCAAGTTACAGTATATGTATTAACACATTGATTGCTGTGATCGATATATCACGGAAATTAAACATGAAATAGAGCATTTTTTGGGGCCGATTTGCGAGCTTGAGAATGTTGTGCTATTAATTCTAAGACTTAACATCACTTTCACTTTTAGTAAAAGTACAGTAGTGTGTTTTTATTTGCATTTACAGGGCTACGTATTGGTCTTTACCCACCTTGCGAGTCCTCTCCAGCACACGTAGGGCTTTGGGCTCCATTTGCATGTTACGGGCTAGCTCGCTGGTGTCTTAGTTGCAATTTAATAGCATGATTGGAATTGTAGCGGTTACGGGCTTGACAGATCAAATGATTTATGGGCTGCGAAGATCCACGTTCATGTCCCTTAGGCATTTTTTGGCAGTCCTATGGCTTACCCCGCAAGTCGTCTGTGGAGACTTTTACTGGGCTAATTTAATAGCCGTAAGTCCGACTTTCAATGATACGGGCTATGTTTTAACACGTAGCCTGAATTTAATGAGGCGGCATGGCAGTAACTATATGCACACATTAATTCTTTAAACATGACACATAAATGAAAGACAAATTGTCACAATCATTAAAACACATCCCATGTCCATTTAATAGCCTTTGATATTAGCAGTTATTTTTTCACCTTTGAAGCTTAACTTTTCATACAGGAAATTTTCTAATAATGTGTCAATTATAATTTTTAAACATGTGCTATGGAAAAAAAATATTTTTTTTAAACTTTAACAAAAGGGAATATTTACCTTTCCAGTGCCTAAAACTATAAATATAGTAATAGCCATATGAATTACTTGTTAGATATTTTAAGAGGATCTTAAGGGTTTGCTCTTTAAATCAGTGGAGTGTTAACAGAGAATGGGGTTCGAGAAATCATCTAAACTGATAAATTACTTTACAGAACAAAAACTAATGAAATAAACATTTGCAGTGCAAATATAGTGGTAACTAGTGACCAACTATACTAGACTCTGTGGCAGCCACACGCCTCACACAATTTAAATTAGTCTTATCCTTATTTAATGGGAAAAATAAGTACTTAGCAGGATTATTAATTAAATAAAATACTTAACCAGAGAGCGGGCACTCGCTTTGTTCCTGCACCTTGTGCAAGTGTAATGTTGCCAGGATATTCAGTACAGAGGGAAAAGCAACTTTTTGCTTTTTTAATCTGAACAAATCAAGCTGTGAAAAAAATGTCCTGTTATTCACTATATATGAGGGTGTTAACTAATATGTTGTTTTAAAGTGTAAACAAATACTCATGAAAATGTACTGACATGCTGGGACATGTCTGTAGGAAGACTGGGACTTATTTCATGAGCAGGCATCAGAACTGTACAAACAAAAAATAGATATTGCTTCAATAAAAATGGGTGTTTATTGCTAAGAAAAATGTACCTTTAGAAATGTATTTGAATTCCATGTGCTAAGGTAACTTGCAAGTAAACAATTATGGCTACAATATGGCTACAATAGGTGCCCAAACCAGAACTAACTTTACTGCAAACAGCATTTACAATTTTGTATCCACAAAAAAATCATAAACATTGTTTGTATTGAGCAGTTGTCATGTTTTGGACTGATCAGATAAAGATTCCAAGATTTTCAATAGAATTTATAACTGAAAAGGGTTGGTAACAGGATATCATCTGAAATGGCAGGTCATTGTAATGCTATATTCTGAAGATTGTCCTGTTCTTATTGGGGAGGGTAATCACATAAAGGTTCTCATAGAAGCAAATATTTAACCTCACAAGACAAGTGTATAATGCAAAAGATAACAGTTTTATTATATTGGGCAAAACATAAATATCTTGATTGCCTCTTCACATATGGCCTAATTCTATTGCCCAAATCTCAAAATTACACACACTTAAAATCACTCCTAATATTGCCACATAGTTACCCACCCAGAACCACTACAGGCCAGCAAAATCTGCAAAACCAGCCTTAGAACTCCATTGGTTTTAGCACAACTCGAGTATTACAAGCGCTAAATAAAGTTACACAAAATCAGTATTCTATTAGGCCCGTAGATCCAGCTTGCGAATAAAGTCTAACCTGCAACCGAAAAAAGCATTACGTTTCTGTCAAAAATATTATGAGTACTAAATGTGGGCCTCATTCAAATGTGATTTCGCCAGTTGAATAGGGCTCTATATAAGAACATAGCATTTTTTTTTACAGATGATATTAGTTAGTGAACTTCTATCCAAAAGCGAGGTCTTCACTAACTAAAAATTTCTGTAAAAAATATATGCTATGTGCTTTTATAGAGCCCTATTCAATTGGCCAAATTGCATTTGAATGAGGCCCGAGGACTCGCAGGAGCTTTTTCAAACACTTATTAGAGCTGTAGCAGCAATTAAACAGACACTACAGTACTTTAAAATCACGGGAGGGCATATAAAGACATTTGAATTAATTGCACAACAGTCTCAAATCCACAAATATGCAATTTAAAAATATTATTTCTAACTGTTATTTCTGCGTAATATCAATCCTGGGACTCAATACATATCATGAAACCCACATGGACTAAAACAGATGATCTAATGCATTTTATAGATTGCTTAATTGTTAGCCAGATCGGCAAATATTATTTATTGGCACTAATTAATTCTTAGCTTCCAATTGCATGTTTTACTAATGTCATAATGACAGTCTCAGTTACTATTGACTGTGCTAAGAAGTAAATTAAGGGCTTGCTTAAATATTATCAGATCATATGATCATAAAATCAGACTTAAAAAGTTAGGGTTTAAGAGTTCAGCCTTGCGGTCGGAATTTGAAAGCTGGAGTCAATAGAATATAATTAAACATTTATTTAAAAAAAAAAAAAAAACACCCGCAGCCGAACGTACGGTTTTGAGGCATTTGCAAGCAGCTAACAGAATACGGCCTAGAGTTAGCAAGCAACATAAAGTGTTGATGAGTGTTGTATGGCACAAACTTTGCTGTTTTTTTATGTTATATACATGTACAAATTAGAGTAATGACCCTGGAGAATAAGATCAGAAATGTGAAGGTTGGAAAGCTCTTAAGATCATTCTCTAAAATCACTTTAACTCATGTTTGTATCTTTAAAGTAATCGTCTAAAACAATGGTTCTCAACCTTTTTCATCTGGGGATCAGGGTTGGTTACCTTATAATGCTCATGGGGAGCGGCTTGGGGATCCAAAACATTCTGAACACAGTGATAATATACTGTATGTGACACACTCTGTCATTTAAACAGTTTCATTAATACCATATTGTATCTCTAATGTGACCAAAGCACTATTTAGTCTATTTTGTCCCAAGTAGTGTGCTGGTGTAGGAACTAATGTTTCTTTACAGATGATATATTAAACCAATTATTTAATTTGCTACCTTCTCCCACCCCTTCTACAAATGTGACATTATGTTCATCCTGACAGAGAAACTTGTCAACCTATTTTATTATCGCTTAAGTCTTATAACATGAGGATAACTCCATTGTGGGTGAAAGAATGCAATTTTCACAGCTAGGAAAAAAAAAAAAAAAATAACCCAGCCCAAAAACTTACATGCAAGCATAAAAATAAGCACTTAAAAAACTAAAACAATACAAATTTCAGGTTGGTTCTGACTGTCCTTTTGTTCTTAAAAAAACCTCAGTCCCTATTATTTATTACTGAATACTCAGCACTCAATATTAAGTGCCCCCTCCCTTTTTCTTTATTGGAGGAGTAATCATTTTCAGCATGAATCATTATTATAAGGGATTTTGCTTAGTATTACTACTACTACTACTATTACTACTATTAATAATAATGATAAGAATAATAACTTCATTAATATACTTGGGATAACAGAAGTTAGTTACCAATTGGGCTCTATAGAAATTATACCAATATCTGTCATAGTATAGTCATGTGACATGATGTGTACTTGTTATAGCTGTGGTGTATAAAGTTAATAATAACATCTCAATATATTGCAACAAGCTTTCAAATGAATAATAGGCAACATATATTAGGCAAATAAAAACATAATGCCCCCCAAAAAAATTAAATGATGTATTCTGTCTGTGACTCTTCTTTAATTGTAATACTTTGGGCTTCATTATTTTGTCCAAATTATAGTTACTGAAGCCCGTATTGTAGCCTGCAAAAGTTACTGCTATTAAATTGGCCTCTTCCAGCTACCCGCAAACGATCTGCAGGTTACAGGATGAAAATTCCTGCGGTTGTCAAAATCGTAACTCCAACCCATCGAAGCCTTTGATCTTTCAAGCCTGCAAATGTTACAATTCAACAAGCCTGCAACTGCCTTCAAACCCATAAATGGCAAAGGTAGCCAAAAATCCTACAAGTACTAGATAGGACTAGTGGGTTAAACGCCTGTTCGTAAAACTGCAAAAGTAAATATAAACACAATACTGAACTTTAAAATATGGGAAAAGCGATGAAAGGCATTACAATTAATTGTACAACAGTCTCAAGCTCGCAAATCTGCAATCATTTTTTTTTTATGTGTAATATATCCATCCAGGCAATCAATGGGTTAATACATATCATTGAACTTGCATGTACTAGAATAGTAGATTTATTGATTTTTTTTTTATATTGCAACATTTCTGGATTGCGAGTCCAATTGCAAATCGGACTTCTAAACACTAGGGGCCCTATGAAATTCCAAGAACCTGCTCTCCAATATCATCAACTCTCTCTCTATCCAACCTCCAACTCCGGGACACAGTTGCGGCCTTATTCAATTTAATCGCTCTGTAACTACAGCGAATTTCAAGTAGGTGATATTGGAGAGCAGGTTCGTACACTTATATTCTTTTCTATTATCAGCAGAATTATTTCACACATACATTTTGATTACACATATATACTGTGAGATGGCGTCCACTGGGGGCCGCCCACAGGGGATTGGGGCCCTGAGGCTAGGCGGAGGAGGATGTAGTAGCTGCACATATTTTTGTGCCTTCTCAACAGCACTCCTCATTGATAATCTATTGGTCCCAATGTTAACCTAATCTAGCCTGGCTACAGAGTCTTGGATCTTGGCCTATGTGATGGTGATGTTTTGTATGCAGATGGCTACCTCCCATCACATGGTCCATAATCCTCTTCCCTGTGGACACGTAGGGTTCTGTTGAACATATCACCAATTGATGGTCACTGAGGAATGCTGTTGAGAAGAAATGCTGCAGTCCCTATATGTTTTAAGGTCTTACTTTGCAGGTGTTATTTTTTTTTAATGTAAATTTCAGCTTCATGAAGGCATCTTCTGCATCTGCAAGCATTGTGAAGGAAAGGTATGAGGTTTAAGGTTTCCCAGTGCCTCTCAGGTAGACATTCTTTCAATGACAGCCCCCCCCCCCAAACATGTAGCTCCAAATATATTACAGCCATCATATATCCAGATAACTAAGACATGATTGTTGTTAGCTTAAATGTAGACTAATACCGCTATGGCATGTTAATGACAGCCAGCAGTAATATATGCACTAGTGAAACATGTGATCCTGACCTCAATATCAGTCTGAGAACATATCATTGGGTCTGATGTAAGTAACAGTGAATCTGGCTGCTGACCTTTGTGTCCTCTCTGTATTAATGGTTATTTCCTCCTATTGTTGATATCATGAGTATCTTTTAACATGTCCTAACAGCTGTATAGCTAATGGATGGGATATCAATGTTGATGAACAATATGATATTGCGAAGGTGATAGTACACATGGACCACTGACTGCTCACAGCTAACCATTTATTGTGAGATGACGCATCATTATGAATGGTTATGGCCAGTGAGTTACTCTGAGAACTAGCTAATGGTTAGTAATGCTTGCAGATGAGAATCAGGTGAGTTGGTATATTGTTACAGTTATAATACTTAGCACTGTACATGCATGTTTATTTATTTTTTATCCTCCTCTGCCTTTTTCTTTTTAAATACTTATTTTCAGATTTTTGTTTTCTGAACACATTGTATGTGTGAACCTGGATTGGATTACACAGCCCAGAGGCTTTCACATCTGTTTCATTGAGTTGATCTAGACAAGTTGTAAGTGCTATACACATTAATGGTTTCTTCACTTAAATGGAGTAATTTCGGATGATCCTTTTATTCATCTGGTGTGATCCTGGTAGGTGCTATGCATCATGCTTATTCTAGACTAGGACATTACCCTAGTGGTGTAGCTAGACCTTTTTCCACCTAGGGCTACCCCTGAGTTTGCAGCCCACCCCCATCACCCCCACTCAACACTGCCCCATGCCCCCAACTCTGTCCCAACTCCACCCCCCATGCCCCAATTCCAGCCCCCTCAAAAATTGAGCAACTCCCTCTCCTTCTCTCTCTCCTTCACACACACATACACTCACACACTCTCTCTTTCACACACACACACTCTCTCACTTTCACACACACTCTCTCTCTCCTTCACACACACACACACTCCCTCTTTCTCACTCCTTCACACACACACTCTCTCTCTCTCTTTCATACACACACTCTCTGTCTACTTTACACACACACTCTGTCTCTCCTGCAAACACACACACACCCTCTCTCCTTCACACACAAACACACTCTCTCACCAAAGGTGCTCATTGCCAGGCCCAAGATGAGCGCCGAAGGCCGTAGGTCGACATATTTTTCAAGCCTGTAACTCGGAAGCCGTCGGAAGACCCCCAAAAGATGCCAATTAATTCAAAAATTAACTTACAACCTGACACACATCACAGGAGGCGAGTCAGGGAGCCTATGAGTGAGATTGCGAGCTAATTTGAGCTTTAATTGGCGTTTTCAAGAGATCGGAAAAAAATGGTGGCCGTAAACCCGTAATTGTTTTGAAAAAGGCTCAAAATAAGGCAATAAGGCGATTCAAGGTAATAAGACTTAGGAGGTCATTGCGAGGCCCACAAGACTTTGAAAAAAGAATAGATGACACTCAATACAAGGCACGCAAGACTTGATCAGGTAGAGGAGAAAGACACAGGGAAGGAAGAGGGGGGAGAGGGTGGAAAGAGACACAGGGGTGAGAGAGGGGAAGGGAGAAACAGGGGAGGGAAATAAGGGGAAAAACACAGGGCAGGGAGAGGAGGGAGGGAGAAAGGGGGAAACAGACACATGGAAGGGAGAGGGGGACAAGACAATGTCACTCATTGCTTACCCGGCTCATCTCAAGGCACGAAAGTTGCGGGTTGGACGACGCATGAAGTGATCAGTGAAGTGGGGGAGAGGCTTGCAATGAGCGCCAAAGGCTCTTATTGCGGGGCTTGTGATGAGCACAGAAGGCGCTCATCGCGGGGCTCACAATGAGCGCTGAAGGTGCTCACTGCGAGGCATGAAAGTGGCGGGTTGGACGAGGCCTGCAATGAGTGGCAAAGCCGCTCATTGGGGGCTCGCGATGAGCGCCAAAGACGCTCATCGCGAGGCTCGTAAAGTAGATGGTGGAAGAGGCTCACAATAAGCGCCAAACGCTCTCATTGCGAGGCCCACAAGTTAGCGGGGGGAGAGCCTTGCATTGTGTGGCAAACAGCATTGCCAGCCTTCAAATTTTATTGCCATCATTTTTGACGGGCAAGTTGCTAGTATAATAATAATAATCATAATACCAATAGTAATAACAGTAACTTGATAAGATATCATATAATACTCGCTTTTTGACTTGATAAAGAGAGGCATTATCTCTCAAAAGCTTGTCGCTTTATTATGAATACGTTTGTCCAATAAAAAAGGTATCACTATTCACTGCAATACTCTGATTATTCACCTGGATTACTGGACATTCACGGCTACCTCACTCTTCATATATAATAATGAAGGGTTAATACACATGCAAAGTCCGCTTTGTGACAGTGTGGAGTATCAACATTCCCCTGAAGGGCTGATACGAATATGACAGGTGATAATTTGAATTGATTGATAGTAAAACACTTAATGGGATGTCACCAGATTAAAATGGGTATACATCTTGGTCGTAGCGGAGATTATCCCTGATGGAGGAGAGTTAGACTCCACTGAATTACTGAACAACCAAATATAAAATGTTCCTCTGGTACCACTATTTCTCTTTCCAATGTAGATGTGATGAGCGTATATGCAATTATATTTATATTTCAGTGTCCACATGAGAGCCTCTGTGAGTAAGAGAGGGTTAATATGGCAGGCAGTTTCATGTTTTTGTGTTGCAGTTTAATGAGGTAGTGTGTCTTTAAATGCTTTCTGCATGTTGCAGCATGGCTTTTTTTATATTGGCATATGCATGACCATTCCAACATATGATAAAATATATATATTTTAAAATGCCTATTTTTTATTTGTGGATTGTTGTGCAATGAATCGTAATGCCTTTCATTGCTTTCCCAATATTTTTAAGTCTACTGGTGTGTTTCTATTGTCTTTTACAGTGTTAAGAACTTGTCTGTAGACCTTTTGCAGGTCCTATTTGGAGACCATAATATTTTTGGCTCCATTGCCGTGTACAGGTTTTACTGCCAGTGCGTCTTTGGGGAATTGTAGCAATTTAATAGCGATTTGCGATTGTAACATTTACAGACTTGACAGAACAAAGGCTTAGCTGGGACGGAGTTCAGATTTTGATGGCCCATAGGGATTTTCCGCCTGTATCCCGCAGATTGTTTGTGGGTAGCTTAAAGAGGCCAATTTAAGAGCAGTAACTTTAGCGGGCTCCTTTACAGGCTATGATTTCTAAAATCTTAGCAATTTAATAAGGCTGTAAGTCTCCTATTCAATTGCAATTTAAATTTGCTACAAGTACAGAATGATTAAATTGAACAAGCCCGCAATTACGGGCCGAAAGCCGACATCGTAAACCATGCAATCATAAGTAGCATTTCAGATCAATTAAGCAAGGCTGTAACTACTGATCTAGAAACAGCCAATAGTAAATAAGACCGCCATCATTGCATCAGTAAAACATGGAGGTTACACATCAATTAATAAGCGTTTAGAGGTACGATATCCTATCAGACTCCCAATTTGGCAATGTACAATATATTAAAATCAATGGCGATACTGTTTCAGTCCATGTGGGTGGCCTGATATGTATTAACTAATTGATTCCCAAGACTGATATGACACTGAAATGAAAAATAATAAAATAAAAAAATGTTGTTGCAGATTTGCGAGCTTGAGACTGTTGTGCAATTAATTATAATATCTTTTATCACTTTCCCCGTCTATTAAACTGCAGTATTGATTTTTTATTTGTATTTACACCCTTGCGGGTCTCATCGGGTACCCGATGGTTTTCTTCTTTAATTGCCATTAACGGTGTTAAAACATTTGCGGGCTTGAGGAATTTTAGCAATTGAATAGCGTTTTATGATTTTAGCGATTGTAACATTTACGGGCTTATAAGATCAAAGGCTAAGATGGGCTGTAAGTTAGGATTTTGACAACCGCAGTGATTTTCAGCATGTAACCCATAGATCGTTTGAGGCTCGCTGAAAGACGCCAATTGAATGGCAAATTAGTTTACGGGCTATATTAGGAGCTCCAGTAACTTACAATTGCACAATTGAATAGGGGCCTAACTGATTGTGCTTTAAACGCCATGTTTTACTGACGACATGATGATGGTCTCATTTACTATTGGCTGTGTCTAAATTGTAATTTATGGACTTGCTTAATTGATCATGATCATGCCCTGAAATGCTACATATGGAAGCATTGTTTACGGTTTGGGATTTCAGTTGCAGGCTTTTTCAATTTAATTGCTCTGTAACTGTTACAAATTTCAATTAAATTAATTAGGCCCTTTCTCTTTGACATGTAATCTGAAAAAGCAGTGTCAGGTTCTTTTTAAGCAAATTCTTAGCAAACACTGTGGGCCTCATTAAATTGTCCAAATTGTAGTTACTGTAGCTCATAATGTAGCCTGCAAAAGTTACTGCTATTAATTTGGCCTCTTCCAGCTACCCGCAATCAATTTGTGATCTACAGGCTGAAAATTCCTACTGGCTGTCAAAATCGTAACTCTGACCCAGCTAAGCCATTCATTTTTCAAGCTACAATCTCTACAATTGAAAATCGCTATTAAATTGCTACAATTCTACCAGGACGCAATTGCTTTCAAACCCGCAAATGGCACATGTAGCCAATATATTGCATGTTCCAAAAAGGACTCACAAAGGCTTTTACAAAGAAGTAAGAGTGCCCTATCAGCCATTAAAAAGACAGTAAACCACTTGTAAACAATACAAAAGCAGGGTGACATTCATCATATAAACCTCATATACCAGTGGTTCACAAACATTTCCTCCAGACTCCCCAGAGAGGCCAGATTAAATATTTAACCATATGAACACAGGTGACAAAATAAGAGGCTCCTGTTGAATACTAATTGTCTTATCTGTGTTCACACACTGTTAAACTGAAAACCTGACCTGTCTGGGGAGACTTGAGGATTAGCTTAAGAAACACTGTCATACACATTGCCAAAAAGAGTTGACACAGCATTTAAAGAGATAGTACACTTAGATAAAAGGATGTAAAATCAGTTAACAATGGGGGATATCATTCCTTAGCAATCACAGATTGTGTCACAATCAATCAGTATTGATAAATTGATAGATTATACTTTAATCTATAAATCTCTGATCCATACATCTGAACCCTGAAACCAAATATTGAACACCTCAACCCTACATTAACACAGGATGGGTATATTGAACGATGATGTATGTAGAAAAGATAGATATTTAGTAAAATTCATGAACCTGGAGATTCAAAATCATAATAAAGTACAAAAACACAGAATTAGTGATAACAGTATAACAATATCCTACTTTATTTGATAGACAGAACACATGTTTATATGTATACAAATGTGCGTTAATATCATCGGTGTGGTGTGGGTGGAAGGGCAAGAGGCTTTTTGACAAAAAGGGACACCTAAAGGTTTAAATGTTATACTGCATAATAAGGATGATGCATAGCATCTACTAGGGCCATGCATGGTCATGACACCACAGTAACCATATTCTGATGATAAAAAGGATCATTATATATCACTCCATTTCATAGAAGTAACCATTAATGCGCATAGCGCTTCCATATGGTCTCCATCTGCACAATGAAACAGATGCAATAAATAATGGATAATGTCATACAAATCAATTCCACACACAGTTTGTTTTCATATTAAGGAATTATCCAAAATAGAAGATCAGAATCTGGAAAACTGAAAGAGGAGGTTGAGGAACAAGCAAAAACTGTTATTACAGTAGAGTGTTTCTTGCTCTGAACACAATAATAAATCAATTAATATGAACATCCTCTATGAGCAGTGATAGCCATACTGATTCTGTCCTGTACAATCAGCGTCCCTGAAATTTATTGAGGATACTGTATGTAATTTCACAAGGAATGCTTCACTGTGACCACAATCTTTTAGCAAAGAGTACTATCACTATCTACATGGAATTGTTGTGCTACACTGATATCACATCTCATTGGTATACGTGCGGTCCCAAGGCCAAATTTATTACACTGATCACATTACCCGTAAACACATACCCATTCATCCTTACATAAAACAAAGGCCATCATCCATACTGTTTGTGAATTAAATCACACACATGAATCTGCTTTCAGAATGTTAACGGGATGACATGCAAAAAAAACGCATGTATAACTGGCTTGGATTAGCAAATCCTAATGGGACTGTGAAACTCTTCAGCCAGGACACTATTCTTTGTAATTGAAAATAACACCAGTCATGTTCATTAGTGATGAGATATTGAGTCATATATTGTATTTCAGATCAATCTGCTGGGGGAATGTCACTGATCTAATGCCTGATAGGCACTGGGTTGAGAGTTTACTCACATGATAAGATTACACTGCTCAAAGATGAAGAACATACCTTCATGGTCGTGAGATTGGGCTATTAACACCTACAGAGACAAGAACAAGATATCAATCAGAACATTATTAAGATTGACTACAACACCTCATCTCAACGGCAATCCACATTGAACATCAATTGGTGAAATGTTAAACATAACCATAAATGTACATACTGTGTTGCCAGGCAATAGTATGCCAACATTTATACTAATTAATAATTAACCACACTATCTTCCTTTCTCCCCCTGCTGCTAAAGCAGCTTGCATCAATGCCACCAATAAGAGCGTAGCTGCCATTTGGGCGTCACAGCACTTGAGACTTTTATTTTCTAATTCTCATGTGTACTGTTCTCTTATCTGTAGAATTGAGCCTTGCTATCAGCTGCAGCATAATCCAGTTAGAAAGAGGAGGAAATGATGCAGCTGAAGTAAAAACCTGCTGGTCGTCCCCTCTTAATGCCCAAGGCTAATGGAGCCTCCATATTTTGAAACTAAATAAAAACAGCACATAATTTCCCTTCGCTTCCAACTCTGTTCCCACACTTTTCTCAAACTGGTCATCCCTGCAGTGCTTCCTGAGACTGAACGTGACTGACTCAACTAACAGTAAGTGCCCTATTGCTATTCATCTTAGGGGCACCCAGACAACTAACATTGCTGCTAACGCTTGCGGACTCCCGCAGCGAGCCCGCAAGAACTGCGTCCCTCGCAAAGTGAGGGACGCAGTTCCCTGCAAATGCAGATCCTCGCGAAGCAAAGGGCCACATTTGCGGTGGTGGAGGATCCAACGTCGGCTGTGTTTGTCCGCAAATGCAGACCCTCGCGAAGCGAGGGGCCGCATTTTCGGTGGTGGAAGATCCAACGTCGACTGTGTTTGTCCGCAAATGCGGAGGTGTAGCCTTAAAGGTGCCTCACATGCGGTTAACACACACACACGCAGGACTTCGAAAAAAAACCTGAAAGGCGCCTCACACGCGGTTAACACACACACGCACGACTTAGAAAAAAATCAACTGCGTCGTACACGCACGACTGCGTCCCTCGCAAAAAAATACGGTTGCGAAACGACCCATTCCCAACATGCAAAAAATGGCCAAAAACGGCGCGCATGAAAACCTCAGAAACACAAGAAATAAACACAACGAATACATAAAAAGCTTACTTACAGCAAGGGGGGGGGGGGGCATCCGGCACCTCAAAGTTAATTTACACGTCCATTTAAGTCTAAAAAAACGAGTTTAAACTGCCGAAAATCACCTAAGGAAGAGGAAAAATGGCCGCTGAACAAAACGAAAACGAGGCTACAGACGTAACAATACTACAGTGACTCGCAAAACTGAAACACATACTATGCAGCACGTACCACACTGATATTAACCACCATTTTGAAAACTACTACTAACGGTTCTAACGGTCTGAGGCACTTGAAAGTTTATAAATACTGCCTACTTTCCAGAAAATTCTACATTTCTACTCAGGTGATGAACGGAGTGACTGGATAGTTAACTGCTGCTGTTACTTGAGAAGATAATTATTTCCTAATTTCCTACTTTACACTGTGCAAATTACAACTGAGAGGTAAGCTATAATATATTACATTTTATTATCAAGACAGGACAAAAAAAAAACAACTTTAACTATGAAAATGTGATTCATGTCTAGTGATATGTGACACGCACATATATGTGTATCATGTATAGTGACATGTGACGCGCACATTTATGTGTATAGCCCCTACAACAAGCTAATCTTAACCCAAACTAATTAAACAAGTATATTTAAATGACATTAAAATAAAACAACTTTAACTATGAAAATGTGATTCATGTTTAATGACATGTCACACGCACATTTATGTGTGTAGGCCCTAAAACAAACTAATGTTATTTGAAACTAATTAAACAAGTATATTTAAATGACATTAATTTACTGCAACTCATAGCAAAAAATATGACACTAATACATATGTAACCTAAAGCTGAATCTTTCCCCTTTTTTTACTATTCAAACAGACTCTGCATCAACAGCGTCACTCAAGAATTTGCACTGTGCACTGTGACCGAGAATCCCTTTTAAAGAACACAAAGAAAGAAGAAGAGGTAATATAGAAAAATACATTACATGCTGAAAAAGACCATGCTTCGCTAATTCAAAAAGAAGAAATATACAATTAACCATTTCACTTTCTTTTTCAAACAGACACTACAAGAAGACCGGCGGATTAAGATTGGCAGGAGGGGACCCTCTGTCATTCGGACAAGAACAACACTTCAATCAAGGTAAAGTATAACAAGTAGAAAAAATATAACAAGTAAAATAAAATAAAAAATACATATAAATTTAATAAGGAACAAAACACAGTTCAACAAACTTCACAAATTAGGAAGATAGACAGTTTCACAGAACTCCCCCACCCCCCCCCCCCCCCCCAAAAAAAAGAGGTAGCAGGATAGCATCTGAAACATTAGCAACATGCATAAAACAAAAGTATTCCTCCTCTTTACTGTAAAATAACCTCCAACCATCACCCACAAGCCAAATGCAGCAACCAAAAAGTGGTGAACACAAAACAGGATATTGCTAAAAACATTGCCATCATATCCAAAATAGGAAAAACATAAAAAAATATTTAACCTTCATAAAAAAGACTAATTAAGCAAATAAAGTATGCAACATATGGTAGACACAACATAGGTTTGTACCAAAAATCACACAAACACATAGCAAAGTAAATTAATATTCTTCTTTAATGTTTAAGAACCTATAAGCCTTACAAAGAAGCCTAAATAAGCATACCAAAAGTGGTGGACACAAAATAGGATAA
This sequence comes from Discoglossus pictus, assembly GCA_027410445.1. NCBI lineage: Eukaryota > Metazoa > Chordata > Amphibia > Anura > Alytidae > Discoglossus > Discoglossus pictus. The sequence continues at coordinate 179,299,463 of CM050168.1, read as the reverse complement.
TGCTAAAAACATTGCCATCATATCCAAAATAGCAAAAACATTCATTTTCACTGTACAAAAACATTTAACTTTAATAAAAAAGACTAATTAAGCAAATAAAGTATGCAACATATAGTGGACACAAAACAGGATTGTACCAAAAATCACACAAACACATAGCAAAGTAAATTAATATTCTTCTTTACTGTTTAAGAAGTTATAAGCCTTACAAAGAAGTCTAAATTAGCATAGAAAAAGTGGTGGACACAAAACAGGATAATGCTAAAAACATTGCGATCATATCCAAAATAAGAAAAACATTAATAATTACAGTATTAAAAAAGGATAACTGGAATATACAAATACAATTAAAGTGTTTTTAAAAGGTTTCACAAAAAACAGCATAGCAAAAAAATTCATCATAACAGATACAATAGATCAAAATAATGAAATATGTTATTCATTACAAATACATTCAAATCAAATAACATTTGAATTTTTCTTTTACAACAGACACTGCATGTAGAGCATCGGACGAAGACTTTCAACAGCGGACCAACAAAGATTCTGCTTGAAATCACACTTCAACCAAGGTACAGTATAACAAGTAAAAAAAGAGAAAACTAAATAAACATGGTTGCTCTGCATCCATGTCAACAGAAAAAAAAGAATAACAACCACTAACTATGGCCCTCATTCAATTGCAATTTGGCCAATTGAATAGGGGTCTAAATAAGCACATAACATACTTTTTTAAAGAAGTTTTTAGTTAGTAAACATTTATCCAAAAGCAAGGTTTTCACTAACTAAAAACGTATTTAAAAAAAATATGTTATGTGCTTATTTAGAGCACTATTCAATTGGCCAAATCGCATTTGAATGAGGGCCTATAACTTTTACCAAAATATAACTGACACATTTCTTATTTACCTCTTATTTGTCTTTTATGGACAATAATGTTTAACAGTAAATCCAAACTTCAATCTAGCCAAAAAACAAACAAACAGCACAGTCCACAAAGTCTCAAAACACAGACTAAATAAAATTTGTCATTCTAAATTACCAGTCGTAATGTACAATATTAAGCATAAAAAAAAAAATGTCATTGCCCGAACATATAAGCCTTTAAATAAAATATCAAAATACTATTATGACAATCCCCTGTAGTAAAAATTACAATGACTAATTTTTGCCCTCTACTATGCCTGTAAGTTAAAAAATAAATTGCCAAAACAACTCAAATATAAATTTCAATTAACACTAGACACCTACTACATGTAGAAGAAGGTATAGTGTCAGTTCCTTGAGTGTGCTATTCATGTAAGGCAAAAATTACAACGTACGACAGAAAGTGAGACCAAAAAAATAAAAAACACTTATTTAACAATACAAAGAAAGTACCGCTACAATGAACTACAAGCACATATAAACAAACTGTTGATAATAAAAAATGTAAAAAACAAATTTAACATCTAAAATTAAACTAATTATACATTATTTTCTTTTACAGATTAACATGGCTACTAACGAGAGCAAACAAGAAAAGAAAAGACGTCAAACTAGAGAAAGACAAGAGAGATGGGCCAACCAGCAGACACCAGAGGAGAAGGAAGTTCGACGAGAAAAAGAACGGAAAAGAATTGCAAGCAAAAGACTATCAGCTGCAAAAATTAAAGATACACCAAAAAAAGCTACTAAGCAAACAAAGGATTTAAAACCTGTTCCTCAAACATCAGATGACATGTTACCTGAAAAAATAAAAGAGATACAAAAAAAAGCCACCAAAAAAACAAAGCATTTAGAACCTCTTCCTGAAACATTACATGACATTTTACCTAAACCAATAAAAGATATACCAAGAAAAGTCACGAAAAAAACAAAGCATTTAGAACCTGTTCTTGAAACATCACAATACATTTCACCTGATGAATTCGAAAGTCAAAGTGATATATGCTTTTCAAATTGTCCTTTACTCAAGTCTTTAGCAGTAGAGATTCATAATTGTGGGGACATGAATACTCAATGTCAGTTTTGTGAGGCTTATCATTTTAAACAGGAAAGACCCAGAGATGGCAAATTTATTAGTTGCTGTCAAAAAGGCAAGTTCAAACTTCCAGAAAGAAAATAATTTCCAATCTATTTACAAAACATTATGACTGAACCTACTTTTCCAAACTACAAAAATGTTAAGACAAACATAAGATCTTACAATAGTGCCATATCCTTTGCATCTATGGGGGCAACATTATCTGCTAATGTACCAGGACATGGTCCTTAAAATTAACAATTCCCAGTTACCCAAATGCTAAAGCCAGAATCCAAAATAATGTTTCTATGCTTGAATTTAAAGTAGCTCAAATTGCCATTCGAAATACATTTAATCCAATTTTTGTGGTGGAAAACTAACACAACAATGGATTATTGATTCCAAGTTGAGGCCAATAATTTAAACTTTATAAAATATCAACAAGATAAACTACGTGTAGAACAATTTTCTGGACTAATGGACTATGTTGCTGAGGTGGCTACAAGCAGAGACATGAGAGCTGGCAAAGCCATAATTTTACCATCTTCCTTTCAAGGATCTCCTCAAAATATGAGAAAAAGATACAATGATGCTATGGCTATTGTCCCCAAATTTGGCAAACCCGATTTATTTCTTACATTTACATGTAATCCCCAATGGCCAGAAATTACACAAAATTTACTTCTTGGCCAAAGTGCTTCCGATAGACCAGATTTAGTAGCCAGAGTTTTCAAGATTAAATTAAATGAATTAATTGCTTATGTATATACTATTGAATTTCAAAAAAGAGGCCTTCCACATGCACATCTTCTCATAATACTTCAAGAAAAAGATAAATTAGATACTTCTGACAAAGTGGATGCAGTCATTGTTGCTGAACTTAATGAGATTGTTACTCATCGCATGATTCATGGACCCTGTGGTGAGCTTAATCCACAATCACCATGTATGGAAAATAATAAATGTTCCAAAGGATTATAGAGACAAAACCTATGCCAATTGTGATGGCTATCCACTTCATAAAAGAAGAGAGGGAGATAGTGCCATTATTCGTGGCAAAAAAGTTGGCAATAGATATGTAGTACCCTACAATCCACATTTATTCATGAAGTATAATGCACACATTAATGTAGAAGCCTGCACTTCCATCAAATCCATTAAATATGTGTACAAATATATTTACAAAGGCTATGATGCAGCTACTGTAGTCGTCAAAAGTGCAGACAACCCTGAAAGTAGTGAGTTAATACATGATGAACTTGCATCTCATGTAGATGCTCGCTATGTCAGTGCGCCAGAAGCTATGTGGCGGCTTTTAAAATTTGAAAGGCATGATAGATCACATGCAGTATATAGATTAGCAGTACATTTGCCACAAAGACATTTAGTGTATTTCCATGCTGGAAATTAGAGTAATTCTCTAGCCCAAAGTGAACTTCGTCACACTACACTAACTGCATGGTTTGAATTAAATTCAACAGATTCAGAAGCAACACAATTCTTATATATTGAAATTCCATATCACTATGTTTTGTGAATGGATTATGGAGACCTAGAAAAAGCAGAGGAAATAAAATAATCCCAAGAATTTACACAGTCAGTCCAAGAGATCTTGAATGTTTTTGCTTACGAATATTACTTTTAAATGTTCCTGAAGCACAAAGTTTTGAACACTTAAGAACTGTTAATGACATAGTATATGAATCCTTCCATTTAGCTGCAAGACATAGAAACTTACTAGCTGATGATACAGAATGGAAAAGATGTTTAGAAGAAGCAGCACAATGTCAAATGCCACGGCAGATGAGAGAACAATTTGCATTTATTTGTATCTTCTCAAATGCTCCAAATGCATTAGCTTTGTGGGACACATTTAAAAGTAATGTGGCTGAAGACTTTATGCGACGATACAATGAACCGATTTCACACTTAAAAGCGTTAATGGAAATCCAAGAAGTATTTTTAACTCATGGATTAAGTTGTGCAAGTTTTATTTGCCTGATCCAGGTCTTATAGATGACATAAACTTTGAAGACTATGACATTCAACTACAAGTAGAAAGAACAGAAGAAAGACTTGCAACTTTAAATATGTTACAATTGCAAGCATTTAATGCCATTAAAAATGCAATAGATGATGACATGATCACAGAGCGTTATTTCTATCTTGATGGACCTGGCGGATCAGGAAAAACTTATCTATATAATTTATTAATGAGTTCTGTACGAGCACAAGGTCAAATAGCACTGCTGTTTGCCACTACTGGAATTGTTTTACCCATCTTCAACTGCAACAAAACATGAGATCAGAAGGCCAAACTGATTTCAATGATTGGCTTATTAAAATTGGAGAAGGCAGAATAGAAAAAATACCACATTTACCTGACGACACTGTGCAGATCCCAGCTCATATGATTTGTCACCAAGATATTATATCGGCTATATTTGAAGGTAGCATAAATAACCAGGAATATTCAGAGCTTGCCAACCAAGTCATACTAACGTGTAAAAATAAGGATGCATTAATCCTCAATAATGAAATCTTTACAAAAAATTAATGCACCACAAAGAAATTATCACAGTGCTGATTCTGTACTTGCTGATGACAATGAAAGTCAGGCTAACTTTTCCACTGAATTCATAAACTCACTAACTCCTTCTGGAATGTCACCACATATTTTGCAGCTAAAGAAAGGTGCAATTGTCATGTTACTCCGAAATATGAACCCCAAAAAAGGCCTATGCAATGGGACAAGATTAATTGTTCAACAAGTAAAGGACCATTTTATAGATGCTGAAATTTTAACTGGTACCCATAAAGGAGACAGAGTTTTCATACCAAGAATAGATTTAGTACCAAGTGAAAATAGTCTCCCTTTTATACTTCAAAGAAGGCAATTTCCCATCATTATGGCATTTGCCATGACCATTAATAAATCACAAGGACAAACGTTCAAATCTGTGGGTATTTTCTTACAATAACCAGTATTTGCACATGGCCAATTGTACGTTGCGTTATCATGGTGCAAAAATTCACAGGCTATTAAAGTTTACATTGAAAAGAATGAAAGTCAAGGTGATTTATTAGAAGATGGACGTATTTTTACTAAAAACATTGTCTACTATGAAGTACTTTACTTTTCATTAAAGAAATAAAACCCATGCAAAACAAATTTAAAAGCAAATGCAAAAATATAAAAAAACACAATATAGAGAACCACTTCCAGAGACCAAACTATATGTGCGATTTAAAACAATTGCTATAGCAACAAACAAAGGTCAACCATTCAAAAATACAAATCAATAAACAATTCAATCATAATTAATGGAAGTACTGTTTATATATCATTAGCCTCACAAAACACTTGCCTTGCATTATTTTCACAAATTATGTTAAAATGTTAATTAATTATGTCACTGTTTCTGTTACACGTTTGAAAAAAGTTTTGTCAAGTTCATTACTTAGACAGATAAGAAAGTTCAAGTTTCAAAAAATATACTTTCAAGTTCTTTACTTCAACATATTACAAAGTTCATGTTAAGAGCTCAACCACGTTTTAAGTCACAATGTAAATATTGTCTTTTATGTTAAACATTAATCCAGGGAGTAATCTGATAGCCAGTTCATGGGGTCAGGAAGGAATTATTTTTTTTCCCTCTCTGATACAATTGGGTATGTTTCAAGGAGGGTTTTTACTGTTTGCCTTCCTCTGGATTCAATGTATATTTAAGTTAACAATTCTTGAGATAGAACTTGCATGTTAAAAAACCATTATCTCAAGTTTACAATACTGATACATTTAAAGTTCAACTGTTTTTACATTCAAAAGTTAATACTTTTAATACAAAATGATGTTAAAATCTTAATTAACTATGTTACTGTTTATAATGTTCCAAGTTGGAAAAAAATGTTTTCAAGTTCCTTAGTTACACAGATAAGAAAGTTCAAGTTTCAAAGAATATACTTTCAAGTTTCTTACTTTGATATATTACAAAGTTCATGTTAAGAGGTCAACCACGTTTTAAGTCACAGCAAAAATTGAAAAATACAAAACATTAAACAATTCAGTCATAATTAATTGAAGTACTGTTTATGGATGATTAGCCTCACAAAACACTTGCTTTGCATTATTTTTACAAATTATGTTAAAATGTTAATTAACTATGTTACTGTTTCTAATGTTACAAGTTTGAAAACAATATTTTCAAGTTCCTTACTTAGACAGATAAGAAAGTTCAAGTTTCAAAAAATATACTTTCAAGTTCTAAAGATATTACAAAGTTCATGTTAAGAGCTCAACCACGTTTTAAGTCACAATGTAAATATTGTCTTTTATGTTAAACATTAATCCAGGGAGTAATCTGATCGCCAGTTCATGGGGTCAGGAAGGAATTCATTTTTCCCCTCTCTGATACAATTTGCTACGTTTCTAGGAGGGTTTTTACTGTTTGCCTTCCTCTGGATTCAATGTATATTTACATTAACAATTCTTCAGATAGAACTTTCATGTTAAAAAAACATTACCTCAAGTTTACAATACTGATTAATTTAAAGTTCAACTGTTTTTACATTCAAATGTTAATACTTTTAATACAAAATTAGGTTAAAATCTTAATTAACTATGTTACTGTTTATAATGTTCCAAGTTTCAAAAATGTTTTTTCAAGTTCCTTAGTTACACAGATAAGAAAGTAAAACCTTACTCAAGTTTACAATACTGATTAATTTAAAGTTCAACTGTTTTTACATTCAAATGTTAATACTTTTAATACAAAATTAGGTTAAAATCTTAATTAACTATGTTACTGTTTATAATGTTCCAAGTTTCAAAAATGTTTTTTCAAGTTCCTTAGTTACACAGATAAGAAAGTTCAAGTTTCGAAAAATATACTTTCAAGTTTCTTAATTAGATATATTACAAAGTTCATGTTAAGAGGTCAACCACGTTTTAAGTCACAGCAATAAACAAAGGTCAACCATTGAAAAATATAAATCAATAAACAATTCAGTCATAATTAATGGAAGTACTGTTTATGGATGATTAGACTAAACACTTGCCTTGCATTATTTTTACAAATTATGTTAAAATGTTAATTAACTATGTTACTGTTTTAATGTTACAAGTTTGAATTTTTTTTTTCAAGTTCCTTACTTAGATAAGAAAGTTCAAGTTTCAAAAAATATAATTTCAAGTTTCTTATTTACACATATTACAAAGTTCATGTTAAGAGCTCAACCACGTTTCAAGCCACAATGTACATGTTGTCTTTTATGTTAAACATTAATCCATGGAGTAATCTGATCGCCATTTCATGGGGTCAGGAAGGAATTCATTTTTTTCCCTCTCTGATACAATTCGCTACATTTCAAGGAGGGTTTTTACTGTTTGCCTTCCTCTGGATTCAACTGTTCTTACATTCAAATGTTAATACTTTTAATACAAAATGCTTTAACAGTTACTGTTCACCAAGAGAACATTTTACAAAAATAAACATGTTTAATATCACAATACTACTTATTTCATCATAACTAAAATCTTACAAGTGTCAAATACGTATATTAATAACTAAACAACTTTCCAAACATACACATCTCATTGCCATCATTTTTTGACGGGCAAGTCACTAGTCACATATTATAGTTGTAAAACTACGAATCGTCGTCACACTTTGCGAGCTCACGAAGCGAGCTCGAAAGAACTGGGTCCCTCGTGAAGCGAGGGGCCGCATTTGTGGAGGTTAAGGCTCTATGGCGCCTCACACGCGGTTACAAACATCCACACAAGCAGCACTTTAACAAAATACATCTAACACACAATCACTATATACGGACTTACACAGAAAAATACGAACCGCGGGACTTACACCGGAAAATTTACGGACTTAGCATCCACAAATACGAGCTGCGGGACTTAGAAAAAAAAGCATTACAAGCTCGCAAAAATAGGACCTTAACCACCAACCTGCACGCAATGAAAACATTAAAAACACAATAAATACACACAACATATACATAAAAAGGTTATCCACAGCAAGGGGGCACCCAGGACCTCTGCAAGTGAAGTTACACCTCGATTTAAGTCCAAATTCCAGCATTTACACACATGAAAATAGCCTAAGCAAGAGAAAAATTGGCCGCCGAAAAAAACAAAAACTAGGCTACAGGACCTCTGCAAGTTACACCTCAATTTAACTCCAAATTCCAGAGCTTAGACACACAAAAATCTCCTAATGGCTGTCAAAAAAAACAAAAACGAGGCTACAGGACCCTAAACACGCTAAACACCACCAAGCACATACAGATTTTACAAAAAGCCGTACGAGGTCCAAGATACACTATTAACAAGGACGCTAAATCCTCCACAGCCGCGTACCACATACAAATTAGCCACCATTTTACAACACTAACTTACACAATGCGGAAGTACACAGCTATCCTAACAGATTTTCCTCGCGCACGCAGACTATTTACACTACACAACACCTCAGCTCCACAACAGTGCAAACCGACATTGTATGCTGCAGGAACATCAAAACAGATTGTCAGCTCTTCAACACAATGCTTCCTGCATATATTATCTAAAAATAGGTAAAGTATATTAATTTATTAGTTTAATAATTATTTACTTAGGATACAAAAAAACATATACACAAAAAAAAAACACTCTCACAATAAACATAAAAGACATTCACTGTGCCACTCACCACGACCGCCAATGCTGCTCATAGCACACAAAGCCTTGCAATAAGCGCAAAAAACACATCACCAAACAATAACAGCAAAAGCGCCTATCAGAAAAAAAAATACAACAACCAACAGCCTCGCAATGAGTGCCAAAGGATCTCGGACCACCAACAAAATTTGTGTCTCAACCAAACAGCATTACCTACCTTACAATCTTATTGCCGTCATTTTTTGACGGGCAAGTTGCTAGAAGAGTTATATTTGAACTATCAGAAGTTACAGATATTTTTAAAAACGTGTGGAAACATTGTATGGGAAACCTATTGATTGGGAATAGGGAATATGGCTGCAGTAATGGGACCTTGCGGTGTTAAGAACAGCCACAGCCATCTAGCGGCCAGATGCAGTATTGCTGCTGGCGTTGGACTAACACACAAGCTTGTTAGTGAGCAGGAGAAGGGACATAAATATATCTCCAAATCAATTACAAAATAATAGTAAAATAAATATATAACAAAGTTAATAATAAATAAAATGTAAAAAAATATACAAACACGTAAACACATACATATAGATTATGAGATCCCGCTCCATGCTGATGATAGCCAGTAAGCTTGAAACAACTGTACATGTATTGGATATTCAGCCTGTGTTTATTCCAACCTTGGCTTTGCATCAAAGCTGTGTAATACAGCATGAATAAGCTTAAAGGAAGCCACGTTTGATGATGGCTACGGAATGAAGAGCAAGGCATTTGTGGGCATATTTGTGTGTCCCAGCTCAACTTCCCAGAATGCAGTGTAATAACTGTTTTTCTCTGAACTCTGAGCTGGAAGCAGGTGTTTTAACTTGCTTTAGACATTCAAATGTGAACACAGATGTACTTTTTATTTACTATATATATATATATATATATATATATATATATATATATATATATATATATATATATATATATATTTTATAATAATAATTAATATTAAAATATTATTAATTTATAAATGTATAGAGAGATATATCATTTATATATTTAATTTATATTTTATTATTAATAAGAATTAAAATTAATTTATTATTAATTTATAATTGTATAATTTATATATAGAAATATAATTTATATAATTTGTAATTTATGATTAATTAATAATTAATATTCATTTATAATTTTATAGAATTTATAAATGTATATAATTTATATATAGATATATATAATTTATGATTTTTTATTAATAAATAATTAATATTCATTTATTATTAGTGTATGTATTTATAATATAATTTCTACACACATATATATATATATATATATATATATATATATGTTATATATAGCTATATAATTTATATATATATATTTTATAATTTGTTATTAAGCAATTTTAAAGATTGCAAGAGTTTGAATTTTTTTTTTTTTTCAATCTATCCGGCATATTATCTTTTTTTTCACTATCTCCAAAAAGGACTGCAGTTCTGGATGAGGTAGTTGGTAGAAGACTTCCAAGAGATGCACCAACACAATGGAATTTCAACATTAAGACAGTGAATGTTATCTATGAGCACAGAGAAGATATTATTGAGTGTTTCAGGCAAAATTAAATGTCAGATAACTTTGATTCAGGCTCTATATGAGAATCCATTGCTTTCATGCGAATGCTAGAAGATATGTAGTTCCTTTACTTGCTTCAATTATTTCATCATATAATATCACATGTTAATATCCTCTATAGTCAGTTCCAAAAATGGGACACAGATAGAGTATATGTCAACAAGGTCACCAAGTAATTTGTCAGCAGCATCCAAAGAATTTGTAATTTTGTGTGATGAGATAGAAGCAAGTTTGCCTAGCACTGCAGAAATCTCCAGACATAGTATTGAGATCTCAACCTTGAGCCTACTTGCAAAAGAGCTGTGTGACATAGTGTTTGTTGATGCAAAGGAACATTTTGCATTTTCAAATCATCTAGTAAGTGCCAAACTGCTTCAAAGTGACTTGTTTGCGACACATGATTCTTGTTTTCCCAAGGAAGCTCTGGAAGCCACTGTGCATGCGTATCCAATGCTAAACAAGGAAAGATTGCGTCCTGAGCTGTCAATTATATATGGAACACCGGAATTTGGTGTCTCTAGTGGTGCTGTTGCTCTTCACACACTGCAGGATGATTTCACTGAGACAGTGAACTTATTAAGAATCCTCTAACAACACCAATGACTACTGCAAAATCAGGAAGATGCTTCTCCACATTAAAGAGGATAAAAATCTTTTTGAGAAGCACCATGACCCAGGACCAGTTGAATGCATTAGCAATGCTCTCAATGGAAAAGCAACTTATTTCAGAGATCAACGATTTCAATAAAAAAAGCATAGAGAAATTTGCTTCTCTGAAAGATCGGCGTGCAAAATGCATATACAAATAATTGTAAGAATAGAAATCATGCCACTAGTGTACACATGAAGAAACTGAGTAGAAGCAGCATCACCTCACTCTCATTAAGAAAATGGAGGCAATGAAGTATGAACGGTGTGTGGTTGTGCATATGGAAGGAGATATGAAAGGTGTGTGAATGGAAGGAGATATGAAAGATGTGTGAATGGTCAGTAACAAGCGTTGAAGCCTTGGCGTTACTGCTTATATGGCTTTCCATATGCTAATTCAATGTGTTTGAATGATAGGGAGTATTGTGTTGTTGAAACAGAAGAGATATTTAAATTGTATTATTCGACAGAATCCGAACATTCTGAAATGTATCAATGTGGAGGAATAATAAAAAGGGGTGAAGTCTATTTGAATGGGTGTGGCAAGCCAAGGGACATTGGGCGGGGCATATATAGGTATATATGATGTCAGGGGGAGGAGTCCATAAATGTAGGGGAGGAGTTCCTCTTGGAGGGGAGGAGTCAAATCTTGCTCTGGCGCCCCTCCAACTTGAAAGTTCACCAGAAACCACTGCTCTTTTAGCTCACGTCCACATCTGGTGCCCCCTATCACCCTTAGGATGAGAAAAAACCCTAAGGGTTCTTTGCATACACAACAACAAAATTATAGCTGCTCAATCTGAGAACGGACAATACCTGAAGTAGGTTTGTGTTATAGGTCTGGTTACCTACTCAGAGAGCAACCTCTTTTAGGTTTCTATGCTGAGAGACCCCTTATGCCCAGTATTTCTCACTCTGGTTCCCCTTGTCCCTGGGACCCCATCCCTATAGTGTTTTAGCTTCCTATGGACAGACCAGCAGTTTGATACAAAACATCCACATAATAATACAAGAACCTACATGTAATTCATGTAATCAGCATACATTATAATAATAATAATACATAAATGAACAGAACCATGAAACAACATATATGTAACAATACACTAAGAACTATAATACATAGGGGAACAGCACCCTGGGGCCCCAGACCAGGGTCATCTGTCTGAGCATAGTCCATGATCCCCAGTGTCAGGGAAAACAGGGAAAATTATAACAGTCCATAGAAGAATCCTGTGGGATATAACTGTTGCCAGCCCAGGCCCATAGCATTTTACTAACTCTGCAGTCCAGGTGTTTCCCCGAGCATGAGAGGGACCCCATGTTGAAAGTGAAAGAGTGGTTGTTGTCCTGCCAAGGCTTCCATGGAATTCTAGCAGGTGGCAATGGTGGGCCTGCTGATAGCTGTGTCCAGGACCACGGCATCTGTGTCGGTGGTGGTGGTTGCTGGCTCCATGACATGCAAGGTGGAGATGGCTGACAAGGCTGAGGACATACTGATAACGTGTGTGATCGCCCAGGGGGTTATTCCCACAATGATGAAATGGGTGGCTATCTTGCTGCTGATGGGCCAGCTTCCTGTGATGGTCCCGTGCCCTCTGGAATGTTTTCAACCACCACTTCAAGTGGTGAATGCTGTTCCACCTCCGGTGGGGCCACCGTCTGTGTCTCTGTGGCCGGGCTTGTCCTCATATGTACTGAAATGAAAGAACAATAGTGTTTGAGTTGGGTTCTCTACACAATTGATAGCTGTGTGTTTCCATTTCCTTGACATCATGGTCACTTATAATTGGCTGTAGGGATTGTTTTACATGGTTAAACATTGACCTACATCATGAGCAGTGTGAATCATGGCTCATATCAATATATGTAATGCTGGTGCGGTGTGCCATCTGCATATCATTCAGACACGTGCTCAGCTGAATCTGCTGTGCAGTGTGTGAGACTGACCAATCTGTGACATATTCTCAGCAATGGTGTTAACATACAGATGAGACATGGTCCAGGTTAGGCCAGTACATGACACGCATATGCAGTCCTACAGAGTCTGTATCTGCATATGCTGCAGTGTGCACACCCTTACATGTACTCTCTTCTGAATGTCAAATAAATCTTTTTCTATTTGGCGACTGCTGCTCAGTATCAGTTTTAACTGCAGATATTGGACAGACATTTCATTGATAACAATTATGAAAATTATATGTTTGCTTTCTGGATTTACATGGTTATTGCTGCCCCATATATCTTTAGTCATAACCAGAGAGCTTACAGTGCTATTTTATCAGTTATCTATGTGTATGGGGTTTATGTGTGTGCATATGAGAATGTGATGGTGTATATGATACTCACATTTCCGGGTTCTCACCAAACGTGTCCACCTGTCCTGGAAGGCCCACTACTGCCGCTGGCTTGATCTACTCCTTCAGGGTGCTCTCCGATGCGCAGTATGTAATGACGAGTGGTGGTCAACCACCGGTTGCATGGGCTGCTCTTGCCTCCACTGCCATCTTCCTCTTCACCTTCATCCCGCTGTCATCAGATCTATGTTTGACAGACTTGACATCCCTGTTTGCAACCCCCAATGTATCAAGTGTTCCCCTCTCTCTCCTCTCTCTTCTAACTCGTCTTCTCCCCTCCTCTACACTCCTGGAAATTGTTAAATAAATATAAGGATAAATCAATATATGTGTATTTGTATGAGGTGAAACAAGAATGTGTGTATTGTGTGGGCGGGGGTGGGTGTGAGTATGGGGGGTGTAGATGTGCTCTGACCTAACGCTATATATAGCTACTGTACTTGTATTAATTTGTGAATTACGTCATATCAGTAATTATGTGTGTTGTAAATTAAGTGTTAATATATCTTAGTGGTCAAAATAGCAAGAAACTCACAAAACAGCTTCTTCTCTCTCTCTCTCTCTCTCTCTCTCTCTAAAGCTCAGAAACCCACCAATGACTAGACCTGTGTATTCACTTGCTGAGCTTCAGCATAGTCAGGGACTTACGGTTTCCAGGAGCTTTTAAAGGCCTTTACTGGTTTTCCCCGGTTCCGATCTGTTAACTGGGTTGTGAGAGGATCGGCAGTTATGGGCTTGCTTGAGTTTGGCACCCTTCATCTGATCTGATACCCGGAAGCTTTACATATGAAACCAGGGTTTATGGTTTTGAGGCTTCAGCCCTGTACTTGCTGCCTTGTTCAATTTAATCGATCTGTAACTTTTGCAAATTTCAAGACCGCAGACTTATGGGCTGTATGAAGGCAACTGCCTGCTTGTAATTTAATGAGGCCCTGTGTGTTCCCATTGTTTGTGAAAAATGTTCTTTTGTATTCTTTGAGCCTTCCATCCCCCCCCCCCCCTTTTTCAATAAACTAAACACAAGAAATGAACAGCCTCTTTAACAAGATGTGTTGTGGGGGATACAACCAATATCAGCAATGAACATTATCTTAAACCATAACACTTTGAACCAGTTTATGCAGGGGCAAATACTATATGAATGAAACATGTCTAATCATATGTCCAAATGACTGACAGCATGCAGATGTGGTCTTATAACATCTGTCTAGGAAGGGACAAATTCTAAACAGAGGGACGTACTACAGGTTATCAAACTGTCTATCAGTCAAAGTAAACATATTACTCATAAAACCTTCACTTGAAAACCGTCACTCATGGGGGTCAATACAGACCCCGATAAGCACTTAATTTACCCAGTCACTCATGGGGGTCAATACAGACCCCATAAACCCATAATTAACCCTGTCACTCATGGGGGTCAATACAGACCCCCATAAGGACTTAATTAACCCCATCACTCATGGGGGTCAATACAGTCCTCCATAAGCCAATAAATAACCCTGGCACTCATGGGGATCAATACAGACTCCCATAATACATTAATTAACTCTGTCACTCATGGGGGTCAATACAGACACCCATAAGCACTAAATTAACCATGTCACTCATGGGGGTCAATACAGACCCCCATAAGGACTTTATTAACCCTGTCACACATGGGGGTCAATACAGACCCCCATAAGCACTTAATTAACCCGGTCACTCATGGGGGTCAATACAGACCCCCATAAACCCATAATTAACCCTGTCACTCATGGGGGTCAATACAGACCCCCATAAGGACTTAATTAACCCTTGTCACTCATGGGGGTCAATACAGACCCCCATAAGCCAATAAATAACCCTGTCACTCATGGGGGTCAATACAGACCCCCATAAACCCATAATTAACCTTGTCACTTATGGGGTCAATACAGATCCCCATAAAACAATAAATAACCCTGTCACTCATGGGGGTCAATGCAGACCCTCATAAGCCTCTATTTAACCCCATCAGTCCCATAAGGGTATATTATGACTCTTATGGGGCTGTTACAACTCTAACATTAACCACATAAGTGCCATGACGGTCCTCAAGGACCATCTTGACACTAAGTACAAACACTACACTGCACTATACCCCCCAATAAACCATTAAATCTAAACTAACCCCCCTCTACACTAACCTATTAACACCTACACTACCTACCTTCACTACCTACCTACCCCCTAATAAGCCCCCCCAGGACTCTAATTACAGAAAATAAAAAAACCTAAGTCACAAAAAATAAAAAAATCGACATTACAGAAAATAAAAAAACCTAAGTCACAAAAACTAAAAAATGAACATTACAGAAAATAAAAAAATACTTTACAACCCCCCACTACAGAAAAAAAAATTACACACCTGAAAAGAAAATACATATAGAATACATACAATACAATACAATACCCCCTATCTATCTAATATACAATTAATCCTAGCTATCCAAAATACATAGCCCTATCTATCTAATATACAATAAATCCTAACTATCTAAAATACATACCCCTATCTATCTAATATACAATAAATCCTAACTATCTAAAATACATACCCCTATCTATCTAACATACAATAAATGCTATCTACATACAGAAACCCTAATTCTAACCTAAAATAAAATAATTAAGACCACTTACCTTTGCAGATGTCCCTTCATCACCAACCTAGGGGGAAAAAAATTAGTGCAACACATTTACATACAATAAATAAACATTATAAACATTCTAAATATTCTACTCACCTTTCCAGCATGTCCCTGTCCTTCTTCTTTTCTTCTCCGGCGAGGCCCCTGTTAAAAAAAAAACATTCCATTAGTACAACATACATAAAAATAAAATAAAATAAACATAATATACATTGTACTTACCTCCATGCGATGTCCCCAGCCTCCTTCTCTTCCGCCCCACCCTGGAACAATCCGCTTTCTAAAAAATATATATATATATATATCCGCACTTGCAGACCTCCCCGACGCTAATGAGCCTCCTATAGCCTTTTCCGGAAGAAAATAGGCAATGGCGCCTTCTGATTGGCTGAAAACGCTGTCTATCAAATTCAGCCAAACAGAAGGCGCCAATGTGTGAGCCAATCAGAATGGGATACACCCCAAAATCCCACTTTGATTGGCTAATGCACCTATCAATCTTTACTTAAACCAATCACAAGGCGCAGATGCCTTCAGCCAATCACAATGGGATACACCCCACAGGGTAGTTGGCTGGAGGCATCTGCGCATTCTGATTGGTTGCAGTGACAATAGCCAATCACAATGGGATACACCCCCACGTAGTGATTGGCTGAAGGCATTTGCGCCTTCTGATTGGCTGTTGTCAATGTCAATCAGTATTACAGCCAATGAGAAGGCGCAGATGTCTTCAGCCAATCACCCTGTGGGGGTGTATCCCATTGTGATTGGCTGATGGCAAAAAAAGCCTTCTGATTGATTTAAATAAAGATTGCCCATGTGCATTATCCAATCAGAGCGGGATTTTGGGCTGTATCCCTTTCTGATTGGCTCACACATTGGCGCCTTCTGATTGGCTGAATTTGATAGACAGCGTTTTCAGGGTTACATAGATTTGGTTTTTGAATAGAGACTAAAAAAGCCATAAGTTGTAGTGAAAAATCTTAAGAGCGCCCGGGAAGAGGATTTGGTTGATTCCAGTCTTTCCAGTATAAATGACTTTGCCCTATAAATGACTTTGTTCTAAAAATCAATACTTTTTTGATCTAAAAACAATAAGGCAGAGAATCTTGGGAAGCTATCTGTTACTGGCCTAAGTAAATTCCTAAAGATCTATCAGGGAAGTATCACCAACATGGAAATATAAGAGAACTCTAAAGCTGGGAGGAATTCTTCAACGCCCAGACTATAAGCTCTGAAACAGAGTGGGTTACACAGATTTTGTCTGGATCGCAGTCTTTGGAATAAAAACAGTTCTCTATACCCACATACTGCTACTCCTATGGGTTTATATTGCCGACCAGATTAGAAGAGCAGAAACAGCTGTACTTTTCCAATTTACTATCCTCCTAAAAAGATGTTGGGCCTGAACCAAATTTAAGGAGCAAAAAGATACAAGCTGTAGTGAAAAGTATCAAGGTACAGCCAGCTGGAAACTCCCAAGAGAAAAGAGGGCCAATGATCTTTTTGCTAATTGGAGTTCTCAACTTTTTTGCACCACAAAGTTGAAGTGGGGTTGGTCAAGCTAACTCCAAAAACTGGAACTTTGAGGGGGGGCTATAAAAGAAATAACAGCATCAATATTGGGGTTGTAAGTTAAAGTATTAAAATTAAAATTTAAAGTTTTGGATGGTGAGGTGATTTTCGAAACAATAAGTTTTTCCAAGCTCTTTTGTACTCAGTTTATCCTAGCTCCACTGGTTAAGAACCGAATATGTATGGAGGGGTTTTGACAAATGTGATGGAGCTCATCTATTTATTTGGAAGTCTTCATAGTATTAAGACATTTTTGGTGTGGATCTTAACACTTTTTTAGAACTGCACCTTAATAAATTCTATTGTCTGCACTTGTACAATTGTTGGTGTGAAAGTAACCCTAGAATTTATAGACAGTGTCTTACGTTGATCAGGAAATGTATTCAAGTGCAAACTATGGGTATAAGGAAAATCATATCCAAATAAGATAATATTGAGAAAGTTTGGGTCTCTTGTAAAACCTGGATAGGTTGAGGGTTAAGAAAGAAATCCAATTACTGTGAATAAGAACTACCGTTTATACTCAAGTATAAGCAGACCCGAGTATAAGCCGAGGCACCTATTTTACCACAAAATACTGGGTAAAATGAGTGACTTGAGTATAAGCCGAGGGTGGGAAATGTGCTGCCCCCTGTGTCCCTCTTGTACCCTCTGTGTCCCCCCTCTCTCTCCCGGATGAGGATGAGGAGGGGAGAGGGAAAGAGACACGGGGGGTTAGAGAGACACGGGGGGATAGAGAGACACGGGGGGGTTAGAGAGACACAGTGGGGTAGAGAGACACGGGGGAGGTTAGAGAGACACGGGGGGGGGGGGGGGAGTGACTCGAGTATAAAAAAAAGGGCTGAGAAACTTGGCTTATACTCGACTGTATACAGTAATACTTTTAAGTAGACTGGAAAACTGATAAACTTCCAAAATGAAAAGAGATAATCAAAACTCTAAATCTAGATCAAGGGGGAAGAAATACAACGGTTAAAACCCCAGATATATTATTTTCACCAGGGAACAAAAATAAGGTTCTAGATCAAAACCAAATGAAAGAAGACCCATCAGGGAAAATAGATTTTTCAGTTAACCAATCTAGTGTAGAAGAAGTTCCTGAGCTGGAAGAAAGTTTTATCTCAAATAAATCTGAGGAAGATAGACTTACCCCTACAGTATTGAAAACAATTCTATCAGAATTTAAAAACTCTTTACTCACAGAATTAACGGCAGAAATTGCAAAAAACTCAAACGCAATAATAGAGCTAGGCTTGAAAACAGACGGATTAGAATCCAAATATAATCTCATTGGTAATGAACAACAAATCATTAGTGCAGAAAATGTAAAATTAAAAGAGGAAGTATCTGAGCTAAAATTAAAGATCAATAAACTTGAAGATTATTCTTGACGGAACAACATCTGTATAAGAGGTAACCCTGAATAAATCTTGTAACCTGATTTAAATTAATATATTTTTACCTTTCTCTCTACAATGTTAAAATTCGAATGTCTGTTGGAACAGCTGGTGGACAGAATACACAGTATACCACTTTATAAAAGTGTAGATAGAGGTGTCCCGAGAGACGTCATTGTTAAAATGCACTCCTTAATACATAAAGATACCATTATTAGAAGAGCTTATGAACTTAAGAAGTTTGATTTTTCACAGACATTTCAGGAGAAATATTGAGTAAAAGGACAGAATATGTGGAAACAACGAGGATATTAAGACATAATAATATAAGATACAAATGGGGTTTCCCGACTTAACTAATTATAACATATGAAACTAAGAGAATAACCGCCAACTCTCCACTAGAAGGGAAAAAACTTATAGAAGAGTGGAAATTAGCAAGCTGATTAAAAATGTGTTCATTGCTTAAATAAATAGAAAAGAAAAAAAAGAAGGAAAATATTTTTTAAATATCAAGAGAAAAGAGTTATCTATTTTTCCATTTGTTGTACTAAAAAACTCTAAAAGACTTGAATGAGGATATGCTGTAATAGGAAATCGAAGATGATACCCAAAGTTAGGCTAAAGTAATAGGGGAGATGGACATCCTCGAATCTCGGAGACATGTTTTGTAATACCTTAGCCTAAAATCACAGTCACTATTTTGGGAATAGAAATTAGTTTAGATTAGTAATTATTTTTCACAATACAATTTTGGAATAATAGGCATGTAAATTGCCAATAAATTACCTTTTTACGCTACTATATTAATTTGACACAGTATACTTCTAGCATGCAATTTTCGATATATTAACACATATCTTTATAATAGTATAAATATGAGGCAGAAAGTCAATAACTAGGTTTTATGTCACTACATTAATTTGACACAACATTTTTAGTATGCCATTTTCAATATAGAATCACATATCTTTATAATAATATAAACATGAGACAGAAATCCTTTATAAGATTTGTAAGTCTTCACAAATTTTCTTAAAGAGAAACTTGGGAAAATTAACTTCTCTGTTCACTTTAAATAAGACTTTTTCTAAAATCATGTCTTTTTTAAATACTAGAAGTAAAATAAAATATTTCTGAAAATGCAATATATAGTGCAGGTGGAATATCCTGTTAAGAGTGTAGTTTGTAATATTTTAAACATATCTCCATAAAAGCACGAAGGGAAAGATAGAATGGGACATGAAGTGGTGTATCAAGAGTTTTCAGACACAAAAAAGTTTTTATGAAAGTTTTTGCAATGGATGTTTGTTTGTCTCAGAACGTGTATTTTCACCTGTTATAGAGACATGGGGGTGTTAAATTAGTAGTAAACGAAGTCAGAAGGCAGAAACATCAAAATAGCAGTGTTTATAACAAGCATTGAACATTTTTTTTTTTTTATTAAACTTGCACCACTGGAGTCCGTCAAGGACTGTTTTGAACTTAAAAAGTTCGTCATTGTCCTTTTTCTCAGGGCTGCTACCCATTTTTGGGGGAGGGCGGCCTTGGGAGGGAGGACAATGTTCCCTCCAAAATGGTTTTCTATTTTGATGGATGGTCTGATAATTTTTTTTGTTTCATTTTTCTTTTATGTATGTTCTGTTTTTTATTTTTTGTTCTCTCTTTTTTTTCTTTTTCAGCCTGTTGGGAGAGTGGTGGTTGGGGATGGGAGAGGTCTAGGACTTATATTAGTGAGTAGCCTATCTTACTATTACAAATGACTCTGAGAATAGTAAGTCAAAACATGCAAGGCTTAAATGTCCCTGGGAAAAGATATATATTTTTCAATAGCTTTCATAAAAGGAATGCCGATATAGTGTGTCTACAGGAGATGCATTGGCAGTCTGACAAAAGTCCAAATTACATAGATAATCGCTTTGTAACCATTTAGTGATTCAACCTTAAGGAAAAAAGCGAGGGGGTCGACCATATTTTTTAATAAAAAACGTAATTGGAATGAGGAGGTTTCCATGACAGACACGGAAGGTCGTTTTCCCTTTTGGACAGGGTTAATTAACAATAATAAAATTACACTTTTAAATATGTACGTCCCCAATAAAGGACAGATTAAATTTGTCAACAAGACTTTAAATTTACTATAGAAATATTTTAAAGGCATGCTTATAATGTGTGATGACATCAACACTTTTCTAAATTTAGATTTAGAAAAAACCTTAAAGTCATAAAGAATGATCACAATATAAGCCAGAGATGTGTAAACTTTAATAAAATCCTGTATAACTATGGCCTTTTGATCAATGGTGTTGTTTCCATCCTAAAGATAAGGACTAGACATTTTATTCGGCCAGGCACGCCTCGTTCTCAAGAATAGACTACATTTTTGTAAATGATTTGGCCCTTAAAAAAGTTATAGCTGCTGAAATTTACGCAATCATGGATTATTACTTTGAAAACAGGAATGTTATTGAAAGTTCTTCCTTCATGGAAACTGATAGATTCTTTACTTAAAGATCAGGAAAGTAAAATTAAACTTAAAAAATCATTGGAAGAATGTTTTGACACCAACAGACACTCAGTTCAATCGAAAATAATGTTGTGGAATGACCATAAGGCATACATGCGTGGAGTCAGTATCAATATCTAGGCCCAGAATAAAAAAAAAATAATGGTAGTTCCCTCAGAGACCCCTATATCAACTTAACAAAAGTGGACAGAGAAAATAAAAAAAATCATTGTCAGTTAAAGCTATTACAGATTAAGAGGTTACAACTGCAAATTAAAACAATTGAGCAAAGAAGAGTTTACAAATCTTTATGGGCTCTCCAAAAATGATTACATCACTTTGGCAGTAAGCAAGTAAATTGTTGGCTTGCAAGTACAAATCTAAAGCTATCAGGAAAATAATAGATCAAATCAGATTTGAGAATGATACTATTTCTAACCCGGTTAAAATAGCAGAAGCATTTGGCAAATGCTATCATAACCTATACAACCTGACAGAGAAGGCGTTATTAAATCCTAAACGTGAGGAAATTCCGAAATTTTTAGAAAAAATGAACCTGCCAAAAGTTACCCCTAGTAATCTTGAAAGATTCAATGAGGCTATTTAAAAAAAAGAAATAAAAGAAGTGATATCTAAGCTAAAAATAGCCTCAGCTCTTGGAACTGACGGCTTTATAAATATGTATTTTAAGATATTTCAACAGGAATTTATAAAAGATTTAACCAGGGCATGTAATGAATTTAAAAACTCAGGGGTCGCACCAAAAGAGTTAAACACATGCATCTATCACTTTAAATGAACCATTTGTGTGGCTTCCCCCTTTCCTGGTCTCTCTCCCTAGTGCTGCATTGCTTGATCATATTACTGTGTGAGCGTTGTGCTGTAATGCTCCAAATTGGGTGAATTTTAATTCACTCTGCTACAATTGTATCCATTTTCTTGACTGGCAGTTCGAAGCATCAACCAATCAGTGCTGCATGCTGTCTGGTTGCTATGAACATCCCTTCTGACCGTTCCTCAAGCCTATGAGGCTTATCGTTATGATATGACATCAGGAAGGCTTTATAAAGACAATTATCTCAAACACTCCCCACTCTGTTCCTGCTCTTTATACTGACTGATCTCCCGTGCTGATCTCATCAACCAAGTAAGTTTGCACAGGTAGTGATATTGGAGTGGGTTGCCAGTTCCTTCTCCAGTTAGAACCTAGGTCAATAGCTGTTGAAGCACAGAACTCTAACTCTAAGTCATTTCTTATACATATATATATATATATCATGTGTATGTATTATCTGTTTCTGTACTCTGTATGGTTGGGGGCTTCTCTTGTACACTAAATGGTATTCCTATAGACAAAGGGGAGGGAGGGGGGAGAGACACAGAGGAAGGGGGCTAAGGCACCAAAGTCGCTCATCGCAAGGCCAGTAAAGAAGAGGGGGGGTGAGGTAGAGGGGGGAGGCTCGCAATGAGTGCTGAAGGTGCTCTTTGCAAGGCCCGTGATGAGCGCCAAAGGCCAAAGGTGCTCATAGCAAGGCCAGTAAAGTAGAGGTGGGGAGAGGCTCGGAATGAGTGGCAAAGGCGCTCATTGCGAGGTGCATGATGAGCGTCAAAAACGCTCATCACAAGGCCAGTAAGGTAGAGAGGGGGAGAGGTAGAGGGGGGTTAGGGGGGGAGAGGCTCACAATGAGTGACAAAGGAGCTCATTGCGAGGCCTGTGATGAGCACCGAAGGCACTCATCACAAGGCCAGTAAAGTAGAGGGGGGGAGAGGTAGAGGGGTGAGAGGCTTGCAATGGTCCCGCTTGGTGTAATGTGGGTTTTTAAGGTCTGGTTGGGGCCTATATAGCCCCGCTTGGTATTTTTTTTTTTTTAGGTATCGTTGGGCCTATATAGTCCTGATTGGTGCAATGTGGATTTTTAAGGTCAGGTTGTGCCCCATATAGTCCTGCTTGGTATTTTATGTTTTTTTAGTTATGGTTTGGGCCTTTATAGTCCTGATTGGTGTAATAAGGGTTTTAAGGTCCAGTTGGGGCCTATATAGTCCTGCTTGGTATTTTAAGTTTTTTTAGGTATGGTTTGGGCCTATATAGTCCTGCTTGGTGTAATGTGTTTTTTTAAGGTTCGGTTGTGACCTATATAGTCCTTCTTTGTATAATATAGTTTTTTTTTAGGTATGGTTGGGGCCTAGATTGTCTCGCTTGGTTTCATAAGTGTTTTTAAGTATGGTTGGGGTCTTGCACTCTCTGATTTGTTTGCTTGTTTTATATCACGCCCAGGTCCAAACACTCTGCGGCTGCAGACTATTTTGGACTACTACACTTGAAGACACCCTGATTAGGAGAGTCAACTGTTGGTGAGTGTCATTACATTCATGCAGAAGAGAAATGTTATTATTTGCCTGAATCCCAAGATTCTAGAATTTTTAAACAGTATTAAAAAATCAGTAGGTGGAGTCTATTTCAATGGGCGGGGAAAGTATAAGGTCATTGGGAGGGGCATATAAAGGTCACTATGACAGAAGGAGGAGGAGTTTAAAATGGGTGGGGTCTGTGTAAGGGGAGGAGCCAAGTCTTGCTCTGGCTCCCCTCCAACTTGAAAGTTCACCAGCCACCACTGTTGTAAACTGACATTAATCAAGTAATAGAGCATAATTTTAACTTGACACTTGAAAAAGTAGTACATTTTTATTAACGAAAATGATTCCTGGTTGGGAGGAATCATAGCGACAAAAATGTTTTTGGTCCCAAAAATAACATACTTAATGAGCTGCATTCCTTTCCACTTATCGACTTTTCAAATAAAAAAATTGCAGAATATCCTAGACAAATTTATCCATAAAAATAAAAAAATCAGGATTAAAACAGAAAGTTTGATTAATACATACAAAAAAGGGGGTATGGCATATCCTATTATTAAAAAATATCAGAAATCCATTACACTTTCTCACATTATCACATGGAATGAACATACTAAATTTATGCACTGGCAACAAATTGAAAATGAGTTATTAACAAAGGTTGATCTGAAAGGTTTGGTTTTTCACAATAATATAGAAACTAAAGATTAAGAATCATTGGGGGTAACATTAAAGAACACTATTAAACATTGGAAAAAACTGAATCAAAAATACTCCCTGGTTACTTTTCCTAGTCCTTTGACTCCTTTGTCTTCTTTATTTAAATTACTTGATATCCCTTTGTTAGACCTTTTAGTTAAAAAGGGGGTGAGGTATTTAGGAGATTTATTCCAGAGTAGTACTTTTAAATCCTTTAACAAACTAAGATTGAAATATAAGCTGCAGAAATCAATGTGGTTAGAATACAAGATGTGCAGTTGTCTTAGGACTTTCGGATTTTTGTTGATTGAACAAAGAAATCTCTCTGAATGTGAAAAATTAATTCAGGCGGAGGACAAATCACATTTAATGGCTAAATGTCACATTATAGTGAAAAGTAAACAAATTCCAGTTAAATCTATAAAATTAAAACTTTGGGAGAAAGAACTTAAGAAAGAGTGGTCTCTGGAAACGCGGCACACAGCTTTTTCCATTACTGAAAAATGTTTGAAAAATGCATCATATAGAGAAACCTACTTTAAAATCACAAATAGGTGGTATATAGTGCCCATTAAATGTACCAAATTAATAGACAGATAGAAGCAAAACTTTGTTCGCGGGGTTGTGAACAAATAGGAACCCACTTATATATATGGTGGAGTGTCCTAAAATACAGGAATTGTGGAAAAATTGTATATCACAAATAGCATGGACATTCGAGATAATCATTTCACTTACTCAGGAGATGATTAAAACCCTTTTGGTCCAGATATTTATGACGGCTAAAGCTGTATAGCTTCGAAATGGAAACAAGAAATGGTTACATCTTGGCTGCAAAACTCGACAATTAGAAAGTGAACTTAATGAAATTGGAGTAACACAAATTCCTGTATACAAATGGAAAATTCGGGACCAAAAACAAACTGAATAGAAGCTTTGGGCTGCTTGACATCACATAATAGTGTAGACTCCTCAGTACTCCCACCACCATCCTTCCCGGCATCAATTTTTTTTTTTTTTATTACTGTTGTTGTGGTATTATTGTTTTTTGTGATTGTCTTTATTTTTTTTTTCTTTTCTTCTTCTTGTATGCATACACTGATATCACATGCAGATATGCTATAAAGAATGTTTCTTTGTGCTGTACCAACAATATAGACCAACCTAACATGGAGATAAACTCTTTGTATTTTTTGAGTTCCAAGTAAATGGAAATGGTTTAAATTGGATACTATAATGAATTTATGGCAACCCTAAAAACTAAATGTTTTAAGACTAGATAAAGGTTGGGTAGTATGATTAAATAACTGATTATGTTCTGATAAGACATTTTGAAAAACTGTATACAAAAGTTATTGTTTTTACTCTGTTTGTATAATTACAATTGTTTATTTTGTATGAGATTTACAATACTTAACAAAAGAAAAAAAGGCTTCCTTTAAAATAATTTCTGAATCACACCTGAAACACAAAATTACCATGTTTTACCAGAAGTTAACAGTTAAAAATATAAAACCTCAAAATACCTTTATTTCTTTAGCAATATGAATAACTGCACGGCTTGAGTCCCTATAAAACTATTCTTCACTGTCGGCTTGAAGAGGCTAATGACATTGCTCAGGAAATAAAATGCTAGCAGGATTGGAGCAAGCTGATGATATGTCTTAGAAAAATAACAACATGCATGTTTCAATCCTGGAAAAACATAAATCGTTAGAATAGATGTATACCAACATCACAACAACACTCTTTTAAAAGAAATACAGTTTGATTATAAGGACATACTACTCATCCACAAGCTCTTCAAGCACATACCAACAGCACCCTTGTAAGTTAGAACAAAGAGTTCTTGCTTATTAAACATTATCAACAACTTTCAGTAAAGATTTTCAATTTTCTCACTCAACAACAAAAATGTATTTGATCTTTTTTGGACATTTAGAATTGGACATAATTTTCTTAGCAAAAAATATATCTGAGCTCTGCAGATTTAGGGTCTGTTCATTTTTCTTTTTTCTCACCTTAGTTATCTTCTGCCATTCATTTATGATCCCAGTTTGGATCAGGGTTTACATGTACAGCATCCTTCAATAACTTAGTCATGCTTTCTTCAGAACTATCTCCTATTGTGTATTTACCCCCTATCCAGTCTTGTACTACATACACATTTTCACTCATATCACACACCCTCTGACCTTCTTTCCCTGTCACTATCTAGTGTCTCACTTGGTTAAACTCTCTGCTTTTAATCACTTACCATTTATTTCTTAAAGTCATACATTGACCCTAATTATCCAGAGATACAGACTTCACATCAACAACTGATATTTCCTTTCTAGCAATCCTACTACATTGGAAACTTATTTTCAATCATTTATCAGTTACATAAATGTCTAAATGAAAAGGGAGGCAAAAGAAAAACAGGATAAGAGAGTAATGCAATATAATCAAAATATCGGGTCTCGTACTCACTGGGCTGCGTCTTCCAGCATGGGAAAGGGTTTATCAAATACTAGCGAATTGCCCGTCAAAAAATGACGGCAATGAAATTGTAAGGTAGCTAATGCTGTTTGGTGTATAATAAATATGTAATACATTACTAAATGAATATACTGTACCTATTTTGAAGCATTGTGATGAAGAGCTGGCAATGTGTGTTGATGTTGCTGCAGCATTAGTGGTGTGGAGCTGCTGTGTAAGCATGCTGAATGTGTGCACTGTGTGGTATGAATATCCGTATGTCGTTTGTGGCGTTTTGCGAGTTTCTTGTGGTGTTTTGCGAGTTTCTTGTGGTGTTTTGCGAGTTTAGAGTGCTGTAGCCTCGTTTTCGTTTTGTTCGGCGGCCATTTTTTCTGTCGCTTAGATTTTTTTTTAGTCTCTAAACTCTTTTATTTGGAGTAAAATCGAGGTCTAAGTTGCATTTTTGAGGTTCTGGGTGCTCCCTCTTGGTGTAGGTAATGTTTTTATGTATGTGCTGTGTGTATGTATTGTGTTTTACATTTTGTAATGTTCGCGAGTTGCGTCCGAGTGTTGCGAGGCCGTAATGTGTGTGAACGTGTGTCGTATGTTGTTTGCGAGTGTCGTAATGTGTGTGTCGTACTGTTTGGGTTGCGACGTGAAGTTTGCGAGGGTCGCAGTTGCTGGCATGGAGCGCCTTTGGCGCTCCATGCCAGCAACTGCGGCCCTCGCTTTGCGAGGTCCTCAGGTGCTGGCATGGAGCGCCTACGGCGCTCCATGCCAGCAACTGAGACCCTCGGCCAGTGCCCTCGCTTTGCGAGGGCACTGCCCGAGGGTCTCAGTTGCTGGCAAGGAGCGCCTTCGGGGCCGCAGCTCGCTACGCTACGCGAGTCAAGGCCCTCGCAAAGCGAGGGCCGCGGGCTCGCTACGCGAGCCCGCAGCGTTAGCAACAACTCGTACGCTCACAACTATATATGTGATTGTAATGTAGTACTCATCAAACCTATTGCTAGCAGAAGTGTATTGGGTCTCGCACTAGACTCATCATTGTTGTTGTTTAGTCATTCACCCAAGTTCGACCTTCTGTGACCCTATGAACCGCAGCATGTCTGGCAGATCTTTCAGCCATGCCCTCTGAGCTCCATCAAGCTCATGATCATTGCTTCAATGACCTCATCTATTTATCCCTGCATCATGGGAATATACAGTTTCTTGCACCACAGGGTCACCGTAGGAGACACATGGGGAGGGAGAGGGGGAAGGAGACACAGGGTGGGAAGAGACACAGGGGATGAAGATATGGGAGAGACACACGGGAGGGAGCAGGGGGAAAGACACAGGGGAGGGAGAGGGGGTAGAGACACAGGGGAGAGGGGAAGAGACACAGGGGACAGAGAGGGGGAAACACAGGGGAGGGAGGGGAAGAGACACAGGGGAGGGAGAGGGGGGTAGAGAAACAGGGGAGGGAGAGCAGGAGAGACATGGGGAGGGAGAGGGGAAGGGAGGGAAGGAGACACAGGGGAGGGGGAAGGAGACATAGGTGAGGGGGTAGGGAGACACAGGGGAGGGGGAGACACAGGGGAGGGGGGAGAGACACAGGGGATGGGGAAGAGACACAGGGGAGGGAGAGGGGGTAAGGAGACACAGTAGAGGGAGGGGGAAGGAGACACAGGGGGGAAGAGACACAGGGGAGGGAGAGGGGGAGTTGATACACAGGGGAGGGAGAGGGGGAGTTGATACACAGGGGAGGGGGGACGAGACACAGGGGAGGGAGGGGGGGAAGAGACACAGGGGAGGGAGAGGGGGGAGAAACACAGGGGACGGAGATTTTTTTATGTGCAGGGGCCCCCTATACACTAGCTCCCCCACTGCACACAGTATAATATTTTTAAATAATATGGCAAAGCTCCTGCCTATCCCCTTTTTGAATCATATATAGAGTTGTGGTAATTGCGAGTTTGTTGGTAAAGCAATTACCACAACTATATCTCGCAAGTTGCAAGTTGCGCATACGCATTGCGCCGGGCGAGCCCCTATTGTGCGAGGGAGAGGGGAGGGAAGGAGACACAGGGGAGGGAGAGGGATGGAGACACAGGGAGGGGAGGGAAGGAGCCACAGGGGAGGGGGAGACACAGGGAAGGGGGGAAGGAGACACAGGGGACAGGGCAAAGAGACACAGGGGATGGGGGAAGAGACACAGGTGAGGGAGAGGGGGTAAGAAGACACATGGTGGCAAGAGACACAGGGGAGGAAGGAGGGGGGAGAGACACAGGGGAAGGAGAGGGGGAGAGACACAGGGGAGGGAGCAGGGGGGAAGAGACACAGGGGAGGGGTGGAAGAGACACAGAGGAGGGGGGGAGAGACAGGGGAGAGTGAGGGGGAAACACAGGGGAGGGAGGGGGAAGAGACATGCGGGAGGGAGAGGGGGTAGAGACAAGGGGAGGGAGAGGGGAGAGACACAGGGGAGTGAGAGGGGGGAAAAGACACAGGAGAGGGAGAGAAGGGAAAGAGACACCGGTGGGGGGAGGGAGAGGGGAAAGAGATACAGGGGAGGGAGGGAACAGACACAGGGGAGGGGAAAGAGACACAGGGGAGGGAGAGTAATGCTTGCAAAGTCATGAGCTTGTGCTCATCACAAGGCCCATAATGTAGAGTGGGGGGAGAGACTCACAATGAGCGCTGAAGGCACTCATTGCATGGCCCGTAAAGAAGAGGGGGGATAGAGGCCTGCAATGAGCGCTGAAAGGGCACAGAGGGTGGGAAGAGACACAGGGGAGGGAGAGGGGGAAAGAGACACAGGGGAGGGGGAAAGAGACACAGGGGGGGAGGAAAATAGATACAGGGGAGGGAGGAATAGACACAGGATCGGGGGAAGAGACATGGGGAGGAAGAGTAACGCTCGCAAAGTCATGGGCTTGCGCATGCATGCAACGCATGCCATGGCCTTCAATAAGCAGGGCCCGTGATGAGCACCAAAGGCGCTCATCGCGAGGCCCATAATGTAGAGGGGGAGGTAAGTCTCGCAATAAGTGACAGAGGCGCTCATCCGAAGGCCCGCAAGTTAGAGGCTCCATTTTTTTTTACGTCATTTTTGAAAGGCAAGTCGCTAGTACTCATGTGTGACTTCACACAAACATTTGGACCTTTATTTCTTTATTTCTTATTATTGTAAAAATGTACTATCTATGCTTTGATGAATTTGCTTGAAAAATATTGTAATGTAATTAACTGAATTATTTGACATAATCCTAATATTATCTAGGTAGATGGATACCAGTATAGGACTAGAGAGTGCTGCTAGAAGCATTGATTGAGGTTACATAGCTGCCCCACTTAGTGCAAAAATATTTGCTCTTTCTCTGTCAATGATTATTGTTCTGCAGTCCAGTGCCAGATTATACTCAACTATGAAATAGCCTTTATCTCAAACGTGATCGCACCAATGAGTTTATTAAATATTTTAATTCATAAAATAACAAAAATATATGACAAGGAAATAAAAATGTATGTTTTATTTATCACAAATGATGTGTGAATGTCAGTCTTCTCTCATTGTCTATATAATTGTTGTTCTCCCAGTTACCTAAATCAAATGTATAATACCGAGGACCTCAAGATCTGTCAATAAGAGGTTAATGAACAATTGGCACATTGGTCAATTCTGAGCTGGCAAAATAGTTTCATTTTTATAAAGTGGCTTTTATCCCAAGAGGCAGCGTGAGCTATAAAGGTGACACTTGTACTTTTCCCTCAGAAACCGCCTGAATTAGAGAAAATAATTACACGATCCCCACTTTTCCTGGAGTTTGAATATGTGCCACATGTTGCTGCGGTTGCTGTGGAAACCAGACTTTTGGAACAAGCCTTCAAAAATATAACTAACCATCATGCTTATATACAAAATGTACTGGCAGTCCTATGTCTGGGCGCCTACGTTGAACACTGACCTTGTTGACCAGAATTAGTTGCTTAGACTGCAAACAGGCATTATAGCTTGTCTCTGGACACCTTCTCATCACACCAACCTTTCATCTCCTACTCTGGGCACCTCCACAGCACACTAGATTTGCAGCCACTGATCTGAGCACCCTACACTGTATGCAAACCTTGCACCCCCTGGTCTGTGCACCTATACCGCACACTAAAGTTGCAGCATTTCACTTTGAGCTTGCACTGCATTCCAACCTTGCAATTGCAGTGTTTGGCATAGTGTTGGCATGTGCTGTCTGACAAAGGACTATGAGATCTGCATACTCACTCATTGGTACAAAATTAAAAATCACATAAATGTAAAGATAGTACTCCAACAGTGAACCTACAAAAATGTTTTACATTACATTTTCTGAACCATTAGCAGAAACATATTACTAAACTTGAAACTCCTTTTTTATCAATTAAATTGCTTTTTAGGAAAGAAATTTGTATGACATCGCATGGCATCTTAGACTAGATCACCATCATGTTGATGGCTTTATCAAACACATAACTTTAAAAAGTACACAAATACATTACAATATACTGGTTGGCATCAGGTCAGAGTGCTTTTCAAGAAAGCAAAATAGTCGACTTGAAGAGTCCAATCTTGGTTCCACATGGTGACTCCATATGATATTAGTTAGCCTCCAACTACCATAGGGAAAAAAATCCATGGGTGATGTTGTATAGGCTGAAAATAAATCAAAGGGATTCTCTTAAAAATTAATTGCGCTATGATTGCGACAAAGTGCTGCTAGATCCATAGACAAATAGCTATGACATTATCAGAAGACAACACCAAAGGCCTGACGTATTCCATATGTAGAGGCTTCTACTAGGGAACTATAGGGAACTCCGCCATACACTATTAGAGACTGTTACTTAGTTGCTTATTGTGTTTGATAATAAAGGATCAATGTTCTCAATGCAAAAGTACTAGATTGTTGTCTTTTGTAATTGGGTAAATGTCTGAGGATTAGATTCATTATAACTGGTTTCAGCTTGGCAGGAAATATATTGCATGTCAGATAGCAGTATATGCCCAATAATATCAATGTGCATTTATATTGCTATGGTTGGAATAAGGTCTCCCCAGTATGGTACAAGGCACAATATTAGATAATTGCCATCCTGTACTTCATAATATTAAGGGGCATATCTGATTTACTTATCTAGGTGAACTACTTGAAATCAGCCCTTTCGATATATCAAAAAAATACACTAATGTGACATAGAATTCAATGGCCCAAGGGATACAGTATCCCCACTATATTTATACGAGGCTAAAGTTCAGCAAATAACCTCACCATTAGACACAGAATTATTTGACAATTTTAGGAGACTGTTTTCTCCTATACTTACTGCTCTTAATGGATATACATGTCATGATAAAGAAGGCTGAAAAATTCTAACAAAAGATATGAGATTATATTAGTGAACTATTAAACTGTAGCCAGGAATATTAGGACTTGTTAAGTCAAGCGCGACTATTCCTTACTGGCTATTTAGCCTTTGTTCCTATTTAATACAACTTCTTGTTGCAAATGTTGGTTGTTAAGTGTATCACTGGATGAATATGAGATTTTTTACACGTCAGCTCAGGTGATACTGTATCACTAAGTTTATTAGTATCATTGGGTGACTCTAAATAGCGTTCTACTGTTCGGGTCATAGACTACAGCTTGTAATATTTTTGTAAATAAGAGTTTTAATCGTCGTTTTTATAAAATATGTGTTTGTCTGTCCTTTTAAAGATTTTCAGTAAAAGTTAAGTGTTACAAGTCAAGTGTTACTAGCCTGGCCTACCCATTTTTCAGATTATGGTTGTAATGAATTACTATGTACCATTTGGGAACAAATGGCTAGTTTTACACTACTAGCCAATAATAAGGCTCTGTGTAAGGAGACCACCACTCGTATTGAGTTAACATAATCATTGTGAGATAAGATCTTATTCTCCTTTTATATAGGGGTAAAATTGACCACAGTATATCAGAGATACTTTCCTCCATTATAGAGACAGAGCACCTGCAGTATATATCTTGCCCATGTGTAAGCTGACAGGTCCAGTATCACCCCTATGTCCTGAGTTCATGCCTTTTCCTTTATTCAAAAATTAAGATTGTATCATGACACACAACTTGACCTGACAATATCAAACTGTTTCTTAGAGTGGTGTTTGAAGCTTTGCAGCACACAACATTTCCCAGGTTAAAACATAACTTCTTATTTGGGAATACTCAGGCTTTCAGGCATATCCCCATCCCTTCCTCATACCTTATACATGTCAGCTTTTTTTATATTGCACGTAAGCTAGGGATAGACCCAAAAGCATGATCCCAATACAAGGTTGTGTTTAAACCTGACAAGTTTGTGTGCACATTCTTCTGAAAAGCTTCTAGTTGAAATGGATTGTTGTAGAGGCTTCTTGATTACATGACATGCATACAGAGCAAGAACAATAAGAGGGTGCTGTTCCAATGAGTATATTGTTGTTTGCTAGGGGTTCATGTATTGTGGAAACAAACTGTGCAAACAAGTATTAAACTAACTTCATGAAGTTGCCCAAGCTTTATATGTTTAAAACAAAGAACATGTTTGTTGGCAGCAAATAGTTAATTATATTAAAACATTTGTGCCTAAATGTTGGGGATATTCGAAAATATGTTGACAACTGCAAAGGGGACCAGTTCATCACTTGTAATGGCCCAATATGTAATGGTAAACAATTAATTTAGATCCTGTGGGACCAATGAAATAGCAAACATGTTTAGTGATTATGACTCAAAGTGCCCTGTGCTGGTGTATATGTGATTTGTAATTAGAAACTTTACTTTTAATGCATATAAAATGGTTTTCTAAACACAATAGATAGATCCATATTACAGTGCAATGAATGGGCAGGCACTAAAGTTACTAGATTTTCAAAGGTCATTCAAAAGTATAGTTTTTTACATTTTAAAAAAAAATTCCCCTTTTCTATTCACCCCACATGCAACCACTAGTGTTTCATCCACTCAACTCATGCTCGGCAGACAACTGAGAATGAAACTGTATTAGTTAGAAATTGCAGAATAATGTTCTTCATCAACAAGAGAACATGACAAAGAGCATCTGATTTTGTTATGATTGTTACAGATGTTTGGGTAAAGAGTAAATGGCAATCTGACACAAAAAATTTAAATCTTGTCACGTGGGTCCACAAATCAATTAGATAATAATAAAAGTTGAAATGATAAATGGACAATAATGTTCACATTTGACATGACCAACCTAATATCAGAAGCTGCTGTGCTGCATCTTGAGCTTCAAGAGTAGATGGAAAATTAAAATGATGGAGCATTTGAAATGAGAAAAGGAAAAAGGAAGAAGATAATCAATGGAATAACTGTGTTGTGTGCTCAGAGAACCAAATAATCTAGTAATAGAAGAAAAATGTAAGAATATTTAAATGGAATAATCTCAGAAGGCTCCAACCATAATAAAAATGACACAAGCTTCTGTGGGGTCAAAATGAAACTTCACTGAACTATCTTTTGACAGAGTGTTAATTTTAGTCATGTTGTGTTTGTTATTGGGACACACAATGGCTAGTAAATACTGTATCAAATTTATACTGTTTATTATACTATAATTATTAATATTTAATTACACATTTATGTTTTTCACTGGGGTATGAATATCTTAATTTTGATTTGTTCTTAATGAATAGGTGGTATTTGGGCAATACAAGCTATGCTTAAGCTATCAAAGCTAAAATCTCGGGCACCTGTCCAGGGGGAATAATTCTGGGGCGATCCAGTTCATTGTATACATAGGCAGTAAAATATTTGTCGGATTTAGTCTATTTGGAAGCCGCATCCCGTCAAAACACTGGGGTGTGCGGCTGTGCAGGCAAAGAACTATTCCATCCTCCATGGGGGCGCAACTAGAACGGCGCTGAGTCGACAGCGAGGCTATAGCTATGTTTAGCACGTGCACTCAACCCCCCAGGGCCTCGGGTGGGCCTCTTATAGCTCAAGGCCTTTTCTGTCGGCGCTCCTTATGAGCCAGATCGAAGGATGGAATAGTTATTTTCCTGCAGTAAATGTTTTACACCATCAGGTGGTGCTGTGGCACAGCCGCACACCCCCCTGCTCTGACGGGATGCAGCTTCGTTATAGACTAGGACCAATTTGCCCCCCCCCCCCAATCCCCCATGTTCCTACACCCATGCACCTGTCTGTTTTCAGATTATCTTCATAATAATTCAGGTATTTTGGATCTAGTCTATTTCAGGGCCACATCCCGTCAGAACACTGGGGTGTTTGCCTGTGCCACAGCACCACCTGGTGCTGCAAAAAATGTACTGCAGGCAAAGAACTATTCCATCCTCCGACTAGGCGCAACTCGAACGGCGCTAAGTCAACAGCAAGGCCAACGCTATGTTCGTCACGGGCACTCTGCCCCCCAGGGCCTCAGATGCCCCTCTCATAGCTTACGGCCTCTTCTGCCGGTGTGCCTTATGAGCCAGATCGGAGGTGGAAATAATTCTCTGCCTGCAGTACATGTTTTGCACCACCAGCTGTCCTGCTTGGATGCGGCTTCCAAATAGACTATATCCGACAAATATTTTACTGCCTATGTATACAATGGACTGTATCCCCTCCAGAATTATTCCGGCTCCTACACTCCTGGACTGAAATAGAAAAGGACCTGTATTTTACTAAGATCTACAGTTACTCTCTTTGGATTTAGAAGATTTAGAGCTGGTGCCCCAAGTCCTGCTTTACAGATAGTCTAGTAGATAAGTGGTGTAGCCATCCCGAGGTACTTGTAATTCAAGCATGTCTGGCACATGTGTCAGGTCATCCTGAAAAGTGATGGAATACATCCAAGGGTACTGAGATAACTGGGTTCTGTAATAGCCAAACCATTATATCTAAATTTTCAAGATTTACTCAACACAGGGTCTCTACCAGATGACTGGAAAAAAGCAGAAGTGATACCTATATTTTAGAAGGGAGCAAGAGCAAATCAGGAAATTATAGACCTGTATGCCTCACTTCTGGGAACGCTTTTAGAAGGGTTAATAAGGCATAATATACAATAATATGTCTATTCAAACAGGATTATAAGTAGGCATCAACATGGCTTTATGAGGGACAGGCCATGTCAAACAAATCTAATTAGTTTCTATGAGGAGGTTATTAGGAACTTGGATCAAGGCAACCCAGTGGATGTAGTATTTTTAGATTTTGCAAAGGCTTTTGATACAGTGCCACATGGAAGACTATTGTGCAAACTAAGGGATACAGGAATTGTAGTAAATATCTTCTCAGAGAGCTGGCTAAAAGACAGGAAGCAAAGGGTTGTTGTAAATGGAACATACTCAGGGCCCTATTAAATTCCAGCCTCGTAAATAAGAGGCTTCTACTTAAGCCCTACGTACTGCAAAGTTTCTCTAAGTTCCAATGCTATTAAATTAGCCC
Organism: Discoglossus pictus; assembly: GCA_027410445.1. Lineage (NCBI taxonomy): Eukaryota > Metazoa > Chordata > Amphibia > Anura > Alytidae > Discoglossus > Discoglossus pictus. Next base: position 179,263,056 of record CM050168.1, on the reverse strand, counting down.
TGCTGCGAGCAACGTATGAGCTACGCAGCAGGGCTGTACGTATCTACACTGCGTAAATGTACATGAGGAGTGACAGCCTGTGAGATGATATCGCAGGCTCCCACTCCTCATCAATTGCTGCGGGGGTCCTAAAAGGGACCTCACAGGCAGTCCCCCACATAAGCCCTGCCCTGGGGGTACTCCGAATACCCCCAGCGGCACCTAAAATTAACCCCCCCTCAATGCGGGGATCAGGCCCCCCGCTGCATTTAAAACTTTTAAATTCCCCGCCGCGGCTCCTTAAAGGGGCCGCGGCAAACTATTACCAAATCCCGGCCGCGGCACTTAAAATTAACCCCCCTCTATGCTGGGGGTCCCCATCGGGACCCCCGAAGTGTCCCCATATAAACCCCCTGCAGCGGGGGGCCCCGATCGGCACCGATCGTGACCCTGCTGACAATTCAATTTTAAATTTCCCGCCTCCCGGGTCCTCAAAGGACCGTAAAGGTCCTGAAAGGACTCACACTAAAAATATTAACCCCAGGCAACTATAATTACCCAATTAACTCATGGTGGTCAATACAGACCACCATAAGGCCTAAATTAACCCATTAACTCATGGTGGTCAATACAGACCACCATAAGGCCTAAATTAACCCATTAACTCATGGTGGTCAATACAGACCACCATAAGGCTCTATTTAACCCCATCAGTCCCATAAGGATATATTATTACCATTATGGGCCTGTTACAACCCAACATTAACCACATAAGTGCCATGATGGTCCTCAAGGACCATCATGACACTAACTACAAACACTACACTATAACCCCCAATAAACCATTTTATCTAAACTAACCCCCCTCTACACTAATCTATTAACACTCACACTACCTACCTACACTACCTAACCCCTAATATACCTCCCCAACACTCTAATTACAAAAAACAAAAAACCTACAGTACAGAAAACAAAAAACCTACAGTACAGAAAAAAACAAAACAAATTACAACCCCACCCCCCACTACAGAAAACAAAAAAATACATTACAACCCCACCCCCCACTACATAAAATAAAAAAATTACACACCTGAAAAGGAAAGACAGATAAACACAATACAATACATACATATACCGTATTTTTCGCCCTATAAGACGCACCGGCAGATAAGACGCACCTAGTTTTTAGAGGAGGAAAATAAGAAAAAAAAAAATCTGAATCAAAAACAAATACACTTTACACACAGATACACACCTACATTACACACAAATATATATATATATATATATATATATATATATATATAGATACACATACATACATATACATACACACATAAATATACATACACATACATACATATATACACACACATATATGCACACATACACACACATACACATACACACACATACATATACACACATACATATCCATATACTGCAGCATTTGGGAGCATTTGGGAGCCCTTGACCCTCCCTGACCCTCCTGATCCTCCCTGACCCTCCTGATCCTCCCTGACCGTCCTGATCCTCCCTGACCCCCCTGATCCTCACCTTTCTTCTGATCTCTGCCATCTTGATCTCACCCCAGCGCTTCCTGCCAGCACTCCTCGTGTACTGCAGCGTTGCGTGTGTGACGTCACTAGGACGCACCAACCGACGCGATGCTGGTAGGAAGCGCTGGGGTGAGATCAAGAGGACAGAGGCAGTGTGAAAAGGTATATTCGCCGTATAAGACGCACCAACTTTCCTCCCCCAGTTTTGGGGAAGAAAAAGTGCGTCTTATACGGCGAAAAATACGGTAATACATATAATACATTACATACAATACATGACATTACATATAATATATTAAATATAATATATTACATATAATATATTACATATAATATATTAAATATAATACATTACATACATTACATACAATACATGACATTACATACATTACATATAATATATTACATATAATATATTAAATATAATATATTACATATAATATATTACATTTAATATATTACATATAGTCCAAATCAAATACCCCCTATCTATCTAACATACAATCTATTTAATTTAAAATAAATCCTAACTATATCAAATACATCCCCCTATATACATCTATCTAATATACAAAAAATCCTAACTACATACACAGACCCTAATTCTAAAATAAAATAAAATAATTACAGTCCTAACTACATACACAGACCCTAATTCTAAAATAAAATAAAATAATTACAGTCCTAACTACACAGACCCTAATTCTAAGCTAAAATCAATAAATTAAGACCACTTACCTTTAAGATGTTGCTTCAGATCACTAACCTATGGGTCAAACAAAAAAAAAAAATAGTACAAAACATTAACATCCAATAAATAAACATTATATACATTCTAAATATTCAACTCACCTTTACAGCATGTCCCGTCACTGTTTAGCTCTTCCGGCGCGGCCCTGTTAAAAAAAAAACACAATACATTAATACAATATATAAACAATAAATAAAATACACAAATAAACATCTAAATATACATTTAACTTACCTCCCCGCGATGTCCCCGGCCTTCTCTCCTTCAGCCCCGGCTGGGCCGCGGAACCATCCGCGCTCTAAAAAAAAAAAAAAAAAAACTAACGGAGGTCTGCACTGGCAGACCTCCCCGACGCTAATGAACCTCCCAGAGTCGTTTGCGGGAGGAAATTGGCATTGGCGGCTTGTGATTGGCTGAAAAAGCTGTCAGCCAATCAAAAGTCGTCAATGTAGGAGCCAATCAGGATGCGCAGATGTCTTCTACCAATCACTCCGTGGGGGTGTATCCCATAGTGATTGGCTGAAGGCATCTGAGCGTTGTGATTGGTTCCCAGAAAGATAGACAAGTGTTTTAGCCAATCAGGGTAGGATATTGGGGTGTATCCCATCCTGATTGGCTCACACATTGACGACTTTTGATTGGCTGAAATTGATAGACAGCTTTTTCAGCCAATCACAAGCCGCCAATGCCAATTTCCTCCCGGAAACGACTCCGGGAGGTTCATTAGCGTCGGGGAGGTCTGCCAGTGCAGACCTCCGTTAGTTTTTTTTTTTTTTTAGAGCGCGGATGGTTCCGCGGCCCAGTCGGGGCTGAAGGAGAGAAGGCCGGGGACATCGCGGGGAGGTAAGTTAAATGTATATTTAGATGTTTATTTGTGTATTTTATTTATTGTTTATATATTGTATTAATGTATTCATGTATTGTGTTTTTTTTTAACAGGACCGCGCCGGAAGAGCTAAACAGTGACGGGACATGCTGTAAAGGTGAGTTGAATATTTAGAATGTATAGAATGTTTATTTATTGGATGTTAATGTTTTGTACTAATTTTTTTTTTTTGTTTGACCCATAGGTTAGTGATTTGAAGCAACATCTTAAAGGTAAGTGGTCTTCATTTATTGATTTTAGCTTAGAATTAGGGTCGGTGTAGTTAGGACTGTAATTATTTTATTTTAGTTTAGAATAAGGGTCTGTGTATGTAGTTAGGACTGTAATTATTTTATTTTATTTTAGAATTAGGGTCTGTGTATGTAGTTAGGATTTTTTGTATATTAGATAGATAGGGGGATGTATTTGATATAGTTAGGATTTATTTTAAATTAAATAGATTGTATGTTAGATAGATAGGGGGTATTTGATTTGGACTATATGTAATATATTATATGTAATATATTATATTTAATATATTATATGTAATATATTATATGTAATGTATGTAATGTCATGTATTGTATGTAATGTATGTAATGTATTATATGTAATATATTATATTTAATATATTATATGTAATATATTATATGTAATATATTATATGTAATGTATGTAATGTCATGTATTGTATGTAATGTATGTAATGTATGATATGTATGTATTGTATTGTGTTTATCTGTCTTTCCTTTTCAGGTGTGTAATTTTTTTATTTTCTGTAGTGGGGGGTGGGGTTGTAATGTATTTTTTTGTTTTCTGTAGTGGGGGGTGGGGTTGTAATTTGTTTTTTTTTCTGTACTGTAGGTTTTTTTGTTTTTTGTACTGTAGGTTTTTTGTTTTCTGTACTGTAGGTTTTTTGTTTTTTGTAATTAGAGTGTTGGGGAGGTTTATTAGGGGGTAGGTAGTGTAGGTAGGTAGTGTAAGTGTTAATAGATTAGTGTAGAGGGGGGTTAGTTTAGATTAAATGGTTTATTGGGGGTTATAGTGTAGTGTTTGTAGTTAGTGTCATGATGGTCCTTGAGGACCATCATGGCACTTATGTGGTTAATGTTGGGTTGTACCAGGCCCATAATGGTAATAATATACCCTTATGGGACTGATGGGGTTAAATAGAGCCTTATGGTGGTCTGTATTGACCATCATGAGTTAATGGGTTAATTTAGGCCTTATGGTGGTCTGTTTTGACCATCATGAGTTAATGGGATAATTTAGGCCTTATGGTGGTCTGTATTGACCATCATGAGTTAATGGGTTAATTTAGGCCTTATGGTGGTCTGTATTGACCATCATGAGTTAATGGGTTAATTTAGGACTTATGGTGGTCTGTATTGACCATCATGAGTTAATGGGTTAATTTAGGCCTTATGGTGGTCTGTATTGACCATCATGAGTTAATGGGGTAATTTAGGCCTTATGGGGGTCTGTATTGACCATCATGAGTTAATGGGTTAATTTAGGCCTTATGGTGGTCTGTATTGACCATCATGAGTTAATGGGGTAATTACAGTTGCCTGGGGTTAATATTTTTAGTGCGAGTCCTTTCAGGACCTTTACGGTCCTTTGAGGACCTGCGAGGCGGGAAATTTAAAATTGAATTGCAGCAGGGTCACGATCGGTGCCAATCGGGGCCCCCCGCTGCAGGGGGTTTATGTGGGGACAATTCGGGGGTCCCGATGGGGACCCCCAGCATAGAGGGGGGTTAATTTTAAGTGCCGCGGCCGGGATTGGGTAATAGTGTGCCGCGGCCCCTTTAAGGAGCCGCGGCGGGGAATTTAAAAGTTTTAAATGCAGCGGGGGGCCTGATCTATGCAGATCGGGGACCCCCCCTGCAATGGGTTTATGTGGGGACACTTCGGGGGTCTCGATGGGGACCCCCAGCATAGAGGGGGGTTAATTTTAAGTGCCGCGGCCGGGATTGGGTAATAGTGTGCCGCAGCCCCTTTAAGGAGCCGCGGCGGGGAATTTAAAAGTTTTAAATGCAGCGGGGGGCCTGATCTATGCAGATCGGGGACCCCCGCTGCAAGGGGTTAATGTGGGGGTGCTGCAGGGGTCCTGATAGAGACCCCTGCAGCATGGGGATGTGTATAGGGTGCAGGGGGGAGCCTCACACTGCTGTCTCGGGCTGTTCCGAGGCAGCACATAGAGGCTTTCGGATCCCTTGCGTGGACTTTTTGTCCACGTAGGGATTCTTACGATATGCGAGACTCGTGCATAGATTTAAGGCTATGTAGCTCTCTCGGAGCCTATTCTCGGCCATTTTCTCGCAGTCATATCGCAAAGCAGGCTGCGAGAGATTCGGTTCTCGCAAACAGCAGGAAAACTGCCTTTTGCGAGCACCGAGAGAACTACGAGGGAGAATTTAATAGGGCCCTCAGTTTGGACTAATGTGGTAAGTGGGGTTCCTCAATGGTCAGTATCAGGGCTTCTCCTTTTTAAAATATTTATTAACGACTTAGAAGTAGGACAGGAAAGTATTATCTCCATTTTTGCTGATGACACTAAGTTGTGCAAGGTAATTAAATCAGAAAATGGTATACTTTTCCTCCAAAGATTTGCATAAATTAGAGAAATGGGCAATTAAATGGCAGATGATATTTAATACAAATAAATGTAAAGTTATGCATCTGGAAAGGTAAAATAGCAATGCAATTTATAATCTTATTGGAGCAAATCTAGGGGTATCAGATATGGCAAGGGAACAATGCTCAATGCCAAGCAGCATCTGCAAAGGCAAGTAAAATATTAGCATGTATTAAGAAGGGTATAGAAGCAAGGGAAGCAAATATAATTCTCCCACTATACAAATCCCTAGTACGCCCTTATTTGGAATATGGAGTACAATTTTGGGCACCACTACATAAAAAGTACATTTTAGAGCTGTAAAAAGTACAGAGAAGGAAAACAAAGCTAATAAAGGGGATGGAGGGGCTACATTATGAAGAAAGACTAAACAAATTAAACGGATTAACGTAACATATACGGTGTCTAAGAAGGGATATGATTAAATATATCCAGGGTCAATACAAGGCTTTGTCAAGGGAACTTTTTGTGCCAAGAGGTTTTCAACTGACAAGAGGACATCCTTTGAGATTAGAAGTAAAAAGATTTCACCTTAAAGAAAGAAAAGGGTTCTTCACAGTAAGGGTGGTTAATCTGTGGAAGGGAGGTGGTGACAGTGGATTTGATAGATAACGTTAAAAAGGGATTGGATATATTTTTAAATAAAAAGGGCATTCAGGGTTATCCTGGTTAGAGAGAGAGTATTGATCCAGGGAGGAATCCAATCGCCAGTATCTGTGGTCAGAAAGGAATTAATTATTTTTTCTTTTTTGAGACAATTTGCAAAGTTTCACTTTTTTTTCTTCATATTTGCCTTCCTCTGGATCAATTAACAATTAATCCGCATATTGCAGATCAGAGGATATCTTAAAAGGTTGAACTTGATGCGTTAAAAATATTTTTTCAACCGCAATTACTATGTAACTATAAAACTTCCATGTTTTACTGATTTGGGCTGTGTCTAAGAAGTAAATTACAGGCTTGCTTAAATACTGTCAGATAATATCATCATGCTCCCTGAAATCCTATGAGCTTGAGGCATTTGCAAAATTCTAATAGAATAGGGCCCAATATCCACTATAATTATTAAAGTGGATATTAGTAGGGCATGAGGAAGTGATTGCGGGGGAGGAGGTTATGAGTGGGCATCACGAGGATGTGTCTGAGGTGGGGATCATTTTAGGGAAGGATGAGGGTAATTTAAAAGATATATATTTTTGAAAGAAATTAAATTAAAACAAATATTTTAATGGGATGGGGGTGCTCACCCATAATAAATTTAGGATGATATTCACACGGACATAATCTTCTGATAAACTGAAATTCATATATATTATATGTATCCTCTCTATTGCCACTCCAGGTTGCTTACAATTCTCTCATTAATCTCTCAAAAGGTATCCATTGAAATATCAAACCCCATTTGAGCAATATATCCTTTTAGACAAACTGCAATCTAAAACTTTTTTATTAATACTAAGCAAAGGGTTCACATTCTGTATATTATATTATTTAATGGTCAGTTAAAATTACATCTTTACTTTTCACTAGGAATATTTTGAGTTTTCAATATCAGTCTCAAATTTATCAACTACAATAAAAATATATATTTTTTCAATCAAATAATTTTAAGGGTGTCTTATTTAGGAAACAAATTATTATTTCTACAGATCTGTCTCTTTTATGCTGGACAAGACTGCCCTCATGTGGTGCTGTATAGTAATATATGTTATTTTTTCTAGCATTCAACGTTTGGTTAGATCATTACATTTATTATAATGGGCCACTGCAGTCCCACAATTTCTGCAGTGTATTTATATATTTTAAACAATACAAAGGGTTTGTTTTGCATAGAATATAAACTCTAATTAAAAACTAACTTTTATTACTTTTTCCTACGTAATTATGCTTAGTCAGACGTTTTTAAACATATATTTTATTTTCATTGTCCTGTGGTCCTTTAATCAATACTTGAGTAGAAGTTTAAATGGAGAGTCTATTAATTATTTTTTTCATATACAGATTTATTAACACAATTATGGGATTGAAGCACAAGGTTGTTGCTATCCATAGACTTAGAAAGAAAACTGTCCATCTGATTTCTATAAGTTAATCAAATAACAAAGAAACAAAACCAACATATTTTACTTTATATTTAGTGCTGGTAATCTACATACAGTATATCTCATCCTCCTCTGTCTGTTTATGTTTCTATCTTGTTGAGTAGAAGGGAACTTTGGAAAAATAAAGAGGGACTGTTGTTCCAACTATTCCATCATGCATTACATTTTCAACAGACTCATTTTGGCATTTTCTGTGTAACTAGAAATGATATACTGATTTTTCAGCAAAAGTTTGTCTTACTATCAGTAAAAAAAAAGCATTTTATTTTATGTGTGCAAAAAGTAATAAAACTTGGAAGAAAATGAAAATAAGCCATATACATGCAATACAGTTCACAAATGTGCACAGACATACAATTATTTTCTCAGATTGATGTCACGATTGGACTCTGTGAGACCAGGGGGTGTGGGGGGGGGGAGAAGGGGTGCCCGTGAAACCCAATTTAAAAACATTTCAGGGAAGATTAAGCCATGCTGTTTAACCATGTTCTTTGTTATTGCTATAATGTGTAATGGTCTGTTTTGGTGTGTGTTTTCGGCATGTAAATACCATCCGTATTGGGATTATACAGCCTTATTAAATGGCGATTCGGCCAACTGAATATAGCTCTATATAAGCACAGCATATTTTCTTTACAGAAGTTTTTTTTTTTTTTTTTAATCCAGACGGCCCAATGTTTAGTGTCTCAATAGTCCAATATCCAATATATCAATTGTTACAGTTATACCTTTACAATTAGAGATAGAAAACAAATAATAGAAACTGTCTTAGTGCTTCAGTGTACACACACAGATCCAGACCTCACTCCCCAGACTGAGACATCTATTGTTGAGGTTAGCAAGCCTCCCTTAAGATGCTCCAATAACAGTGAGTTTAGGGTCAGTACAAATGACAATTCATATAATGTTTGCTCTAATCTTATAATGGTGGATCTAATAGAGACCCATCTATGGAGCCTCTCACATCATGAAAAAATAGGACCAATATGGTGAAAATAGGTAAAATAGCAGCAACAATAACATAAATAGATAATGTAATTATAATCAAAAATACAAAGAGCAAATTGGATCCAATTTGATCTTTGTATCTTTGATTATAATTGGATATTGGACTATTGAGACACTAAACATTGGGCCGTCTGGCTTAAAAACACCAAGCAACATAAGGACGACAGGACAATATCTGTGACATCTCGTATATCACGTGAATTGATATCATATTGAATGTGAGTGTAATGGTTTTAATTATTTGCTATAATAAACCTTGATGTACATATTTCACGATTGGTTTGGCTTTGCGCTTGTCCCTCCCATCCCTCTTCTTGTTTTTTGGGCTATTGGAGTACTTTGTGGACAGTACTTGTCTGGAGGAAGCGGCATCGCAACCAGGATTGAATTTATTGGAGGACACACTTTAATTACACTTGGGACTATTCTGGACACAACCGGGAAGAAGAAAGGACACTATTTGGAGAACTATATCTTTCCAAAGTGAGACGATTTGCATTCAATTTCCATCACTTTCCCGCATAGTGGATTTATTTGGTGTGACGATTGAATAACCTCAGATTAATATCCACTTTCTATCTATACTATCTATACCTATCACTGCAAGAGCCAACTTTATATATTCAATTGCACTGTCCTCTTGATATCACTTGTGGAGCGCTATAGACATAGCAATCAACCCTTTTGGGAAGTTGCTTTTACTTATTTGTTTGCAATTTAATAAGGCTGATAATGTTGGACTTTCCCTGGAGAAATTTATAAAATATATTATTGGGGTTCCCTGGTGAAAGGGCATCATAATGTGCAAGATACTAAGTTGAGGGTTCCAGTACAACCAGAGGAGGGCTGGCAGACGCCAGAGAACAATGGATATTCAGTTGTGAATGAGGTGGTGAGATAGGATTAACCATCATTGTTTTGACTTATGACATTCTCAGCGCGGTTCCGCTACCAGCACAGGGTTATCAGGGAGAATGACATCAGCGGTTGTGTCTTGTTTTGATTGGGTGATGTTTTGTATACATTTACTGTACTATGTTCATCAATAAAGCAGTCTCAGTTTGATTTACGTAATCAAAGTGTACTGTCATTCTTGTGAAAGGGCTTATGAAAGGGCTTATGAGCTAAATCACTTGAGTGTATTCTGATACCTCTCATCAGTCCTACCTTAAAGGACCTACATCTGCCCCTGCTGTTCCTGCCGTATCCTGATGCTGGTATCCTGCTAGGTCCTATTCTAAAGGGACCTGTACCTGTTCCTGGTCCTGTGTTTGTGTGTTCCTGGTATCCTGAACTGGTTCCTGACCTGTAGAAGCCAGAGATTACTAGAACCCTGACTGTAGCTGAAAGCAGGAGATTTTTTTAGGGTTACGCCTGGACCCCTCATCCCTAGATCGTCACCTGCTGTATCCTTTAATTGGGACAAATAATACATAAAATCAATGTTATGTCATCTTCATAGCTGCACAAAACACCTCAGCAGGGACATTAATGACCCCACTATCTGCTGTTATACCCTATATATAGATTCTTGAAGGCTATTGTTCTGATGCAGATACATTTAGAAAGGTTTACCAAAATTGTTAAAATAACTGGTAATCCAACTATCTATGTTTCCATGCTGAATTGATGCACGTTTGAAACCATGGCTGTTATTGTTCTCCATATAATGTTGTTTAAATGTCTTTAGGATCTAGCCTACTGAAAAGATATACTTCTAAGAAAATCCTGGGTGAACATAAACAAATTACATGCTCCTGCCCTACAGTGGGTCTTTGTTAAGATTTTCCTGCAAAGAGTACTGTGATAATGCATTCAGGAAGCACTTCTCTCCAGCACAAGTCATATACTACTCTGGCCACTTTTTTGTCCCCTCGTTGCCAACTAAGCTTCCACTCTCACAGTCCAAGATTTCCCACGAGTTTCAAAGGTTGATAACGCTAAATGTGACTTCTCTCCATGGACACCCCAGAAGCCAAATTTTATTTTCTTTCTCTGATCCACCCTATCACTGTATAGAAAGTAATTGCTCTCATTTATTGTCATTTAGAATACACTGCCCTCTTTTTTCATTCCTAACTCACTTTATCAAACATTTGTTGTCCACTGGCAGATTCTCATCAACAATAAAAATCTACTCATGAAATAACATAGCATTCTAAATCATATACTGGAGCCTACTACTCGCCATCAGCCTCTCTCTGTCTCTTTGCCTCCAGTTTTCTTGAGGGGTTTATAAAAAATCAGCAATAACTTCCTGTCAGTGACTCCTTCGTCTTCTTACTCTCCTATTAAACTGCACTGAATATGAGCCTCGTTCAATTGAGCATTTGTAAGTTACTGGAGCCCGTAAATGAGGCTGTAAGTTAATTTGCTATTTAATTGGCATCTTTTTGCCGTCTCCAAATGGTTTACGGGTTATGGCTTTGAAATCTCTGCAGTGGTTAAACCCGGAACTTACAGCCTCCTAAAGACTTTGATCTTTCACGTCTACAAGACTTCCGATCGCTGAAATCTCAAATCGCTATTCAATTGCAAGAATCTCTCAAGACCGCAGCCACAGTCAAGCCCGCAAACGGCAAATGCCGATGCAGAAGATGCCTTCATGGATTTGAATTGTACCTAAAACAAAACAAAAAATAACACCTACAAAAACAAGCCTTAAAAAAGATAGGGACTGCAGCATCTCTTCTCAACAGCATTCCTCAGGGACCATCCAGAGGCATCCCCCTGGAGGCAGCGGGAATAGCAGTGGTGGTGGTGCTGGTGGCCTTGGCGGATGCATGAGGAGAGGAGAGGAGTGGCCGGGCTGCACCTGGGCGGGGAGGCCTCCCAGGTGGAGGAGGTGGGGCTGGGGACCACTGTGCAAGGCGTCCATAGTCAGGTGTTGAAACGCACTCTGGTCCACCCCCATCCTGAGCAGTCCAGCAAGGTAGGACTCAGTCATGAGATGGTGTCTCCTCTCCTCCATATTGCGCCTGGCCAGGCTGCACATGATCTCCGCATGATTGACGGCGATGCTGGCTTATATTCCCTGAAGACACTCTAACTGCTGGTGCATTATGGCCAGCATCTCCGCTTGTGTAGCCTGGCTTGGTGGTGGGGTGGGGATGGAGGTCCCTGGGCCGTTGCCTGGTGAGGACGCGGTGGTGGCCCAGTGGGGAGGGTCTGGGGCCCGGAAGGCGCCCCGCTCCATGGGGGTGGTGGTGTCATTGCTGGGCCTGGTAGTATTGGTGGTGGCCAGTCGCCTGCAATGCTTAGGGGAAGAGGAGATGGGGTCAGTAGGAGGGCCCTGGTGATAAGCGTAGTCTCCGGAGGAGGAAGACAGTGGGGCCAAATGGTGGTGGTTCGGCCGATGGTCCTTCTGGTGACCCCACAAGCCAGATGAAATCCTCCTCCTCCGATCAAGGACCTTGGCTCCTCTTCTTTCCTTCTCCCCCTGCGCTGGTTCCTGCTGGGCGGGCGCTCGCTCCTCGACTTCCTGCTCCGATGTAGCCAACGCCCCCGCTTCTGGCTCACCACTGGATTCAAATCTCCTTGATGCCTAAAGACAGAAAAAAATATATATATTTTATTAGTGTGGTGAATAAAACATTGTTTTGTGATCATTCCTAACTATCTGACATCTAGGCTTGAACCTGGATGATTCACCTAATTGCAGCTCAGATTAGCTATCATCTGCTAGATGTGATCTATTCTTTGGTTCTTGATCGTGATTGTTCTTGGCTCCTAACGCTATCTTGATTCCGGTTGCGGTTTGTAACTGCATACGCTGCATTGGGGACACCAATACCATGAGTCTCTATTGGTTCATTACCGTTTTTGTGCCAACAAATTACAGTGATTTGTCAGCTTCATGGCTTTAATGACGCATCCATCATCTCTCACTCTCTGCCAAAAACCTCCAGCTCCGGGACCTGCATGCTACTTCAGAAGAAAATACAACACAGTCAAAGCATGGGCGTGTGGAACACAACTTTATAATCTCTCTCTGTCAATCATCTGAGACTAGATGCTTTCTATTGGCTAAGAGGCCTGTATCACACTCCGTTATACTGTAATTGGATAGTAACAGCGGATCACATTTCAGCCAGCCCATTAACAGTTTGCTGCCGCGGGAGGGGTTTTATGGGCTTGAGGCTTCGGGCCATAACTTCCACCCTTGCTCAATTGAATAGCACCGGAATTGGAGACAACCGCAAACATACGGCCTTCAAATTGAATCAGGCTCTATGTGCCACCTGTATACTCTCTGTCTCTCTCCCTCCCCATTCCTCTCTCTCCCTCCCCTCTCTTCCTCCCTCTCTCTCTGCCCCATCTCTCTCTCTGCCTCCCACCCCTTCTCTCCCTCTCTCTCCGTCTCCCTCCCTCTTTCCCTCCCTTTCTCTCTGCCTCCCTCCACTCTTTCTCTGCCTCCTCTCTCTGTCTCCCTCCCTCTTTCCCTCCCTTTCTCTCTGCCTCCCTCCACACTCTCTGCCTCCTCTCCCTCCCTCTCTCTCTGTCTCCCAACCCTCTCTCTCTCCCTCTGCCTCCCTCCTCTCTCTCTCCCTCCCTCACTCTCCCTTCCTCTCTCTCACTCTGCCTCTCTCTCCCTCCCTTCCTCCTTGATCAGCTTCCCTCCTCTCTTCCTTTCTTCCCTCCCTCCATCTCCCCATTTCTCCCCCCTCTTCTCCCTCCCCCTTCTCTTTCCCCTCCCCCCCTTCTCTTTCTCCTCCCTGAGTGGTAGTAGCTTGTGAGTAACACCTATGCAGAATGCACCTCGCAGGTATTACTCACAAGCTCAATACTATTATAGTGGTTGTGACCATAGCTCGGATGGGGAATAAGCCTGTAATAAAGTACCGTGGTACCTGCTTCTCTTTCTTCCTCAAATAATTCTAGTCCAGTATTCCCCAAGGAAATGTCTTCCCTTGGCAGCACAAGATGGACATGACACCGCTGGGCTTTGTTGTTTCGAACCCGGTGCTACCTCTGTGGTAAACATTATTGGACTGTCTATGGTCTGGAGACCCAAATCCCAAGTGAATATTCCTTGTGTCTCTGTGTTTTGGAAATTGTACGGCTAACCACTTTTTGGACTGATTGTATCCATGTTTTATTTGTAATTTTGTAATACATATACTATGATCAAAGTATTGTTCGCAGGGACAGTTCTGGGAGGTTTGTTGTGAATCTTACACAATGTAGGCATTCAGCAATGAAGACTTCCTGTTGATTAGGTTAGATTGACTACTAATTGAATTACTGGGACCAGTTTGTTCTCCCAGGTGTGTTTCAATAAAGTGTATACCCCCTTTTGAGAGCTTTTGAAAAGTTTAGGTTTATTTACTTTTTATGATCAAAAACCATAAGAAAGAACTTATATTAATGCACTCTTCTCCAGTACTAGTAAGTACTGAAGTGACAACCTAAAACATAACTTTTATTAGTAAGGATGAAAGGATCATAATAAAACCATAGCAGCTCATGAGAGGATAGTAAGAGATTATCTCATTGTTAGGTGGATTTATTACATACTGACAGTGTTGAAGTTACTAAAGTTATACTAATGTGATAGAAATCAATTTAAGTTAAAGTAAAGTGAATACAATGATTAATAAGTGATGCAGTAAACATCACTGTCAGTAAACTAAGATTATATCTATGCAATATAAATCTAATATCTCCAAGACCATCTATATTATATGACATGTTCTTCTTACATTTTTCTTCCAATTAATATGATGTTCAAAATAATACCATTGTATATATATATTTTTAATATGAAATACGTCTTATGCTGCTGTTATGCATTTACCATACTGAATTACCTGAATTATAATTATCCATTTATCCCTACCACTTGTAGATGGAATACCATAATGCTTAGCCCACGACTTTGTCTCGGTGTGTTTACTCTTGTTAAATGAATATACATAATGAGCAACTCCCCTTTCAACTTCTCTTGTGTCATATATTAACAACAATGTCTCTGTTCTGATATCTTTTATTTTCCTAAAATAAAAATAATAATCTCCTCTCAATCCATTTCAAAAGTTTGGTATTGGGGTATACCTAATTTTCAATCAGCTATAAAAATGAATAGATGACATTAATAACATACCACTTAGCAAAACAAAGACTGAGAATACTTCCTAATATTAGATGTTGTTGTGCATATTCACATATAAACAATATTTTTTGTTCAGTAGACAGTAATATACTCGTGTTATATACCTGCGTCTTTGCTGATGCCTGTGATGTTTATGCAAGAGTTTCTATATAGACCAACAAATATATAAACATAATGCCACCCTAAATCTGGACTCCGTCCCAGCTAAGCCTTTGATCTGTCAAGCCCAAACATTTTACGATCGCAAATCACTATTAAATTGCTACGAATCCCCAAGGATGCACTGGTGTTGAAACCCGTACACAGCAAATGGAGCCAAAAATATTACGGCCTCCAAATAGTACCCACAAAGGGTTTACAGACAAGTTCTCAACACTGTAAAATACATTATGAACACACCACTGGGCTTCAAAACATGGGGAAAGCAATGAAAGGCATTACAATTATTTGCACAACAATCCCCAAATAAAAAAATAGGCATTTAAAAATGTTTTATTTCATCATATGTTGGAATGATCATGCATATGCCAACATGAAAAGCCATGCTGCACCATGCATAAAGCAATTAAAAAGACACACTACCTGATTAAATAGCAACACCAACACATGAAACTGCTTGCCATATTAACCCTTTCTCACTCACAGAGGTTCTTATGTGGACCCTGGAATATAAATATAATTGCATATACATCTCGCTCATCACATCTACATTGGGAAAATAAATGGTGGCCAAATTACACCGCCTCATCACATAGATCAAGCACCAGGGGAACATTTTAATATTTGTTGATCAGTCCTTCAGTCGTGTCTGACTCTCTGGGACCCTATGTATTGCCGCACATTTAGCTAGGTCTCTGCCTGTGCTGTTCCACAAGGTTTGCATTCCAAATATACTGGATTGGGTTGCCAGTTACTACTCCAGTGAACTATGATTTGTCTGACCCTTCTGCTAGGACCTGCCCACCTATAGTGACATGGTATAGCTAACATCTTCATTGAAGTACACAAGCCCCTTCACCACGACAAGGCAGCAAACCAGAAGGGGAACCGGGGAACATACAACACACCAATCTACTCTAAGCCATCAGGAAGGGCCGCAAACACACATGGAGGCTATGCAAACTCCACAGAGCAACAGCCAACTCACCTCCATCAGGGATAATATGTATTAATCTATTGCATAGTAACTAGGGTTCATTAGTTTACAGATATAGGAATGTGACACAACTAGTATGTATGTGGATGTCCCATAACCCCCAACCATTGAAAACACACTGACACTGTGAGAACAGTATAACAAAGCTTTATTTCATATACAGAGCACAATCAGAAATAGACAAGACTGTGCATTAGTATCATAGGTGTGGTGTGAGTGGATCCCGGGAAGGCAAGAGGCTCTTGGGGAAAAAGGGCATACCTACAGGGGGTAATGTCATAAGCATGATACATAGCATGATACATAGCACCTACCAGGATCACATGTGGTCACTACACCACTGCAACCGGAATCTGATGAAAAAAAGGATCATTAGAAATCACTCTATTTAATTGAAGAAACCATTAATGTGCTTAGCACTTACAACTTGTCTAGATCTGCTCAGTGACTGTGTAATCCAATCCAGTTTCACACATACAGTGTGTTAACAAAACAAAAATCTGAAAAAGTGGTCAAAAAGAAACATGCATGTACAGTACAGTGCTAAATACTGTAACTAACAATATACCAACTCACCTAATTCCCATCTGCAAGCATTACTAACCATTAGCTAGTTCTCTGGAGAACTCACTGGCCAGGAGCATTAATAATGATGTGTGATCTCACAATATATACTTAGATGTGATCAGCGTCAGTGGTCAAGGTGTACTATCACTGTCTCCATATGATATTGTTCATCAACATTGATATCACATGCATCAGCTAGACAGCTGTTAGCACATGTTAAAGGATACTCAAGATGTCAGCAATGGGGGAAAATACATATTAATACAGAGAGGACACAAGGATCACCAGCCAGATTCAATGTTCCTTGCATCAGACTTAAGAATCTGTTCTCAGACTGATATTGAGGCCAGGATCACATGCTTCACTAGTGCATATATTAATGGTGGCTGTCATTAACATTCCATTGTGAGACCTAGCACGTCCACCGCATAGCGGTATTAGTCTACATTTAAGCTAACAACAATCATGTCTTAGATATCTGGCTATGATAGCTTTAAAATTGCAGGAGCTACATGTTGGGGGGGGGGGCGGCTGTCATTAAAGGAATGTCTAGCTGTGAAAACCCTAAACTTCATACATTTCCTTCACAATATTTGCAGATGCAGGAGATGCCTTCGTGGACCTGAATTGTACCTAAAACAAGAAAAACAAAAACAAAATAACACTTACAAAATAAGGCCTTAAAAAAGATAGGGACTGCAGCATCTCTTCTCAACAGCATTCCTCAGTGACTATCAATTGGTGACATGATCAACAGAACCCTACATGTCCACAGAGGAGGGGATCATCGACCATGTGATGGGAGGTAGTCATCTGCGTACAAAACATCACCATCACATAGGCTAAGATCCAAGACTCTGTAGCCAGGCTAGATTAGGTTAACATTGTGACCAATAGATTGTCACTGAGGAGTGCTGTTTTCAAAGTGCTGTTGAGAAGGCACGAAAAAATTTGCAGCCCCTACATCCTCCTGTGCCTAGCATCAGGGCCACAATCCTCCGTGTGCGGCCGTCATCTTACAGGTGCTGGGGGTGGGGGGGCAGGGGGAGGCATCCCCCTGTGAGGCAGCGGCACAACCAGTGGCAGCGCTGGTGGCGGTTGTGGAGGCATGGGTGGAGGAGAGGAGGCGCTGTGCTGCTGGTACACGGGGGATGCCTCCGGGGTGGATGAGGTGGGGCTGGGTACCAGAGCTTGGCGGACTGCATCCATGGTGACCTGCTGGCCCTCCCCATCCTGAACAGAACGGCAATGTAGGACTCAATCATGTGATGGTATCTCCTCTCCTCCCTATTGCACCCGGCCAGACAGCTCATAATCTGCCAGTGATTGGAGGAGATACTGGCCTAGATCCCCTGCAGACAGTCCAGGATCTGTCGGGACACGGCTAGCCTCTCCTCCAAAGCAGCCTGGCTTGGTGGTGGTGGGGTTGGAGATCTGTCTGCAGGGCCCATTGGTGGTTGTGGAGGAGGTGGCAGAGGTGGTGGATCGGACGAAGGGGCTGCTGCCTGGCCGGTGCCTAGCTCCAATATGGTGGTGGTGGTGCACCTGGTGGTGGGAGCCAGGGGTAGGAGAAAGTGGGGACATGCCTCTCTCATCCCTCCAATATGTGTGCCCTGGTGATAGCTGCAGCTGTGGGAGGAGGGGGCTGTTGTATCAAAGGCCCCACTTCCCAGGTGACGTCCGCCTCCTCTTGAACAAGACCACCTCCCTCCCTGCACCCGATCCTTACAGGCCAATTGACCTCATTATCAGTGCTTTTCATTGCGTGACAGAACAGAAGATTCCATGTTAATTTATTGTGTTTACTGCTGGCTGATTACATTATTGTAAGCAGTTAAACCATAATATGTTAAAAGTTTGTCCAGGCAGCGGCTGTTAATCATTACTATGTCTGTAGACAAACCCTAACTCGCATATGTTTAACTGTTCTTCTTTGAATTACAATAAGGCAATAGATCACTTTAACATAGGATGCTGTGCTCTTTCACACAATGAATCTCACCTAGAGTGAGGTAATTGTCCCTTTGACTACAACTCTGAGTAGCTATCATTTGCTAGATGTGATCTTTGTTGGTTTTTTTATCTTTATAGTTCTTGGCTCTTGGCACGCTGTTGATTCTGGCTGCAGTCTGTAACTGCATACGCTGCAGTGGGCACACCCATACATGGACTGGCTATTGGTTTATTACTGTTGTTGTGCCCACTGAAGACAGTCCATGTATCCCTTGTATATTCCCTGAAGATGACAAGTCAGTGTCCTTTTTTTATTGTGAAGCAAACAACAAGGGTACTGAGGGAGCTGGGTTCTGTAATAGCCAAACCATTATATCTAATCTTTAAAGACTCGCTCACTACAGGGTCTCTACCAGATGACTGGAGAAAAGCAGAGGTGATACCTATATTTAAGAAGGGATCTAGAGCAAATCCGGGGAATTATAGACCAGTGAGCCTCACTTCTGTAGTTGGGAAGCTTTTAGAAGGGTTAATAAGGGGCAGAATACAAGAATATGTCTATTTGAACAGGATCATAGGTAGCAGTCAACATGGATTTATGAAGGAAAGGTCGTGTCAGACCAATCTAATTAGTTTTTATGAGGAGGTTAGTAGGAACTTGGATCAGGGCAACTCAGTGGATGTAGTCTTTTTAGATTTTTCAAAGGCATTTGATACAGTGCCACATGGAAGACTAGTGAGCAAACTAAGGGATACAGGAATTGCAGTAAATATCTGCTCATGGATCGAGAGCTGGCTAAAAGACAGGAAGCAAAGGGTTGTTGTAAATGGAACATACTCCGATTGGTCTAATGTGATAAGTGGGGTTCCTCAGGGCTCAGTATTGGGTCCTCTCCTTTTTAACATATTTATTAATGACATTGAAGTAGGACTCGAATGTAGTGTCTCCATTTTTGCTGATGACACTAAGTTGTGCAAGGTAATAAAATCAGATAATGATGTACTTTCCCTACAAAAGGATTTGCATAAATTAGAGAAATGGGCGGCTAAATGGCAGATGAGATTTAATACAAATAAATGTAAGGTTATGCATTTGGGAAGGAACAATAGCCAAGCAATCTATAATCTTAATGGAGCAAATCTAGGGGTATCAGATATTGAAAGGGATTTGGGAGCACTAGTGGACAACCACCTAGGTAACAGCGCTCAAAGCCAAGCAGTGGCTGCAAAGGCAAATAAAATATTAGCATGTATTAGGAAGGGTATAGAAGCCAGGGAAGAAGATATAATTCTGCCACTATACAAATCTCTAGTACGCCCTCATTTGGAATATGGAGTACAATTTTGGGCACCACCTCACAAAAAAGACATTTTAGAGCTGGAAAAAGTACAGAGAAGGGCTACAAAACTAATAAGGGGAATGGAGGGGCTAAGTTATGAAGGAAGACTAGCAAAATTAAACTTATTTTCGCTAGAAAAAAGGCGTCTAAGAGGAGATATGATTACGTTATTTAAATACATCCAGGGTCAATATAAGGCTTTGTCAAGTGAACTTTTTGTAGCAAGAGATTTTCAACTGACAAGAGGACATCCGTTGAGGTTAGAGGAAAAAAGATTTCACCTTAAACAAAGAAAAGGGTTCTTCACAGTTAGGGTGGTTAAACTGTGGAATTCTCTACCAAAGGAGGTGGTGACAGCAAATTCGATAGACAACTTCAAAAAGGGGTTAGATATATTTCTGAATAAAGAGGGCATTTAAGGCTATCCTAGATAACTAGCAAGGAATATTGATCCAGGGAGAAATTTGATCGCCAGTTTCTGGGGTCAGGAAGGAATTTTGCTTTTTTTTCCCCTTATGAGACAATTGGCAAAGTTTCAATGGGTTTTTTTTTTATGTTTGCCTTCCTCTGGATCAGTTAACAATAATTAACAATTAACAATAATAATAAATAGTTAAAATTAAAAAGATCAATAGAGATCTAAAAAGGTTGAACTTGATGGACTAACTCTTTATTCATTCTCCAATACTATACTATTAATAATTATTTAATCAATAATTTAATTAATAACTAATCCGCATATTGCAGATCAGAGGAGATCTTAACAGGTTGAACTTGATGGACTGAAAGTCTTTTTTCAACCTTAATTACTATGTAACTATGTAACTATGTAACAAATAGGACAAAATAACAGAAAAAGTCAATGTGCATAACTATTTACCCCCCTAAAGTCAATACTTTGTAGAGCAACCTTTTGCAGCAATCACAGCTCCAAGTCGCTTTGGATAAGTCTCTGTGAGCTTGCCATATCTTACCACCGGGATTTTTGCCCATTCATCCTTGCAAAACTTTTCCAGCTCCTTCAAGTTGCAATCTTTAAGTCTAACCAAAGATTTTTTTATTGGATTGAGGTCTGGGCTTTGACTAGGCCATTCCAACACATGTGCATGTTTCGCCTTAAACCACTCAAGTGTTGCTTTAGCAGTGTGTTTCGGGTCATTGTCCTGCTGGAAGTTGAACCTCCATCCTAGCCTCAAATCACGCACAGAGTGGTACAGGTTTTGCTCAAGAATATCCCTGTACTTAGCACCATCCATCATCCCTTAACTCTAAGCAATTTCAAAGTCCCAGCTGCTGAAAAACATACCCACAGCATGATGATGCCACCACCATGTTTCACTGTGGGTATGGTGTTCTTTGGGTGATGTGATGTGTTGGGTTTGCGGCAGACATAGTGTTTTCTTTGATGGCCAAAAAGTTAAATTTTAATCTCATCAGATCAGAGCACCTTCCTCCATACATTTTGGGAGTCTTCCACATGCCTTTTCACAAACTCAAAACGTGCCATTTTGTTCCTTGCTGAAAGTAATAACTTTCTTCTGGCCACTCTGCCATAAAGCCCAACTCTATGAAGTATCCGTTTTATTGTCCTCCTATGTACAGATACTCCAGTCTCTGCTGTGGAACTCTGCAGCTCCTCCAGGGTTACCTTAGGTCTCTGTGCTGCCTCTCTGATTAATGCCCGCCTTGCCGGTCTGCGAGTATTGGTGGGCGTCCGTCTCTTGGCAGGTTTGTGGTGTGCCATGTCCTTTGCGTTTGGGTATGATAGATTAGATGTGTTGCTGGGGATCCTCAAAGATTTGGATATTTTTTATAACCTAACCCTGACTTGTACTTCTCAACAACATTGTCCCTTACTTGTTTAGGGAGTTCATTGGTCTTCATGGCAGTGTTTGGTTAGTGGTGCCTCTTGCTTAGGTGTTGCAGCCTCTGGGGCCTTTCAAAAAAGGTGTGTATATGTAATGATAGATCATGTGACACTCAGATTGCACACAAGTTTAAATCATTTCACTAATTATGTGACTTCTGAAGGTAATTGGTTGCACCAAAGCTTTTTATGGGCTTCATAACAAAGGGGGTGAATACATACGCACATGCCAATTTTCTCATTTCACTTTACCAACTTAGACTATTGTGTTGTGATACATCACATAAAATTCAGATTAACAAAACATTGAACTTAAGGCTGTAATGTAACAAATTAGGTAAAAAGTCATGGGGGGTGAATAATTTTGCAAGGCACTGTACATGTGGTGGCATGTTGGTGTATGTGATATTCACCTGACGTGGTGGCTGGATCCTGCTGGGCCACCATATATAGAACCAACCTTCAACTCCAGGACTTGTGTGCTACTTCAGAAGAATCTACAACACAGTCAACGCATGGGCGTGTGGAACGCAGCTTTATTATCTCCCCTGTCAATCATTTTCCGGGATACCGCTTTTCATTGGCTCTGAGGCTTGTGTAGCACTCCATAATTATGGGCTTGGGTTATAACAGCTGACCGCATCTATTCCAGCCCCCTAACAGCTTGCAGGCGCGGGAAGGGTTTACAGGCTTGCAACTCCGAACCTTTGTTTGCAGCCTTGTTGAATATAATCGCTCTGTTACTCCAGCAGATTTCAAACCTGCAGACATATGGGCTAGACGAGTACATCTGCGGGCTTGGAATTTAATGGGGCTGCAGGTGTATTAATGAAGTTAATATCATTATCAAGTAATAACCCTTATAATTGAGTTTTGTACTGAAAAGGCAGAAAAGGGAGTATGGTATATACTCGAGTATAAGCCTACCCGAGTATAAGCCGAGGCACCTATTTTACCACGAAATACTGGGTAAAATGAGTGACTCGAGTATAAGCCGAGGATGGGAAATGTGCTGCCCCCTGTGTCCCTCTTGTGCCCTCTGTGTCCCCCTCTTGTGTCCACCCTCTCTCTCCCTTGTCTCTTCTCCCCTCTCCCTTCCCTGTGTCTCTTCCCCCTCTCCCTTTCCTGTGTCTCTTTCCCCCTCTCCCTTCCCTGTGTCTCTTCCCCCTCTCCCTTTCCGGTGTCTCTTTCCCCCTCTCCCTTCCCTGTGTCTCTTCCCCCCTCCCTTACCACCCTCCTCAACCCCCCTCCTCTCAACCTCCCTCCGCAACCCCACTCCTCATCCTCAACCTCCCTCCTCATCCTCCCTTCTCAACCCCCTCATCCTCAACCCCCCTCCTCATCCTCAACCCCCCTCCTCAACCTCCCTGCTCATCCTTAACCTCCCTCCTCATCCTCCCTCCTCAACCCCCCATCCTCAACCCCCCACATCCTCATCCTCAACCCCCCCATCCTCAACGCCCTCCTCAACCCCCCTCCTCAACCTTAACCCTCCTCCTCATCCTCAACCCCCTCCTCAACCTCCCTCCTCATCCTCAACCCCCCCATCCTCAACCTTAACCCCCCTCCTCAACCTCCCTCCTTATCCTCAACCCCCCTCCTCAACCTCAACCCCTCATCCTCAACCCCCCATCCTCAACCCCCCTCCTCATTCTAAACCCCCCTAAATACACCCCCCTCTCCCTTTCCGCTCACTTACCTTCATCTGCAGCTTCTCCTCCGGCCTCCACGCTCCTTCCGGCGTCTTGACCGGCCAATGCTAATGACGTGGCACGCATGTGACGTCACGACATTAGCATATACCGGGTGCCGACGCAGGAAGGAGAGGAGGCCGGAGGAGAAGCTGCAGATGAAGGTAAGTGAGGGGAAAAGGAGAGGGGGAGGTATTTAGAGGTGTCTCTCTACCTCCCCCCCGTGTCTCTCTAACCCCTGTGTCTCTTTCCCTGTGCCCCTCTTGTGTCCCCCTCTCTCTCCTGTGTCTCTTCTCCCCTCTCCCTTCCCTGTGTCTCTTCCCCCCTCTCCCTTCCCCGTGTCTCTTCCCCCCCTCCCTTATCACCCTCCTCAACCCCCCTCCTCTCAACCTCCCTCTTTAACCCCACTCCTCATCCTCAACCTCCCTCCTCAACCCCCCTCCTCAACCTCAACCCTCCTCCTCCTCAACCCCCTCCTCAACCCCCCTCCTCAACCTCCTTCCTCAACCCCCATCCACATCCTCAACCCCCACCTCAACCCCCCATCCTCAACCCCCCTCCTCATCCTCAACCCCCTCCTCAACCTCCCTCCTCATCAACCTCCCTCTTTATCCTCAACCTCCCTCCTCGACCCCCCCATCCTCAACCCCCTCCTCAATCCCCCATCCTCAACCCCCTCCTCAACCTCCCTTCTCAACCCCCCTCCTCAATCTCCTTCCTCTTCAACCCCCTTCCTCAACCTCAATCCCCCATCCTCATCCTCAACCCCCCCAT
Organism: Discoglossus pictus; assembly: GCA_027410445.1. Lineage (NCBI taxonomy): Eukaryota > Metazoa > Chordata > Amphibia > Anura > Alytidae > Discoglossus > Discoglossus pictus. The sequence continues at coordinate 179,238,689 of CM050168.1, read as the reverse complement.
CCTCAACCCCCCTAAATACATCCCCCTCTCCCTTTCCCCTTACTTACCTTCATCTGCAGCTTCTCCTCCGGCCTCCACGCTCCTTCCGGCGTCTTGACCCGGCCAATGCTAATGACGTGGCGCGCATGTGACGTCACGTCATTAGCATATCAATAAAAATGAATGAAGAAACTGTTATAGTCCGTGTGGGTGGCCTGATATGTATTATCTCCTTGATTCCTGAGATTGATATAACACAGAGGATTCATATATGTTTTATTCTTGTAACTATTGTTTTTATATGTATTGTCTATTATCTGTTCATCTAAAATCTTGTAACAGTATTTTGATTTATGTACAATATATCTTTTTAAGTATACCTTGTTTATCTGATTATGCACCTTTCCAAAAGAATATAATATTTGTAGAATATACATAAATTTTTTGCAAAAGATGGCGAGCCAGATTCCAGGTAGGATTTGGTTTAATACAGTGGGGGGGGAAAGTATTTGATCCCCTGTTGGTTTTGAACGTTTGTCCACTGACAAAGAAATGATCAGTCTATAATTTTAATGGTAGGTGTATTTTAACAGTTAATGTTTGTGGCCAACTGGATTGCGGAACAGTATACAATTTTAAATGTGCAGAAACAGTGTTTAGAGACAAAAATGTAGGCTACTGCTTTGGAATCTCTTAAGGTAGCTGCTAGTACTACTGCTGCATTGTGTTTAGATCACCAGGAGCCATTGTTAGAAAATAAGTAGCTACACTGTGAAATTGAGCAGCTTATGGAAAGGTTGAGAAACCCAGAAAGTGCAACAAGACTTCTAGAATTTTCTAGTAAAAAGGAGGTTTATCATTCTCATTGTATAGGATAAATCAGTGATATGAGAGCACAGTTAGGGAAAAGAAAAGCTGTGGTGGCTGCTTTTAATATCTCAGAGTCCAATGAGAAGAAAGTCCAGAAAATTTACTGGGATGTTTTTAGTGGAGTTGAAAAATCTGACTGTTTAAAAAATGCTCTAGTTTCTATTGAGTACAACAGATATGCACTGAGGCAGGTGATTTCATAGTGTATCAAGGTCTCTTTCTAGTAGTGAAATGCAGGCCCTGAGCAGGGAAATTGGCTGCATAGTTTGTAATGATGGTCCTGTCGATGGCTTTATAAGAATTGAACAGTTTGCAAGAATGACTATGAATTTTACAGAAACAGATACATTTGGTATAATTGTGGCATATGTAGATCAATCCTTAAGATCGAGTCTGTCCACTGATATATTTGTAGAGCCAAGGTCTACACAGCATTTGGTAACGTGATATAGATGGGATGGGTCATCATTCTGATTGTTTTCAACTGCACTCAGAGAAAAGGAGAGTCTGTACAAGAACATAATAATAGATTTGTTGTGTTTTATAAACTTACACTTCCGTCTGGAATATAAGTTAACCAGAATGATGTGATTTATAAGAAGGCCTTGCTGAAACGACTTCTGCCTGAATTCCTTAATATTCTTTGGATAACACAGTATCTGCCAACAATCCGTTCTTAAAAATGTTACTCTACTAAAAAAAAAACAGAGGTTTTTGCAATAGAGAGGGCAAGAAACAAAGCCAGAGTTGCAATAATTGAAAACACCCCACCCCAAAACTATTTTGTTTTCTAATGCAAATAGTATATCTTGCTTTGCATGTGAACAATTGGGACATTTTGCCAGAAGCTGCAAAAGTGTTATAAATTCCACTCCTAGTTCAATGAGAAGGCCCAATAATACTAAGTGAACACAAAAGATGAAGAACAACCAGAATCACATAAGATGGGAACCAAAAGTATCAGATAAAATAAATACAGTTCCTTCTGTATTGAAATCCCCAATGGAGATGCTCAAGGCACAAAACTTCCAACTTAAACAAGAGAGACACATGTTTAAGAAAAACATGGACAGCCTTATTATTATTATTATTATTATTACTTTTATTTGTAACGCGCCAACATATTCCGTAGCGCTATACAGAGGAAATGAACAAGGAAAAATATACATTTTAACAAACTGCAAAAAGTGGAGGGCCTTATTAAATTCCAGCCTCATAGAAAAGAGGCTTCTACTTAAAACCTACGTACAGCAAAATTCTTAAAGTTACGATGCTATTAAATTAGCCCTGCTGTGAGCAACGTGTGAGCTACGCAGCAGGGCCGTCCGTGTCAACACTGCGAAAATCTACATGAGCAGTGACAGCCTGCGAGATAATCTCGCAGGCTCACACACCTCATCAATTGCTGCGGTGGTCCTAAACTGGACCTCCGTGGCAGTCCCCCACATAAGCCCTGCCGTGGGGGAGTACTCCAACTACCCCCCCAGGACCTAAAATGAACCCCTCTCCATGCGGGGGTCCCCATTGGGACCCCTGAAGTGTCTCCACATTAACCCCCTACTGCAGGGGTCCATAGGGACCTCTGCAGCCTTCCCACATTAACCCCTTGCAGCGGGGGTCCCCGATCAGCACCGATCAGGCCCCCGCTGCATTTAAAACTTTTAAATTCCCCGCTGGGGCTCCTTAAAGGGCCTGCGGCACACTATTAATAATCCCGGATGTGGCACCTAAAATTAACCCCCCCTTTATCCTGGGGGTCCCCATCGGGACCCCCAAAGTGTCTGCATACTAACCCCTTGCTGCAGGGGTCCATAGGGACCCCCGCAGCCCCCCCCCCCCCCACAATAACCTCTTGCAGCGGGGGACCCTGATCGGCACCGATCGTGACCCCGCTGCATTTACATTTTTACATTTCCCGCCTCGTGGGTCCTTAAAGGACCGTAAAGGTCCTGAAAGGACTTACACTAAAAAAATATTAACCCCAGGCAACAAAAATTAACCCCATAACTCATGGGGGTCAATACAGACCCCCATAAGCCACGAATTAACCCTATAACTCATGGGGGTCAATACAGACCCCCATAAGCACTTAACCCTTAAACTCATGGGGATCAATACAGACCCCTATAAGCCAATAATTAACCCTATAACTCATGGGGGTCAATGTAGACCCCCATAAGCACTTAATTAACCCTATAACTCATGGGGGTCAATACAGACCCCCATAAGCCTCTATTTAACCCCATCAGTCCCATAAGGGTATATTATGACCTTTATGGGGCTGGTAAAACCCTAACATTAACCACATAAGTGCCATGACGGTCCTCAAGGACCATCATGACACTAACTACAAACACTATACTATAACCCCCAATAAACCATTAAATCTAAACTAACCACCCTCTACGCTAATCTATTAACACTTACACTACCTACCTACACTACCTACCCCCTAATAAATCCCCCGCACCACTCTAATTACAAAAAATAAAAATAAACTACCTTACAGAAAATAAAAAAACCTAAGTCACAAAAAATAAAAAAAATCTACACTACAGAAAATAAAAAAATACACACCTGAAAAGGAAAGACATACACAATACATACATACAATACAATACATTACATTACATACAATACATTACAATACATACAATGCAAATAAAATACAATACCCCCTATCTATCTAACATACAATCTATTTAATATACAACAAATCCTAACTACATACAGAAACCCTAATTCTAAGCTAAAATAAAATAATTAAGACCACTTACCTTTGTAGATGTCCCTTCAGATCACCAACCTAGGGGTAAAACAAAACAAAAACAAAAAAATAGTGCAACACATTAACATAAAATAAATAAACATTATACACATTCTAAATATTCTACTCACCTTTACAGCATGTGCCGTCCTTCTTCTTTTCTTCTCAGGCGCGTCCCCTGTTAAAAAAAAACCACATTACATTAGTACAATATAGAGACACAAAATAAAATAAACATATAAATATACATTCAACTTAACTCCCCGCGATGTCCCCGGCCTCCTCCTTTTCAGCCCCGGCTGGGCCCTGGAACAATCCGCGCTCTAAAAAAAAAAAAACTAACGGAGGTCTGCACTTGCAGACCTCCCCGACGCTAATGAGCCTCCTAGAGCCTTTTCCGGAAGGGGGTATTGTATTTTATTTGTATTGTATGTATTGTAATGTATTGTATTGTATGTAATGTAATGTATTGTATGTATGCATTGGGTATGTCTTTCCTTTTCAGGTGTGTAATTTTTTCTTCTTCTGTGTGTGTGTGTGGGGGGGAGTTGTAATGTATTTTTTTATTTTCTGTAGTGTAGATTTTTTATTTTTTGTGACTTAGGTTTTTTTTTCTCTGTAATTAGAGTGGTGGGGGGGTTTATTAGGGGGTAGGTAGTGTAGGTAGGTAGTGTAAGTGCTAATAGGTTAGTGTAGAGGGGGGTTAGTTTAGATTTAATGGTTTATTGGGGTTATAGTGTAGTGTTTGTAGTTAGCGTCATGATGGTCCTTGAGGACCGTCATGGCACTTATGTGGTTAATGTTAGGGTTGTACCAGCACCATAAGGGTTATAATATACCCTTATGGAACTGATGGGGTTAAATAGAGGCTTATGTGGGTCTGTATTAACCCCCATGAGTTATAGGGTTAAATAAGTGTTTATGGGGGTCTGTATTGACCCTCATGAATTGACAGGGTTAATTAAGTGATTATGTGGGTCTGTATTGACCCCCATGAGTTATGGGGTTAATTAAGTGCTTATGGGGGTCTGTATTGACCCCCACGAGGTATGGGGTTAAGTAAGTGCTTATGGGGGTCTGTAATGACCCCCATGAGTTATGGGGTTAATTTTAGTTGGCCGGGGTTAATATTTTATAGCGTGAATTCTTTCAGGACCTTTACGGTCCTTTAAGCCCCTGCAAGGCGGTAAATTCAAAATTTTAAATGCAGCGGGGTCACGATCGGTGCCGTTCGGGGACCCCCGCAGCAATGGGTTAATGTGGGGACACTTTGGGGGTCCTGATGGGGACCCCCAGCATAGAGGGGGGTTAATTTTAGGCGCCGCGGACGGGATGGCTAATAGTGTGCCGAGGGACCTTTATGGAGCCGCTGCGGGAAATTTAAAAAATGCAGCGGGGGCCTGATCTATGCAGATCGGGGACACCCGCTGCAAGGGGTTAATGTGGGGGGGCTGCAGGGGTCCTGATAGGGACCCCTGTAGCACGGGGATGTGTATAGGGAGGGGGGGGCTCAGACGGCTGTCTCCGGCTGCTCCGAGGCAGCACATAGAGGCTTTAGGATCCCTTGCTGGCACTTTTTGTGCCCGTAGGGATTCTTCCAAGGTGCGAGATTCACCTCATAGATTTATGGCTGCGTGTGACTCCGTAGCTCTCTTGGAGCCTATTCTCTGCCATTTTTCGGAGTCATCTCGCAAAGCAAACTGCGAGTGATTCGGTCCTCGCAAACAGCAAAAAACTGCCTTTTCCAAGGACCGAGAGAACTAAGAGGGCTTATTTAATGAGGCTCAGTATGTCTAAGAAAAGAATTAGATCAGTTAAAGAAAATCGTAGTGCAGAAAATGAACTGCTCATAAATCTATATTAAAACGCAAACTTGTTCTTAAGTTTTATTTTTACTAATATTAGTTTGAGGAACTTTGTTTTTGTATTTTAAAACCTCATTAAGATTGTTTTTTTATTTATTTATTACTACTAGTGACCATCGTTTACAACATTTTTATACAGATTGCATGTTATCCTTTCTTTTGATGAAAGTAAAGAGATATTTAGATTATAAAGGAATCATTCAATCTGAAATAATCTTTTTAATGTTTTTGCTTTTTTGAAAGAAGTGTTCCACAAAGGGTCCTCACGAGATATTCAAATAGTTTCAGAACCTTTAGTTATTACTAGTCATTTCTTGAGCTACATGAATATGAGTGTAAATGTTCTACCACAATGAATATTAAAGTTAGAAAACTAGTTATACATTCAGTATAATACCCCATTGGTTAGTTATTTATAATCAACTATTTTAGTTCTATGTGTTGACCTCTGTTAGGGACATATGCCATTTTAGAATCAGATCACTAATTTAGGAATGGCCAGGAATGTTGGGTTGTTATGATTTGTTGCTTTAATTATTTTCTATATCTTGTTTTAGAAAGCCAGAATGAAGGTGATATGGAGGTACTGAGACATGTGTGAAATCTACAACCTTAGTGATTGCACCTAGATCCTGCTGCATGCTTTACATGAAGTTATGGGTCTCATAATTTCCGAAGCTACAGAGATGCCATTTTATCACAGACATCTTCCATTTCCCAAATGAATACAGAGTCACATTTAATTTTGTCACTAAAGTATGAAGGTGCTACAAAGATCTACACACTTTTCTGCGTGCAGAGACACGCAGAAATTACAGCTCGTAGGACTTAGGAACAGAAGCACGTAGATGGACTGTACGGCTCGCAAAATTAAGACTTTAACGGTCGATCCACCAAACTGGAAGACCTGCAAAAGCACACAAATATGCCTCAAATTAGCTTACACACTCACACACAGCACAGGGGGGAGCCAGGGAGCATGTGAGTAAGGTTGCAAATTAATTTGAGGCATATTTGCTGTTTTTTCAAGATTGAAAATCGCCTAAGCAAGAAAAATTATGGCTCCCGGAATAAACGTAAACACAATGAAAACAAGGCCGAAGGAAGTAAATACGAGCCCTAAGCAGTAAGACTTAATGCAAACCAGTAACACTTAGTAAAAGCCAGTAACATTTACTAAAGAATAGAATAGGAAGGAAGGAGTGGGAATCACATTTGTAAATTTTGACAGCTGAAAAATCAACTATGGGAACTTTATGACATAGCCAAGGATATCCTAAGATTTGGATAGTGTTACAGCCTTTATGGGAAGCAAAGCTAAATCCAACTTATTTCCATATATGGCTTATGTTGAAAGGGTGAGACCAAATGGATTTAAAAAATCCAAGTAATGTTCAGTACCAGTGCAAAAAGTACCAGGGTCAGAAGTCTAGAGCACAAGAGGAAGAAGCACAGGAGACCAGCAGAGTCTTGGGGGGCATATAGCAGAACCTGATGGAAAATGCACTTGAAGAAAACATTGACTATAGGGGTAGTATAAAGTATTTTATATAGAAAAAGGGCAAATTCATATATGTTTTATTCTTGTAAATGTTGCTTTTATATGTATTGTCTGCTATCTTTTCATCTAAAACTCAGCTTATAACAGAATTTTGATTAATGTACAATATATCTTTTTTTTATTTTACCTTGTTTATCTGTTTCATTATTTCCCTGCCCAAAAGAATATTATATTTGTAGAAATTATACATTCATTTCTTACATACCGATTAGAAGCTGCTGTTTATTGTTTGCACTGAGCTGATTAGTATTCAATGCGAAGTATTTCATAATATAGCTCTTTTGTTTTAACTTTATAACTTGCTTACATACAGTATATTATTTATTGGTATATGAGGCCAAACAATTCTAAGTACCGTCTATACTCGAGTATAAACCGAGGCACCTATTTTACTACAAAATACTGGGAAAACTTAGTGACTCGAGTACAAGCCGAGGGTGGGAAATGTGCTGCCCCCTGTGTCACTCTTGTGCCCTCAGTGTCCCTTTCTTGTGTCCCCCCTCTCTCTCCCCTGTGTCTCTTCCCCCTCTCCCTTCCCTGTGTCTCTTTCCCCCTCTCCCTCATGTCTCTTTCCCTCCCCCACCCTTATCATCATCCTCAACGCCTTCCTCAACCCCCCTCCTCATCCTCTCTCCTCAAGCCCCCTCCCCAAACCCCCTCCTCCTCAACCCACTCCTCCTCCTCAACCCACTCCTCCTCCTCCTCAAACCACTCCTCCTCCTCAAACCACTCCTCCTCCTCAAACCACTCCAGAGGAAATGAGTGCCCAAGGTGCTCCTGCAACCCTCGCGAAGCGAGGAAAGCAGTTGAGGCATTGAAGCAAGGGGGACTTAGCCTCCAAACAGTTAGGAAACGCGGCATTGCCTTAGGCTGCAAGCAGATGAGGAACGCAGGTTTAGAAAAAACTAATTGTGAGGAATCCCTTCGCAAACAAAATCCGAGGTCAGAAAAATACGAAGCTAACAGCCGAACTGTGCAAATTGGAAAACACAAAAAGCACAAAAAACCCCCAATAAAAATGAAAAATAAACCTCACACACAGTACAGGGGGACAGCCAGGACATCTGGGAGTGAGGTTTTCAAGCTAATTTAAGCCAAATATGCTGATTTTCGGCATTTGAAAATCGTCTAAGCAAGAAAAAAAATGGCGGACGAAAAAACAGAAAGCGAGACTACACAACCCCCAAGCGCGGAAAACACCACCAGGCACCTATGAGTTTGCCAGGGACGTACAAGTTACAAAAATACACTGTTAGGAAGGACAGAAAATGCTCGCAAGCCATGCAAGACATAGACTATGGCCGCCATTTTACAACACTAACTTAAAAAAAAATTAAAACTAAAATAAAAACATTACAAATCTGAAATGGCGGCTTTCCCGCCTAAATCAAAGGTTTTGTCTTGCGCACGCAGCCTACATATACTGCACACTTGGCACATTGCTGACACTTTCTCCTCAGGTGAGTGGACATTTTCTGCTGTCGGAAAATCCAAAGAGATTGTTAGCTCTTCAGGATAATGATTGCTGCCTATTAATTACAAATAGGTAAAGTATATTAATTTATTAATAACATTAATTATTAGTAACAAAATATTAATTATTATTAAAAAATATATATATATGTCTCGCGTACGCAGCCTATATATACATTAATGTATTAATTATTAATCATTATTAAAAAAAATATTGTATATTTTACACTACACTAAAAATATAGATTGCATGCTGCACTGCTCATTACCTGACAGGGATAGGACCCTCAAAGCAGTTAAATATTCAAATCACTTTATTATACTCTGACACCTGCTACATTTAATATTTTATACTGCATTTATTTATGAATATATCCAAGTTTAGGCCTTTACATTTTGCAGGTATGTTAATTAAACATGATACTTTAAATGATTCATGTATTAATTTATGATTCATGAATTAATTGAATCCAAACATTACAAATGCTTTTCAGTATAACAGTATAAAAAAAATACCCTTAAGTTATTTATCACTATATAGATGCCTAGCTCTTTATGGTTTTCATGTATGCCAATTAAAAATAACACATTGATTGATTGATTGATTGATTAATTAATTTAATGAAAAAATGAATAATGCATTTTAAGTAATTTTACTGTTTCATTACTGCTCTTTAGATTTTGCATTGATGACAGCTAAAAACAATATGTACAATAAAAAAATTGCATTTTATCTTACACCTGTATTTACAATTACTGATTACAATGGCGGATAACGCAAAAGACAAGAATGAATGTCAAAGAAGAATGGCAAGGGAAAGGAAGCAAAGATGGAGAGATGCACAGAGCCCCGAGAATTTGCAACGATTAAGAGAAGACCGACAGAGACTTCTAAATAAAAGAAAAATGTAAACAAAAACATGTCTGTGAAACATTGTCTAATGACCCAATATTGCCTCATGACACCAATGTTCATACAAATGACACCAATGTTGATATACACAGTGGTAGTGATAGCTATGTCCAGGAAGCTCAGGATAGTACTTTATTTACATCACTAACAGAAGACACTCATTATTGTGGATTAATGAATGTGGTTTGTCAGTTTTGTGGGGCCTATCATTTTCTGAAGGAAAGACCAACTGATGGAGAGTTTATTAGTTGCTGTCAGAAAGGAAAGGTAAGACTTCCAGAAAGTCACACATTTACAGAATTTTTACAAAGTATAATGAGTGATCCAACATTTCCTAATTATAGCAATTTAAAAAAAAATTAGGGTCTTATAAGAGTGCAATTTAATTTGCTTCAATGGGTGCAACATTAGCTGAAAATTTCCCAGGACATGGTGCTTACTGTTTTAAAAGGACAAATTTACCACCGGACTTTACATTTAGAAGGAGAGCAAAGGAAATTTGCACAGTTATATGTCCTAGATACAATGGAAGCTTTTGAACAACGGATGATGCTTCCTGAAAATAAACAATGTTTACCCATAGTGTGACGAGATCAGTCTCGTCACTGCGAATTGGAGAAGCTTGGTTGCCCACATTCTGCCGTTTGACTACGGCCCATGTTGACTTTCCCCCTACAAAGACATGGAAGCCATGCTTCATTTGGTCAGAAAGGACTATGATCTAACTTTTGAACCACTGGACCAATTTGTATCATTTTGACACATGTTTGTATTTGGAGTATGCTGATTCTGAATGTACGTTTTATGTGAATGTGATGCAACTTTTAAAGTTATGAAAAATGTGTAGAAATGTGTTACAGATTCTGACCACCCCCATCTATGAGTCACTAAGGCCAAATGGAAGAGCAAAGGTTATCTACATGCCCAGCAGGGGAGATGGTAGAACAGGATAAACCTCACAGGGTGTCGCCAGGACTTGAACAAAGGGCCAGTATATGGGGTTTCCCCAGGGGCATAGTCCAGGAGGAAAAACAGGAAGTGTCCACAGGGAGAGTCTGGGTTAGAATGAACTTAATAGCCACGCCTGGGGGTGACCCATGGGAGGAGTCTCATGGTTCCCACGTAGGGACCCTGTCTGATTGGCCAGAGGTAATTAGGGGTTGACCAAAGGTAGTCACTGCCCCTACTGTGTGTGTGGAAATGGTTTTAATATGTCTTTGTTTTAATAAAGAAGAGAGTTCACTGCTTGACCCTCAAACACAGAGCTTATGTCTCATGCTTGGGGGAATTCATGGTATGCTGTTACAGACTGACTGCCAGGAGTGTAAGCATCTTGGGGTGCTTTTCCTGTTCAGCTGCTAGCGGCTATTCGTGAGGTTCCAGTTGCAGGCTTGGAGTATATTCCCCTTGGATCCAGTTTGGGGGATTGGGTGTCCTGCAGTAGCTGTCCCTTTATCACTGGACGGGCGGATCGGCTAAAACGGCCTTGGCGGCCCCTTCTATGTGTGGGGGTACCGTTACACTGGTGGCAAGCGGCGGAATTGTTCCCACAGCCAGAAGGACAGCTACAGGAGACACCATTCTGTGGATTTACAAGTTGGGGGCAACGCATGTCCCAGTACAGCGACCCTAAAAGCAGCAGAATGGAACCAGCAGTGCTATACGAAGATGAGGACCTGGATGGCCGGGATGCATTAAGGAAAGGCATCTGGTACCAGGCCCTGGATAATGAAACAATACCAGCGGGGTGAGAGTCTCCCCAGTGAAGAGCAGCGGTTGCAGAAGCAAGTGGCCCTGCGCATGCCCTTCCTGGTAGAGCAGCCCCTTGAGGAATGGGTGGAGGAACTCAAGCTCCGCGCATGGCAGGAGCTATGGCTGGAGGATGCCTACCAGGCGCTCTGGTGGTATATGGCACAGTATATACCCTGGACAGCCGAGCATTACAAGCCAGAGGGAGAGGAGTTTGATGGTCCTGGCTTGTTATGGCAGTCATTTCTAGATCCTGACTTCGGGAGCCCTGCGCAGACCAGACTTCAGGATATTTTCTATGAGAGGGAGGCTAGGCATGACTGGGATGACCCCCATGAGGTAGAGCAAGACCTTGTTCACCTAGCAACCCTGGAGTGGGAACTGGAGCAGGACTACCAAGATCTCTTCCACTCCATTGGGAAGGCTCAGCAGGACAACAAGGTGAGAGACCCAGATCCAGACCCCTTCAGCTGGGAAGATATTGTAGAGGTTTATTGGGAGGAACCCCAGGCGGCAGGTGGAGATGGGACCGAGGTCTCTCCACCGGCCCTACAGGGATGCTGGGTGGCTAGCCCAGATCCCCAGCGCCAGTGTGAAGTGCAGGGAGTGGAGAGCATTGTCTCCCCTCCCCAGCGGAAGTGTACCTTGCAGGGAGAGGAGAGCAGCGTCCTCCCTCCCCAGCGTCAGGGTGAGCTGCAGGGAATTGAGAGCTCAGACTCCATTCTCCAGCAATAGGCTGAGCTACCAGGGGCAGAGACGGTCGGTCCTGTCCCCCAGCAACAGGGCTGTTTAGCCAAAGGGGAGACCGTCGGTCTCCCCCCCTACAACCAGGCTTCAAACAGGCTACTTCCGTGGTAGCGCTGGCACCAGGGCAGAGTACCGCTGGTCTCTGCCCACTCAGCAACCCACCAAGGCAGCTTACCAGTGCCCAGCACAGCCGTGGTGAGGCACCTGGACATGGACAAGTTTCTCCTCTACCCAGGTGTAGTAACCAGTTATTGTGGGTGGGCTGTACTGCTGATTGTGTTTTGTGGGTGGCCTTCTGGACTAACCAGGGATCTGACCGGCAGGAGGTCAGATACCCTGTTAGTCTGTTTGGAAAGGGGGAGAGATGTGACGAGATCAGTCTCGTCACTGCGAATTGGAGAAGCTTGGTTGCCCACATTCTGCCGTTTGACTACGGCCCATGTTGACTTTCCCCCTACAAAGACATGGAAGCCATGCTTCATTTGGTCAGAAAGGACTATGATCTAACTTTTGAACCACTGGACCAATTTGTATCATTTTGACACATGTTTGTATTGGGAGTATGCAGATTCTGAAAATGTACGTTTTATGTGAATGTGATGCATACTTTGAAAGTTATGAAAAATGTGTAGAAATGTGTTACAGATTCTGACCACCCCCATCTATGAGTCACTAAGGCCAAATGGAAGAGCAAAGGTTATCTACATGCCCAGCAGGGGAGATGGCAGAACAAGATAAACCTCACAGGGTGTCGCCAGGACTTGAACAAAGGGCCAGTATATGGGGTTTCCCCAGGGGCATAGTCCAGGAGGAAAAACAGGAAGTGTCCACGGGGAGAGTCTGGGTTAGAATGAGCTTAATAGCCACGCCTGGGGGTGGCCCATGGGAGGAGTCTCATGGTTCCCACGTAGGGACCCTGTCTGATTGGCCAGAGGTAATTAGGGGTTGACCAAAGGTAGTTACTGCCCCTACTATGTATGTGGAAATGGTTTTAATATGTCTTTGTTTTAATAAAGAAGAGAGTTCACTGCTTGACCCTCAAACACAGAGCTTATGTCTCATGCTTGGGGGAATTCATGGTATGCTGTTACAGACTGACTGCCAGGAGTGTAAGCATCTTGGGGTGCTTTTCCTGTTCAGCTGCTAGCGGCTATTCGTGAGGTTCCAGTTGCAGGCTTGGAGTATATTCCCCTTGGATCCAGTTTGGGGGATTGGGTGTCCTGCAGTAGCTGTCCCTATATCACTGGACGGGCGGATCGGCTAAAACGGCCTTGGCGCCCCCTTCTATGTGTGGGGGTACCGTTACACATAGTCTTTGAACAGCTGGATACAATGATGGCCAACAACCCATATAGTCAAGCATACAAGAAATTAGCAGAGGTTGAAAAAGAACAGGCACATGCGCAAATAAATAAATTGCCAATGCCAAGAGTAAATATGGTTCTCAAAAGAGATCACCATACTGATCAAAGACGTTATAATTTACCAACAGCAAATGTGGTTGCCATGGTCTTTAAAAATGATGATGGTGAACCACCATTTGAGCGGGATGTTAGAATATATCCACGCAATCATGACCAACCTTTTATAAATATAAATATATTAAGTAGTAATTTAGATCCCATTTCTTTACACATGGTGAGCCAGGATGGCAACCAAAATTACAATTAGAAAGTTATCCCAATAGTAAAGTTCCTGTTAGAAACAATATTTGTATGCTGGAATATAAAGTGGCACAAACTTTTTATGTGAGGGAAAACTCACACAACAATGGATTATTGATTCATAGCTACAAGTCGAAGCAAATAATCTAAACTTTGTCAAATTTCAACAAAACAAGCTTCAAGTAGAACAATACTATGGATTATGGGCCCTATTAAATTCTCCCTCGTAGTTCTCTCGGTGCTCGCAAAAGGCAGTTTTCCTGCTGTTTGCGAGAACCGAATCTCTCGCAGCCTGCTTTGCGATATGACTGCGAGAAAATGGCCGAGAATAGGCTCCGAGAGAGCTACGTAGCCTTAAATCTATGCACGAGTCTCGCATATCGTAAGAATCCCTACGTGGACAAAAAGTCCACGCAAGGGATCCGAAAGCCTCTACGTGCTACCTCGGAACAGCCCGAGACAGCAATGTGAGGCTCCCCCCTGCACCCTATACACATCCCCATGCTGCAGGGGTCTCTATCAGGACCCCTGCAGCACCCCCACATTAACCCCTTGCAGCGGGGGTCCCCGATCTGCATAGATCAGGCCCCCCGCTGCATTTAAAACTTTTAAATTCCCCGCCGCGGCTCCTTAAAGGGGCCGCGGCACACTATTACCCAATCCCGGCCGCGGCACTTAAAATTAACCCCCCTCTAGGCTGGGGGTCCCCAACGGGACCCCCGAAGTGTCCCCACATAAACCCCCTGCAGCGGGGGGCCCCGATCGGCACCGATCGTGACCCTGCTGCAATTCAATTTTAAATTTCCCGCCTCGCGGGTCCTCAAAGGACCGTAAAGGTCCTGAAAGGACTCGCACTAAAAATATTAACCCCAGGCAACTATAATTACCCCATTAACTCATGATGGTCAATACAGACCACCATAAGGCCTAAATTAACCCATTAACTCATGATGGTCAATACAGACCACCATAAGTCCTAAATTAACCCATTAACTCATGATGGTCAATACAGACCACCATAAGGCCTAAATTAACCCATTAACTCATGATGGTCAATACAGACCACCATAAGGCTCTATTTAACCCCATCAGTCCCATAAGGGTATATTATTACCATTATGGGCCTGTTACAACCCAACATTAACCACATAAGTGCCATGATGGTCCTCAAGGACCATCATGACACTAACTACAAACACTACACTATAACCCCCAATAAACCATTTAATCTGAACTAACCCCCCTCTACACTAATCTATTAACACTTACACTACCTACCTACACTACCTACCCCCTAATAAACCTCCCCAACACTCTAATTACAAAAAACAAAAAACCTACAGTACAGAAAACGAAAAACCTACAGTACAAAAAACAAAAAAACCTACAGTACAAAAAAAAAACAAATTACAACCCCACCCCCCACTACAGAAAACAAAAAAATATATTACAACCCCACCCCCCACTACAGAAAATAAAAAAATTACACACCTGAAAAGGAAAGACAGATAAACACAATACAATACATACATATAATACATATAATACATTACATACAATACATGACATTACATACATTACATATAATATATTACATATAATATATTACATATAATATATTAAAAATAATATATTACATATAATACATTACATACAATACATGACATTACATACATTACATATAATATATTACATATAATATATTAAATATAATATATTACATATAATATATTAAATATAATATATTACATATAATATATTACATATAGTCCAAATCAAATACCCCCTATCTATCTAACATACAATCTATTTAATTTAAAATAAATCCTAACTATATCAAATACATCCCCCTATCTATCTAATATACAAAAAATCCTAACTACATACACAGACCCTAATTCTAAAATAAAATAAAATAATTACAGTCCTAACTACATACACAGACCCTTATTCTAAATTAAAATAAAATAATTACAGTCCTAACTACACAGACCCTAATTCTAAGCTAAAATCAATAAATTAAGACCACTTACCTTTAAGATGTTGCTTCAGATCACTAACCTATGGGTCAAACAAAAAAAAAAAAAATTAGGACAAAACATTAACATCCAATAAATAAACATTCTATACATTCTAAATATTCAACTCACCTTTACAGCATGTCCCGTCACTGTTTAGCTCTTCCGGCGCGGCCCTGTTAAAAAAAAAACACAATACATGAATACATTAATTCAATATATAAACAATAAATAAAATACACAAATAAACATCTAAATATACATTTAACTTACCTCCCCGCGATGTCCCCGGCCTTCTCTCCTTCAGCCCCGGCTGGGCCGCGGAACCATCCGCGCTCTAAAAAAAAAAAAAAAAAAAAAACTAAAGGAGGTCTGCACTGGCAGACCTCCCCGACGCTAATGAACCTCCCAGAGTCGTTTCCGGGAGGAAATTGGCATTGGCGGCTTGTGATTGGCTGAAAAAGCTGTCTATCAATTTCAGCCAATCAAAAGTCGTCAATGTGTGAGCCAATCAGGATGGGATATACCCCAATATCCTACCCTGATTGGCTAAAACACTTGTCTATCTTTCTGGGAACCAATCACAACGCTCAGATGCCTTCAGCCAATCACTATGGGATACACCCCCACGGAGTGATTGGTAGAAGACATCTGCGCATCCTGATTGGCTCCTACATTGACGACTTTTGATTGGCTGACAGCTTTTTCAGCCAATCACAAGCCGCCAATGCCAATTTCCTCCCGGAAACGACTCCGGGAGGTTCATTAGCGTCTGGGAGGTCTGCCAGTGCAGACCTCCGTTAGTTTTTTTTAATTTATTTTTTAGAGCGCGGATGGTTCCGCGGCCCAGCCGGGGCTGAAGGAGAGAAGGCCGGTCACATCGCGGGGAGGTAAGTTAAATGTAATTTAGATGTTTATTTGTGTATTTTATTTATTGTTTATATATTGTATTAATGAATTCATGTATTGTGGGTTTTTTTTTAACAGGGCCGCGCCGGAAGAGCTAAACAGTGACGGGACATGCTGTAAAGGTGAGTTGAATATTTAGAATGTATATAATGTTTATTTATTGGATGTTAATGTTTTGTACTATTTTTTTTTTTTGTTTGACCCATAGGTTAGTGATCTGAAGCAACATCTTAAAGGTAAGTGGTCTTAATTTATTGATTTTAGCTTAGAATTAGGGTCTGTGTAGTTAGGACTGTAATTATTTTATTTTATTTTAGAATTAGTGTCTGTGTATGTAGTTAGGACTGTAATTATTTTCTTTTCTTTTAGAATTAGGGTCTGTGTATGTAGTTAGGATTTTTTGTATATTAGATAGATAGGGGGATGTATTTGATATAGTTAGGATTTATTTTAAATTAAATAGATTGTATGTTAGATAGATAGGGGGTATTTGATTTGGACTATATGTAATATATTATATGTAATATATTATATGTAATATATTATATTTAATATATTATATGTAATGTCATGTATTGTATGTAATGTATTATATGTATTATATGTATGTATTGTATTGTGTTTATCTGTCTTTCCTTTTCAGGTGTGTAATTTTTTTATTTTATGTAGTGGGGGGTGGGGTTGTAATGTATTTTTTTGTTTTCTGTAGTGGGGGGTGGGGTTGTAATTTGTTTTGTTTTTTTCTGTACTGTAGGTTTTTTGTTTTCTGTACTGTAGGTTTTTTTTTGTGTAATTAGAGTGTTGGGGAGGTTTATTAGGGGTTAGGTAGTG
This sequence comes from Discoglossus pictus, assembly GCA_027410445.1. Classification (NCBI taxonomy): domain Eukaryota; kingdom Metazoa; phylum Chordata; class Amphibia; order Anura; family Alytidae; genus Discoglossus; species Discoglossus pictus. The sequence goes on along the minus strand of CM050168.1, from coordinate 179,221,343 downwards.
TAGGTAGGTAGTGTAAGTGTTAATAGATTAGTGTAGAGGGGGGTTAGTTCAGATTAAATGGTTTATTGGGGGTTATAGTGTAGTGTTTGTAGTTAGTGTCATGATGGTCCTTGAGGACCATCATGGCACTTATGTGGTTAATGTTGGGTTGTAACAGGCCCATAATGGTAATAATATACCCTTATGGGACTGATGGGGTTAAATAGAGCCTTATGGTGGTCTGTGTTGACCACCATGAGTTAATGGGTTAATTTAGGCCTTATGGTGGTCTGTATTGACCACCATGAGTTAATGGGTTAATTTAGGCCTTATGGTGGTCTGTATTGACCATCATGAGTTAATGGGTTAATTTAGGCCTTATGGTGGTCTGTATTGACCACCATGAGTTAATGGGTTAATTTAGGCCTTATGGTGGTCTGTATTGACCACCATGAGTTAATGGGGTAATTATAGTTGCCTGGGGTTAATATTTTTAGTGCGAGTCCTTTCAGGACCTTTACGGTCCTTTGAGGACCCGCGAGGCAGGAAATTTAAAATTGAATTGCTGCAGGGTCACGATCGGAGCCGATCGGGGCCCCCCGCTGCAGGGGGTTTATGTGGGGACACTTCGGGGGTCCCGATGGGGACCCCCAGCATAGAGGGGGGTTAATTTTAAGTGCCGCGGCCGGGATTGGGTAATAGTTTGCCGCGGCCCCTTTAAGGAGCCGCGGCGGGGAATTTAAAAGTTTTAAATGCAGCGGGGGGCCTGATCGGTGCCGATCGAGGACCCCCGCTGAAAGGGGTTAATGTGTGGGGGCTGCGGGGGTTCCTATGGACCCCTGCAGCAAGGTGTTCATGTGAGGACACTTCGGGGGTCCCGACGGGGACCCCCGCATTGAGGGGGGGTTAGTTTTAGGTGCCGGGGGGGGTATTCGGAGTACCCCCACGGCAGGGCTTATGTGGGGGACTGCCGCAGAGGTCCCTTTTAGGACCCCCGCAGCAATTGATGAGGAGTGGGAGCCTGCGATATCATCTCGCAGGCTGTCACTCCTCATGTACATTTACGCAGTGTAGATACGTACAGCCCTGCTGCGTAGCTCATACGTTGCTCGCAGCAGGGCTAATTTAATAGCATTGGAACTTAGAGAAACTTTGCAGTACGTAGGGCTTAAGTAGAAGCCTCTTATTTACGAGGCTGGAATTTAATAGGGCCCTATGTCACTAAATTGGCTGCAAACAGAGACATTACAGCTTGATGAGCAATCGTTTTGCCATCCTCTTTCCAAGGATCTCTTTGCAATATGCGAGAAAGATACAATGATGCCATGGCTATTGTGACTAAATTTGGAAAACCAGATTTATTCATTACATTCACATGTAATCCACAATGGCCACACATCACGGCAAATTTGCACCTTGGCCAAACTACTTCTGATCAACCAGATTTAATTAAATTGCAATTCGGCAAATTCTATAGGCTCTATATAAGCACATAGCATATTTTTTTACAGAATTTTTAGTTAGTGAAGACCTTGCTTTTGCATAGAAGTTCACTGACTAAAAACTTATTTTAAAAAAATATGCTATGTGCTTATATAGAGCACTTTAGAATTTGCCGAATTGCAATTTCATAAGGCTGTTAGTGGCTAGAGTATTCAAAATAAAACTAAATTCATTAATACATGATATAACTAAAGGATACTTATTTGGGAAATGTGTGGCTTCTGTTTATACCATTGAATTTCAATAAAGAGGCCTGCCACATGCACACATACTTTTAATCCTGCAAGAAAAAGATAAATTGAATACGGCAGACAGAGTGGATTCAGTAATTACTACTGAATTGCCAAATCCAGAACAATATTCAAAACTTTATGACATTGTAACCCATAGAATGATTCATGGTCCATGTGGAGATATCAATCCAAAGACTCCATGTATGGAAAATAAAAAATGCACAAAAGAGTTCCCAAAACAATTTCAAACGTATGCTAATTGTGATGGATAGTCTTTGTATAAAAGAAGAGAAGGACAAATTGCTATTATTCGTGGGCGTTAGGTCGATTATAGATATGTAGTTCCATACAATGAAGTACAATGCACACATAAATGTGGAAGCTTGCACTTCTATCAAATCCATCAAATATGTGTATAAATATATATACAAAAGATATGATGCAGCAACTGTTGTTGTGCAAGATGCACAAAATGAACAAGACAATCCAATTTTACATGATGAACTTATATAACTCATGTTATTTAGATGCTCTATATGTTAGTGCTCCGGAAGCAATGTGGCATCTTCTCAAATTTGAGATGCATGATCAATCACATGCTGTGTATCATTTAGCTGTACATTTGCCACAAAGTCAATTTGTTTGCTTTACTGCAGGGAATGAATGTAATGCTCTAGCACAAAATGAACATAGAGTAACAACACTTACTGCTTGGTTTCAGTTAAATTGTGAGGACACTGAGATACATTGAGATTCCATATCACTATGTATTCGTAAATGGCCAATGGCAACAACAACAAAAAAAACATACTAATAAATGTATCCAAAGAATTTGAACCGTCAGTCCAGGAGACATTTAACGTTTCAGATTAAGATGACTTCTTTTACATGTTCCTGGTGCACAAAGTTATGTACATTTAAGCACAGTGAATGACATAGTTTATGATACTTTCCAATTAGCTGCAAGACATCAATACTTCATAGCAAATAGCAGATGATACAGAATGGGAGAGGTGTCTGGAAGGAGCAGCACTATGTCAAAAGCCAAAGCAAATGAGAGAACAATTTACATTCATTTGCATCTTTTGCAATGTACCTGATGCATTAGCTTTGTGGGAACCATTTAAATTAAATATGTGTGAAGAATTTTTGAAATGTTACAATGAGCCCATTTCACTCTTAAAAGCATTAATGGAAATTCAAGAAATATGTCTTGCTCATGGATTAAATTGTGCAAGTTTTAATTTGCCTGATCCAGGACTTATAGATGAAATGAACTTTGATGACTATGACACTTAGCTTCAAAACCAAAAAAACACAAGAAAAACTTGCAACTTTAAATACATTACAATTGCAAGCATTTAACGCCATCATAAATGCAACAGATGATGAAATGGTCAAAGACCGTTAATTCTATCTAGATGGCCCTGGTGGATCTGGAAAAAACGTATCTGTATAATTGCTTGATGAGTTACATTCGAGCACAGGGTCAAATCGCAATGCCATTTGCAACAACTGGAATTGCTGCACTTTTGTAAGAAGCTGGCAGAACTGTGCATAGTGGATTTAAACTGCCAGTTCCCATTTTAGAAACACCAGTGTCGGATATTCAAATGATTTCATTAAAAGCAAGAAAATTAAAAAAAAGTAAATTAATTATAATAGATGAGGCAACAATGATGCCATGTCATGCCCTGCAATGTATTGATTGATTATTAAAATAAGTTATAGATAATGATTTGCCATTTGGTGGAAAGGTGTTGCTGTTAGGAGGAGATTTTAGGCAAACATTACCTGTTGTGCCACATGGAAATTGGACTGACATCGTCGAAACATGTATAAAGACAAGTAAGCAGTGGAAAATATTTAAACACCTTAAATTATAACTGAATATGAGATCTGAAGGCCATCATCAATTCAATGATTGGCAAATTCAAATTGGAGAAGGAAAACATCCCAAAATAATGTATCTACCTGATGATACCATTGAAATTCCATCACAAATGATTTGCAAAGAATCTCTAAGATCGGCAATCTTTCTCAATACGATCAATAATGACGATTACTCAGACATTGCAAACAAAGTGATATTAACATCAAAATAGAGATGCCTTGATTCTAAATAACAAAATTTTCAAATTCATCAACACACCCACAAAATATTATTATAGTGCAGCTTCGGGTCTGGCTGATGACAAAGACAGTGAATCGAACTTTGCTTTAGAATTGAACAATTCTTTAACTCCTTCTGGAATGCCACCACATGTTTTGCAACTTAAAAAAGGGGCAATTGTCATGCTACTGAGAAATATGAATACCAGAAAAGCACTTTGTAAAGGACCAGATTCATTGTGCAGGATTTAAAAGATCATTTCATACATGCAGAAATTATGACTGGTACCCATAAAGGTGAACCAGTTTTTATACCAAGAATTGATTTGGCTCCAATTGAAAGTGGTTTACCTTTTGTCCTTCAAAGGAGACAATTTCCCATTATCATGGTATTTGTCATGACCATTAATAAATCACAAGGACAAACTTACTGTGGGTATTTTTTTACAGGAACCTGTATTTGCCCATGGACAATTGTATGTTGCTTTTTCCAGATGCAACAATCCAGAGGAAATAAAAGTTCATATTGAAGAAAACCAAAGTCAGGGTGATTTATTAGCTGATGGCCGAATTCAAAAAAACATTGTCTACTATGATGTTCTGTAAACATAGAGAACAGTGGTTTTATTTCGAGGATGAAAGTTGATGTCACTTGGACTCTTTTTAGAGGACCACTATTTCAATAAGAAACTCTATAAAATGGCAAAAACATAGAGAACAGTGGTTATATCCCGCGGACAAAATTTTATGTCTGACGGTCTCTTTTTAGAGGACCACTATTTCAGATAGGAAACTCTATGTGCTATTTTCAAGAACTACAGGAATAAAAAAAAAAAAAGTGAATAATAATATATAAAAAAAAAAACAGTTGTTATATCCCACAGACAAATTTACAAGTCTAATGGGTTTTTTTTTTTAAGGGAAAAAAAATTGGAATGTGTTGGAAGTGGCCTTTTGGCAGGATTGGTCCCACAAAATATTTCTGATGCATTTTCAGAAAATTCCAGTTGAAATGTTATTACATTAAATTACTGTTTCTAATGTTAAATTTTACAAGGTGTGAAAAGTTGATTCATTGTATGTAATTAATGTTTCATGTTAGTAGAACAATCAACATTTGTTGGAAAACTTAAATGTATAATTAAAGACTTTTGATCCAGGGAGTAATCCGATCGCCCGTTAATGGGAAGGAATTACATTTTTTTTTCCCTTTGACACATTTGGCTAAGTTGCAATGTTTTTTTTTTTGTTTTTTTTTGCCTTCCTCTGGATTCAATATTCAAGATCAATGCATTTGCATCAGAATCAACTTTAAATGTTATTACATGACGTTAATGTTTGCACTGTTAAATTTGTATTTTGCAAGGTTTGGAAAAATGTTTTATTGTATATAATTAAGGCTTCATGACAGTAGGATGATGATTATTTTTTGCGACATTGAAATGTACAATTAAATAGAGAATATTTATCCGGGGACTAATCGATCGCCAGTTAATGGGGTCAAGAAGGGATTCATTTTTTTCCCCCTTTCACATAATTGGATAAGTTTCATTGGGGCGTTTTCTGTTTGCCTTCCGCTGGATTCAATAACTGTGTGGTTTACCAGTAGTTGAACTACAAGTTGTGGGTTGCAAAGCATTATGCAATGGTTTACTATACTCATCCAGACCAAGTTGACCAGTTGTTATATCACTCCTCCATAGTAAACAATTTACAAATCTTAATATTGTTAAAAAAGTTTACCAGTCATTGAACTACACAGCGCATGTTGAAAAGCAATATGGAATGGTTTACAATACTGATTCATACAAACGTGACCCATTGTTATTATATTAATGCATAGTTGAATATTAAAAATTTTTTAATATTGTTACAAAACATGGTTTACCAGTTACTCAATTACAATTTGCATGTTAAAAAAATAAACACTTTTAATATAATTGTTGTACTTTTTGTAGATAAGTAAAAGGATAAGAGAACCAGAGACTCACATTGTGTGGCAAACAGCATTCCCAGCCTTAACATTTTCTTGCCATCATTTTTTGATGGGGAAGTTGCTAGTGTGTGTGTGTGTGTATATATATATATATATATATATATATATATATATATATATATATCATATATCCATTAACATATTTGAGTCATCATATATATTGGAACAAAAACTATTGGCAATATGAAACCGCCACATGACACATATCAATTACCAGTGCAGCATACATCACAGTGTGCAATAGGTTAATACCAATCTGGAAACACACAGGGACCACAACAGGTGCTCTAATGCACTGATTTTTAAAGGGATAGACACACCTCAAATAATACTCAGCAACATTATTGATCAACACAATAGAACACTGCCGACACAGATCCTCCAGCTCACTTCCATGGGAAGGTATGTCATCTACACCAGAACCTTGGGTCTTAGAAACTGGGGTGTGAAAAATGTAAGCATGGGCAGCCTCAGACCAGGCACCAGGTATATCACTAGATAGCACAGGCCAGGCTCTGTTTTCACAGGAAGCATGTAAGGAAAATGGTGTTAGAGCATGGGTGGGCAAGTTCGGTCCTGAAGGGCCACACACAAGCCTTGATTTGAATATATCCTTTCTGTTCACAAGTGAGTCAATTAGGCTGGCTAAAGGAGTGATTGACTCATCTGTGTACAGCAGGGATAACATCAAATCCAGGCATGTTTGTGGCACTCCAGAATTGAACTGGCCCACCCCTGTGTTAGAGGCACATGGACATGGGGATATAGGGACAAATCATGACAAGGGGGATTGCACTAATATGTACAACCTGTTGAGGAAGGCCACCAAACACACAAGGAGTTTGTGGAGAGGCACATGGAGCATCAGCAAACTTACCTCCATCAAGGGCAATCTCGGGTACACCCATCCTGTAAAGTTCCTCACCATTGCTGTTGTGCATGCAGCAAAGTATCTACCAGTAATAATAATGTGAAAATATAGCTTTATTTATTATATTAATTAATTAATAATAATACCTGTCATTTGGTTAACAATCCTTCAGGTGAATGGTGATAATGAACTGTGCTACAATGTATACTTTTCCTGAGTATTAACTCACAAGCATCACCAATAATGTTGTTCAAGCATGATTTAAAAATTGTGATAATAACACATAAAATAGTACTTGAATACATTTTGGAAATATGAGTACATGCGATTTGAAAACCACGCTTGTGTCAAGTCAGTGAACTGAAATGCTCACATAACAGGGTTTTGAACAGTAAATAGAGCTAAATATTTCACAAGGATGGCACACTAAACTTTTATTGGGATATGACAACAGAGAAAGCAAAATGCATACTGCAATACAGTTACAGTGCATGATAATTTTTCTTGGATATTGAAAATTACAGTATATGTTATTTATATAATAATATATTCAATTATTTTAAACAGAAGACTATATTACTGTCCTTATTAACTTTCCCATTTAAGTTTTTTATATTTTTCTTTTCTTTCCTCTCTCCTCTTTCTAACCTTATTACTTTTTTCTGATGTTAATGTTCTTGTCTGCTCCTTCAATCATTCAATAGTAAGGAAACAGCAGAGAAAAATGTATGGTGTCTCATCTCCATATATTAGAATATTAAAGATATGATGGGTAATTACGTTTTTGTTCGAAGTTAGGTTGCTATTTATTTTTAAAGTGAATACTTTATTAATTTTCACAATGGGTAGATGGAGTGATGTTTTTATGGGTTAGAATATGGTCCTTTAATAAAGAGATATGGTTGTAAGATTAAAAATATAATAATAAGATTGTAGAGGGAAACAACCATACATTGAATTAAGGAAGGTAGGACAAGATAGAATAAATAGTGTTGTTATATTATTTAATATTTTAAAAACCTAAAATCTAAAGTAAAGAGAAAAAGAAAATAAAAAATAAAAAGAAGAGCAATAACATGGGAAGGAAGGAAAAGTAACAAAATGACTAAAGGAAAAGAGGGGGGATAGAGAAAAATATATCCCTCCTCAATTTCAGCATTGTCAGTTATTTGGATAAAGAAGATAATGTTAGTAGATAAAAGAATCAGATAAAAGGTTACCTCTTGATTTGTCTTTCATGGTCAATGCCAGGGCTTCAAGCCACCCCCCCTTATCAAAATATTGTCCTGTGGATCCTATTTAGGAATCCTTGAACAACCAACCAAGGTTGTACAGAAACACCATTTATGCAGCCTTTATTTTAATTATTATTGCCACATACTAATTTTAAAAAATTCAATCTTTATTTGTACATTTAAAATGTTGTTAAAAATGCAACGATTAAAAAAATCATGTTAAACCCAAGGTGTTTAATCCTTTGGGTTTTTTGACGTCCAGCAAATTATTAGAGGTTTATTTAAGTTTTATTTTTGTTGTTATTATATTCTTTGCTTTGATCACAGCTTTTTTATTTAATTACTTTATTATGCTCAAGTCAATAAAAGATTTGGTTTTTCAATTCAATTGTATTTGTGTATGTTTCCTTAGTCAAATCCTTATCAGGTACCCTGGATTTTAATTTACATAAGATTACATTTTTTACATAAGATTAAGATAAGGTTTTATAATCCTTTTGTCTGTTGTATAGTTTTGTTTATTCATACAGCACTTCACTGGAGTATATGTTTTAAGTGCCTTTGCATTTCTTTTGTGTTAATCTTTTGTCCTGTTTATTTATGTTAATTCGGAATTCTATTTCTTAAAGTGCATTATAATTCAAGTTGTGTTATTCAAAAATTCTTATCTTAAAGTGCTTGTGCTATTTGACTTAGTGCTTATTTCTTCTTATATTACCCTTTTACCTCGTGGCTGTTTGTCTGTCACAGTCACTACTTCACCTTATTCATTTATAGTGCTAATACTGTGCTATTTTTAAACAATGTATACACTCCTGATTATGCTGTTTCTTAAACTATATATTTCCTAAATGCTTCTGTCTATTGTTTTTTAGAAGGAGGTTGTGTCCTCCTTTTTCTTCAGTTTTTTTGCTTTAATTATGCTTTTACTCCTTTTTCCTTTTTCTTGCTTTTCTATTTCCTTATTCTTGTATATTACTCTATTGTTACTATATTGAGACTTTATGGTGAAGGAATTGGCTTTCTATCTTTCTATTTAGTTAGTAGTGGACCTGGAGCTTTTGAGCTGTATCTATCATGCTCCACGCTATATTGGCGTGGTCTGCGCTGTGATCGCGCTTACTGATGATGTCACAATCTCCCGACGCGCGTTTCGTGAGGCTCTATCAGTCTCTCACTCATCAGGGGCACAGTGCTGCCTTCTCTGTGGAGCTATTTATAGTTTCTATGGCAATTAGTTAACTCTTTGTGTTCCATAGTTTCTATGGCAGTTAGTTAACTCTTTGTGTTCCTGAATGTTTTTGTGCATGCTTTATTTTCATATGTTGCTTTTGACTTTCTTTTTTACTATATTATCTTTATATTATTTAAATAGGTATAATGATTTTGAATAAGGAAATTACTTTCAAAGTAATACTTTTAACTTGCTAGCATTAGTATGCCTTTGTATTATTTTATTAAAACTTTGTTTGCTAAACATATTATTTGATTTTAAATTATAATTATTTTGCATACCATGTTAATTTATTTTTTATCTAATCCGGATACTTATTTTTATTTTTTATTTTGCTATATTCTTTATTGTTTATTTATATTTCATTATTTGTTTGTTTATGTTATTTATTTATTTATTTATATGCATTTATTTTATTTATGTTTTATATTTATTATTATTATATTAATGACTTTTATAGATAAAGATGGTTTTCTAATTACTTCTTTTAATTTTTCTTATCTTTTATCAAAAGTTTTTTTTTTTTTTTTGTTTTTTATTTTGTATTTTGTTTTATTAGTAATTCTTTCAAATGAATACTATATATATACATTCTTCTGTTAAACTTTTGTATCCTATTCATATATTAAATCTAGGTCTTTTTCATAAGAGGTTTTTTTCAAATGAATGCTGTATATGTAAATTCTTCATTTAAACCCTGTGTTTTTTTTGTATCCAATTGAAATATCCATTTTGCCTCTTGACACAGTAGGTGTTTATCCCAATCTCCTCTTCTTGCTGTTTTTGGTATGTGGTCAATACCTATGAATTTCAAACAGTATGGATTATTGTTGTGATGATGACGTACATGTTTTGCTATTGGGGTATCTTTTAAATTTAAAACATCATTGACATGTTCTAATACACGGCGTCTTAACTGTCTTTTGGTTTTGCCTGTGTATTTTTTATTACATGAGCAAATTATTTGGTAGATAACACCTTCAGTTAGACAATTTATATTGTGTCTTATCTTATAATTCTTTAATCCTGTTGCATCTTGAAATTCTGTGGTTTTTAATAAAAATGGACATGCTTTACATTTGCTGCATGCTTTACATCTGGGAAAATAATATAGTATTCTCAGAAAACAATGAATCTTATACACAAAAAATAGAACTATGGATAAGATTCATTGACGATATATTGGTCATATGGTCAGGCTCTGAAGAAGAACTCAAAGAGTTCATAAAAAAATTGAATAATAATGAACAAAATTTAAAATTAACATATGAGTTCAATAAAGAAATAGTGACATTCCTTGATTTAAGCATCTATGTAAATTCCAAAAAAGAACTAGCAACAAGAACTTCTAGAAAAACAACAGCAACAAACTCGTTGTTACATTGGAAGAGTCACCATCCAATTTCAACAAAGAAAGCCATACCAACAGGACAGTATTTACGTATAAAAAGAAACTGTAGCAGTCAACAAGAATTTAAAATACAAGCTAAAGAACTACAGGAAAGATTCATTCAAAGAGGATACACAAAAAAAGTGTTGAAGAAAGCATACCATAGGGCCTTAACACAGGATAGAAATCAACTATTGGTTGAAAATAAAAGAGACAAAAAACAACAACCTATACGATTCATCACAAACTTCTCCAGTCAATCCCAACAAATAGGATCTATATTGCAAAAACACTGGAACATCTTGAAATTAGACAGAGATCTGGATGAAGTACTTACAGAACAAAGTACAATTACATACAGAAGAGCAAAAAACCTAAAAGATCTCCTGGTACATAGCCACTATGAAGAAAAGAAAAATAAGAGGAACTGGCTAATAGAAGGCCAAAAAGGATGTAAAGCATGCGGCAAATGTAAAGCATGTCCATTTTTATTAAAAACCACAGAATTTCAAGATGCAACAGGATTAAAGAATTATAAGATAAGACACAATATAAATTGTCTAACTGAAGGTGTTATCTACCAAATAATTTGCTCATGTAATAAAAAATACACAGGCAAAACCAAAAGACAGTTAAGACGCCGTGTATTAGAACATGTCAATGATGTTTTAAATTTAAAAGATACCCCAATAGCAAAACATGTACGTCATCATCACAACAATAATCCATACTGTTTGAAATTCATAGGTATTGACCACATACCAAAAACAGCAAGAAGAGGAGATTGGGATAAACACCTACTGTGTCAAGAGGCAAAATGGATATTTCAATTGGATACAAAAAAAACACAGGGTTTAAATGAAGAATTTACATATACAGCATTCATTTGAAAAAAAACTCTTATGAAAAAGACCTAGATTTAATATATGAATAGGATACAAAAGTTTAACAGAAGAATGTATATATATATAGTATTCATTTGAAAGAATTACTAATAAAACAAAATACAAAATTAAAAACAAAAAAAAACAAAAAAAAAAACAACTTTTGATAAAAGATAAGAAAAATTAAAAGAAGTAATTAGAAAACCATCTTTATCTATAAAAGTCATTAATATAATAATAATAAATATAAAACATAAATAAAATAAATGCATATAAATAAATAAATAAATAACATAAACAAACAAATAATGAAATATAAATAAACAATAAAGAATATAGCAAAATAAAAAATAAAAATAAGTATCCGGATTAGATAAAAAATAAATTAACATGGTATGCAAAATAATTATAATTTAAAATCAAATAATATGTTTAGCAAACAAAGTTTTAATAAAATAATACAAAGGCATACTAATGCTAGCAAGTTAAAAGTATTACTTTGAAAGTAATTTCCTTATTCAAAATCATTATACTTATTTAAATAATATAAAGCTAATATAGTAAAAAAGAAAGTCAAAAGCAACATATGAAAATAAAGTATGCACAAAAACAAACATTCAGGAACACAAAGAGTTAACTAACTGCCATAGAAACTATGGAACACAAAGAGTTAACTAATTGCCATAGAAACTATAAATAGCTCCACAGAGAAGGCAGCACTGTGCTCCTGATGAGTGAGAGACTGATAGAGCCTCACGAAACGCGCGTCAGGAGATTGTGACGTCATCAGTAAGCGCGATCACAGCGCAGACCACGCCAATATAGCGTGGAGCATGATAGATACAGCTCAAAAGCTCCAGGTCCACTACTAACTAAAAAGAAAGATAGAAAGCCAATTCCTTCACCATAAAGTCTCAATATAGTAACAATAGAGTAATATACAAGAATAAGGAAATAGAAAAGCAAGAAAAAGGAAAAAGGAGTAAAAGCATAATTAAAGCAAAAAAACTGAAGAAAAAGGAGGACACAACCTCCTTCTAAAAAACAATAGACAGAAGCATTTAGGAAATATATAGTTTAAGAAACAGCATAATCAGGAGTGTATACATTGTTTAAAAATAGCACAGTATTAGCACTATAAATGAATAAGGTAAAGTAGTGACTGTGACAGACAAACAGCCACGAGGTAAAAGGGTAATATAAGAAGAAATAAGCACTAAGTCAAATAGCACAAGCACTTTAAGATAAGAATTTGTGAATAACACAACTTGAATTATAATGCACTTTAAGAAATAGAATTCCGAATTAACATAAATAAACAGGACAAAAGATTAACACAAAAGAAATGCAAAGGCACTTAAAACATATACTCCAGTGAAGTGCTGTATGAATAAACAAAACTATACAACAGACAAAAGGATTATAAAACCTTATCTTAATCTTATGTAAAAAAAAAAAAATTTAATCTTATGTAAATTAAAATCCAGGGTACCTGATAAGGATTTGACTAAGGAAACATACCCAAAAATACACAAATACAATTGAATTGAAAAACCAAATCTTTTATTGACTTGAGCATAATAAAGTAATTAAATAAAAAAGCTGTGATCAAAGCAAAGAATATAATAACAACAAAAATAAAACTTAAATAAACCTCTAATAATTTGCTGGACGTCAAAAAACCCAAAGGATTAAACACCTTGGGTTTAACATGATTTTTTTAATCGTTGCATTTTTAACAACATTTTAAATGTACAAATAAAGATTGAATTTTTTAAAATTAGTATGTGGCAATAATAATTAAAATAAAGGCTGCATAAAAGGTGTTTCTGTACAACCTTGGTTGGTTGTTCAAGGATTCCTAAATAGGATCCACAGGACAATATTTTGGTACGCATTTAAGTAATAACACCTAGGCCCCAAAAAATAAACTAAGATCATTTTTTTTTTTTGAGTATTACACTCCCCCTTATCTCATCTAATAGGTGGTCCATAGTAGGTGCTGATTTTTCTCATAGAGTAATACGAACTATAGAGACTAGCCATGGTTCCCATATATTTAGGAATTTGGGAAGGGTACCGTCAAGAAGATGAGTGATTCTTTAATTGATTAAGATGTCTTTTTATTTATTTTTAAAAGTTTGGAGACTTAAAATGTCTGAGTGACACTGTTTAGTTTTGTGGCTTTTGGTGGCAAGAAATATAAATTGTAGCAAAATATTTTGATGAGTTGATAGGTTGGGGGATGATAGCCCAAGAAGAAAGGTTTCAGCATCCACATCCATCTGAGAGTGGAATAAATTTGAGGCTAGATTTATTATTTATATTCAAAGTGTTTGGGCTTTAGGGCAAGTACACCATATGTGGATAAATGAGCCAATGTCTGTATCAAGACCCACTCTCTGGCTGGGGTCTGTTGATCGGATTTGGGTGACTCTGGACTTTTGGATTACAGAAACATCATGTCTCAGCCCTTGGGTTAGACTGAGCAATATTGACAGTAAGTCTGATGAATCTTACTGCAAGCATATGTCCCCGGGTAAATAATACATCTACACACCACATCTTGATGAAAATTATGAACCACGTTTTATTTTGGAAAAACATATTTAAAACATTTCACACACACACAGTGGAGGGAGTGGCTACTCTTAGTCAAACCCTCATTCCCCTCTGGCCATTCTCACAGAAGTAATTTGTGTGAACTTATTAGTCTCCTCCCCAGGGCCTCCCCCAGGCGTGGCTACTAGTTCATTTTTGGTCTGGGTCTCAGACTGGAAACATCCTGTTATTAGCTCTTGGACTATGCCCCTGGGCTTGTGGTTGGGAAACCCCATACTATACCATTGTCCTGCGGTGCCTGGCAGTCTGGCCAATCTCTTTGTTTAAGTTATCTCCTTTGTTTACACTGAGGACCATATGGCCAACTCCTGACTGAGAGTTTGTACAATGGGGGAGGGTTGACTAATTAAAACATAGCTATAACTCCACAATACAATATACAATATAATACTAACATTTTATCACCCATAACACAATATACAGATGGCGGCGATTGGTATATACCAGTGCCTCCTGGTAGGCACAACTAGTGGCCAACTTGAGTTATGACAGTCTGGGCATCCCCTAAAGCAGCAAGGATGTTCTATGTAGAACCTTAAGGGAGGTCACCTAAAATACTGTAATTTAAGGAGTCTCTCAAGAGGTTGGACCATGATTCATGTCAGATGTTTTGGTCCCAAGTTTGATTTAGGTTTTTTTTTCCCATTTGATCCTGTATTGGAATTTGTGTCCTGAAAGGACTGAGTTAAATATATTGTATACCATGCCTAGAGTTTCTTTTGTTGATTATTTTCCCATATTCGGTAAGCCAATTAGAACAGGGTTTTCTAGGTTTTATTTGGTTATGGTGATCAAATGTTTGATTTGGCAGTAACTGAAATGTTCTTGAATGGGACTAAAATGATCTTGCATGTGGTTATAGGATATAATATTGTTATCTTTTATCCAGGAGTCAATTCTATCAAGATTTCTTATTTTTTTTTTTTTATAAGTGTGCCATTTTATAGTATAGTTTTAGGTTAGGGCAGGAAAGACCACCCTTAGACTTGTGCTTGTACATAATGGATCTGGCTACTCTAGGGGGAATTATTATTCCATATGAATTTAAATAAGGTTGATTGGAAGCTATCTAAGGTCCAGAGACATTGTATAACGAGAGATGCAAAACAATAGAAAAAGATAACAGAATGGGAAAGTCAATAGATCGCTTCAAGAAAATGGGGTACCTCAATGGAAGCATTCATGCCAAAGTGGGCTTGATAAAAGATAGAAATGGTAGGGATCAGATAAAGAAGAGGTGGCATGAGTACACAGAAGATCTATACAGGAAGGATCTCAACAGCATTGATGACCTCAATAGTTTGTTCAATGAGCTGGAGCCAGACATCTTGGAGAGTGAAGTTAGATCAGCCTTTGGAAGCCTTGTTGATAACAAGGCTGCAAGAATTGATGGAATATCATCTGAAGTATTCAAAATCCTGCATGATGATGCTGTGAAATGTTGCTTGCCTTATGCCAACAAATTTGAAAAACTCAACATTGGCCAGTAGACTAGAAAGTCACTGCTCCAATTATCGATAAATTGCACTAATTTGACATGCCAACAAGGTAATGATTAAGGTCCTACAAGCTTGGCTCCAACAATATATGGACTGGGAACTACCAGATGTGCAAGCTGGGTTCCGCAGAGGAAGAGGTCAATAGCTGGATAATAGACAATGCAAAAGAGTTCCAAAAATGTTTTCACTTCTGCTTCATAGGCTATTCTAAAGCCTTTGACTTTGTGGATCACAACAAAATGTGGAAAGTTCTTAAAGAGATGAAAGTACCAGTTCATCTCATCTGCCTCCTGAGGAATCTGTATGTGAATGAAGAAGCCACAGTCAGAACTGAAAATGGAACAAAAGAATGATTCAAGATCAGGAAAGGAGTGTGATAAGATTGTTTATTGTCACCTTATTTATTCAACATATACATGGAGTACATCATTTGTAAGACTGGGCTGGACGAATCCCTAGCTGGAATCAATATTGCTGGGAGAAATATTAACAATCTCAGATACACATATTATATTATTTTGATGGCTGAAAGTGAGGAGGAACTAAAGGGAATTTTGATGAGAGTGAAAGAAAACAGTACAAAAGCTGGGCTGCTGCTCAGTGTTAAAAAGTTGATGATCATGGCAAACAGCAATCTGAGTTCGTAGAAAATAGACAATAAATTGTATTATCCAGGCATCCAAAATCTCTGTTGATGGTGACTGCAGCCATGAAATTAAAAGTACTGCTGAATTTTTTCTGTTTAACTTCAGTCACTATATCATTGCTGTTGCTGACGTTCAGTCGTGTCCGACTCTCCATGACCTTATGAACCGCAACAAAAAAGGTATATAAGGTTTTCATGGCAAAGTTACTGGAGTGGGTTGCCAGTTCCTTCTCCAGTGGACATTGAATTGTCTGACGTCTCTGCTATGACAGGCGCATCTTGGGTGACTCTCCATGGAATAGCTCACAGCTTCATTGAAATAAACAAGCCCCTTCACCACGACACAGTAGCTATCCAGAAGGGGCACTATATCGTACAGTACAGCTAATATATTTTACCTCCAACAGTCACTGTATTATACAGTATTGCTGACATTTTGTTAATTTCACCTAAGAATTTAACCTTAGCTATAAAAATTGAAAAAAGTTGGTCAAAATTAATTTAAGATATAAATGATAAATCTGTTATGGGAGTCATACTGTTGGCTTCTAGTTTCCAAAGGTAAGCAATCCCAAATGGGATGCAGAATTCACATTTAACAAATCTCATCCTATCTCTTCAAAGAAGTCTCTGTATTAAAACATACTTACAACCCCTCTGTCATAGCAGGATATCACTTTCCTGTACCTGATGTTCAAGATTGAGGATGAATGTTAAACTAATGCTGAATTTAATAGTGAGGGTGGGACATGATTTTATTTAAAGGGATTTGGAGGAGGAGGAGGAAAACTCCATACAGTTACCTTGATGTAACTGAAGATTTATCCTTAAAAAACATTTCCTCCTAATGGAGGCCTTTTTGGGGGGGGGGAGCACCATCAGTTGGATGCTGCACACCTTGCCACACCAATGTAATTTCTTCGAAGATGAAGTTTAGGCCCTGTTAGTATATTAATGCATGCAAATGCACGTCCCAACTCCTATGTCACCAATCAGAGCACTCTACATGGTGGTATAAACAATTTACAAATATGTGCTCCTCGTATTACATTATGCATACTGGCTCACTCATATCTTACAATAAAGAAATTTGACTGAATATATTAACAGAGGTTGTTGGCTTTTGCTGAGTTATTGGCTTTATCCTGAATGAAGCTTCTGATTCCTTACTCAATATCCTGGTTACAAATGTTGACTTTCGCACAACAACTTTGTTTCTTGTCTGTTACATGGATAGAAACTTTGCCCCTATTACTAGTTATGACTCTTTGCTGCCTGCCACTTACCTTACAACTAACCACTATTCCTGCTTTGGCCATCTGATGTTAGTGTTTATGGTATTGTTCCTGCAACTGGGAATACAATCTACATGTATCTCCTGTTGCATTATATATTACTAGTAACATGCCAGTCAAAATTGATGGGATAATATTTGATGCTTGTCACCCCCCCCCCCCCCCCCCCTTTTGTCTCTTCCCCCCTCTCCCTCCCCTGTCTCTTTGCAGCTCTCTCTCCCATTTGTCTTTTCCCCTCCTCTCTCCCTCCCAACCCCTCCCCTCTGGCTGTCTTTCTCCCTTCCTTCTCCTTTCTCCCTTCCTTCTCCTTCCCAGCGCACCCCCCCCCCCTTCAAACATTGCGCATTAGCACGCTTGCACAGCTAACATCGCACTCTGCACATGCTCGGCTTGTACGGGTCCATACAATAGTTTCCGTATTATTTGTAATAAATAGTTTCCGTATTATATGTAATAAAGTAAGGTGGATTGAAGATATCTTTAAAATGGGGGCTTTATGGTATGAAGTGAAATAATCTCTGTGTGTGTGGAGCAGTATTGGAAGACTAGAACTGGTGACAGGTGTAAAATGCTGGAGAGTATTGTTTAACAGTAATTAAACATGTCTGGTAATTAACCATAGTAAACAGGGCATGCAAAAGCCACAAAATATTGGATTAGTCTTGGATCTATTCATCTGACTGAAGTGTGTCACATTACTCAAAGGTTGACAACTAGACAAAATTGTCTTGTCATGGTTGGTACTGTGAAATGTTGCCTCTTTTACTTCAGGTACACACTGCATTACTGTATATAGTTAGGTGACAGGTTGTTTTATGTTGGGCTGTAAAAACATTATACAGTATTGCTAACATTGTGTTTAATCTCAGACTGTCACTTAATTGTACAATATTGCTTACATTCTGCCTAATTAAAATACAGTGACTACCTGAGATTAAAGTACTGTAGACATTTCTAGGCTTTCATTAGATTATAGCAACATCTGTGACCTTCTGTTTTACTTCCTTTTGTCACAATATTATATACTGTTCTAAACATTGTGCCAGATGTATATACAGAGCTGCGGTCAGTTTGCCTGGTTTACCTAAGGATGTCACTGTATTCTAAAGGAACAATGCCATTATGGCTGTCACTATATTACACTACAACGCTGACAGTTTACCTCAGGATGTAAATGCATTATGCAGTATTGGTGATATTCTGTTTTACCCAACAATGCCCTTACTACTGACATTACCTTTATATGTCATCTAGTGACTGCCTTTACAATACTACGGACATTGTGCCTGTTTTACCTGAGGTTGTCAATGTATTAAAGTGGTACGTCGGCACTCATCGGCTTCAGAACGTGTCAAATTTGTTATTCAACGCATTTCCACAATGAAAAAATGCTAGCTAAAACCTGTAAGAGGCTTTATCCTGTCTCTCTGGAAAAAAGGAGCTTGGTACTTGTCGTTTCCGCCACTTAACATGACTTCTGGAACCAATTAACGATGAGTACTGATGTACCACTGTATTTAGTACTGCTGACATTGGGCCTCATTCAATTGAAAGGCTGCAACTCAGAGTATACAGGCCGTATGTCTGCTAGTTTGCTGCAGGCTTCAACTCTGCTACAATTACGGAGCGATTCAATTGAACAAGCCTGCAAGTTACAGGCCGAAACTGTAAACCATGCAATTGTATGTAGCATTTCAGAGCGTGAACATGATCAATTAAGCAAGACCGTAGCTACCAATTTAGAAACAGCCAATAGAAAATGAGACTGTCATCATTAGGTCAGTAAAACATGGAGTTTACCTATCAATCAATTAGGGTTTAGGGGTCCAATATGCACTCAGACCCGCAATGTACAAAATAATAAAAATGAAGGAAATGTTCTAGTCCATGTGGGGTGGCCTGATATGTATTAAATCATTGATTCCTGAGATCGATATAACACTGAAATGACATTTAACAATTACGGGTGTGAAAATATTTGCAGGTTTTAGGAAATGTAGCAGTTGAATAGAGATTTGCAATTGTAACTCTTGCAGTCTTGAAAGATCAAAGGCTTAGATGGGTTGTAATTTACGATTGTAACAACCGCAGGGATTTTCAGCCCGTAACCCGTAGATTGTATGCAGCTCACAAAAAAATGCTGATTGAATAACAAAATAGTTTATGGGCTACATTACGGGCTCTAATAAGCTACAATTTCTCAATTGAATGAGGGCCATTGTGTCTGTTTTATATCGAGAGGTAGCGGAACGCCGCCTTTTGGGCGCGCGTGACGTCATGTGCGCGCCCACACACTAGCGCAGAGAGAGGGTGAGTACTGGGGGAGAGAGACCTGGGGTTAGAGCATGGGTACTAGGGGGAGAGACAGAGTGAGTAGTGGGGAGTGAGAGAGCTGGGGAGATAGGGAGAGTACTGAGGGAAGGAGGGAGAGCTGGGGAGAGAGGGTGAGTACCGCAGGGATAAAGGGTGACCTGGAGAAGGAGGAGAGGGTGAGTGCAGAGAGGCGCGCCGGTATGGGTGCACACATTTGTCAGCCTTTGTGGGCGCGCACGAGACGTCGCGCATGTCTTGTGCGCCCAAAAGTTGTGCTACCGGAGGTAACAGTATTACGAGTACTGCTGATATTTTGTCTGAACCTCTGAGAGTGACTATACTTTACAGAAATGCTAACATTTTGTCCGATTCCCCCCAGAATGTAACTGCATTATTAGTACTGCTGACATTTTGGGGTTTTCCTCATGCTGTCACTGTATTATACAGTCCTGCTGACATTTTGTCTGTTTTACTTCAGACTGTAACTGTATTTTATCATACACGTGTCTGTTTTACCTCAGGATGTCTCTATATTATACAGTACTGATGACATCTTCTGTTTTGCCTCAGTATATAACTTCATTAAATAGTACTGCTAAATATTGACAGTTTTACATTGGGATATAAGTGTATTATGAATGCCGCTGGTATTTTGTCAGTCGTACCACAGGCTGTCACTGTATTATACAGTACTGTTGACATAGTTGTTTGTCTTCCTCAGACTGCATACAGTACCGGTAACATTATCAGTTTTACCTTGTGATGTCATATTATACAGGACAGGCGAAAATGTGTCTGTTTTACTTCAAGCTGTCACTTTATTACTCAGTACAGCTAACATTTTGTATGATTTACCTTATTCTGTCACTATATTATACAGCACTGCAAATATTTTGTCTGTTTTACCTCAGGCTGACGCTTTATTATATAGTACTACAGACATGTGTCCGTTTTTCCTCAGTATATAACTTTATTAAATAGTACTGCTAAATGTCTTATGATATAACTGTATTATAAATGTAGTGGGTAATTTGTCTGTTTTACCTCAGGCTGTTCCTATATTACACAGTACTGCTATTATTTTGCCTGTTTTACCTTATTCTGTCATATCATACAGCACTGCTTTTGTGTGTTTTACCTCAGGCTTTCACTGCATTATACAGTTCTGTTGACATTTTAGTCAGTCTTACCTGAGTTGTCACTGTATTATACAGATCTGTTGACATTTTAGTCAGTCTTACCTCAGGTTGACACTGTATATTATACAGATCTTTGACATATTAGTCAGTCTTACCTCAGGTTGTAACTGCATTATACAGTTCTGTTGACATTTTAGTCAATCTTACCTCAGGTTGTAACTGCATTATACAGTTCTGTTGACATTTTAGTCAATCTTACCTCAGGTTGTAACTGCATTATACAGTTCTGTTGACATTTTAGTCAATCTTACCTCAGGTTGTAACTGCATTATACAGTTCTGTTGACATTTTATTAAGTCTTACCTGAGGTTGTCACTGTATTATAAAGATCTGTTGACATTTTAGTCAGTCTTAGCTCAGGTTGTCACTGTATTATACAGGTCACTGTATTATACAGATCTGTTGACATATTAGTCAGTCTTACCTCAGGTTGTAACTGCATTATACATTTCTGTTGGCAATGTAGTCAGTCTTACCTCAGGTTGACATTGTATATTATACAGATCTTTGACATATTAGTCAGTCTTACCTCAGGTTGTCACTGTATTATACAGATCGGTTTACATTTTAGTCAGTCTTACCTCAGGTTGTCACTGTATTATACAGATCGGTTTACATTTTAGCAAGTCACACCTGAGGTTGTAACTGCATTATACAGATATGTTGACATTTTAGTCAGTCTTACCTCAGGTTTTACCTGCATTATACAGATATGTTGACATTTTAGTCAGTCTTACCTCAGGTTGTAACTGCATTATACAGATCTGTTGACATTTCAGTCAGTCTTCCCTGAGGCTGTCACTGTATTATACAGATCTGTTGACATTTTAGTCAGTCTTACCTCAGGTTGTAACTGCATTATACTGTTCTGTTGACATATTTGTCTGCCTTACCTCAGACTGTATATAGTACCGGTAACATTATCTGTTTTACCTAGGGATGTCATATTATATAATACAGGTAACACTGTGTCTGTTTTACCTAAGACGAACACAGTATTATAAAGTACTGATGGCGTTTTGCCCGGTTTACCCCAGGATGTAACTCCATTATGAGTACTGCTGACATTTTAGGCTTTACCTCATGATGTCATTGTATTATACACTACTGCTGACATTTCGTCGGTTTTACCTCAGACTGTCACTGTATTATCAAGCACTATAGTATATAGCACTATTGACATTTTAGGTTTTACATCAGGCTGTCACTTTATTTACTGCTAACATTTTAGATAGTTTTCCTTATTCTGTTACTACATTATACAGTACATCCGACATGTTGTCTGTTTTACCTTAGCCTGCCATTGTTTTATACAGCCTGGTACCATTCTTTCTGTTTTACCTCAGACTGTCATTGCATCGTATGATACAGATAACACACTCGGTACTACACACTTTCTATCTGTGTTATTCGCTCTAGCCCCACCTCATTTCTCGTTAATATATGTCCGGTGACGTCACTGGCTCCGGCTTCCGCTTCCGCTGCTTTGGACGCACAGTAGCGTGCCCTCGCTTTCCTGATATCCGTGCTGTCGCGCACGTTACGTCTTGCGGTGAGCGCGCACGCTCGGGCTGATGCAGGAGATCTTACCGCACCGGTGCCGGGGAGCAATGAGGGAGCGGGTGTCTCCGTGCGCGCTGGGGCGGCCGTGTGAGCGCAGGGAGGCACCCGAGGAGCCGGAGGAGGGAGGCTGTCGGCAGCACCACCATCACCACCAGCTCAATGGCCTGCTCAGCCCCGGGCACCTCAAGAGCCCGCCACGGACTGCCCCCAACGGGCTGGACCCGGCGCTAAGCTCGGGGCTGGCGGCCTGCTCCCTGCGGGAGGAAATCACTGAAGACACGGCTTTGCGGGGAGAGCAGGGGGATCTCAGCCCGGCCCTGCGGGGAGACACCAACCATGTGCCCGAGGAGCAGGACATGAAATACGTGCGATACGAGTCTGAGCTCCAAATGCCCGACATCATGAGACTCATCACCCGGGACCTGTCCGAGCCATACTCCATATACACTTATAGATACTTCATACACAATTGGCCGCAGCTCTGCTTCCTGGTAAGTCACGGGATACGGGTGACAGGAGGGTGTGAGGGGCCCGATAGCAGGGAGGGGTGTGAGGGGCCCGATAGCAGGGAGGGGTGTGAGGGGCCCGATAGCAGGGAGGGGTGTGAGGGGCCCGTAAGCAGGGAGGGGTGTGAGGGGCCCGATAGCAGGGAGGGGTGTGAGGGGCCCCATAGCAGGGAGGGGTGTGAGGGGTCCGATAGCAGGGAGGGGTGTGAGGGGTCCGATAGCAGGGAGGGGTGTGAGGGGTCCGATAGCAGGGAGGGGTGTGAGGGGTCCGATAGCAGGGAGGGGTGTGAGGGGTCCGATAGCAGGGAGGGGTGTGAGGGGTCCCATAGCAGGGAGGGGTGTGAGGGGCCCCATAGCAGGGAGGGGTGTGAGGGGCCCCATAGCAGGGAGGGGTGTGAGGGGCCCCATAGCAGGGAGGGGTGTGAGGGGCCCCATAGCAGGGAGGGGTGTGAGGGGCCCCAGAATAGGAAGACCTCAGGCATTGGGTCCTATGTAAAGAACCAGGCAGAGATCAGGAGCATGAACAGTAGCAGGTGCTGAGTGATTGGGTCTTTCCTTGATAAGAGGCAGGAGGGCCTGTTAAGGATAACGAAATAAGAGTGCAAGGCCTAGGGTGGATGGGCCCCAGTGTTAGGTAAGGTAAAGCAATAGGAGTGCATGAGGAAGGGTAAAGCATTAGGAGTGCACGGCCTAGAGTAAAGAGCCAACTGGGCCACAATAAGAGGTAAAGAGCTTCAAGGGCAAGGCCTATGGTGAAGAAACAGGAGGGCATAAGTGAGAGGAACCTGACTGAAGAGCAATGAGTAAGGCATTATGTAGAGTAGAGGTTAAGCTAGTCAGGCAATTTCTAGGAGCCATTTTATGGACTTTACATAAAATCTATGTATAATAATGAAGCATTCAGGAGTTGACAGGGAGCTGTGGATACCTGATGTAGGGTAGACAGCTTGGTGGGGCTGAAAGTAAGGGTATTAGATGGGATAAAGAGTTAGGAGGTGCTGACCTGAGTTAAACAGAGGAGATTGCCTGGCTGCAAAGGCTTGGCACAGGCTACAGAGACTATATAGCACGAGGAAGAGAGTCTGGAGCAATTGACATGAGGCCCTGTGGGAGGGGGTCTGACAGTAAGGGCATAAGTGATATGGTGTGTGAAAAGCACTTGCCATATGCTCAGCATTGAAGAGTGGCACTATGTGGCATAGGCAGATGCAAGTGTTTAATATCAGAAAGAGGGCCTGGCCTAGCAGAGACAGGTGGCCATGACTCTGGAAGTCTGGCCTTGCTGATATAATGCAGCACAGTGTATGTGATTTTGTATGTGTGTGAGAAGGATCTGGTGTTTGGGTGCGATGTGTGTGTGCGCCAAGGGCACGGTATGGGGTGCAATGAGTGTGCCATGGGCACGGTATGGGGGTGCAATGAGTGTGCCATGGGCACGGTATGGGGGTGCAATGAGTGTGCCATGGGCACGGTATGGGGGTGCAATGTGTGTGCCATGGGCACGGTATGGGGGTGCAATGTGTGTGCCATGGGCACGGTATGGGGGTGCAATGTGTGTGCCATGGGCACGGTATGGGGGTGCAATGAGTGTGCCATGGGCACGGTATGGGGGTGCAATGAGTGTGCCATGGGCACGGTATGGGGGTGCAATATGTGTGCCATGGGCACGGTATGGGGGTGCAATGTGTGTGCCATGGGCACGGTATGGGGGTGCAATGTGTGTGCCATGGGCACGGTATGGGGGTGCAATGTGTGTGCGCGCCAAGGGCCCGGCATAGGGTGGCGGTGTGTGTGCGCGCCAAGGGCCCAGCATAGGGTGGCGGTGTGTGTGAGTGCGCGCCTAGGGCCCGGCATAGGGTGGCGTTGTGTGTGAGTGCGCGCCAAGGGCCCGGCATAGGGTGGCGTTGTGTGTGAGTGCGCGCCAAGGGCCCGGCATAGGGTGGCGGTGTGTGTGGGTGCGCGCCAAGGGCCCGGCATAGGGTGGCGGTGTGTGTGGGTGCGCGCCAAGGGCCCGGCATAGGGTGGCAGTGTGTGTGGGTGCGCGCCAAGGGCCTGGCATAGGGTGGCGTTGTGTGTGGGTGCGCGCCAAGGGCCCGGCATAGGGTGGCGGTGTGCGGTGTACGTAATATATCTAGGACCCATACAATGCCAACATTCTGGGCACGGTATGGGGGTGCAATGTGTGTGCCATGGGCACGGTATGGGGGTGCAATGTGTGTGCGCGCCAAGGGCCCGGCATAGGGTGGCGGTGTGTGTGCGCGCCAAGGGCCCAGCATAGGGTGGCGGTGTGTGTGAGTGCGCGCCTAGGGCCCGGCATAGGGTGGCGTTGTGTGTGAGTGCGCGCCAAGGGCCCGGCATAGGGTGGCGGTGTGTGTGGGTGCGCGCCAAGGGCCCGGCATAGGGTGGCGGTGTGTGTGGGTGCGCGCCAAGGGCCCGGCATAGGGTGGCGGTGTGTGTGGGTGCGCGCCAAGGGCCCGGCATAGGGTGGCGTTGTGTGTGGGTGCGCGCCAAGGGCCCGGCATAGGGTGGCGGTGTGCGGTGTACGTAATATATCTAGGACCCATACAATGCCAACATTCTGGACTCTGTGCCATGCTGCACAAGAACATTTTTGAGAGACTGAACCTCATTTTTTTTTTTTTTTTTTTTTTATACACACTGGCTGAGTGAATGTTTACTTTTAAGTGCTATGAAAGGAATCATTGCCTAATTGCTCAGGTAATTCAAATCAATCTACTATAATATGAACATAAACATTGGCGTTCATGGTTTGTTTTAAAAATACGTTTTGGTATTCAATCTCTGTTTGCGTTGCTGGTGAGAAAAGTAAAAAAAAACTAAAAAAAAACATAATGAAACTGCTCTAGCTTGACTGTGTACATACACAATTTCCTGGTGTATGCTTTTTCTATGAAGTGATTCTGTGAATTGAAAAGTGTTGGCACGTGACATGTTCCCTGAATCATGGACTGAATAAATAAATATTTGTGCCTCTCTTTAAAGGACCATGGTGGTCAGAAAATCTCGACATTTCTAAGCAACCAACTTAATATTAGGCAAAATGTTTTTTTAGAAAGTACAAAAAAATATTTGTTATCGTTCTTCACCAAAGCTATTCTTTATTGCAGACATTCATTTTTTTTTCTGTTACTCTTTCAGGAGGGTGTATCCTTGTATACTGATAAGCTTTCTGTTACTGCTATTGAAACCTTTAAAATAGGATATATATTTCAAAACCCTGTGTCTGACTAAAACATTGTTAATCAGGGTGAAACTCACAGGGCTAGATTTTCATTTGTAAACCTAAAGCTTGATAACCCTGGAGGTCACCATTATACTTTGGGGGAGGTTGTTTGTATGAGGTGGCGTTTGCACTCCATGGTGGTTCTTGCATCTATTGATACAAATTACCTTTTCTGGAACTGTAAGAAGAAGAGCGGTGGTGTCCATTTTTAATCTTCTCCAATTATCTAACAAAGACTAATACCCTCCTCCAAAGTCCTCACTCAACTGATTAAAAAAAATGTATTATTAAGAAGTGCTTAAAAGCTCTCTTTACTGCCGAAAATCAAATAAATAGTCCCTGTATGGATCTGCCCATTGCAGTGTAAGCAGACACCGATTCTGTAGTGCCTGGTGTGCAGTGTAATGTCCTAGCCTATCATGGACCATGTCACACGAGCATGTTGTCTAAAACATTGTCACACATAAGCTAGAACACTTCACTGTACACCCAGCACTACAGAGTCTGTATCTTCATATGCTACAGAGGGCAGGCCCATACACATACTATGTGTTTGATTTTAACAGTGAAAACAGAGCTTCTAAAGTCTTAATAAAAGAAAAAGTACATACAAAATACATAAAAACAAAAAGCCTTTGGGCCCATTCTTAAACAGGGGTTGTCTGTAACCCGGGGACCTCCTGTAATTCTGTATATCTATCGATCTCTATCTCATGGCCTCACTAGTGCCATAATTGGTGTGTCTTGGATATGCACTAAAGTTCAGTTTCTTATGATGAATTACAGCAGGGGCCATGAGGCTCCTGTTGGACCACTCCAAATTATTTATGTTCGATCAGTATTCCGAGTTCTTGTAAATTCGTCAGTTGTCCTTTTAAAGTTAAAGGGCCATTGTACAAAACTCCATAGTCTTCTACAATACAAGTAACCTTTACCCCCTGCTTGATTCTAGGTGTTTTCTTCTTAACTCATTCACCCACAACCTGTGCATGATATAGCAGGTCTGAATGGCTTTTTTTCCCATCTACAGGACAAATGTTAGAGGCCTTCAAATATGTGCTTCTTATTCTATGGACACATATGACAGGGCTTGCCAAAGCCAGTGTGGCATGGCTCAGAACATACATTTTATTTTTAAATGTGGTTCCTAATGTGGCTGGCTCCTAATTAATCTGTCAGGTTATTACATTTTATACAGATTTGTGTCTGCCATTAAAGCAAAATTAATACAATATTTGTTTTTAATAATTACATCCTTTTAATAATTAACTATTAAAGTATTTTGCATATTACCTAGTAAAGTTTTTCAAAAACGTATACTACAAATATGCCACTTGAGTGATCTTTTAATTTTCATTTGATAGTGCTCATTTAAGGACCAGTTCTTCAAAATGATATAGTTTACAACTTCATAGAGATTTCAGAGCAGCGACATGTTAGGAGCCAGTCCATGGCTGCCAATTTCTTCCACTCCTTATTACCAATAGAAATTTTACACAACTAACCACAATGTTCTGGCTTTGTAAGACCTCTTATAATTTACCACAGGAGTCGAAAGTGTTAAAACCACCTGTTTGCTGCTCAACAGGTGGAAGCCAAATGTGTGTGCCTCTTCCTCCATTACCATCTAATTTTTGGCCTGGCATAGAACATATACTCTACAGAGGTGGTTAAATTTGTCTGACACTAGTCAGTGAAGGGTGTTTTTCTACATATAAGCTTAATTAAGAATGGTGCCAGTATTGTCATTTTAGGAGCTTTTGGTCTACCAGCCTATCCCCGGTATTTTTCTTTGACTCATGTAAATGCTTCTGTTTTCCTCATTTATGTACTGCATTTTTAATATGTACTTTTAGATATCTAAAACTTGATTTTTGCCATTTATTTGAAATTAATATTTTTATTTTTTATGCTCATTGAAGATCTTCATATGCAAATTTGCATGTTTTTTATTGTTGTTTTTGTTTATTATATTGACTTTTTTGGAACAATGATTTACTGAAGTTTTTTTTTTTTTGGTTGATAATTTTCAGTAGCAATACACAAACACAAAAGAAACTGTGTTCTATAGGCCATAAATAGAAAATATCTCGCCTGATGTTGCTTTTGAATTATATACTTTTTTTTTTTCTGTGAAATTGAATGTATCCATATCGGTGCATCCTACTTGGTGCCAAAACATTGCCTGTCTGTAGCTTTGTGTGTCTTGTGTCCATCTCTGAGTTTACCTACATAATTTCTCTAAAAGATCTGCCAAAGGAAATGAGCATGTCTTTTCCTTTATTGCTTCTGGATTTGATACAAATATCCATACACGATTCTTTGTAAAAAGTGTAACCATACATAAGCTGTGATAGGTCAGATGCAATTCTTAGGCTAATTTGCTCACCAGGTCAGGATCAGACATCCTCAAAATGTTGTGTACTACTTGCTGTAAATTTACAAATACAGAAAATTTAAATTATAATTATGTATAATTACAAAAAAATTGGTTCATGTGGCCCCAAAAAATCAAAACCTTTGATATTAGTCCTCTACCCTCTCTGTATTATTTACAATTGTGTATTGTTTCAGATTCATATACTGTAATATTCTGTGCTTATGCTGCTCATAGGAGCTCTCTGACTAAAACAAAAACTTTTCAAGGTCTGCCTTCCCCAGAAGTAAACCTGTACTAGGATTATCTCTTTCATATCTTTATATATCTATCTAATCCAATCTATACACACAGAGACTTTTCATCTCTTCTATCTTGAACCTAAAAAAAGCATATCTGCACCAATAACTACTGTATAATTCACATTCTCTGAATTCCCCAGTCTTCTGCATCTATCTGCTGTATCATATCCTACACTAGTTTCAGTGAGTGGGAGAATTGATGATATGTGAGCCTTGTTCCTTTCCCACACTAAAACTGTGCACAGAATGTTCTGTGTGATCACCCTTCATTTCAGATTGACCCGCAATTGCATTAATTCCGTAGTTCACCCTTCTCCACTGCTGGAGGGATCAGAGCAGGGACACAGAAAATTAAGGAGCCAGCCAGTATTTAAGCCACATACAAACTGATCCGAATTCTTGTGTGTTTTGCTTGGGCCTTATATATTTGTTGCAGATTAATATTATGCTTTAGACCCTAAAGCAGAGAAACTCCTTTAAGAACGTAACTGCCTGTTTATTCAAAGGCTTGTTTAATAACTAACCTTGATTTGAATTGTTTGCTTTTTTCAGGCTGTTGTAGGTGGGGAGTATGTAGGTGCCATTGTCTGCAAGTTGGATATGCACAAAAAGATGTTTCGCAGAGGTTATATAGCCATGTTAGCCGTGGATTCCAAATATCGAAGAAAAGGCATTGGTGAGAAGTTTTTTTTTATTTACAGCAATTTTCTTATATATATATATATATATAAATTGTTTAGCAGTAAAACCAGCGTTCTTTCTCTCAGGCGTTCAGGGGCCGGATCTGCCCAGGGGGCTGTTTTTCTAGGCATGTTAAAAACAATGTTATATGGTTAATATATAATCTATGTACTTCCCTTTAGTCGCTATTGCAGACATCCTAGAAGCGTCAGAATATCTTGCCCGCTTCCTGTGCAGATCCTTGACAGTTAATTCCATGCAGAGCATGGCTGGATAAAGAACTACTTCTACAGGCATGAGAACATTAGGAGTAATAAAAAAAAAAATTGAATTTCCCCTTTTGGAAAGTATCATTTTGTAGTTATTTCAACATTATTTTTATTTTTTTATTTTTTTTATCCTTAATGTGCTATAGCAGAACGCAAAACATAAATCCTTGGTGGAATTATTATAAACTTTGGGGACCATCAGTTTATAACTCAGTAAGTGTGGCCAGTATAACAATTCTTTTTATTAATGTGATATGCTTGTATACATGCATGAAATATAATAAGTTTGACCATGTATTCAATATATAACTCGGCACTGCTGAATGTTACCACTAGCTGGAATTAATGTTCTAGTATTTATAATTATCTTGCTAAGCTTTTATTTAATATTCTCAATCTCATTTACAGGTACAAATTTGGTTAAGAAAGCAATTTATGCCATGGTTGAAGGGGATTGTGACGAAGTAAGTGCTTGAATTTTTGGTGTGCGTACGTCTGATTTTTAGCACTCACTTTGCCTCTCTAAGAAAGCAGCGTCATCGCAGACCTTCAAATTATGGTGCAATTTAAAATATTTGTCAAATATTTGTCAATAACTTACATTCAAAGATATGTTTAAAAAAAAAAAACATTTTCTTCTGGGAA
The DNA here is from genome assembly GCA_027410445.1 of Discoglossus pictus. NCBI lineage: Eukaryota > Metazoa > Chordata > Amphibia > Anura > Alytidae > Discoglossus > Discoglossus pictus. The sequence goes on along the minus strand of CM050168.1, from coordinate 179,190,745 downwards.
ACTTACATTGCAGTTTGTCATTTGTATCAGTCATTCAACTTTTCTGATCCACAACCAACAAATTCTGTTAATAGAGTAGTTATTGATGTCCATTGCTAATAACTCCTTGAGGGTCTTCATCAGTGGTCGGTACCTATGTCCTCTGGAGGTATTGTTAACAGTCCTAAATATATTTGCTTGTGTGGTCTCTCTGCATTAATATACCTGGTTACTCCTTTATTTATTCTGACTGAATCACCTGTGGTAAAATAGAAACATATTGAAATCTTGGCCTGTTGGTGACCTTTGCCCACAACTGGTCTATACACCATTGACTTACAGACTCTCGTTGTTCAAATCCATGAACTAAATAGCAACTATTAGGGGATCGGGGGTAAAAACTCATACATCTTACAAATATAATTTGTAAAGATGTATTTTAATAAAGTTCAGTTTATAGAGTGCTTATTATGTGTATTTTGCAAAAAGCTATCCTGTGTCCATTTAAGTGGGCACTCTCAATAAAGCAAACTGAATTACTTTTAAACAGTTGGTTAAAATACATAATATATTGTCTCTGCATGGCTAATATGTGAGCTACATGTTTAGTTAGTATAGTGTTTGGGAACTAACTGTATAAGACAAGTAGATCATTTCCCGAACACACACATAAATTCGCTTTCACTATTTTACGCACTGTTACTACTTGGCATTCTGAGTCACCCTTAAACAATAATAGTACACTTAAGAAAAGTGGCTTATGCATATAGAGCCTGCTGGTAATTCACTTTACACTGAAGTCTTGTATCTGAAAAAAATCAGGTTTTAAATCGCATGCATTTTTATCATATAAAATGAGTAATTCATGTGTTAAAAAAAAAAAATGTTTTTTCCCTGTACAATCTCCTTTTTAAAACTGTTAGAAACTTCTGAAAATCTAGGTGGCTTTATGAAGTGCAGGGATTCTGATACAAGCGGTGCATAGACTATATAAACATTTTTAGGCTATTTTCATGCACAGCCAGCACAGTATTCACATCTGGCTCCTTAATTTGAAGCAAGGAGTTACCTGTGTAAAAGTTGTAAGGTTTCATACTGTAGCATAACAATCTCCTACATGCTTAAAACATTTGTTTCAAATGAAGTATCATTACAGTAGCAATGTAGTTCAGGTAAAATCTCATGCTTGTTAACTATGTAACAAGGTAACAACCTTATCTGCTATGGATGCCATTAGCGTAAAAGCAATTGAGAGAAAATCTTAAGATTATCACTCTGCTAGTATTTAGGGCTGGGGTGCTCTTAAAATGGGTACTTCTGGCTCCTAATTAAGTTTTAATGTTTAATATATATTTATGAAGTACTTCCTTCCTGGTTCCGAGAAAGAGTTTGATATTTTTATCCTCTGCTTAAAGAAATAAGGAAAACATTTTTCATTAATTTAGAACAGTATGTTTTAAACTTGAGATTGTTTTCTTTTAAATGCGAAAAACCTGCTTAAATATAATTGAAACTAACAGGCAATATGCTTCTGGACACAGTACACAAGATTTTAGAAATATGAATATTTGCAATTGGAAGTTTTATTTAAAAAAAAAAAAAATTAGAAATGTGGAAAAATAACTTAATTTACTAACTCCAGGCGGTCACTCTGCTGACAATCTCCTCCCACCAGAGTGGTCTTGAAGCCTTTCATCAGTATTGAGGGACATTTAGTAGGCTATTCTTGGAGGATCTCTTGAGCTGATTGACACCCAACATTTAGCAGATTCAACTCTGTTTTTCTATTACTAGAATACATTTTTAATGACTTCTGATTGTAAATATGTTGTTGGTACTTTACTATTCTAACATAATTAGGACCCCTGTCTGGTCGCTAACCATGCTACAGAGAACCACTGTATGCCATTTTTACGTTCTCTAAAAGTTTACTCTAGAAATCTGTTTGCTTAACTAGTTAAGTAAAACAATAGAGAACTTAAAACAGTCTAAGAAAAATATGTACAATGAGTTCCCAGTGCCCCTCTGCATCTTTGTAATGTAGAAGTGAGAGAATCCTGACCATGTCCCACATTATTGTAATTTTAAACATTCAAAAATATTTATTTTTTATTGCATATGGAAGTAGTGTATATAAAACACTTTTTTTGATAGAAAATGTTGTAAACTCTATTGTTACTGACAAATTCTGTTGGCAGTAAGCGCTGAGAAATTTGCTGCCATTTTTGATTTTGAGATTTTTAAAGATGCAAAATTAAAAAATGTTGGTCATAATGGGATCTATATTCTGTAAGGTGCACAGCTGAAACCATTTCTGCTTAAAAGCATTTGATATATGCTTAAACAAGAGGGGGTGGGCAGTAAGCAAACTTGTGAGGATTATGCTTTGGAGCTGTAGAATGTTTTTTCCTCATTTGTAGATTTGGACATTGAATAAGTATGGACTCTCTGGCTACCAATGTTTCTGCAGAGAAAGCAAGCAGTGCTGTTTAAAATGTTTTACAATGTATTGTATCTCTTGTGGAAGCTATGTAGACTATTCATGATCCTATTCCTAGGTTCTCCCCTATTCTTTAAGAATCTTAAGATCTTTTTGAAGTGCTTCTTGAAAATTATCTTTAATTGTGGCACCTGTGTAAAATTTAGCCAGGCAAGATCATTATCAGAAAGTAACAAACACAACCTCTAATGCATTACCTTGTATATGCAATTATGCAGCAGTGTAATATGCCATTTTGTTTTTTACTGTACTGCTTCATATGGTGGAAAATTTAAAATCTAGAGGAATCTTCGATTTGCACAATTAAATAGAACAGCTAAAACGGCAAATGCTTTCATGAAGATTAATGGAAAAATAACTTGTTTGAAAGTACACGTCCTGCAGAGCATCTAAGAGCAGTGATTTTTTTTTTTTTTTTTTCTGAAAAAATTGTGCCGGTTATGAAACTTAGTTAAAAAAAAAAAAAAAAATGTATTGAAAAATGAGACCACAAAAGTCCATTCCCAATTTAATGAGCAACTACTTATTTTGCATTTCTATTTTTCTTTTAAGGTTGTGTTGGAAACTGAAATCACAAACAAGTCTGCATTGAAACTTTATGAAAACCTTGGCTTTGTTCGAGATAAGCGCCTGTTCAGATACTATTTAAATGGAGTAGATGCGTTGCGTCTTAAACTTTGGCTGCGTTAAGAAGAATCGCAGAAGAACAAATCCCCTAGCGATGTTTGTTCGGGACATTCTCCATGCAGCTCCTCTGTCCGTACCCATTGAGTGTCACATTATCTGTTGCACTAAGGCATGGCGCATTAGTCCTGACTTCAGATTGTTTATAACATCGAGGAGAACTTTTGGTACCGCTGAGATGTGCCAGTCGTTAGCCAAGACATATTCATTTGCAAATCTACTGACTGTGTTACATTAAAGAAATGGACATCTGATCACAGAATCTACGTGAGAACTGTAATCTGTGGTTCCCGTGAAAAATTACTGAAGCCAATGTCATTTGTACAATTCTTTAAATATACTAACATTTCATACAAACCTTGCCACAGTTTTCAGAGGGAGGAAAGATAAAGAAAAATCAATTTTTAGGTTTTATTTTTCAGTACAGAATTTTCCATTCTTTAAATATTGGCATCTAGGTCAATAGTGAATGGAAAAATAAAATCCAATGTGTTGTCGGGTGGGTGTATTACAATAACTACCGGTAATTAATTTGCGTCTGCCAGTGCCTGTATATTTGTCTTCACCTCTAGCTAACGTGCATGCTTTACTTTCCTCCATTATATATATTTTTTTTGATGTTTGCAAGAAATCCATTATGCTTTTATTTAAATTCTGGTGGTAAATTATTTCAGATTTTTTTTTTCCTTTTATAATTTGGATCCTCTTTTCAGATTCTATGAGTGGTGATCTGTGGTGGTCGACACTTTATTCAAAAAGTTTAAGCTATTTAGAGAATAAACTTAATCATCTAGCTGCTAAAAGGTAAACAATATTATAATTTAAATCTACGCTGGTTCTGGATGCACTTTTTCTTTAGGAGTGAGGGATTTTTAAAGAAAAAAATATTGTAAATTTGGTATGATTTTATTTAAAGACAATTATTGCAAAAAGCTCTAAAGAACAGCTTTTATTTTTAGAAAAAAAAGCAATGAAACAGTTTTCACCCTAATTTGAACTGAGATTTCAGCTTTGCTTCACATTGTTCTAAACATGCTTAAATCTTATACAATTCTTGGAAATAAATTTCAAGGTGTCTTATAATCCTCCATCTGAATCGTTCTTGCTAGGTTTACATAACAGGTGCTTCTCTCTGAAGGAGTTCAAAACACACCGGTTTAATGTAATAAGCCACAAATGCATTAACAGATGTCAATATACTTTTTTTTTGTTTTGTTTGTTGATACAATGCTAGTGGATTTCTATTACGTTTTTATTCTGCTTTTTTAGATCAGACAGTTCTTGTGTTTTTTTCTTTACATGTGACAATTCTTTATTTAATCTTTTTTTTCTCCCACATGCTTTAGTACTTCAGAATTTCCTGCTGTGTTGTCAGATGGTTTTATCCCCTTTTCTAACTTTTTGATAGTGTGAAATTCCAATTTTCAAATGGCAGTTCTTTTTTAAGTGTGATTTAAACACATTCACTGAATTCTGTTAAACTGTTTTATTTGCTGCATTTGTGTACATTTATTTCTACCTTCCTTTGCACAGTCTAGGCAGCACTGAACGGATGCCATATTGGGCTTCTTTGATGCTGCTGTTGACATGGACATTTTCAAGTATCCCTTAGCACGGCTGTCTAATGTAAGATCTTTGTATTTGCTCCCATTGAAAGCAAGGTCAGGTGATATAATACACCTCTGGGGTAGCACATCTTTTGAGTGCAGCTCAATAGCGTGCCGTCATCAGAGCGCAGAGAACTGTGCTCCTGCCTGGTGCTGTGTGATCTGCCCCTGTCTGGTGCCCCCCATTATACAAGAGCTAACAACCTACAAGTGATGTGAGGTAATGGGGGGCACCAGACAGGGGCAGTTCACACAGTCTCAGGAATCCAATTAGGTCTGACATGCTGGTAAAGTTATACAAAGCCAGACATCACAACAGCCAGGTAGATAGATGGGAATGTTTCAAAGCCTACAGGCCAGTAATAACAAGGTGCCCCTCAAGATGAATCTAGTTCCCATTTGAAGTATGATTTATAGCAATTATAAATGGAATATGACTTTAGCCTACTTGCTGAGCCTAGGCTGGAGCGCGGAGTGTCATCAGTTCTCTGCGCTCTGATGATGGTGCGCTATTTACTTGCGCTGGAAGAACAGGGAGCCCACCTCTGGATTATCCTCAGGGAAGAGAGCAGTATTTTTACATCTGATTAACAAGAGCGTGTTAGGGAATATTCAGTTACACAGGAGCAAACACTGGTAAAAAGCTATAAATGGGGATATTTCATCGAAGAGACTTGTTAATTTAAAACATGGTGTTGTATATCTATTCATCCATACAAGGACAGTGTCTGCAAATATTCACCTGGCCTCACATGAATTCATTGCTTAATGCGAAATTCACTACAATTAATAATCTGTTTAGAGGGCCAGTGTAAGCATTTGGTCAACAATAAAGCCATAAATGGTATTAAAATGAATGTTACCAATCTTATGTGCTGGGTTGACTTCACCTCTCTTGCTGTACATTACTCCCATTTTTGTCTGGATGCATTAATTTAATTTGGTATCTGTTTTACTATTCAGGAGTTGTGGCTCTTTTCCACTTACCCCTGGCATGTCTCTGATATGATGTCATTAGTATTTTTTTTTGGTACAAAAACTTTTTCCAAATGTTTAACAAACCTGCCAGATGACAGGAACACCTCTAATGACTAACAGACAAACAAACAATGTGAGTGACGTTCAGGGAGCAAGATGGAGACATGCCCATCATCTCTGAGAGGTAATATTAAACTTATTTACAGAAGGCTTTATTGTACACTTGAAAAAAAAAACGCACATTTACCCTGGTGGTTACTTATAATGGCTCTTTAAACAGAAAGGACCTCTGCAGTATTCCTGACACCTGCTTAAGAGGATGAAATCCGTTTCTGCTTGCTGTGAGTGACCGGTCTCCATCACAGCCTGTAATTTTATATCCGTGTCTGAAAATAAATCATGAATACCAATATTTCATAATTTTCTGAAAGAATACAATCTCTTTAGTTGTTCCTCCCTAAAGTTTTAATCCCTGAAAATGCTGTAACATGGTTTTTTAAGACTTGCAGAAGCTTATTGCTTTCTAACTGTATTGGGAAAAGCAATATGAGATTGGTGGTTAATATATCATTGGTATCACTCATGTAATGTTGGACTGATAATTGATTAAATGTTGGTGTGTTCTTTTCATCCGCCTTAATCTTTTCAGTGCTCAAGTGGGCAGTTGTACAATGCTTCTCACTGCAATGTGTTTGCATGGCACTGGATGGATTAATCACTTCAGTGCTAACGGATCTTGCAAAACACAGGTTGCAATGTTTCAGCATGGTGTATTTGGCACTGAAGCTTTAGATAACATTTTAAGTGGGGTTGTTAAATGTGTGAGCTGCAAAAATAAACATGGTTTTGTTGTTTAAGTTTGTTCTTTAGTTCAGGGTCTTGCTTCTGATTTATTCCTGGCTCCTGTGAATATGTCTACTGAACAAAAATGTTTTCTATAATATAATATGGTCAACCAATGGAGACTTTAGCTATATTTAATCAATATTTCTTAATGCAAGTGGATGGTAGTGTTACTTCAGGAACAATTAGAGTCTAAATAAAATTGGCAGACCTCTTTTGCATATAACTTTTAGATATGAGTGAAAATCTAATAACTTACATAGATACAAAAACATCTACAGTTATAAAGTACAAAATACTATTCCAGCTTAGATGATTGCAATGTATATTTCTGTTGTGCATATATATATATATATATATATATATAATCTCACTCTTGTCACCTGAATTTTTTTTTTTTTTTGAATAACCAATCTTGGTATTGAGCAACATATTTTTAGGAAATAAAATATAAACACTGCATTGACATTTTTCCAACTTTATTATTCTTTACTGCAGGCTTCCATTTTCATTACTGGACTGCTTCATGCAGCTTCTAAATGTCAAAAAGCAATGGCAGTTTTATATACCATAATTCTATTATATAAATAGAAGCTTCCCGTTTAGTCTTCTCCTATCGAAGGCAAATAATTAGTGGGAATTACCATGGCAGCTTCCATTGTCTCAGTTGCATATAAAAATGTAAATTAAAGGCTGTATTTTTTTGTTCAGTTAAAAAAAAAAAAATAGGGATGGTCTTCAAAAGAGTAAAATTAAATATCTGGATAAAGTGGTCCTTTTTTTAGTACATTTCCACTGCCATGGGAAGGAGACACTACTACACGTGGTGGATCTTTGCAATTATCACTGTGAACAAAGTGAGCGCACAGGAACACTGCAGTAGTGGCAATAATGTAGCATTGCAAGCTACACATTACAAATAAAACAATTAATGCTGGACACTAACGGAAGACAAATCCTAACCCTTAACTCTGTCTAACCCTAACCTCTCACTCCTACATCAATCCATTTTAAAATAGATTGCTCCCCTGTGTAGTACTGCATTGCGAGCGGTAGGTGGCACTGCGCATGCTCGTGTCGGCACAGGCGAAATGGGAAAGGACACATGGTTGTTTTCTTTGCACAATGTATCAGAGATGAGGGTGTTAAGTGCAGAATCCGACCCCTGTGCTGGCTATTTTAGAAATTTGACCGTATAGGACATTTTGCTCAAATGTATTTACTCTGAAAATGTTAGGTTTTATGTGTATAGGGGCTTGTTCTAAACTTTTTTGAATCCTGATATATATTTTCATTGTTTAAACCTGTTTATGAGAATTTAATATTTGAAATTCTTTGATTGTTGGTAATGTGTTATGCCAGATTAATGTATTTATCAATGCTTAAAAACCCACGGTGCTTTATAAAAAAATAATCACATATATAGTTGTAATCAGCGCGGGTTGTCAAAAGTTGTTGCTAACTCTGCTGCCCTCGCGAAGCGAGGGACGCAGTTGCTGGCAAGGAGTACCGAAGGTGCTCCTTGCCAACAACGGCGGACTTGAGGCCCGCAAATGCGGACCCTTGCGAAGCGAGGGTCCGCATTTGCGGAGGTGGAGGCTCCCACCGCGACAGCAACATTTACGGACTTAGCATCCGCAAACACGGGAAAAACAAAAACGAGGCTACAGCAAAACACCACCAAACACATACAGTTTTTCCAAAAAAGACGAATGAGGTCCAATAACAAGGACGCAAAATCAGCCACAGCTGTGTCACACACACATTAGGCGCCATTTTACAACACTAACTTACACAATGCGGAAGTACACAGCTACACTAACGGGTTTTCCTCGCGCACGCACACTGTTTACACACTGTGCACATTGCTGACACTTACACAGCAGCTCCACAGCCATGAAAACACACATTGTATGCTGCAGCAAGATGAAAACAGATTGCCAAATCTTCAACACAATGCTTCCTGGATATATTACTTCAAAATAAGTAAAGTTTATTATCAAGTTTTATCATTTATTATTTCATTAATTATTTCATTGCCATACAAAAAAAAACAACGCTGCTCATAGCACACAAACAACCAACAGCCTCGCAATGAGCGCAGAAGGATCTCGGAACAGCAACAAAATTAATGTCGTAAACAAACAACATTACCTGCCTTACAATCTTATTGCCGTCATTTTTTGACGGGCAAGTCGCTAATATAAATATATACCGTATTGGTCCGAATATAAGCCGCACCCGTAAAGTTCAAGGGGAAAACTAGAAAAAAAGATAGTACTCAAATATAAGCCGCACCCGTAAAATTGGAGAGAAAAAGACTTTTAAAGTGATCAGCCATTGCAAGAAACAGACTTTCTAATTGGCACTGTAGCTTTTTTTTTTTGCAGGTTACAGGCTTTACAGGATGTTAGAATCACTAAAATTGTGAATCGCTATTCAATACCGCAGTCTCAAGCCCGAAAATGGGCACCCTTAACTCGCAATCGCGCAAAACGGCAGTAATTTTGCGTTCGTGAATAGAAGCCGCACACGTAACAAGCAAAGTTCGCAAATCGGCTAATTTTTTTTTTAACGGTCGCGAATATAAGCCGCACCCATAACTCGCAAGCTAAAAAAAACGGAAAAAAGGTGCGGCTTATATTCGGACCAATACTATATATATATTATATACATACTCACTCATACAATCGTACTCCATCCCAGTTTGTTTGGGCTACAAGTGTTGGAGAGCCATGACTGGTTTAAGCATATACCATGGTAATTCATTAATCCTTAAAAAAATAAAGTTAATCTAAGGTAGTTAATACTTCCCTAGCTCTGAAACTAAGATCTCTAGTGCCTTTCTACTGCCCCTCTAGTGCATTACGTATAGTATAAATCCTTATACTTTTAAATATGTGATTTGTTGAATATTGTGCTTTTTCCTAAATGCAGTTCAGAGGGTTACTTTTTCGTGTGATCTTCTGAATGCCATTATATTAAAATATCTGTGTATTTTCATATAAAATATTCATTCCGCACTTTGTCTTAAATTTCACAAAAATATTTGCACCTCCTCAAAATAAAAAAAATGCTGTTTTATTAATCGGTATGGTAGATCTGTAACTGGAAACATGATTAAAAATATGTAGGCAACTTGTATTTTGTCAGCAGGAAGCAACTAGTCTTGAAGCATTAAGCTATATTTACCTGGCAGTATGGAAACAAATAAAGGTTAGTCCTGTTGTACACATGCATGCTAGAATGTGCCCAAGGAGATCTACAGTATGCTAAATAAATTACACAATATATTACTATGGATATCTTAGGGCACCTTTGAATGAATTCTCTTATCAAGGTTTGTTATTTCTAAATATATATGTAGTACTAAAAATAATAGGATTTTTTTTGTTTGTTTTTGCTCTTTATTAGTCCATATATTATCACAGTTCACATCCTTCAAACTGAACATTTTAACAGACCACTTTCAGCCTACAGTAACAATAGACCTTTTTGAAGAATTACATTTGGGACAATTTTAAGAAGTAAAAAAAACTAAAAGACCACTGCACTACCCTAATTGATGAGCGAGTTGTTTAATAATGCATTGATCATTCTAAAAAATAGCATTAAATAACGTATAAAAGCTGTATTGAAAACTAAATGTATTTTATATATACACCCCTCCTGAGTTTTTTGATACTATTTTGATGTATTTGAAGTTTTTTTTTTATTGTATCAACCCTCTACCTTCTGTCCTATACATCACATATAATAGTTGTCAAACTGCGATTCGGTGTTACACTTGGTACAAATCGCAGTTTGACAACTACAATTGCCGCAACCCCTGCGCATGCGCATTGCGGCGGGGCACGCGCACAAGTGGCCGCCCCTGCGCGCTACCAGAAGAGGAAAATAGCCGGGAGGAAGAGACACACAGGGAAGGAGTGGGGAGACACATAGGAGGGGGATAGAGACACAGAGGAGGTGGGGGATAGACACGGGAGTGAAAGGAGGGGGGGGGACACAAGTGAAAGGAGACACGAGGGGGGAAATGAGACAAGGGAGAAAGTAGACAGAGGGAGAGACGGCGCTCATTGCAAGGTCCGCGATAAGCACCAAAGGCGCTCATCGCGAGGCCAGTAAAGTAGAGGGGGGGGGGGACTCGCAATGAGGGTATCCTGTCAAGTAGAGGGGGGAGAGGCCTGTGATGAGCGCCAAAGGCGCTCATTGCCAGACCCGTGATGAGCACCAAAGGCGCTCATTGCAAGGCCTGTGATGAGCGCCGAAGGCACTCATCGCGAGGCCAGTAAAGTAGAGGGGGAGAGGTTCCCATTGTGTGGCAAACAGCATTGCCAGGCTTCAAATTTTATTGCTGTCATTTTTGACGGGCAAGTTTCTAGTATTAAAATAATGAAGTCTGCTCTTTTCCGTTTTAGCTTTAAACCATGTACCATTTCAGTTGCCCTCTTTTGTATTGTTTCTAATTTGTTAATACCCTTTTGGAGATCATCAGTATTGACACATTGCATTGGGTACGCGTGACCACTTTTAAAGTGGTGTTGTGGGTTGACATGACAACAGTGACCGTAGCAAAATCTGACCATTAGCTTTCTGCATGGGACTAAGGGCTGTTTGGCTCATGAGCTCAAAAGGAATGGGGCTGAACATTATACTAATGCTATTCAATTGCCCGTCCATAAATGACGGGATAATATTTGATGTGTCTCCCCCCACCCTTTCTTCCCCTATGTCCCCCCCCCTCTTCCTCTGTGACTCTTCTGCTCTATCCTTTTCCTGTCTCTCCTCCCCTCTCCTTTATCTCTTCCCCCAGTGTCTCTCCCACCCCCACAACACGCAATCTTGCTAACTCTCCTTCCCTCCTGTGTCCTCTCCCTCTTCTTCCCGCTCCTCTTTTCTTCCCTCTCCTCTGCGAGCCTCACCATGCGCTACATGCATGCATAGCTTACAAGTTTTGCCGCTCATTGTGAGGCTCAGCATGCGCTATGTGCATTCGCAACATTCAGCGCCCACTGTGGGCAGCTACGCACATGCGTAACCAGCAACTTTGAGAGCCTTACGCACAAACTCGCAGTACGACAACTGTATTAGTGATGATATGGGTGCCTAATGGGACAGAGTCACTTACTAACTGCCATCCTGCCCAGAACCTGAAGCAGCCTCCTTTCAGGGAATCCCTAGCCCCAATACCCAGGAAGGAGAGGACCTGACCAGTGGCATCTGGTCCCCCCTCTTGACAGTGACGTCTAACTAGTGGTCAATAGAGTGGTAGTATCTGGCAAAATTTAGCTGTCCTTCATAAGGGCTAAATTGTGCTGACCAAATGTAGATTATTTAAAAAAAATAATAATTTGGCAGTATATCAATGATACACTGCCATTTTGTTATAACTCTTGTTAACCCTTAGTATCTCTAGAGTATTTAGAACAACCTTCAAATGTTAATGAGTTGACCAAGACATTTCGACTCAGGTCAATTATAGTCATTGTCTTCAAACTGGAGCATCATGGGCTAATTATAGAGCACTTTCCCCGTATATAAATGGTTCTGTGAGTATTTTGATTTGGACACTTGAAGAATTCCTGCAGAGAGTAGCTCAGGACTCATTTCTTGTAATTATGTGCTGTAATCAATTTTCCTTACTCCCTTCGCCGGTTCCTGCAAAGTGGAAAGTTAAATTCAAGGACGTTTGAAGCAAATTTAAAATATAATTAGTATTTTCCAAGGACTCGTGCAGAGTATGTACTTTTGAGATTGCTAATTAATGAATTGGCAACATTTGACATTGGGTTCTGACTTTCTGACCTCATTTAAACAAATTGATTTAAGAGACCACTGTAGTCCAGCATTTTCAATGAGAAAAAATGAGAATGGGCAAAATGTTTATAAAAAAAAAAAAATGCTACAGTGTGAGACGCCATGTTTGTTTAATTTATGTTTCTATTGATGGAAGGTGACGTTGAACGCAAAGAAGTATTAAAGGACTGCTCATTTCTATGATGCAAAACTTTTAGTCTAAGAGTATAATTAGACAGAAAGTTATCATAAAGCAAGCTTTTAATTAGAAAATAAATTTTGATACCTCTTTTGGCGGCCCTTTAAGCATCCATGATACTTTTGTTGATGTTTGCATGTTTGAGAGTGGTCAAAAAATCTACAAATATGCTTCTATGTTCATGATTTATATATTTGGTCCTTTAAGTTATATCTATTGGAATGTAGTTGAGAAAGCAATTAAAACAACTATTAATCCAAAGCTACCTCTTTTCCAAAATAAAATGACCATGCTTGCAATACATAAAAAAGATTAAAAGCATTTTGCAGCCCACATATTAAAATATTTTGAAAAACATTTTTTTTTAATTCTTCATCAACAAGAGGTTTCACAATTTGAAAATTGCAGCTATGCTTTTCTTAATGAAATGAGGAAGAATTGGTACATGCTCCTGAATAAGCCCTATAGTGAGTAAAACATAGATGTATTGCCACAGAGATTGATACTTCTGTGTCTTCTTGATGTCTCCAACATTAAAGGTATATGGAAGGTTCTCTGTTTTTAATATTAACATAAACTACCTAAGTGTTTATTTGGATATCTAAACATCCGTTTATTAAATGTTTAAAAGCTCTGTTTTCACTTACTTCCTGCAAATATCTGTCTCTACAGCTCATGCACAAAGTGTTTCTATTGGTAAGAGATTTACTAGCCACTTACAGACTGTTTCTCAACAGCATTTTATGAAATGCTGCTGAGAGACAATTTGCATCATCCCATTGCAACTCCACCTCATGAGAACCTAAGCTTTAACTGAGAGCTGCAGCTACCAACTTGTAGCCACATTAAATTCCAAGCTTGTATGTGCAATGTGAGACCTGCAACGGCTGCAGGCTGGGAATTTGGCAGATTTACGGAGCTATTAAATTAGAACATGCTGCAAGCTACGGGCTTGAGAGGTAAACCCGTAAACCATTTGTCGCTTGTTGGATGTGTAACCGTGAACCTGATCAATTAGTCAAACTCGTAGTTAAGGGTTTAGATGAAGCCAATGGAAACAGAGAAAGAACAAAACGGTGATACCTTTATTGATATCCCAGTTGTACTCATCAACACCCCACACGGGAAGAGAATAAGGCTAAAAACTTGTTTTGTTTTTAGTAGTATGCATGAGTGTGAAAGTACAAGTTTCAATAGCCCCATTCCAGTCCAGTAACTGGTGACATTATTTTTACTGACTACTATTTCAACCTGTATATAGCAAATTCACCACAGTCCTATATGAATATTTACTGATATAAGATTGGACATTTCATACAAGATAGGTGAATGTGGTTGTGCCACGTTTATGGAGTGTTTGATATGGAAATAAAGGCAGTAGTCATCCATTCAGAAAACAACTTTTATCCTAATTAAAGTAGTTATTGGATCAAGTAATCAAATTTCTTAATTATAAAGGACTTATATCACCATAACGGTTCTGGATAGAAAGGGGAATTAGCGACGTAATCATCTTTTTAAAGTTTTTATTAAAGTTCCAATTTTATATTTGTGAATATTTGATCAAGTGTTAAGCACTGGAACATAAGTAGGATATGTTAAAAAAAAATATTTTTGTTTCTATTAATTCTAAGACCTAACATCCTTTCCCTGCTGAACAGTAGTGTGTGTATATGTGCATTTACAGTGCTATGAATTGGACTTTTAGCCCCTTTCGGGTCCTCTCTAGCACTCGTTGGCTTCTTGGCTCCATCTGTGAGTTACGGGGTTGAACGCCAGTGATTTTGATGCAATGTAATAGCGCGATTGGAACATAGAGGTTACGGGCTTGACAGATCAAAGGATTTGCGGGCTCGCAAGTCGAATTCTTACGTCCCGTAGGGTTTTCTTGCTCCTACCCCGCAAGTCATCTGTGGGCTAGTTTGAAAGGCCAATTTAATAGCCGTATATCTTGCGGGCTACGTTACGAGTTACGGTTTTGCACATTAGGGGAATCTAATGTGGCTATTGGTGCACTAAATGATTATCTATGCACTGTAATGATTCAGCTTGCCCAAAATGTTGTTTTTTTTAAAATATATTTTGAGAAACAACAGTCCATTTAAATTATTCAGGAAGCCTGTGTTTTATATATGAGGAAGGGAATGTGAGTTGCAGAGAGCATAGGAGAAGTGAACTAAACTGATGTATAATTCTAAAAATGAGACGTTAGTGACTGAAAGCTTCTAAGGCCTAATAATACACTCTCTCTCTCTCTCTCTCTCTCTCTCTCGCTCTCTCTCTCTCTCTATGTATATATATTAATCACTGGAAGTCTCTGTGCAGTATATGTGTCTCACCCAGCAACTGTAGCTGTGTATGTAACAATTATTTGCTGAAGAAGTGAAAATGTAATTGGGCCTTGAGATTACAGGAGATGGGATCGGCTGGAAATACCTGAAAAACTTGAGGAGTAGGAACTTATTTTTTTACGGCCAGCTGTCACCTTTAGCAAGTGGCTATTTTAGTGTATTATGGTTTTTATTATTTAAAGGGATCCCTCAACCCTCATTGACATTTCTAAAATGGCTAGAGCTTGGTTTTTAATGTGATGCTTTACTGTAAATCACTAATAAAATGATATTATGCATTAAGTAATATTATTAAAGAGCAAATTAAATGTATCAATACTGCTCTACATCATCACACAGATCACTGAAAACTAAGTGGACATTTTTTTTTCATTTTTAAAATTGATGCATAATTTACTGTTTTATAAGAGTTTTTAGGTAATCGAGATAATCTTTAAACAGCCCTAGCTAACGGAGGTGTGAAGTTTTTATTCACTACAGGTTTTGCAAGGAGCAAGTATCATAAGCACTATGCAAATGGTAATACACTCTCCTTGCTGCAACCACTGAATACTGCATGTAAGCATCCTTCAGGACCTGAGAGTATGCGCCTATTAGCACAATAAATCCTTCAGTGCTGCTGGCTCCTGCTAAGACAAGATAAATTAACAGTTTGAGAGTTGTAAAAGCTAACACTGCAACATTTAGGAACAATTAGAAAACAGTGAAAAGAAATAAAAAAATGTTTACACATTTTCTACTTTATTTTGTCTGCTCTACTTGATGGTGCAGAACAGTATCCATCAGAATCCTTTCAATATTGATAGTAACTATCATGCAAGGGAACAGATACCAACATAAACATGATCATTTGTTTATGTTGTTGTAACAGAGTTATTTTAGGGGTCTATGTGAGCCACAGACTTTGCAAAGGTCTCTTTCCCCAGTAGGACTGCAGGGGTTTACCTTCCCTGCTCAGTTAATTAGCTGCACATTGGCAGCCCTGATTTTAGACTGCTCCTGGAGTATGGACTAATTGTTGGCAGTTGTGTCTGACCTGGAAAAAGACACACACAGTGAGACAGCAGCCTGCAGCTTGTGACCGCTTGGAGCAGAGTGGAGCTATGGAAATCTGAAGAAATATAAGGGCCAGTGATTTTTCATATTATTGGACTGTTTGTTTTGATCCATCCAGGTTTAGTTGGATGAGGGCTGGTTAGTGAGGAAAACTGTTTATCAGTTAAGATAGTGCTTCAGTGTAAGCTACAGTAGGTGTATTAGTTTCATTGATTAGTTTGTTATTTTTGCATCACTGAATACATTTTTTGTAAAACTTATTCTAAAAGTACATGCAGCCTCTTGTATTGTATTCTCCATGAAAGTGCCTGAAACACAAAGACAAACCCAGAGGAGACTGGGAACTTGTCACAATACTCACATTACAAAGTACATGTATCTGAGAAATATATATTAATGACACCACAAATAAATCAATCAATTCCTCATCTTCTTTTAGAATTACAATTATAATGTATTAATGAAGCACAGACATGTCATGTTACATCTTCTTGGAGTATGAATACATATAAATCTATCAAGGACTCAATCATTTTGATATATTTAGCTGGCCTCTCACAGGGACACCCTTGAAGTGAAACAGTAGGGGTTCCAAAAAAAATGGTATCATTTAAAACAATCACATATATAGTTGTGGATCTTGCGAATGTTGGTCACATTTGCAATGTTGGTCACTCAATGTTAAAAATTGCGGGCCTCGCAAAGCAAGGCACACAGGTGCCAGGCTGCAATAATCGCCAAAAGCGCTCATTGCAGGCCTTGCAGTGAGTGCCGCAGTCCCGCGGGAGTTAGGCTGCAATGAGCGACGAAGGTGCTTATTACAGGCCTCGCAATAAGTGCCGCAGGAGTTAGGCTGCAATGGACGCCGAAGGAGCAGAGTACCTGACCGACTACAACAACCAGGCCGAAACCACCTGGTGGCAGAGCCAGACCATGCTGGCAGGGATACAGTACGGGACACCATCAACCTGACCCTGCACCTGGGTGAGTCCTGGCACCTACTGCACTGTAACTGGACACTGCATCATTAATGCACATATAAATGTCACATACACACTTCATATACCGTATTGGTCCGAATATAAGCCGCACCCGCATATAAGCCGCACCTGTAAAATTTAAGGTGAAAAGGTAGTACTCAAATATAAGCCGCACCCTTAAAATTGGAGAGAAAAAGACTCTCCAAGTGATCAGACATTGCAAGAAACAGGCTTTCTAATTAGTACTGTAGCTTTTTTTGCAGGTTAGAGGCCTTACAAGATGTTAGAATCACTAAAACCGTAAATCGCTATTCAATTACTACAATACCGCAGTCTCAAGCACGCAAATCAGCACCCTTAACTCGCAATCGCGCAAATCGGCAGTAATTTTACGTTCTCGAATAGAAGCCGCACACGTAACTCGCAAGCTCGCAAATCAAGGTAATTTTTTTTACGGTCGCGAATATATGCCGCACCTGTAACTCGCAAACTCAAAAATCGGAAAAAAGGTGCGGCTTATATACGGACCAATACGGTATGTGTGCACTGACACCTACTGTACTGGGCACAACATCATTAATGCTCATATACATGTCACACGCTTTATAGATGTGTGCACTAGCACTGTAACTGCACTGGCACAGCTCATCCATATTACCCACAGCACATAGACATGTCCCTTCATGTAGGTGTTTGAAGAGTTCATATCACAGTGGGTCTTTATTTGGGCTGCACATTGTGCTCAGTGAAGGCTTTTAATCACATATAATAGTTGTGGATATAAGTGCCATTGGTCATGCTTTGCGGGCCTCACAAAGCAAGGCGAGACGTTGATGGTGGCTGCACGCGGGACTTAGGCTGCAATGAGCGCTGAAGGCGCTCATTGCACTGCGAGCCTCGCAAAGTGAGGTGAACAGTTGAGGCACGCGGGACTTAGGCTGCAATGAGGGCCGAAGGCGCTCATTGCACTGCGAACCTCGCGGGACTTAGCTGCAATAACATAGCGACGGCCACCAAATTACAGCCTGTATGACTTAGGACCCGAAGCACGTAGATGGACTGTGGGGCTCGCAAAAATAAGACTTTAACGGCCGAACCACACTCACACACAGCACAGGGGGAGAGCCAGGGGGCCTGTGAGTGAGGTTGCAAGTTAATTTGAGGCATATTTTGCTTTTTTTCACGATCGAATATCGACAAATCGAGAAAACAAAAAATCTCTGCCAAGCGTAAACAACACGAAAACGAGGCCGAAGTACGTAAAAAGAGACCGAAGGACGTAAATACGAGCCCTAAGCACGAAGACTTAAAGCAAACCAGTAACACTTAATACAAGGCAGTAACATTTAACTCAAGCCAATAAAACTTAACCCAAGGCACTAACTTTTAACCCAAGATAATACACGGGGGAAGAGGCTCATTGCCATTTTTTCGAATGTATAAAATCCTGGAAAATAACATGCTGTAGTTTCTCTATTTATATGCAAATGAGCGAATCATGCATATTAATTAGCTGCTTTGATGTGTTTATTAGGATTACAATCTCCTTGTCTGTTTCTGTAGTGGCTGAAATAAAGACCCTCAATGTTATCTGGTAGTTAGACCCCTCTCCAACCCTTACTTATCAAGCACTCTGAGCTGCACATTAGCATACAGCATATGTGCAATCCGTTCTAAATATTTCAGAAATTATTAACTGTAGAGAAAAACTGCTAGTACAATGTATAGCCAGTTTGTAATGCTCTTTAAAATTAAATCAACTTCCTGTTGGAGTTGAAGTCCCTGTAAGATAATAAGACATAACTAATTGTTTTTTAGAAAATTCAAGAATTTATTTCCCCATAACTGTTGATTATAAAAAATGAAAACAGCCCATTATATAAAAAACTAGCGGATTTTTATGTGTTTGTTGTTTGTATTTGTTGTGTTTGTAATGTTTTTGGTGTTGCGCGGGTTGCGTCCTTGTTTTCTAATCTTGTAGGTGTTTTTCGGCAAATACGAAGGTGTTTGGTGGTGTTTTGTGTCTTTAGACTGCTGTAGCCTCGTTTTCGTTTTTTTTCGGCAGCCATTTTTTCTCTTGCTTAGATAATTTTTTAGTGTCTAAACTGCTTTAATTTCAGTTAAATTGAGGTGTAACTTTAGTTTTCGAGGTCCTGGATGCTCCCTCTTGCTGTAGGTAAGCTTTTTATGTATTTGTTGTGTGTATTTGTTGGATTTTTGATGTTTTGATGAGCGTGTGTTGCGGCCGTTTTTTGCGAGGTCGTAATGGGTCGGAACGTGTCTCGTATTTTGTTTGCCTTACGACGTAAAGTTTGTGAGGGTCGCAGTTGCTGGCAAGGAGCGCCGAAGGCGCTCCTTGCCAGCAACTGCTACCCTCGCTTCGCGAGGTCCGCGAGTCGCTACGTGAGCCCGCAAGCGTTAGCAACAACTCGTATGCTCACAACTATATTATTAAAAATAATTCCAGCAATAAAACCTTTTCCAGACTGTATGTGTCATTATGTGCGGATGCAGGATCTGTATGGATGGGCCCTTAGAGCTTCAGGCTTCTTTCTGTCTCATCTCCAATCTAATTGATTATACAATATATTATACTGGGGGCACAACATCCCTAATGGGTGCAGTACACATACATGAACATAATAAATGCTGCTCGGGTTTGGGTCTTATGCTCCAGGCTTGTCTGATAATATTGTACTCACAAAGAAAGATTTATGTGTATTAGAGTTGCTGCTGATGCAGTGGCGGAGCTAGTGAATGTCAGGCCCCCCATACAAAATAATTGTCCCCCCTTGCAACTTCTCTATGTACCCTTTGGGATCAATAAAAAAAGTCCAAAATATATGATGATAATAAGATCACCTCTATGGTGACCAGATCACCTTTCCATAAAGTAAATTAAGATTCCTCGATGACTGTCAGTAGTAGAGACCCTTTTGTGGGCTCTGGTGCTTTGCATCTACTGCACCAGTGTAGATCCACCAGTGCACTAATGGATCCCTTGTTTGACCATATTATTGTACATATATTAAAGTAAATCAAAGGATACATTATTTTGATTAAATGCAGCAAGATTAAAGGGAGCCATGTGGCCAATTGTTTTCTGTATTGTCTTTTTAAACATGATAATGACATCGGCCTGTAATTCATTACTTTTACACACTGATATACTGCTGTGGAATCTATTAGTTTAGTTTTCAATTATCAACTTCCTCAGGTGGGAGAAGACTGTGAAGGCACAGGAAGTTTACATTTGCACAGTGGGATTGTAGCACCCACAACTGCCAGTACATTCACTAGGCCAGCACAACCTTTACATTTTAAATGTTGTTATGCAATTATTCTTTTCTGTGAGATTTCTTCTTCTTTTCTGCTACTTACTGCCTGCAGAAGAATAGCAGAAACAGACATTCGATAATTGCATGTATTATACAGCACAAGAGCATGCAGTTTGGATAAATAATAATAAATACATTGTGCCTCATTCAATTTCTACTTTTTAGAGATCTGGCCTCGTAAGTGGAGATCACAAGCTACTTTGCTATTCAATTGCCTTCCGTTGCGGGCTCCGATCAAGTTACTTGCTGCGAGCTGCAATTGCAATTCTTAAAATTACAAGTTACTTCCCTCCAAGTCCTTGATCTTTCACGGCTGCAAGAGTTGCTGCCGCTAAAATCACAAATCGCTATTTAATTGCTCTGATTTCCCCTCCGGCAAGCCCACAAATGGCAAAAATTGAACCACAGGTTACTACTGGGACCAAGAAGGTCTCACAAAGGGCTTACTGACAAATTGGAGCACTTTAAAAGCAAATATAAAATCAATCCAGCACTGTAAATGATGGGGAATACTTTATTTCCTGTTTATTTTACGGCCAAAGTCCTATAGGCTTTAATCTCCAAGCCCGTAGGACTTTGGAATCCAACCTCCATATTTCATTGAAGTCCTACTGGCTTGAATAACGAGTTACGGGCTTGGAGGTCATTCAAGCCCATAAGACTTTGGATGGAAATTAAACATGAAATAAAGTATTGGATTTTGGTGATGTCCAAGCTTGAGAATGTTGTGCTTTTAATTCTAATATCACCCATTTTGCTCCACATCATTTACAGTGCTGGATTTATTTTATATTTGCTTTTAAAGTGCTCCGATCTTACGGGCTATGGGTTATGGGCTTGCGTCCGCCATCATGTTCAAGCCCGCAAATGTTACTGTTGATAGCATGGTTTCTGATTCTTGTGACCGGCGCCTAACTTGCAGGCCTGGACAATTGAATAGTAGCAGAGCAACTGGAGCATGCAACTCATTTTCAGGAATTCGGCAACTTGCAATCGAGTTACGGCTCAGAATTGATTGAGGCTCATTGTCTTGTAAGTGTTAAATTATCGTTATTGTAATCTATACTAGCTGGGCATGATCTTGTGGCTTATCACTTCCGACAGAGAAATAATTAACTACGTGAGATAAAGTCATTAAGAGATGGAGTACATTTTCATCTAATTCATGTTTGACTTTCAAGCTCAATTATCTTACACTTCTGCTTTCCCTCTGGACTCCCTTGGCCTCACCTGGCTACCCCCTTTTCCCTTCCCTTTGTCCTCTGGGCTCACTTGGCCTCACCAGGTCTGCGCTTCTTTAGGGTATCCTGAATGACACCACGTGTGTGTGACGTCATTCTGGATTCCCTGCACCAGCCAGAAGAAGCGCAGGAAAGAAGCGCAGAGCTGGAGAGTGCAAGGGAGCCTGGAAGGGAAGGGGAGGCAGGAAGGGTCAGGGTGGTATTGGGCAGGAGGGGTCGGGGTGGCAAGAGGCACGAGGGAAAGGGGGTGGGCGGTCAAGAAGAATATATAAAAAAATCATTTGGACAGAACTGCACCCCCTAGAGACGCGCCCAGGTGCATTGCACCAGGTGCACTAGCGATAGTTTCGCCCCTGGGCCAGGTACTGAAGTTCATGAACATTTAAATATTAACATAGTATCATAGTAACAAAGTAACTGAGGTTGAAAAGCACTATTGTAAATCAAGTTCAACCTTTTTGTGTCTGATTTTTTTATTGTATGAATTCTGAATAGAAAAGGAGTAAGGCAAGCAAAAAACATTTTAGTATTTCTAAATGTTTAATTTACTGCTGATATTATTTACTGTCATGGCCTGATTACCCATTAGGCCAACTAGGGAGCTGCCTTGGGGCACTTCCCTGTGAGGTGCGCCACTTTTTAAATAAAAATGTTTCATGGCTTAAAAAAAAGGAATGCTGAAGTTCATAGACTGGTTACTAGGGGGTAAGCCACCTAGAACAAGAAAGAAAAGGAACACGCACAGAAAAGGTCCATGCATACCGTACTTACTCATTTACAGGGGCTCCTCCACTTCACTGCCTAGGGGCTCCAAAAGGTAGACCCAGCACTGTGTACAGTAGCTTTGTATACAGAAATTGTAATTTACTGACTTTGGTATATGACTGTTGCATATCAATGTTTCCACACACGGTTAGTCATATATACAGTGTGTTTCTTTTTTAATCATCAATATTTTATTTTCGTTATTTTCAGTGTTTTCTGTAAAAGTTACATTACAGGAATTAACAAAGTAGGTCATAAATAATTTTCAGTTTTATATGCCCACACTGTTTAGTTTGGCAACTCTTGGGTGAATATTAATTCTGTATCTCAGTGTCCTTTTCATATGATGGATACAGACTCTGTAGAATTAATTTTGGAAGATTCCATAACCATATAATAGAACATGACTGTATTTACATATATCATTACAAAAATTATTTGTGGATTGGTAACAGCCAGCAGGACTGAGCATTTCCTTGTAAGCAGTATGTAAAAAACAAAAAACAAAAAAAAACAAAAAGAAAATAATAATTTGCCAGAACTAGCTACCCCTCCCAGAGCAGGCCCCCCAGCGCATTGCACCAATTCTAGATCTGCCCCTGTTTCTATATTGTCTTTTGAATTAAGTGCAAAAAACAACAACACATAAACACAATCCTTATATTTTTCTACTTTTCTATATTCTTTTCTGTAGGCTTATGCTTTTTTTTTTTTTTACTAAGCCTCCATTTCCTTGTTTACTAAGCCTCCAGCTTATGCTTAATAGGGTGTGTCCTTGTAAACTAATGAGCTAATGGCAGCACTGTCAGTTGCATATGCCATCTTCCCATTGTGCAGACAGACACTTCCTGTGCATTCACACCTGGGCAGGTTAATCAATGGAGATTAAAATGGCAGATTGCACAGATGCGTAAGTGCATATAAGTTAGAAACCCTGAGGAAGTTTAATCAGAAAACGTGTACATTTGGAGAGGGTCCTTAGCAAATATAATTTGCGCAGCAGAGCTGCCATTATATAACTTTTTTTTTATGTCTAAAAGTGTATGTTTTATAACAATAGTGGATTAAGAAATATGTGTTTATAGCTTGAGATCAATGTTAGGACGCAAAAGATATATATTCTATATGTATCTTATCCAGTCTTTGCCAATAATAATGTTTGCACATACCCTCAGGAGGGGTGGTAAGCTAAATTGTCTGTGTCTTTTTCTGTCCTACTTATCTTTCCCTGTTGGGATAAAAATATATATATTTTTTATAAAGAAAGAGAAGATCCTTATCTTAGAAAAGACAATTGAACATCACAGTAAAAAATAAGTGTATATAAAAATGATTTCTTTTGTGTTTTCTAAATACATTTTGCCCATTACCAAGTTTAGTTATTTAAAAAACAACTTCATTTTTTTTTACCACAATTGTAATAATATGATTTTTGTAGAAATGCTTTCCTATAGTCAGCATGGAGCCAAACCACGTATTAATTATTTAGAATTCCTGATCAAAGAACTCATCAAACGTTGGGATTCTTTCATTCCTGGTCCTGATTAATGGTGGTCTGCGATGACCCCTCTGATCTTCTTGAATCCAGCTGTCCAACGAGTCACTACTTGAAGTGTCACTGAAGATCTCCCTCTTGCCCTGATTCTCACTGAACCACATTTCCAACTTGCTATTGCCCTGAAGTCGATGCTCTGGTGGGATACGAGGAGCTGCATCATTCCAGGACCAAGACTCTTCTGAAAGAGGTGGAAATAAACCTGTTTACAGATTTTCTTTACAGATTGTTTTCAAGCTTGTGATCTTGTGAAGCCCTACTATGTATATGTGGAGTACCTGTATGTTGATAAATACAAATAAATGGTATAATTTGGGAAAGTCATAAAAGCAGTGCATCTGAGATGTACATAAGACATAGTTAAGTAGGGCTTGATAAAAAAATACTAAACTTGTTGTTGTTTAGTCATTCAAACATGTCTGACTCTCTGTTACCTTATGGACTGCAGCAGTCCAGACACATCTGTATGTTTCTGGTTATGCTTATCCATAAGTTTATCTTGTTACTGGAGTGGGTTGCCAGTAACCATGATTTGTCTCTGCTTTGACCTGGCCATCTTGGATGACCCTACATGTTATAGATCACAGATTTGTTAAAGTACATAAGCCCCTTTCCCACAACAAGGTAGCAAATCAGAAGGGGATCAAACGTCTACTATGTATTTAATGATCAATGATCTCAGGCTGCATAAGCTCAGGTTCGCTCCACCCCACAAATGAAGTATTGGGATTGGAGTAGAGCTGCCATGCCATAAACCTGTCTAAAACAGAGATGTATGTTAGTGGGTGGTGACTAGAAAGTGTGTGTTTGTAGGTGGCTAGCAGCTCAGATTACACTACTCCCTGCTACTAATGTGTGTTTTAGAGAGTGGTCTCACATATTTATCATACACACTGCATCTTACATTCTAGGCATAAAATCACTTTTACACTAGATTGTAACATGGGCATTAAATATAGTATGTCCATTTAAAAAAAAAAATGTTATATTGTAGTATCCTAAAATCCAGATTGCAAAATACACAATATATATTTAAAATGCTCATATCTTAGAAACTGAATCTGAAATTTCAGCCAACAGCTCTCACATTTAATAATACATTATGTTTAAATCTATCTATCTATCTATCTATCTATCTATCTATCTATCTATCTATCTATCTATCTATCTAACTACATATGTGCGTGCCCCTATATACACATAGTGCAGCCCTTCATTAATTCATCTTTGGTAACAAGCATATTACCAGGTCCTTTGCCTGCCCGCTGAAAGGTTTTCAATTAGCACTTCCCTCTGGACAACTCCACTCCACTAGAGCTTATGTAGCCTGTAGGGACCATTGAAAAATAATAAATAATTGTTTAAATGCACAGTACAATTGAATATAGCTTTTCTCTTATCAAGCCATAACTAACTATTCTTTGGAGAGCCCTATATACAATCACTAAAGTAGTGATTTAAAAGGATTCTTTGGGCAAACTGTTTTTCTTTTGTTTTTTTTTCCAATATATATATATATTTTTTTTTATGTTACAAAACAATACATTACAAAACTTACAAAAATGAATTCATACACACATAAAAACAGTAAGGTACAATTATTCTACAAGAGGTCTGTCAGACCATTTTTCTTTTCTAAATGGGATACTCCGGTAAGGTAGAAAAGTTAGTATGAGTTATCCATTATAGGAAGAATAAAAGGGTTTGGAGAAATTGCTTTTTTGTTTGGTAAGTGTCCCAAAACTGCCAATTACTTTCTAGGCCCTTTTTCTTGAATTCAGCAGTTTTCTCTTCACTTGAAAATTGTCTGTTTCTACCAATAATGTTTTCTATTTCTGCCCAGGTGGGAAGCTGATTTAATATCCAAAATGTTACCATTTTACCACCATTAGTATGTATGACAGTATGTATTTTCGTTGGGGAAAGAGCTGATTGAGACCTCAATGTAATAACAACAATTATGGATTGCATAGGACCTGCTTATCTATAATTTTTGAAATTTGTATACAGCATTTTTTTCAAAAAGATTGGGTTCTACAGCATTCCCGCCATACATGTAGGGTGTTTCCTTTTTGGCCACAACCCTTCCAACACATACTTTGTTTATTTGTGTTGTATTTGTTTATTGTTTCTGGAACCAAGTACCAACGCTGTATTATTTTAAAATACATTTCTATAAATGAAGCATTAATAACAGGTTTTTTAACTAGCTTGATTGTTTCAGTCCAGGCTGTTTCTGTTTGGCTGATTTTTAGGTCTTTCTCCCAAGATATAATAGCTCCTGATTTTTCCAAAGATCTATTCTCTGTTATTTTATAGCATTTGGAAATGATATGTGTATCTTCCTTAGATAGACATACATTTTTAAAAGGCTTTGTTTCTGGCATATTATTTAATGCAAAACCTCTTTCCTTAAGGGATCTCTCTACTACTGGATAGTGTCTAATTGTGAGCTAACCTATTAAGTATAGAGGCTCTCTCTTTTTAAGCGTGGCGTTTTTCTATATTTTCTTATTAAAAATAAGTATTTAAAAAAAAAAAAATGTTCCTACAACTCTTAGCATCCAATTTAATATGAATCAGTGTTAAGCACTAAAATCTACAAATAAGTATTTATGTACTGCATGGTTTAATCCATAAATCTACACAAGAGTAGTTGCGTCATTTCCTGGTTCTCTCTTTTCCCCTTATTTTCACTTTTGTTTGTTTTTGATATACATTTTGACTACTATGGCATACTTAGAGAAGGATAGATGGGATCCTAGGAAATTACAAGAGGAGGCAGAAGCTGCCTTTACAGACAATGAGATACCAAAAATAACGGGGGACTCTAGAATTTCTGAAGCATTCAAAAATTTAGAAAACGCGGTCAAAAAACAAATTAGAACTGTTTGGGAAGTCACAAGTATTCAAAACTACATAAAGCATCAAATAGTCCCATGAGGTCTAAGAATTAAAATTATCCCAGCCGGTCACCTGATAGATGCCGCATTTACGGACAAATGAGTTAAAATCATACAGCAATGCTCCTTAGACCTTATGAGCTTGATCCTTGAAACAGAAAAATCCAAATTAGATTACTTAAATACACAAGTGCATCAATGTAACTAAGAAATATGGAATTATAAAGATCTGGAAGAATTCAGTATTCAAAATAAAAAGCTAAATGAAAACATTGATAAATTGAAAAAGGAATTATCATTCCAAAAACATGGAAAGTTCCAACGCAACAAGCTAGATTTCAACCAAGAAAAAGCATATAAAGTAAAAACTGGAACAAGACCTGTTGCCCCCACTGATATATGTTCTTTGGATTATTCCGATAGAGAGGACCTAGATCAAACTCAATGGGAGCGATATAATCGGAACTCGTGTTCCAATTATATCGCACAAAATACGTCCAATTCAAACCAAACCTCTATGGGCAATTTTTTATGCAGGGGCACGCCCAAAGACCAAGAAGGTTCAGAGGGCAATCAAGACAGGCAAAAAATCAATCTTCCAGATAATGAATCAAACAGGTATCATAAATACACTATCATCTGAATCTAACTGCGCAACACAAAATAAGGATCCACAAGGTAAGGACCGCCGTATGTCATTAAACTCTGTAGAAAAGCAAAAAGAAACTAGATCAAAACTAGCAAAGAAGTCTGATATGGCAGTTATACAACAAAAAAATGATAGCTTCCAAGAAAAACAGACTATCGTTAAGTCTTTAGACAATAAAAGTCCAGCTAATGCCATAATAAATAAACTGTTACCTGAACATATAGCGGTCCTGCAAAAAGGACTCTCATTTATTCCTACGAGCAGGTCTCAGTTATTCACAACTATAAAAGACCTAAACCTCTTAGTGAGAAAACTTGCCTTAAAAAGATACTACTCTAAAAAAAATAGAAAAAGGCTAGAAGCCTTAGGCCTTACTTTAGAGGATATCAAAACGCTGGACATTTTAAATTATTTTCTGCAGGAAAACGGCACTGAAACTAGGAATGATTTATTGGGATTGACCAACCTTAGCCGTTTCACACCAGAAATAAAAAATTATGGAAACATTGACGCATTCATTAAAGTGGTTACTAAAGATCTAGAAAGGCTATATGAGAGCCCGCAGACTACAAACATGATGGAATCACATTTTTCCCATAAACAAAGGCAAGCATTGAAAGAATTACAAACGGAACAAACTGAGATTAAAGCTGACGACAAAGGAGGAAACACAGTCCTACTAAATAGAAGTGATTATTAGAAGATGAACTTAGCAATTTTGCAAGACTCAGACACCTACTAGGTGCTGAAAAAGAACCCAACACACAAATATTTCAAAGCACTGAAGGAAATCCTCCTACATGCAAGACCAGAAGGATTAATCTCAACAAAAAAATATGAATACCTTCTTCCTAAAAGTCCAGTCTCAGCAGTCTTTTATGCACTCCCTAAGGTGCATAAACGTGTCAAACCAATACCCGGAAGACCTATAGTCTCTGGAAACGGAAACTTAACCTAGAGAATTAGTCAGCTGGTTGACAAGGATTTGAAAGATCTGGTGACTTGCTTGCCTTTTCCTCTGAAAGACACAGCTGATGTCCTGAAGCACCTGGACAACCTAAGCATAGCGGCTGAAGCATTTCAGCTAGCAGCAACATAGAACAGCTCTACAGTGGAATACCACATTATCAAGGTGTTCGAACTGTTGAGCATTTCTTGAGTGCAAAAGGAAAGGAGACAACTTTGTGGAATAGTTTTTTTCTCTCTCTGTTGAAATTTATATTGACCAGGCACTTTTTCACATTTGACGGCCGCTGGTACAGATAAATACAGGGCACGGCTATGGGCACTGCCTGTGCCCCGAATTACGCAAACCTCTTCCTAGGGTTCTGGGAAGAGGTTTGCGTGTTTCCAGACGACCTATCATGCTTCTCACCCCACATTTTTTCCTGGTAGCAATATATTGACGACATTTTAATAATGTGGGGTGTAAGTACGAAGCAATTCGATCTCTTTGTGGAGTCCTTGAATCAAAATCCTTTAGGTCTCAAGTTCACTTTGGAGATAAAGTTGAATGAATTGGATTTTTTAGATTAAAAAATTAAGAAGAATGCTGAAGGTGCGATACACGCGACGGTTCACAGAAAAATAACATCTACCAATACACTTCTAAATTGGAAAAGCCAGCACCCGATATCCACACGTAAAGGCATTCCGATAGCTCAATATATTCGTACAAGATGGAATTGTGATAACATCCACGATTTTAAAATCCAAGCAGATGACCTATGGAGCCGTTTCAGGGAACAAGGCTATGCCAATAAGACACTAAAAATGGCATATAAGAAAGCCCTATCCAAGAATAGATCGGAATTATTATATGAACAAAAGAAAAAGTCTGAAGAGGAGAAAATTTGTTGTGTGATGACATATGGGAATGATCATAAAGACATTCGTGATGTCTAGAAAGACACTGGCACTTAATTGTGGATGATCCAATTCTTCAACCCGTGCTAACTAACCGGGCAACAATTACATAGACAGAGTAAGAATTTGTGAGACACTCTTACGCATAGCATGTTTCAGGAGGACAAGCCAAGTCCCACTTGGCTGGAGCAGAGAACGTGTCTATATCGATGTGAGAAGTGTGTTTCCCCTAAAAATATTTACTGATGCAAATTCAAAAAAGAAATATCCACTAAAGTTTTTTGCAAATTGTATCTCAACACACATAGTGTATGTCTTGGTTTGCCCATGCCAAAAAATTATGTTGGCAAGTGATGAGACTTGTCCCTTCAGTAGAATTAAAATGAGTGAAAACTTTTTCTCTTTACATTACAGTAACATCAAATTTAATTCACAACATTATAGATAATGTTTCCCCTCCCTGTAAAAATCAGGAACGAAATGAGACTTAATTTATATTATATATTACCAATTCAATGACATCCCAATGTATCCCTAGGATGTCAAGCTTTACTTTCCATACAAAAGTGTAGATCGCAACTATACAGTGGACATAAAAAGTCTACACACCCCTGTTAAAATGTCAGATTTCTGTGCTGTAAAAAAATGAGACAAAGATAAATCATTTCAGAACTTTTTCCACCTTTAATGTGACCTATAAACTGTACAACTCAATTGAAAAACAAACTGAAATCTTTTAGGTAGAGGGAAGAAAAAATATAAAAATAAAATAATATGGTTGCATAAGTATTTTATTTTCCCTCCCCTCCCTTTTTAGCCAATTTTTTTATATAAAAGAGCCTCTTATCAAAAGCACACCAGTGATTTGTCTCACAAAAAATGAGGTTTGCCTCTAACAGCTAGCAACAACAGTTTATATAGACTAGCATTATATATTGTAGCATCTACCACTAATTATTAATGTGCAAATTTATTGCACATTCCTCCCCGCCTCTTTTTTCACTGTAAATAAGCACTATAATTAGCAGATTTTTTTATGCAACTCTTAAAATTATAATATCTTTTGTAAATATAATATTTATAGTCTCTTATCACACAGCAATTATATTTAACACATGTTTTAGTCTAACTAACAACACGCCTCACTTAATTAAAATGTTGCTATCATAATAAATTTCACTATTGCTACAATATTTGGAAAGGACCAAGCAAGGCAAGCTAAGTTATCTTGGCAAAAAGTGACATTATCTTCTCGTCACTGCCACCAAGTCCAATAATATTTTAGGCAAATTAGGTCTGGATAGTACCTAATTGTGAACTAACCTATTAAGTATAGAGGCTCTCTCTTTTTAAGCGTGGCATTTTTCTATATTTTCTTATTAAAAATATGAATAAAAAAAAATCCTCTTAGCACCCAATTTAATCATCAATGATCTCCCAGAATATAGGTCTCCTATATTCCTCAACTGTTTATTATTCCATATTTCTATATTTTGATCATATTTACCCATATTTAAGATCACTATTGGCAAACCCAATGATGGGTAATATGATCATTTCATGTTTTCTCTATTCTTGTACCAAAATGTTATTGTCTTCACCTCCGTTGGGAAGTTCTTAAATTTATATGGGTCAAATCTTCGAAGCATAAAATAAGTTGTATATGACTATCCATTACTAGGTCCTCTTCAATAGTTTTCCATATAGGTAACTTAAACAGAGAACTGCAACTTATTATATGAGACAGTGCTATAGAATCAAGGATATCTCTTAATGGTGTAGAGGATAAACCTCCATGTTCTATTTTCATTTTAATAATATTTGTTTTTATTCTGGGTCTTTTATCATTATTAATATACTTGTCAATTATTCTCTGTGTGTTATTTAAGATCCCCTTTGGAGCTGTTTCGGGACTGCATCTAAAGAGATATGATATCTTGGGATTTATGATCATTTCAGCAATTTTTGCTGACCAAGACATGTTTAATTTTCTCCAATCAAACAGGATCAGTCTTATTTGTTTAGATAGCTCATGCAAGTTATTTTTTTAATAGTTTATTTAGTTGAAAATTAAATCGTATACCTAAATGTGTAAGATGTTCGGATTCCCAATTATATGGATAAAGATTTTTTTAATTTCAATTTTAATTCCAAAATACATCCTTTAGAAATAATATCCGTCTTTGAATAATTCACCTTAAAATAGGAAATTTTACCGAATGTTGTTAATATTTTATGTAAATGGAATAAGGATTTTTCAGGTTCAGTTATAGTTAAAACGATGTCGTCCGCAAAGAGGAGAATCTTATAGTTGTTTTTCCCTATCTGTACTCTTTAATGTCTTTGCATTTTCTAATAGCTTCTGCTAAAGGTTCTATAAATAGAATGAATAATATTGGTGATAGCGGGCAGAATTGCCTGATACCATTTCTGATGGTAAATTTCGCTGTTACGATGTTAGGTCTAGTAATATAGACTTTCGGGTTGGTGTACAAGGATTCTATAGTTTTAGATGCAAATTCTGCCATTCCATATTTTTTGAGTACAGCATTTAAAAATTGTTTCTATTCCTGCCTCAATGGTGTTTTTTAATGTTTGTATGTCTATCAAAAAATAGTTTAATCTGGAGTAGGAGCAATATCTACTTGAGAAATAGGTGAAGTCCTTTTCATATGGATGGGTTATTCTCAAAAAATCAGATAATTCCATCTCCATCATTTCCTTTCTAAGGGCCTCTTTCTATTATCGGCCGTAGGCGCTGCGGGGCCGCAAGGACCGGCCGCAAGCTATTCTGCTATTTTATTCCCCTCCGGCCGGGGATTCCGGCAGGCTTGCGGCCAGCGCCTTGCTATCTCTTGCGGCCGCAAGCGCTGGAGGAAAGCCTTTGATCTAAAACGGCCGCAAGAATTTCAGCCGCAAGAAAAGCCCGGTTGCTATTCTATTGCTCCGGGAACCCTCTCTGCAAGGCTAAAAGCGAGCCGCAGCTTACTTGCAGCAAAAAGGTCCCGCTAGCACCAATTAAGCACATAATATAGACCAAATAAAGCCATCCTGCACTTTGAGGAGACTATAAAGTGATTGTAGGTGTTAGCAAAAATAGCACAACATTCCCCTATACTCAAATCCGTAAAAAAAATGTTTTATTATATATGTCAAATATCCATGTAAAAAGTCCAGAGTGCTTGGAGCACCTCAGACCTGGCCACGCTGCGGCCGGAAAATAAACAGTTAATGTAAACTCGGATTTGGGCTGATGTGCAAGCTTGAGAGGGGGTTACTATTAATCCTCATGTCCCCCAATATGATCCCTAGCATTTACAGAGCTTTACAGTGCCGTCTTGAATTTATTTTTGACTTTAAAGATTTCTGAGCTTACGGCCGGTTGCAAGATATGCGGCCGGCCGTAAGAGGAGATCCTTGCGGGGCCGTTTAATAGAATTGCGAGGTAACAGAACCCCCGCAAGGAATCGCAGCCTTATGGCCGATTTACGGCCGATAATAGAATTAGGCCCTAAATCTTTCTGCCATTTTTATTAGGTTATTTTCTGACTTATTTTTTTAATTTTGAGGTTTTATCTTTTAAAGGATCTAATGTCATATTATAATCACCACAAATGATTAGATGTCCTTTCCTCATTATTATAATAATTTTTATAATACATTTCACTGGGTTTTTATTAGGCGCATATAGATTAACTAAAGTGATTTCTTGTTCATTTATTTTTCTAATCCATATTATGAATCTTCCTTGAGCGTTTATTTTTTTTATATTCTTCTTGTATTTTTAGTTCGCTGTTAAAAAGTATTGCTTCGCTTAATACGGTCAATAGGGGCCCTGGTGCAGTCCATTATTTATGTTTTTTTCTTCCTGGGCCGCCCAGTCCCCTTAACACCCCTTTCCTTCCTCGCCCCCCCCCCTGCCTCCCTTGCCTCCCTCTGGCCCCCCTTTATCTCCCTTGCCACCCTCTGACCCCCGCTTGCCCCCCTCTGCACCCAACATCCTTACTGCTATATATTGGTGGATCAGTGCAGCAATGCAGTCCCACCCCTGCCGGCGCGTCCTCTCTGCAGCGTAGGGACATAGCTGTGATGTAATTTGGGATTCCCTACGCTGCAGAGAGGATGAGCAGGCAGGGGTGGGATTGCATTGCTGCGCTGATCCACCAATGAATAGCAGGTGGGATGGAGAGTCTTTTGGGTGCAGAGGGGGCCAGCGGGGGACAGAGGGAGGCAAGGGAGACAGAGGAAGGCAAGGGAGACAGAGGGGGGCCAGAGGCAGGCAAGGGAGACAGAGGCGGGGCCGAGGCAGGCAACGGGGCCAGAGGTTGGCAAGGGGGGCCAGAGGGAGGCAAAAGAAAAAGAGGGAGGCAAGGGAGGGGGGCCAGAGGGAGGCAAGGGGGCAGAGCGAGGCAAGGGGGTCCAGAGGGAGGCTAGGGAGGGCCAGAAAGAGGCAAGAGGGGGCTAGAGGGAGGCAAGGGAGACAGAGGGGGCCAGAGGGAGGCAAGCGGGGCCAGAGGTAGGCAAGGGGGCTAGAGGGAGGCAATGGGGGGCCACAGGGAGGCAACAGGGGCCAGAAGGAAGGCACAGGAGAGAGGGAGACAAGGGGGGGGGGGGGCAGAGGGAGGCAAGGAGTCCAGAGGGAGGCAATGGAGACAGAGGGGGCAAGGGGGGGCCAGAGCAAGGCAAGGGAGACAGAGGGGGGAATGGGGGGCAGAAGGAGGCAAGGGGGGCAGAGGGAGGCAAGGGACATAGAAGGGGCCAGAGGGGGGTAAGTGGGACAGAGGGGGGAAAGATGGACAGAAGGAGTCAGAGGGAGGCAAGAGGGGAACTGAGGAGTGGAAGTAGGGGGTAAGGGGAGGCACAGAGGTCCAAGTGGGCCAGTGGGGGTGCAAGGGGGCTAGAGGGGTGCAAGTGGGGTGCAAGGGGGCTTGTTTATGTATATTTATATACTGTGTATGTGTGTGTGTTATATATATATATATATATTTATATTTATATATATTATTATTATCGTTTATTTGTAACGCGCCAACATATTCCGTAGCGCTATACATAAGTTAAGTTCCAATTCAAAGATAACACATTGCAAAGAATGGAGGGCCCTGTCTTTGAGCTTGGAATCCAGTATCCATAGCGCTTACCCCAAAGCACCTTACAGGATTGAAACTCGCAGACTTACAATATAAATATATATATATATATATATATATATATACAGTTTATATATATATATATATATATATACACATGCATATATTTGTATATAAATATTTAAAGTGTGTGAATTAGTACAGGGGCATTTTTTTGTGACTTCTGTCAATGGGGAAGGGGGGGGGGGGCAATTATTTTTTCTGCACCGGGCCCTCCATTTACTAGCTCCGCCACTTATTTATATATTGGGTAAAATAAAAATTCAAAATGGGTCTCATGTAAGCATAGCATGTTAGCTCTCGTCTTAGTATAATTTGAAAATACAATTTTCCTCTTTGAAGGCGAATTTAGATTGTTTACATTGTGTGATATAATTTTTATAGCCATTTAATTTCCAAAGGATATCATTATCAAATCTTTTCCATATTCATATTTATTCTTTTTTACTCTCTTTTATATTTGTACCTATTGTAACCCTTTCATCCAACACATTTAACATATACATACACATATTTAAGGCTGATAGAGAATATATTCTCTATCCAGTCTTAGTTTCAAGGGCTATTCTGCCGATAGAATAGAAATGTTAGGTAATTGTATTTACAACAATTTTAGCAGGGTGAGTGGTTCCATGCTTTCTTAAAGTGAGGTGAGAAGATGAGGAGAGAGGGAGTAAGAAAGAGAAAAAAAAATTGAGGGGAGATAACTCTCATCCTCTTTTCATAGAATCTTAAACATTTATGGTGTTCTGTGTTTATATCAATGAAATATAACTTTCTGCCATTTAACTTATATCTTATGTTTATATTGTGCACTATGTTTCCTTATAACGTGGATATTGTATATTTTAAGTTCTTATCAGTGATGGGATTATAGTCCCTTTTCTTCCTTTGTCCCCTTACATGCTTTTCTACCTAAATCCATGGCTATATAATTTCTTATGTCTTCCTGTGAATTATTTTATATTATGTTTTTTTTAAATACCTTTTATCTTTCTTGTGTTAGTGTGTTTCCATAATTCCTCTGTCTATTATTGGTTAATTTTAATTTAATTATTTAATGGATCCTCTCTAGTGCCTAAGTGTAATAATTTCTTACAATATTATGTAGAATAAAAAAAATAAAGAAGACATTTCCTTCTCCCTTCCCCTTTTCCTCTCTCTCTCTCTTCTCTATTATCAGCTTAAATAAAAATCAACATTGCTTTTTAATATTCAAGTGAAGTTCAAGTCCACAACATTTTCTTCATTTGATTGACTGCCACTCTGAGGTTTTTACTAAAAGTTCAATTTGTTCCTCTGATTTTCCCCCTATGTATTTACAATATTCAGTTTCTGCATAAGGTTCAAGACTTCTTTAACTGTATTTATGCAATACCATTTAGAGTATTTTAGAAGCATAAGTCTGCTTGGGAATCTCCATTTATATGGAATTGTTTCTTGTCTCAATATTTGGGTGATATTCGCATATTCTCTTCTTTTTGATAATGTATGTGAAGATATGCCAGTGAATATTTGTATATTATCAAATGGATTATCCAGCTTTTTCTTCACATAACAAGCTCTTGTAATAGCTTCTTTATAGGGACAAAAATTTACTTTTATCATAACATCTCTAGGATAGGTTTTGTCTATGTTTGGTGGTTTGGGAATTCTATCACAGGCCTCCCTTAGGAAAATCAGGTACTAGGTAGAGGAATAGGTCTGACAGGTAACTGCTTAGATCTTTATCTGGAATTGTTTCTGCTATTTCTTATTCCAAGATTTGATCTTCTTCTTTTATCCTCTAAGTTATATAATTTGCTGTTTGATTCTTTTAGTTTGTATATTTCCATCAGTGAATTATGGTCTATGACCATTTTTTTCTAATTTAGATTCCATCTCTTCCATTTTAACTGGTGTTTTTTTTTTCTTTAGAATGATCACTTGGCTTTTTAACTCTACTGATAAGTTTATTTGGAAGTCCTCCAATAGCTCCTTCATTTTAGTAAATGTTAGTTGTTTCTTTAGTATTGGAATTTTCCAATTAACTTGTAATGCTCTGGTTGGCCATTTTTTCAACATTAGGAGTCTCTAAGTAAGACATTTCTGCTATCCCTTGTTTGCTCTTCGGCGAGAAAAAAATAGATTTTTTATTTTTCTTATCTTTTATTTCTGATTTCCCAGACATTTTAGCCTTTTCTTTGGACATCAACAGCCTTATTAAATTGCAATTCGGCAAATTCTAAAGCTCTCTATATAAGCACACAGCATAAATTTTTTACAGAAGTTTTTAGTCAGTGAACTTCTATCCAAAAGCAAGGTCTTCACAAACTAAAAACTTTTGTAAAAAAAATGCTATGTGCTTATATAGAGCTTTTTAGAATTTGCCGAATTGCAATTTAATAATCATTTTTTTATTTTGCTATCTTAGATAATATAAGTAGTTAGTAATCCCTTATATATTGTTTCTTAGTTGTCTATTTTCTCCTATTCTTTTAATTTTCCCTCTTTTCTTTTTCCTTTTCAGTCACTTTAATCTTTTATGGATATGAACTCGTCTTGAGTTTTCCTTTTTTCTTCTTTAATCTCTCCTCCTCAAGCTCTCCCTTTCCAGGTTCTTTCTATTTCTTTTAGTATTTCGGAGAATTTAGAGTTGGGTGGTAGAGATGGCTTGTCTTCATGTTGCCATCCTCTCTGCCGACCTTACTGCAGCGCCATGCTGCTAACACTCACATTTCTGGTCCCGCCCCTCACAATACCTGGCAAATTGTTTTGTTTTATGGGTTTTAATTAGGTTTATTTAATAAATGATATCCTCCTCTCTCTGTATTCTCTCCTGGGGGCCCTCTTGCAAATCCATTTTATGTAGTAGGTGATTTTTTGCTGGTAACCAGATTAAAATCAGCAACCTCGAGGAGCGTATATAGGGAGAAAAAGCGCGGTTTCTGAAACTGAGAAATAGTTACTCTGTTTTTTCTTTTTCTTTTTTTTTAAGTGATGTGTAAATCTTGTATACAATCACACAGGAAGAGCAAATTAATTAAACTTAGTTTCTAAAAAGGGAAAATGATCAGCTCAATGCACACCATTCGTAATAAAAAAATAAAAAATGTTTTACTCGGTGTGTATTATACCTATGCATTTATTTAATTGTATGTACTTTGTTTTGTTTAAGAAGTTCTGAAAAGTTCTGTTTTTACTGCCTAAAATCAAACACATAGTCCCTGCATGGGCTGTATGTACATTTCTGAGACAGTGTCCCTGATATACTAGGACATTATGCTGCACATCCAGCCCTACAGAGTCTGTGTCTGCATAAAGTGCAGATCCATAGGGGGCTATTTATTTTATGTTAGGGAGTAAAATCAGAGCTTTTAATTGTCTCTTGATAAAAGAAAGTTCATACATAAAAATAAATACAGATGTATATTACATACCTAGTAAAATCATAAAAAACTTTCATATCCCTTTAATGATATATCAGACATACACAATTAACATTGAACAGCTATAATATGCAGAAATGTTAGTGATAGATCAGATCCAAAATAACAAGCAGACACAATGACAACATATACAGACACTGACAACTCTACTGACACACGGACAGCACATACTGTTCATAGTCACACTGACAACATGCATCATATAGTCTCACAGTCACACATACTGAAAACCCATACAAACATACAA
Organism: Discoglossus pictus; assembly: GCA_027410445.1. NCBI lineage: Eukaryota > Metazoa > Chordata > Amphibia > Anura > Alytidae > Discoglossus > Discoglossus pictus. The sequence goes on along the minus strand of CM050168.1, from coordinate 179,152,627 downwards.
AGTTACGAGGGGATGAGTTACTGAAAATCTTGAGTATCTAAGACAAGGTGAGAAGGGCTGTGGTATAATTTTTTCCCCATAGGAATAGTGCCTAGTAAATTCGGGTATGCGCATCTCAGCCAATTGATATGCTTAGTAAATTTTCTCCACTGACAGTTCATACAAATCTTAAATACCGTAGTCTTAAATAGCAAATAACCCCATAATTTATGTTTCTTTTATAGCAAACATCCTTCTTAGAAAAAATGAAAGGGCATTTTTCAAGTCAAATCAAATAAAATCTGTGTTTATACGTGACAATGACTGCCCACTGCCAGATTCACAGCTACAGCTATGTGTAGTTAGCATAAGAAAAAAAAAGTTAACCCTGAACAAATATATCTGTGCAGAGCAAAGAATCGCCTAAACAGATCAGTTATGGTTTAACTGGTCAGTGCAGTCCTGAGTCCAGAAAAAAACTGCTATCAATCACTGTCTTCATCACATGCTTAAACAGACTTAAAACTTTAGATTTTTTTTAGCTGTTAATGTAATAAAAAAAAAAAAATGTGGGCTCTTTCACACTATGAAGAGCACTTAGAGCAGGCTAAATTGCCCTCTAACTATTTATGTAAAAGTTCTGAAGCTTGTCTGATTTGCAACTACTCCATGTTTGCGGAGAGTGGATGCTGAAGTTAGATTTTTGTCACCGACACTTAGAATACTGAACTGATTTAGTTAAAAGTTCCAAAGAATGCAGGTCTAAACTGTGACAGTTACATTCATGTTTCTATGTTCTTCAGCAGCTAACATCTCTAATCATATAGAGGCCTTGGACGAATAAAAGCCAAGGGCTACATCTTTTACACATGTATTTGATCATTTATCAGTGAGCTCTGTCATATAATGGCAGCTTGCGTTTAGGTGTAACTTCTGATTAAAGTCACAGCCTATACAGATCTATAATACTGTATTAAAACTCACATTCGGAGACTATTCACAGAGTTTACAGTTGACAAGATGCCACATTATGGAAAAAGGTTCTTCATGTAAATGTATTTTTTTCAACCCCATTTACAATGTAACTACTGTAACTATGTAGAGATACTAATCCAGGGAATAATCTAATTCCCATTTTTTTAGATCAGGAAGGATGTTTCTCCAAATGAAACAACAGGCAATGTTTGAAGTGGGTTTTGTTTTGTTTTCTTTAGATTAGTTCAAAGAAGATATGGATCAGACGAGAAGGAAAAGGCTGCATTTAATGGACTAAAATCCTTCCTGCAACATCAGTTACTATGTTGCGGCAACTGTTTTTGTATCAGTCTGTTACTTATTATCACAAGTCACAAGCCTGGCAATGCTGTTTGCCACACAATGCGATGTTCTGCCCCCTCTGAGCACCTTCGGCGCTCATTGCGAGCCTCTCCTCCCATCTACTTCACCGCTCATTACAGTCCTCGGCAACTTGCCATTTTCTCTTTCCACCATCTCCCCCCTGTCCCTTCCCTGTGTCTTTCTCCTCTGTGTCGTTGCTGAATCTTTGCGTAGCGCACTCTGAGTCCTGCGTGCCTGTCGTTGTTGTTGTGTTACTGTCTTTGCCATTGTGTATTTTCTAAGACCCGCGTGCCTGGCGTTGTTGTTTTGTTACTGTCTTTGCCGTTGTGTATTTTCTAAGTCCCGCGTGCCCGGTGTTGTTGGTGTAAGTGTTACTGTCTTTGCCGTTGTGTATTTTTTAAGTCCCGCGTGCCTGGCTTTGCTAAGCCTCATTTTTATCCAGTTTCAGAATTATTTACGTTTTTCGTCCGCCATTTTTTTCCTTGCCGAATTTTAGATTGATGAAAACCCACAAATATGGGTCAAAATCGCTTGTAACCTCATTCCCAGGCTTCCTGGCTCTCCCCCTGTGCTGTCTGTGAGTGTTTTATTATATTTGTTAAATGTATTGTTTTGTTTTGGTGGTTTATAGAGTTATGAGCTTGGCTCGTAGTTGCGACCCTTACAATACAGTCCTGCGTGCCTGGCGTTGTTTGTCAGTGTCCTGCGTGTCTTTGCTGTCATGTATTTTCTAAGTCCAGCGTGCCTGGCGTTGTTTGTCAGTGTCCTGCGTGTCTTTGCCGTCATGTATTTTCTAAGTCCAGCGTGCCTGGCCTTGCTGAGCCCTGTTTTCATCTTGTTTCAGAATTTTTATGTTTTTTCGGCCGCCATTTTTTTCCTGTTTCGTCAATTTTAGATCGTTAAAAAAGACAAAATATGCTTCAGATTAACTTGCAACCTCACTCACAGGCTCACTGGCTCTCCCCTGTGCTGTGTGTGAGTGTGTTAGTGAATTTGAGGCATATTTGTGTGTTTTCCAGTTCAGTGGTTCAGCCGTTAAAGTCGTATTTTTTGCAAGCTCATGCCTCAACGTCTTGCCTCGCTTTGCGAGGCTTGCAAGCGCGACGACAACTCACAGTTTGACAACTATTAAATGTGACTAGGAAATTGCCTGTCAAAAATGACGGGATTAAAATTGTAAGGCTGGCAATGCTGTTTGCCACACAATATGAGGCTTTTGCTCCTCTGAGCAACTTTGCGCTCATTGCGAACCTCTCCCCCTGTCTACTCCAACTTTCCTGCTTTGCGCTCATCACCTTCGGCGCTCATCACGAGCCCCAAGCTGAGCGCCTTTGACGCATTGTAAGCCTCGCCCACTCGCAGCTTCTCTCTGAGTAGGTAACCAGACCTATAGAGCACACCTAATTAGGTGTTGTTCATTCTCATCATGTGACCCGCGATGAGCACCTTTGGCGCTCATCGTTTGGTTTTGGCACTCATTGTGACCCTTTCCTCCCACCTACTGTACTGTCCACTCATTTACACTCTGCATTTGAAATTCATATCATTGAGGTATTTTTGATCATTGAAAAAGCCACAGGATAAAAGTGAAGAAACGCGTCTGACCAGTATTTTTCCTTTCTATTTATTTTTTGATATTAGAGTTACTGTATAATTTGCCATTTTTATTCATTTTTTTTGCTATTGAACATATTTTATTATATTTCAATTATTTTAAAATCATTGAATTAATTGAATATTTATATCGAAACCATGTTTTATATAGTATTTTGATTAAAGACACCTATTACTCCGAAGGGGGTATATTAAACCAGGTCAAAATATTTATATTCAGGTACCACTATGTATTAATGGTGTTGTAATATTCCCCATGCTCTGAAAAGTACACAGATACATTACCCTAATACCCACACTCTATTGGAAGAATATGTGATAAGACGTTCACGGAGGAAAGAAGTACCAACCTACAAGCCAATGTAGGGAAGTCTATAACATACCTCATAGACTGAGGCTAGAAAAGGTGAGAGCTCTACCTACTGATCTCTGTGAACAAGGGTTTGGGATTACAATATATTGGTTATTTTGCACTAGGAATTGGTGCGTTATCTCTCCCCACCCCTCTTTCCTTAGTGTTTTTGCCGTGGTGTATTTTCAAAGTCCGGCATCCCTGGATTTGTTGGTGTAAGTCTTATTGTCTTTGCCGTCGTGTATTTTCTAAGTCTGGCGTCCCTAGAGTTGTTGGTGTAAGTGTTACTGTCTTTGCCGTTGTGTATTTCCTAAGTCCGGGTCCCTGGAGTTGTCGCTGTAAGTCTTATTGTCTTTGCCGTTGTGTATTTTCTAAGTCCCGAGGGCCTGGCTTTGCTCAGCCTCGTTTTCATCCAGTTTCAGAATTTTTACGTTTTTCGTCCTCCATTTTTTCCTCGCTTAGCCGATTTTGTATTCCTGAAAACCCACAAATATATCTCAAATTCGCTTGCAACCTCACTCCCAGGCTTCCTGGCTCTCCCTCTGTGAGTGTGTTATTATTTTTTTTTTTGTGTGTTTTTAGAGTTATGCGCTTCGGTCGCAGTTGCGACCCTCGCAGTAGCATGCCTCAACTGCTCACCTCCTTTGCGAGGCTCTCAGTTGTGTGAAATTGCTCGCCGCCTAAGTCCCGCGTGCCTTAACTGCTCGCCTCGCGAAGCAGTGCAATGAGCGCCTTCAGCGCTCATTGCAGCCTAAGTCCCGAGTGGTTGATGGCTCGCCTCTCTTCGTGAGGCTCACAAAGTGTGACCAACATTGTAAGCGTTCCCAACACTGACAACTATATATGTGACTAGCGGCTTGCTGATCAACAATAACGGGTTTAAAATTGTAAGGCTAGCAATGCTGTTTGCCACACAATGTAAGGCTTTTGCTCCTTTGAGGACCTTCAGCGCTCATTCCGAGCCTCTCCCCTGTGTACTTGAACTTTCCTGCTTTGCACTGATCACCTTTGGCGATCATCGCAAGCCCCGTGCTGATCGCGGGGCTCGCGATGAGCGCCTTTGAATCTCATTGCAAGCCTCTCCCGCTCAAGGTGCTCATTGTGATCCTTGCGATCAGTGACTTCGGGGCTGAACTCGTGGCTTACAATGAGCACCGAAGGCGCTCATTGCGAGCATTTCCACCCGTCTACTGTACGGGCCGCTCATTGCAAGTTTTATTAACCTGCAAGTTTTGTGCTTGGGAATGCCATGTGTCTCTTTCCACCATCTTCCCTCTGTCCCTTTCCTGTGTGTTTCTCCTCTGTGTGTCAGCTGAATGTTTGCATGTTACGTGCTGAAGGCCGTTTGTTTTATTTTCAATGCCTGGTGTTGTTGGTGTGTTACTGTCTTTGCTGTTGTGTATTTTCTAGGTCCTGCGTGCCTGGTGTTGTTGGTGTAAGTGTTACTGTCTTTGCCGTTGTGTATTTTCTAAGACCCGCGTGCCTGGCGTTGTTGGTGTAAGTGTTACTGTCTTTGCCGTTGTGAATTCTCCAAGTCCTGCGTGCCTGGCGTTGTTGGTGTAAGTGTTACTGTCTTTGCCGTTGTGAATTCTCCAAGTCCTGCGTGCCTGGCGTTGTTAGTGTAAGTGTTACTGTCTTTGCCATTGTGTGCTTTCTAAGTCCCGCGTGCCTGGCTTTGCTGAGCCTCGTTTTCAGCCAGTTTCAGAATTTTTTACGTTTTTTTGTCCGCCATTTTTTTCCTTGCTTAGCCGAATTTGTATTGATGAAAACCCACAAATATTGGTGAAAATCGCTTGTAATCTCATTCCCAGGCTTCCTGGCTCTCCCCCCGTGCAGTCTGTGAATGTGTTATTATATTTCTTAAATGTATTGTTTTGTTTTGATAGTTTTTAGAGTTATGCGTTTGGCTGGCAGTTGCAACCCTTACAATACAGTCTAAGTTCTGCGCCGTACATGGCTTACCTTGCTTCGTAAGGCTTCGCAGATGAATGCCTTTGGTGCTCATCCAGCCTAAGTGGTGGGTTGTACATGGCTTGCTTCGCGAGGCTTGCAAAGTGTGACCAACATTGTAAGCATTCCCAACACTGACAACTATATATGTGATATATAAAGATATGTGATGTATAAAGTATTGCCAGAAAATGCTTCCATTTTATAAGGGCCTGGATCACTGAATGAGACCAGACTAACACCACAGGATATTTCTCTCTGTGAAGGGCACAAGTGAGGTTAAAGAGGCTGCTCTCTGAGTAGGTGACCAGACCTATAGAACAAACCTATTTAGATGTTGTTCATTCTCATATTGAGCGTCTCTGAGTTTGCTATTGCTTGTGCAAATGACCCTCGCTCACTCTGCCTTATGGTGTTCAGCTGTACCTCACTGACGAGGCCTAAGAGAGGCCGAAACATATGTCGTGGGTTTGCTGTTTTTCCTGTTCAGGGTAGAATTGCCTGGTATTTCGGGGCTGGATCCATCCATTGAGTGGGACCAGACTGATATACTACAGGGTATTTCTCCCTGTGAAGGGCACAAGTGGCTAAAAGAGGCTGCTCTCTGAGTAGGTAACCAGACCTATAGAGCACACCTACTTAGGTGTTGTTCATTCTCAGAGTGAGCTCCCTTGACTTTATTGTAACTTTAGAAATAAAACATAAATATAGAAATCATATTGCTACTATTAATAATCAGGAAATGATATACAAACAAGGCATACATCTAATATTCTATAGCACATTTGTCAGACTCAAAAGCTGGAACCAGGCTAGAATATCAGACTATTCCTGTGCAAGTCCAACTAGGTAAACTAAAAAAATCGTGCCACTTATTAACCCACCTGTACATAATATCAAAAAAATCAAGTTTGATACTAACAATCAATGAATGGAAATGGACAACCCAGTTACAGAGAATCCAATTGTCTTGATTTGAATGTTTTCCTTTCTACAGAAGGACACAGTTTTTGACCCACTATTTGGAGTCTTTGGATAACATCCATGGTCAGCTCCTTCCGGATTGTGACACTCACCATGATCCACGTTAAACGTTTTGTCATGTTCAACATCAAGGAAATCGTCTTTAATTCTCAGGACATTTTCTCTCGCTCTCTTTGCCCTCAGCTCCCTTGTTTTGTTTTTATTGAATTTTGCCTCTCTTTGGAGCGATCTCCTCATTTCTGCCTGAGACTGTAATTGATTCTTCTGCACAACAAATGAAACATTTATAAACATAAATGTATATCCTTTCGCTCTATCTGCACTGTTCTGGAACAAAGCAACGCTGCCCACCCCTTCAAGGAATGAAACAGGAGGAGACAGTAAAACGTATTATACCATTTTAAGGCTGTGCTTAATGTATGTACCTAAGTGAAACGGAACGCCCTATGCTCTTATACTTTTATACACAACATCCCAACATTTTTTAATTGTTATCTTTTTTTGTTACTTAAATAACCAAAAATAGTGAAAATTGAAAAGGCATAGACAGCAAACATGTGAGAAATGTTTTATTGAAAAATACATTATAACTGAACTGATTTTGTCTAAGTGATAACTAAAGCTTTGTATGTAACACTGACTGTGACATGCAAAATGTAATGATGTACCACCCTATGCCTTTAATAAAAAATATTGGGGGAAAAAATGTATTATACCTGGAGGCAAATGAACAACAAAAGTGAGTCAAATATTTAACAATTTTGGTGGGCAATTATGGCTTTAATTTTTTATTTTAATTTACATTTAGAATGCACTTTTATTGTATTTTCCTTTAAATATACTGGCGGGCGAATCTGATGCTTTGGAAACCAGTTACAGCCAATCTTTCGAGAAAGCTGCTGTTGGTTAAGCAAAATGGCTGTTAGGAGCTTGAATGTTTATTAACTATTATTATTATTTTTATTATTATTATTAATATAAAACTATTTATAATACCTGTTTAGACACTGACAGTAATTTAGGGATAATGCCATTAGTCATTTATTTAGTAGGTCAAATGAATTAATACTGGCAGGGCTGATACCCTTTTTTGGGAATTAAGATTGGTCTGTTCTTGTCATTATGAATGTTTTTTATGGTTTGAATGGTAACACTGTGGTGTTCAACAATTTACAGAGGGCAAACGTTTAGTATTCTGGACTGATCAGTTCTTTAAAAGGAGGTTCCCAATATGGGAAATAGGCCTCGTATGGCTGTGTGTATGTGAACTGTCTCACATATACCTCTGGGAGGATTCATTTATTTTTTTCTTCCCACAATAAGGGAACATTACTTATAGATTTTCATCACCTTGGGAGGATTTATCCCTACTATCATTTGGAGTAAGATAATTAATTTAAACTTTATAATAGAATAGTTTTCTGAATTTTCAACTAAGCCCAACAAATAATGAAGTTTTTGTATGTTCCTATTATAACTAAACAATATCCTCTTACAAAACCCACAAGCATGATTTACATTTTTAATTATCCAAAATAAAGTTCTCCTTTCTTAATAGCTTTCTATATGTTTTGGTGTTAAACACTGGAATTTGTTCTTAGGAGCTTGTTATTGATCTTGATGAACATATATTTTTTTGCCCACAAAAAATGTAAGAGCCAGTTATTAAGAAAAAAATAAAAGTGACATTTTTATTTACTAAGATATAGATCAAGTATAGATCAAAGAGGTATGTTATTTGCTTACATTGCTGTTAGATGTTTTCATACATAAAGCAATACTTAAATTCAGCGACAATGAAACTATTGGCATGATATATTAGTATAGCAGTAATAGAAAACAGTAAAAAAAATAAAAAATTATATTTACCTCTTCCCGTTTCCTATTCATTTCTTGCATTTGCATCTTGTGATTATGCTGACGTTTTGACGAATAATGTTTAGGTGTGTAGATCGTTTTTTCTATCTCCTGTTGTCAAGCAGAGGAGATTAACATCTGTTAGCAAAAACACAATAGCGGGTTGTATAGTGTCCTAAATTTCAGTGGAGGGAGAGGTGAGGAAGGAAAGAACCAGAGATATTGTTAGATGATTGGATAAGATTGAAATTTACACCACACCACTTCCCCCTGACTGGCCCAGAATCAGGAAGTTGCATCTACAGGTGCAACCACAGGTCTAGAAATGTAAACGCCCCTCTCACACACAGAACGTTTACCAATGTATCATGGATTAATTTTCATTGTACAGTGTACAGTGGTCTAAATGTTTATAGAAACATTTTTAAGAACCACAGTTGTTCAAGAAAAAAGACCCCTTTTTGTGAAGTATGTAAAAAACTAACAATATTAGCAACCGTGTAAGTCATGGACATAAAAACATTTTTTCAGAAAATCTAATTTTTTTAAACTGTTTATGAATAGAGGAATCCATAAATTTATAATAAAAGTGCAAGTAGTAGGAGAGGAGGGAAAAGGGAGATTCCCTCCTCTCCGACTGCTTGTAGGAGTCGGAGAGAAGGGTACAGTGGTGCTTTATCTGAATTAGTAGAATTAAGCTCCTCCCCTGTGGGCTTTTGGTTACAGATGTGCAAGATGTCAGCTCCCACATAAGAGAGCAGAAAACTGTAGGCGGTTCTAGAAGATAAGAATTTGTTACTCTGGGAGCTTCTTAGAGTTAAGTGAAGTGTTAATATTATGTCATATTTACAGAGAGGAGGATACAAATAATTACCTTAGTTAATATATTTATATAAAAGTCGCTTTAATAACGTCAATGAATTAAATATTAGACTCTTTTTTTCTTGAAAGGGGAAATACCCATATTTACTAAACTACTGCGGAGACACAGTCTGTGATTGGCTAGTACATCTATTACTATAGACACATTGTATGCATGAGCTACAGGGTGTGGAACTTTGTAGGGACAATTTGGAAGATTTCAGTGAGAAAAAACAAAGCTTTGGAGCACTAGTAAATATAATAAATATTGTTAAATATGCAAATAAACACTTTTAGATTATTTTAATATTAAAACTTCCGTGTCCATTTATTTTTTAGCATAGCCTTATGAGTATTTGTATGCAAGGCACTGGTGAATTGTTTTGCGTGTTCCTACCAGTCCTGCTTAATGCTTCATCCTTCCAAAATGTAACTATATTTATTAATATTGACCATAGCATGCTGGGCACTTACCTGTGTGGCAGCTCCTTCATGCTTACTGCTGATTCCTTGCACAGTTGATAATGATGGCAGCATCATTGGCTCAAGTTTCTGTAGACCAAGATTTTTAGGAGGCCCAATAAAAAAACTCATACAGATATTCAAAATAGAACATTTTGATGAATGACTTTCATAATTTTAGGCATAGGTAATTGAGGTAATTATAGAATTATGGTAACATATGAATAAAAACATGATATTATAAACTGGAAATGATTAAATCAAATACATTTATCAATAGAAAAACACCTTTGAATTTAGTAAAGTTTGGCTGTCAAGAGATCCTCCCAACACACTGGTCGTCTTATCAGTATACAGTTATAAGGTAATAAATGTAATAAATTCAACATTCTTTGTTCTATTACTATATGTCTCTTTTTAAATATTATCCACAATTTTTAATTGGTATTTTCATATGTTTATTGGCACATAACTATCCTACCGTAGAACGGGGCCGCCATTGTGAAATTATTTGGTCTTGTCACAAGATACATAACAGTGCAGAATATCTCTGTAGTTGTCTCAAATGTATCCTTTTTTAGGATCAAGATTAATGCTGCACTGGCAGATTATTGTTACTATTTATTATTAATAATATTATTATATGGAGAGAAAATGTATATATTAATAATTTGGATCACATATCTTAGGTATTGTAATTCATTATTTTATTTTTGTATTGTCTATCTGTGTTGCCATCTTCCACCACCTTAACAGGCCTAACAGGAAGGTAGGAATGAGAGGACAATGTGGTGACATCAGCAGTACTGTGTCTTCATAGCTGATATTAGTTGATGGTTTCCAATGGTTGTTATCCAAATAATGTAATGTTATTGTATTTTTTATATATATATATATATATACCTTACATACCTTATTACCTTTGTAGCTTGGCTATTCACACACAGCTGAGAAGTAGCAGTAGAGAAACACTGCATTTCAATTACAAATATCAAAATTATGAATACCTATATATCTAAACCTAGTGCAAAAGCGACATCACTGCTCTTGATTGTGTTGAAGGTGCAGTGTTCATTTCTTTGCACTAGATGGCAGTATGATATATTCTTGACCACAGTAGTATTAAATAGATTAGTTACACTGTTGCAAATTTTCTATCATGAAAAAGTATGTTTTATACACTATTTATTTTTCTTTTTTAAATAACAAATTCTAAAGTAATTTTTGTTTGCAATGTTTAGCTAAGGATGTTGCAATCAAAGTCATGATAGGTAAATTAATTTGCTGCACTAAATCCCTTTGGTTGCCAAAATCGTAACGCTGACCCATCTAAGCCCTTGATCTTTCAAGCCTGCAAAGGTTACAATCTCTAAAATCACAAATCGCAATTTAATTGCCACAATTCCTCAAGCCAGCAATTGCCTTCAAACCCGTAAATGGCAAAAGTAGCAAAAATTCTACGAGTGCTAGAAAAGGATTTGCAAGGGTGTTAAACACCTGTTCGTAACACTATAAAAGGCAATACAAACACAATACTGGACTTTAAAATACAGGGAAAGTGATGAAAGACATTAGGATTAATTGCACAGCAGTCTAAAGCTTGCAAATCGCCAATAAAGAAAATATGTTTTTTTAAGTTTAATTATATTAATCTTGGGAATCCAGGAGTTAATACATATCAATCCACCCACATGAACTATAACATTCATCATTTTTATTGATTTTTAAATAGCTGGACTGCGAGTCCGATCGCATATTGGATATCTAAACACTAATTGATTGATGTTTAAACGCCATGTTTTACTGATATTATGATGACGGTCTCATTTATGATTGGCTGTTTCTAAATCGTTACTTATACCTTGCCTAATTGATCATGATCATGCCTTGAAATGCTACGTACGGTTACATGGTTTACGGATTTGGCTTTCGGCCATGTAATTGAGGACTTGTTTAATTAATTCACTCTGTAACTGTTGCAATTTACAATTTACATTTTTGGAATTTAATAAGGCCCATAGTTTCTTAAAATATAACCTATTCTGAAACAAAAAAATATATAATAAAAGAACATATAGAAACAATTCATATAATCAATATTGTTAGTTTATTACTAGTAAAAGATACACACATTAATAAACACATTGCTTGCATTAAAATCAGTTGTTACCATTAAATCCAAGAAACTCCTTATGAAGCCTTTTAAACTCATCTTACTTGCAGTCTTCTGGGCGGGTGTCGTTTAATAATACTAGTTGGGGGTCCATTATCCAGCGGAATATCAAAACAAATGGGCTGCGGAACTTTAAATGAACAAAACACAAGTGTTAGAGCTGAAAATCAATACATAGAATAATTAACATTCAATCTTCCTTGCACAGCCCACACCTCCACTCTACTAGCCTGACTCCAATGGATTCTTGTCTACTCCCATTGCCTTTTTACATTTCTAACCTTTGTCTACAAATCCTACATGATCTTGCCTCTGTAATATACCCCTATGTTTTACAATATTCTCTGCAAACTGAACACAAAATCGTGCTTCCCCAGGTGCCAACTCACTTAGTGACAACTTCTTCCTCATTCCTTCTTATAGCAGCTCCCTTCACCTGAGAACCCCCCTTCCCCAGCTACTGTCTCCTCTTAATTTTCTTACCCAAAAAATCTTTCCAAAGCAGCTCCCTTCACCTCAAGACGCCTTAGCCCAGCCACTGCACCCTCTTAAAACCCGCCAAGACCCCTTCCCAAATCAGCTTCCTTTCCCTCAAGACTCCCTCTCCTTAGCTTCCTTGCTGCACCAGCCTGCAAGAAAAGGAGTCAGCCCAACCCTCAATCCACAACACCCTTCTGCGACCTGTCCCCCCAAAAAATAAATAAAGAAAGTAGGACAGCTCAGGGCCTCACCCCTGCCTATTCATCCTCAAAGTCCCATTCCCACTCTGTGCCCCATCCCACTTATATTATTTATACTTTCTTGCTACTCTCCACTGGGATAAACTCCCACTTCACGTAATACATTTTCTAAACCTGCACATGTTCCTCATGCCCTGAAGATCCATTTTTTCTGTCTTTCCAACCCAATGCAAGTTATATCCTTTTACACCTCTTCTCCTGACCCTCATATATTGTATCTGGTCCATGGCATCATTACATCAACAACCCCAAGCCAAACATCATACTCTATTATGTTTGTTCAGTTATGTTTTACTCCAAAAAATGGCGGAAACATGATAACAAATGAACCAACATTATATATATTATATGGAGTATCAAATCTTAAGGACATTTCTTAAACTCCTAGGGCCTCATTCAATTGCGATTTGGCCAATTGAATAGGGCTCTAAATAAGCACATAGCATATTTTTTTAAATAAGTTTTTGGTTAGTGAAAACCTTGCTTTTGGTTAGATGCTTGCTAACTAAAAACTTCTTTAAAAAATATGTTATGTGCTTATTTAGAGCCCTATTCAATTGGCCAAATTGCAATTGAATGAGGGCCCTAATATCCATTATCTACTATGCATAAATATTAAGGAATAAATTACACTTTATTGCCAAAATTCACCCAAATACTGCAACATAGCTTGGGGGCATGTGGATGGAGGTGTCATTAAAAATGACAAATACGTTTTGATAACAAAAAAGGACAAAAAAAAAATAAAAAAATATATTTTTTTAAAAGAAAAATGTTTTATTATAGTTTATGCTAGTCTTTATTGGCAAATATATAAAATACAGAATAACAACATTCATGATGTATAACCTTATTAAAGTATTAAACTGTCTATGACAATTTCTATACATGTAACAACAAATATTACAACTGTATGTTTTTGCAGATACTTTCTTCTAATAAATAATGGAATGAGGAAAGAAGCAAAGTGACAGTGTTACCTCCTCCCTTTCTTATCGAGCTCTAGATAATCACAGCAGACTGTGTATAAATGTTTTTCCCATGGCTCAGTTTTCCTTCTTGATGCTCCAGCTATGTGTATCACATCTACATAATTATCAGGAAAGAGTAGTAAAACTATAAAACTTGGAAAATACATTTTTTTCTGAAATCCAAGTTCACTTTTTTAACATTTATTAACCAATATTGTTACATTTTATGTGGACACTTTAAAGGACCACTATAGTTTGGTAAAAGCATTGCATGCTTGTGAAGTGTGTAAAAAATAAATAAATAACAGCATTAGCAAGTGTGCCAGACAGGAACTGAAAAGCATTTTTAGAGAAAATGTTGTATTTTGTTTTTTCTGATTATTTATTATTATTATGATGCTTTATTCGTAACACCCCAACATTTTCCATATCGCTATACAGGGGTTAAGTGCAAGTAATGCAATTGCAAAATGCACAAAAGGCAATAATTATTTGTGCTCAAGTATTGGATTTAAACACTGTTGTTTATATTTAATTTTATCACTTCTTTCCACGGCGTATTTTTTGATTTTTAAACAGCTAAAAATAAGGTGTTCCTAAAATAAATTAACTTTTAGACATTGAGGTGTTAAGCACCAGGAATCTCCCGTAAAGTCGAGACCCCGTTTATTTTAGGAATAAAGACAACAATGTCTATCATCCTTAAAGCAAAACTGAGTACAATCGTTAAAATTTGTGTTAAAATTATTTATTTTAAACTATTAAGATCAGTTCTTCAAAAAAAAAAATGCTTTAAATATGACAATTTGGTGGTCCTGTTTATTTATTTATTTACTTTACCATGTTACATTAACATCACAAAATAAAGAGAAATAGAGAGAAGAGGCTTTATTGAAGTGGTTCACGATTCTATTGTACCAGACGTCTAATCTACTCACGATACATCAAGAAAGAGTCAATAATTAACTTTGAAATATTAAACATTAACAACATTCCCCTATTACTTGTGAATAATAGCTCACTTGTTACTTTTCCTGCATACCTGATAGAATGATTTATATGGATCTATGTCAATTTTTTTGGTACAGCCAATATGAACAATGTATAAATGGTACATTGCATTTCTGTGGTTCAGTTCTCATATGGTACATGTCAAGACTCTGACCTGTGCACTTGGAGAAATCACTTTCCTGTTTTCCTTTATTTTATTGACCAAAGGAGACAGATTGTAAGCTCTTTGACTCACACATTATTTTGATAAAATTAGTTACCTCTCCATTAAGAGAAGTGTCATATTTACATCACAGTTTTATAAAGACTTGACTTGATAATTAGCGAAATGCCTTTAGAATGTTTTAATGGCAGCAGGATCAGACAACTGTGAGGAACCTTGGATGTAGATAAGGTATATATTCAGTTGTGACATATACGAGCAAATCACTTCATGATAACCATATCCCTCTGGCTAAAATGCCATGGGGCATCTAATAACCAGGTCCACTAACACATCTCTCAAGGACTACAAAATCTCTCAAAGACTACTACATTCTTAAAAGAGTACTACATCTTCCAAGAACTACTACAACATCTCTCAAAGACTATTACATCTCTTAAGGACCTCTAGATCTCCCAAGGACTACTACATCTCCCAAGGACTACTACATCTTTCAAAGACTACTACATCTACCAAGGACTACTATATCTCTCAATGACTACTAAATTTCTCAAGAAATACTATATCTCTCAATGACTACTATATCTTTGAAAGACTACTATATCTCTCAAGGACTACGCACTACGGGATATGTTGGCACGTTACAAATAAACTATAATAATGACCTATTACTTTTATGGGGATTGATAATAATCTAGTTCAAACCTACCCAGTAGGACTGTTTGGTTTGTTGTATATCCCTGAAAGCAGGAACAGAACCAACCCAGCTTACAGCCACCAAAACGCCCAGTAGACCACAGGAACCGGTATAGTCACCCAGTCAATGATACCGATTGTAACAAAGTCTAATGCAGGTTCAGCAGTAATAATCTCAATGGTAAGGATTATTATTACCTCAGAATGAAACAATGTAGTTTAAGCTGATAACTATTGATGGTGGAACATATTTATGCATAACACAGTCCAATCATGTTCAATCACCAACACAGACCTACCAACATCCACCCCCCCCCCCCCCTCCCCCCTGCTTAATCACCCCGCCTGGTCCTGGAGCCTAAGTGAACACGCAGGCTAACTGCTGGTGTAGGTGACCCTCCATATGCCCCAGTCCTTTTAGATACATGTCCCCTATGTTACTTAGAACAATAATGGTTATACCCAGCTTGCTTTCCAATTCAGTGTCAACTGTCCCCTGATGATGGTCAGCTCTTCCCTCAATGCACTGTATATCCTACAACCAAGCACCTGGTAAGTGGTGATGCCTCTTCCCCAGGGACCAAACATGTCCGGTTACCACTATGACATCAATACATTCACACATAAATACAATTTATTCTGATTATCCCCATATTGTGGTCCCCTCCATGAACAACATGGCTTTACTACACAACATGACACACAGTAATATAGCTATCAAAGTTCAAGTGTCCAAGCTGGGGGGACATTGTCAGGGGAGAGAAGGAAGAAAGAATATCAATAATCTATTTAATCCTGTGCATCACAGACTATTACATCTTTTAAGAACTACTATATCTTCCAACTATTACAACATCTCTCAAAGGACTACTATATCTTTCAAAGTCTTCCTTTATGTTGAGGCTCTTTAAAAAAATCTGAATTCAGGCTTTAAACTGTTGCTGTTGATGAAATTATGGTAAGCTAAAACATGCGGCTCAATAACTTATCTTGCTTTAATTTGCTTAATTACACTATTTAAACATCACATCTATAATTATATCAAATTTTAAATCATGATAAGTTGAATAACAATTGGGAGTTTAATTTGTGAAGCGGACAGAGGAAATAGAAGAGCTCAACATCAGACAAACCCTATTAATTAATTAATTCCCCCTGGCAGCCCAGGCACTCTGCCCACAAGGGCCAGGTACAGTGGTACCTTCTGTATCCTCTTGTGAATGGCAAACTAATAGTGCCCTATACAAAATGCAAATGACCCAAGCAGCCTGCTAACTTTTCCTAAACTAAAGATGTCCTTTAAATTATAACAGTTCAAATAGTATCCTGTTTGCTTTCTTTTGAAATGATCTTTTTTCATCAGTTTACCGTAACATGTCTGAAGAGAGGAGCAGAAAATGACCAGAATTTGTTTCACTTTAATGTAATTTTTCTGTACTACAGTTTACTTAAGGTTTTATATAAAATGCAGAGGCAGAGTAAGTGAAACCCTGTGCAAAATAATTTGGTCCTCCCTTGCAATTTTTCTGTACATGTATGTATGTTCAGAAGGGAATAAGCCATGGACACCTTTTCCAGTTTCTGGATCCTAGCCCATTGAGCCACCATAAAGGACAGACTGCTTGGCTCCAGCCACTGGACTATGTGCATAACCACCTCACTGTATTGTAATCTATTTTGCCCCATTGTTGCCAGATAAAGGTAATATACTCTATTTGAGGTCTGGATCACTAGACATGGAGACAGCACTATGTGTATTTGGAGGTTGGCCTATTGATCACAGGTGACAGACAGGATGCCAGACTATTAGATCCCATGTGGAGTCAATCTCCAGTGTTTATCTGCCACTCCCTGTCATTGTTGTGTTGTATACACCCCCCTCTGTATCTAACCCCAATACATATTGTTGACTTTCCAAAAATAAATCAGTTCACTGCTGAGACATATAGAAATGGTATGTTCTCTTATTTGCTCCCGGTGGCTGTGATACTGATCCTATCTCCACTGTGCAAGTATCTTGTCCTGGTCACTACCAAAGGAAGGTTACTGAGTCTCCTGGAAGTGCTGATTCTTGATGGAGAGACCCTGACTGATACAGAAGCCTGATATCAGGGTGCTGGCGCAGAGATTTCCAAGAACCCAACGGTCCATGTGGGTAGTTAACCTGTAGTCTATAGCAGGTGGATCGTCTCACCGAGTAAATTTGTTTATGAGCAGATCTTCATTCCATAAAAATAATGTTGTGTTTCTCTGATAAATTAAATGGTCTCTTTTACTCCAAGTTGCTGCTTGTAGCAGAGGGCCCTTACACCATTGTGGACCCCAGTGCTTTGCACCTGCTGAACATGCATTAGCTCCAGTGTATGTGTATGTGTGATACTATGTATGTGTGTGTGTATGTGTGAGCCTGTGAGTCTGTGTGTTTGTGTGTGAATTTGTGTGTGAGCCAGTGTGTAAATGTGTGAGCCTGCTTGTGTGTGAGTCTATAATTGTGTATGTGAGTGTGTGTGTGAGTCTGTAACTGTGTATGTGTCAATCTGTGTACCTGTGTGTGTAACTCTGTGTTCCTATGTGTGTGTCCGTACCTATATCTGTGTGGGCAAGTGCGTGTATACCTTTCGCACGCACTTGCAGGGGCTCCTCCACTTCACCGCCTAGGGGCTCCAAAAAGGTAGATCGGCCCTGTATATAGTTTTCTCTCTTTCTCTCTCTCACTGTATATCTACAAACAGGTGTGCGTATGTATATATATGCAGGTGGACCCAGCAAACAAATGTTATAGAGGCGGCTTTGAATTTTCTGCCCAGGGTCTCCAGAAATGTTAATCCAGCCCTGGTGGATTAACATGGCTATGTTGTAATTAACATTGCTATTGCAAATTATTACATATGAATTGTATTAATGATTAATGCATAATTAAAATAGCTAGTGCCTCATGCTAGGGCTGTCTGCTTGTCCATGGTGGTAAAAACAATGACCCCAAAGGTTATCAAGCAACTAGATCCCATCCCTCATCCTTATCAACCACAAAAATGAGCTGCAATAGATGGCTTTGTTTTAATGTTTCTTTATTTCCCTGCCAGACACTGTTCTATTGTCTTGAACTATTAAAGTGTGACATTATTTTCTTCAAATCATTTGACCTTATGTTTACAGTCTGGCGAATATATAATTGATCATGTTTACATTGAATCACATAGATTTCATTAATTTGAACATCTATGAAATGTGAGCAGCCTCTTATATATGTTACTATGCTATATTTTACATTTTATAATTCATGTTGTGTCTCTCATGTTCCCCTCACCCTCCTCCCCTCTAATCAATACATATTAAGACCATGACGTCTTTCCTTGTGTTGTGTTCTTTGGTCCATGCACCATTTTAGTCCTCCTTTGAATTGTATCAAGTTTAAAGGGACGTGGGAGGTTTCTGGATTTTACTAGGTGTATAATATACCTGTGTATTTATTTCATTTATGTACTTATAAGATCTGTTTTTACTGTCTAAAATCAAACAGTTTTTGTATGGTTCTGCCCTCTGCAGCTCCTGAAGACACAGACTCTGCTGTACTTGCTAACCAACTCAGTGACCATCTCAGCAACATTCTACAACATGCAGCTGAAACGTGGTCCCTGATAGGCTAGGACACTACACTGCACCTCCAGCACTACAGAGCTTCTGTATATGCTGCAGTAATATGAGTGTGTCTGTATTTAATTTAAGGCTGTAAAAACAGAGCTATTAAGCATTTCTTAATAAAATAAAGTACATAAAAGTATTTAGATAAACAGCGATATTATATTACAATCCATGGTATAAAATTCTAATTAAATGGAAAATGTAGTTGTATATTTTTAGTAAGCTGTTTTAAAGAATTGATACTAATGTGTTATCACAAATACAGTATTTAAACGTAATTACCGGTTCTGCTGTGCTGTCTTGGCCATCTCCATTGTCTCCAAATACCTCCTTATCAAGTAGGTGGGAACCTTGCAGGCAGAGATTTGTTCATTGCCACTCAATTAATTGCTTTTTGAGCTTAAATACTACTACTGACAATTGGCATTGCATATCTATTCTTCAAGCAGGAAGGATCGTTGAGAGTTAAGTAATAACAAATAGAGGAAGATATAAATTAAACAGTCACTGTAGTTTATACATATCTATTGCTCACTGTGTCTTAGGGAGTTCAGCTACACCTCACTGACGAGGCCCAACTAAGGGCAAAACATACATCTGGGGTTTGCTATTTCTCCTGTGCAGGGTAGAATTGCCTGGTATTTCGGGGCTGGATCACTCTGTTGGGTGAGATAGACTGATATACTACAGGATTTTTCCCCCTGTGAAGGACACACGTGGCTAAAAGAGGCTGCTCTAAGAGTGGGTTATCATGTCCATAGAACTAACCTATTAAGGTTAGTTCATTCCCTGATTGAGCACTTCTATCTTGTTGTTGCTAAAAATATGTATGATGCATTTACAAGCACATTTTAAAAACGTCATGTTTTGCATGTAAAATAAATTATATCGATATAAGAAAATCATCAAATAAAGAGAAATGTGTTTGATCCCACCTTTTCCTTACAAGTAAATTAAGAGGAAGTGTAAACAAGTCTCACTGACAGCATATTAGGTATGTTTTCTTCTCTGATCACATTTATTTGAATGGGAATACAGGTACAATGAGACCTTTAGTCATTGTCCCTTTGTTTTATGTAACATGTCAGGACAGATCCCATTGTGTCTCAGTTTTATGTATTTATTTATGTATTTATCTATACTATAGACCACTTATTTTTTATACAAAAATATATTTTTTCTAATGTGTAATATTTATGATCTTTTAAATTAAATATAGAACTTGTTTGTCTAAAATGGTCACTTAAAGGCTGTTTAATTTTTTTTAACATTCTAAAAGCTTTTTGCCCATTATCAATTTAAGTTATTTAATCAAGTTTTTTTAGGTTGTTCTTAAAAAAAAACATGAACAAATTATATATTGTTTTCTTAAGTGAATAAATCCTATCAATCTCCATGTTGCAAATGAATGGCTTGTACCTATTAATTAGCCACTGTATTACAGTTTGCTTGTCCCTGTAGTGGCTGAAATAAGGAGCTGAAATGTTATCTGGCAGTTAGAACCCTCTCCTATCTTATCAAGTACTCTGAGCAGCACATTAGCATATAGGAGTGGCAAAATCAATTCTAAATATTTCAGAAATTATTTACTCTAGAGAAAAACTGCTAGTACAATGTATAGGCAATTTTTTATGTTCTCTAAAATTAAATCAGCTTGCTGTTGGTGAGTAGAGTCCCTTTAATTATAAAATAGTGCACTGTAAATATGGGACTACAGTGTAACTTTACTGAAGCCAAGAGCATGGTCCCACTAATACAGACACAACCAGTAATGACAATTATACATCCCACTTACACACTGAACACACATCCACACCCCACTCATTACCTGTGGATCCTCTACCATGAAGAGTTTCTCTTAACGGGGGGAGACGGATTTCACTAGTTGGACTTCTCTGATCTAAATGTCCATATGAGGAGATGTTGTCCAATCCATTATATCCATGGCTAATAACCGGAGACACAAACACCTGGTCCCCTTGTAGTGGCGCCACCTTTCTTACTTTGTTATTCAGTTTGGACGTATGGAGCCCCATGTCACCGAGAGTAAAGCTCCACACGAGTCAAGACAACATCAGAGTATATCTGGGGCATGGCCCCTCTCAGTAGAGTTATGCCGGGTCTGGGTGGTGGTAACTAAGGGCAGGTTGATGGTTGGACCTGTTAAACATTTACATGAACAGTAACTCACTGATGGGAGGAAAACACGCATTAATTATTAAACGTATTATACGGTCACCCAGGAGGTCAACTCCAGGGATTGGCAAAAAACATGCATGGTCGGTTTCTGGATCTTACTAGGTATATCATATCCCTGTATATCTATTTAATTTTATACACTTTCTTTTATTAAGAAGTGGTAATAAGCTCTGTTTTTACTGCCTAAAATCAAACTATCAAATAGTCCATGTATGGGTCTACCCTCTGCAGCTCATGAAGATACAGACTCTGTAGTACTGACTGTGCTGTGTCTCATACTACTCAAACCATCTCTCAAGCAACATTGTGCAAAATGCTGCTTAATCGTGGTACCGGATAGGCTAGGACAATACACTGCACATCCAGCACTACAGACTGTGTCTGTATATCCTGCAGTGGGCAGACCCATACAAAGCTATATTACATACCTAGTAAAATCCACATACGTTCCAGATCTCTTTAACTGTTATTAAAAATTGCATTTTGCAACTGTTACATTCATGTGTGCCTGCCAATCAACCTTTCTGATCCACCCACAAAACAATTACTTTTGAGTGATTAAGGCTAATATCCTACTGAGCTCCAAATGTGTTAAATTGTATGCACAAAACAGAGTATGTTAATACTACAGTGAGTATGGAAGCGGATTAAGCGAGTTGCCATAGGTTATAATAAAAACAATAGGTTTAGAGCTCCAGTTGACAATTAGCAATCACTAGTAATGATAAACCATTAACAAGAGATATGACCTTTTGCTTGTGGGTGGATCAGAAAGGCTGCCTGATGGGTGAAAAATGTAAAACCATTAAATAACGGATAAAGTTCTTGCTAATAGTTTTACATTTTACCATATTTAGAACCTCTGCTGCGCCACTTTAAATTAAGTTTTTAGTGCTGAATAAACTAAATGTATAACTTCCCTGGAGTGGAGAGTTTTAGCCAAAGGATCCAATCATAGCTCTCCAGAAATGTAACCACCCCTGTCACTCACATAACTTCCACCAAAGTATGATGGATGCCTCCGGGTCCATAACAATTCTAATTAAAAACTATCAAACTAGCTGTATGACTTTATTATGTTCTTATAACCAAAAACATTCTTATGAGTATTACTCAGAGACTTGTTCCACGATTATTAGTATAACGATCTTGTAATCCATTCTATATCTGCTATACATGTTAAATCCTTATTGCCTCTCAGAGTATATTTCTATTAAACCATGGAAGGTGCCATAAGTAGTGTAAAATAATCTGTAAATATTAATCAAAGAAACAAAAGCACCTTTCAAACCAGTGGCAGCACACAAGTCACAAAGGGATATGTGCCCCATATATCATAGCCAGTTCACTCAGGACAATAAAATTCTAAAACATAACTTTTATTACAAAAATTATAAAAGAAAATGATAAAAATGTGACAATTAAAAAACAAAAAAGCTAACAGTTCCCTCTGAAGAAAACCAATGATCACATATATAGTTGTGGATCTTGCAATGTTGGTGACGTTTGCGATGTTGGTCACGTAGTTGCGTTCCTCGCAAAGTGAGGGATGCAACCGTGAGACTCGAAAAGCGAGGCTCACCAGCGTGCAGTACTCAGGCTTCAATGAGCACCAAAGGCGCTCATTGCAGCCGGTGGCACAGTACATAGGCGAGGAGCAAATCCGATCATTGCAGAGCTCCCTAGGCCTGTAGGACTGCGGAGGCCATGGCACGGAGGAATGAGCAGTAGAGCCACTGGCAGTGCAGCCTTCCAGTACACAGTGACTGCAGGATGGAGCGGGGGAGATCAGGACTTTATGAAGCGGGGTGGGGGCAGCCTGTGTACCGAGTCCCCCCAGCCTGCCTTCGCCGCTCTCCACAGTGCCGGGCAGAGGCATGGCTGGGAGTGACGCACATAAACAGATCTGGCCCTGGGTCATGTGCAACCTCACAGAGTCACATGTCTTGCACAGCACTGGGACTTCTCAGGGCACCCAGGCTGTCCATACAAGCAGCACAGAGCTGGGGTCCTGCATAACACTGCAACCTCACAGGGCACCCAGGCTATCCATGCAAACAGCACAGAGCTGGGGACTGGGTCCTGCACAACACTGCAATACTGCGACCTCACAGGGCACCCAGGCTATCCGTGCAAACAGCACAGAGCTGGGGACTGGGGTCCTGCACAACACTGCAATACTGCAACCTCACAGGGCACCCAGGCTATCCATGCAAACAGCACAGAGCTGGGGACTGGGTCTCGCACAACACTGCAATACTGCAACCTCACAGGGCACCCAGGCTATCCGTGCAAACAGCACAGAGCTGGGGACTGCGGTCCTGCACAACACTGCAATACTGCAACCTCACAGGGCACCCAGGCTATCCATGCAAACAGCACAGAGCTGGGGACTGGGTCTCGCACAACACTGCAATACTGCAACCTCACAGGGCACCCAGGCTATCCGTGCAAACAGCACAGAGCTGGGGACTGCGGTCCTGCACAACACTGCAATACTGCAACCTCACAGGGCACCCAGGCTATCCATGCAAACAGCACAGAGCTGGGGACTGGGGTCCTGCACAACACTTAAATACTGCAACCTCACAGGGTATCCCAGGCCTCTTATCACAGGCTGTCCATATGAATAAAATGCACAGGGCTGGGAAATGGGGTCCTGCACAACAACACAAGGGAGGGAGAGGAGGGGGAAATGAGACACAAGGTAGAGGGGGGGGTGAGACTCAAGGGAGGGAGAGGATGGGGGAAATGAGACAAGGGAAAGAGAGGGGGGAGGGGAAAATGAGACACAAGGGAAAGAGAGAGGAGGGGGAAATGAGACACAAGGGAGGGAGAGGAGGGGGACATGAGACACAAGGGAGGGAGAGGAGGGGGTAAATGAGACACAAGCTTGAGAGGGAGGTAGAGGAGGGGGGAAAATGAGACACAAGGGAGAGAGAGGAGGGGGACATGAGACACAAGGGAGGGAGAGAAGGGGGAAATGAGACACAAGGGAGAGAGGGAAAGAGAGGAGGGGGAAATGAGACACAAGGGAGGGAGAGGAGGGGGGAAATGAGAGACAAGGGAGGACGTACAGAGGGAGAGAGAATCAGCGTGGGGATTTCGATTAGCACCGAAGGTGATCAGTGCAAAGCAGGCGCTCATTGCGACCGACGCGATGAGCCCTGAAGGTGCTCAGAGGAGCAAAAGCCTCACATTGTGTGGCAAACAGCATTGCCAGCCTTACCATTTTATTCCTGTCATTTTTGATGGGCAAGTTCCTTGTATATATATAAATTGCATAGAGATGTGTAAGGCTGACAATAATAGCTGTATTCCAAACCATAGATTATACTGGAGACTTCAAAAAACAGGATAGAAATAGGGGTAACTAAATCTATCTCCATAATGTGACAAAACAGGTAAAAGCTCATCTAACTGTGACATATAAAATCCAAAATAAATGGCATATAGGTAGTACATAAGGGATGTCAAGTAAAACCCCAGCAATTAATATTCTGAGTATTGTAATCCAATTTAGAAGTATGGTGGCAGAGTACAATTTCTAATCCATAATAAAAAGAGGAATTAATGAAAGTACTGCAATTGAAAGACACCTTCTTCCTAAATTCTACTGTGCTGCCCTGGCTAACAAACAAAAAGTCTCTTATATCTATTGGTCACTTATTATAGTTAAAAGACACATGGAACTGCATTGAAAAAGAATGAATTAATGCTTTGAGGCAAATGCAATCCAGTAGACACAAAGTTCATTTTCTATAATAAAACCTTACAAACAGATAATGGAAAAGGGGATGTTTTATCCCATTTATGTTTTTTAATTGTTTTTAAATGTCTAAGTCACGTCGTTGTTCTTGTAAATAAATGTAAATAAAAATAATATCTCAAATATGCACAAAAAGCATCAGCCGGTATAGGTTCCAGTGTAAAGTAACGTCTTCAGAGGGGTACTGATGCCATTTGCCTTATGCGCACGTTTTGCATTTGCTTCTGTAAAGTCTTTATTATGTTCTTAGTCAGACTCACATTTTTTAAGACATATATATTTTTAAATTGTACAGTGGTCCTGTAATATAATCTAAATTAATAAACAAGCCCATTTAGCTTTTTATGACTGTGTATATTCACACCTTATGCAAATATAATTGTGAAAAGAGAAGGTTCCTAAAAGCAGCTTTTATATATACAATAAAAGTACATTGACTGGACTGCAGATTATTCTTTGTGCTCAAAAGTTTGCATACCCTTGAAGAATAGGTAATATACAATGCCTTGCAAAAGTATTCACCCCCTTGGCATTTTTTGTGTTTTGTTGCCTCACAACCTGGAATTACCATGGATTGTTTGAGGATTTGCATCATTTAATTTACAGAACATGCCCACAACTTTGAACATGTTTATTTTTTTTTATTGTGAAACAAACAACAAATAGGACAAAATAACATAAAAAGTCAATGTGCATAACTATTCACTCCCCTACAGTCAATACTTTGTAGAGCCACCTTTTGCGGCAATCACAGCTCCAAGTCGCTTTGGATAAGTCTCTATGAGCTTGCCACATCTTACCACTGGGATTTTTGCCCATTCCTCCTTGAAAAACTACTCCAGCTCCTTAAAGTTGGATGGTCTGCGCTTGTGAACAGCAATCTATAAGTCTGACCACAGATTTTCTATTGGATTGAGGTGTGTGCTGTGACTAGGCCATTCCAACACATTTACATGTTTCCCCTTAAATCACTCAAGTGTTGCTTTAGCAGTGTGTTTGGGGTCATTGTCCTGCTGGAAGGTGAACGTCCATCCTAGCCTCAAATCATGCACAGAGTGGTATAGGTTTTGCTCAAGAATATCCCTGTATTTAGCACCATCCATCTTTCCCTCAACTCTGACCAGTTTCCCAGTCCCGGCTGCTGAGTGATGTGATGTGTTGGGTTTGCGCCAGACATATAGTTTTCTTTGACGGCCGAAAAGTAAAATTTTAGTCTCATCAGACCAGAGCACCTTCCTCCATACATTTTGGGAGTCTCTAACATGCCTTTTTGCAAACTCAAAACGTGCCATTTTGTTTTTTGCTGAAAGTAATGGCTTTCTTCTGGCCACTCTGCTATATACAGATACTCCAGTCTCTGCTGTGGAACTCTGCAGCTCCTCCAGGGTTACCTTAGGTCTCTGTGCTGCCTGTATGATTAATGCCCTCCTTGCCCAGTCTGTGAGTTTTGGTGGGGGGCCGTCTCTTGGCAGGTTTGCTGTTGTGCCATGTTCTTTCCATTTGGTTATGATAGATTTGATGGTGCTCCTGGGGATCATCAAAGATTTGGATATTTTTGTATAACCTAACCCTGACTTGTACTTCTCAACTACATTGTTCCTTACTTGTTTGGAGAGTTCCTTCGTCTTCATGGCAGTGTTTGGTTAGTGGTGCTTCTTGCTTAGGTGTTGCAGCCTCTGGGGCCTTTCAAAAAAGGTGTGTATATGTAATGACAGCTCATGTGACACTTAGATGGCACACAGGTGGACATAATTTCACTAATTATGTAACTTCTGAAGGTAATTGGTTGCACTAGAGCTTATTATGGGCTTCATAACAAAGGGGGTAAATACATATGCACGTGCCAATTTTCTGTTTTCTATTTCCAAAAAATAGTTTTATGTATACATTTTTCTCATTTCACTTCACCAACTTAGACTATTGTGTTCTGATCCATTACAGAAAATTCAGATTAACACAACATTGAACTCAAGGCTGTAATGTAACAAAATAGGTAAAAAATCAAGGGGGGTAAATACTTTTGCAAGGCACAATGTATGTTCTTAAAGAAAATATGAGTGAGCAGGCAAAACACATTTCGTTTATTTCTTATGTGCTTCATATTCAACTGTAGGTTATAACAGAATGGCACAATCATAAAACAAAGCATTGCAACAAAGAAAAAAATTAAATGACCCTGTTCAAAAGTTTGCATACCCTTAGTTCTTAATACTGTGTATTGCTCCCTTTAGCATCAATGACAGCGTGCTGTCTTTTGTAATAGTTGTCTGTGAAGCCCCTAATTCTTACCGGTTATATAGCTGCCCATTGACAAAATGCCTCCAGGTCATGCAAATTCTTTTGTCGCCATGCATGAACCGCACGTTTGTGATCTCCCCAGACTGGCTCTATGATATTAAGGTCAGGAGACTGTGATGGCCACTTCACCTTTTTCTGCTGTAACCACTGGAGAATCAACTTGGTCTTGGGCTTAGGGTCATTGTCATGCTGGGAAGTCCAAAAGCGTCCAATGCGCAGCCTTCGTGCAGAAGAATGCAAATTGTCTGCCAGTATTTACTGATAACATGCTGCATTCATCTTGCCATCAATTTTCACAAGATGCCCCGTGCCTTCAGAGCTCACAACCCCCCAAAACATCAGTTAGCCACCACCATGATTCACAGTGGGGATGGTATTCTTTCCACTATAGGCCTTGTTGACCCCGCTTCAAAGATAGCGATTATGGTTAAGCTCTATTTTGGTCTTGTCACTCCAAATTACAGTTTGCCACAAGCTGTGAGGTGTGTCAAGGTGTTGTTGGGCATATTGTAGCGTGGCTTTATTGTGACATTGGCACAGTAAAGACTTCTTTCTGGCAACTCAACCATGCAGCTCGTTTGTGTTCAAGTATCGTTGCATTGTGCTCCATGAAACAACCACGCAATCTTTTTCCAGAGCAGCCTGTATTTCTGCCGAGGTTACCTGTGGGGGTTTTCTTTGTATTCTGAACAATTCTTCTGGCAGTTGTGGCTGAAATCTTTCTTGGTCTACCTGACCTTGACTTGGTATGGAGATCCCTGTATTTTCCACTTCTTAGTAAGCGATTGAACAGTACTGACTGGCATTTTCAAGGCTTTTGATATTTTTCTATATCCTTTCCCATCTTTAAGAAGCTCCATTACCATGTTACACAGGTCTGTTGACAGTTCTTTTCTGCTCCCCATGGCTCAGTATCTAGCCTGCTCAGTGAAACCTAACAAACTAATTGACTATTTATACACAGACACTATTTGCAATTTAAAAAGCCACAGGTGTGGGAAATTAACCTTTAAATGCCATTTTAACCTGTGTGTGTCACTTTGTGTGTCTGTAACAAGGCCAAACATTAAAAGGTATGTAAACTTTTCATCAGGGCCATTTGGGTGATCTCTGTTATCATTATGTTTTAAAAAGGAGCCAAACAACTATGTGATAATAAATGGCTTAATATGATCACTATCCTTTAATAAAATACATTTGTTTAACATTATCAGTCATATTTTCACTTTTGAGCACAACTGTATGTATGTATATATATATATATATATATATATATTATCAGATATAATAATTGTCAAACTGTGAGTCGTCGTCAGTAAAAATTAATTCTGAAACAAGATGAAAACGAGGCTCAGCAAGGACAGGCACGCAGAACTTAGAAAAAGACAAAAGACAGTAACACTTACACCAACAACGCCAGGCACGCGGCACACAGACGTACAACATAAGGCACGTGGCAAAAATTAATTCTAAAACAAGATGAAAACGAGGCTCAGCAAGGCCAGGCACACAGAACTTAGACTGTAATGAGCGGTGAAGTAGATGGGAGGAAACGCTCTCAAAGGCGTTCATTGCGAGCCATGAGATGCACGAGAGGCACGCAAGAACTTTGAAAATAAAACGGCAGTGAGCGTGCGCAAAGCAAAGATTTAGCAGAGTCACAGAGGAGAAGGGATGGGGGAGATGGTGGAAAGAGACACATGGCATTTTCAAGCACAAAAGTTGCAGTTTGCCGAGGCCTGTAATGAGCGGTGAAGTAGATGAGAGGAGACGCTCGCAAAGGCGTTCATTGCGAGCCACGAGATGAGCGCCAAAGTCACTCAGTGGGGGCTCGCGATGAGCACAGAAGGTGCCCAGAGGGTCCATAGCCAGGCATTGCCTGGCTTTTATATTTTATTGCTGCCATTTTTGGACGGGTAAGTCGCTAGTATATATATATATATATATATATATATATATATATATATATATATATATATATATAAATAAAACTTGAGATCAAAGTCTAACATGAAATTGGCAAAAAATAAAATAAAAAACAATAATATACACTGTATGGGCTTAATTAGACAAAACACTCTAATTGGATATAACTGATTTGAAGTACTAATCAACCTAGATCTGTATTTCTGAAGCTGGGGATAATTACTGTGTATTTCATTTTGTTTTATATTGCAGTGAATTATTATTTGCAGTTGATTGTATTTATATATCAAAGGACCTAGATTCAAAAGTGGGACATTATTGGGAACAAAACATAAGTATTTTCAAACAACAACATAGGTCTGGTGGAATTTTACAGATAAAAGGCTCTGTCAGTGGATACAGCTAATTACTCAATTGTTACATAAATGTAGCGATGTGTTCAATTTGTTTTCTCCCCTATTTTCTGTTATTTTATTTGATCATGTTATTATGATATAAATATATATTTACAAGTAGCTGAATTTATTGTTAAATTAACACAGCATAGATCCTAGTATTGCAGTATTGTTAACACATAACTAAACTAATGTTGATTTTTATATTTTGATTGGAATTATTAGGTAACTGAGCTTTAGGGTTAGTTTCTTAAGCATTAATTAGCTTTACAGGACTTGGATCTTTCCTGTTATCTTCCCACCATCGGTACACCACCTGCTGGCCTCTGCACGCTGCTATGCGTGCCACTATTTTACTATGTGTTATCTGTCTCTATCCTAACCCCTAGCACTTAACCCTAACCCTAAAGCCTAGCCCTATATTTAACCCTAACCTTTAATCCTAACCCTATCCCCTAAAACCCTAATCCTAGCCCCAAACCCTAATCCTTAAACCTAAGCCTAACCCTAACAGCTAACCCTTAATTAACCATAACTATTTTACTGTGTTATCTTCCACTATCCTAATCCTAATCCCTAGTCCTAAACCCTAATCCTTACCCTAACCTTAATCCCTAACCCCAAACTGTTAACACTAACTTAAACCCTAATCATAACCCTAAACCCTAACCCCAATCCTAACCCTTAATATAATCCTAAATCTAATCCTAAACCCTAATCATAACCCTAAATGTGCAGAGAATTCCATCTAATTGCATCTTGAGGATTTGTTAGATAATTGGATTTGATAGAAACTGAAACCAACTCATTTCCTCCTTGCAAGAAGTAGGCAGCTACATCAAAAGATACATACACTACTCTTTAGGAATGTAAACACCCCTCTCACATACACAATTACCACCAAAGTATTGTTAATTCCTCAAAGCGCCTTTCTAATAAAAAGCTAGCATTATGACTTTTTTTCTGCCTTATTATGCTTTTAGACTTAATGTTTTCAAATATATATATATATATATATATATATACTAGTGAATTGCCCGTCAAAAATGACGGTATAATATTTAATCTGCTCTGTCTCTCTCTCTTCCTAAGTGCCCTCTCCCTCTCTCTCTCTGTGTATGCCCTCTCCTCACTGTTAGCCGTCTGTGTCTTTATGCCCTCTCTATCTCTGTGCCCTCTCTATCTCTGTGCCCTATCTCTCTTTCTCTCTCCCTCCCTTCTTCTCTCTCCCCCCATGTTTCTTTCCCACCCTCTCCCTACTCTCTCCCACCCTCTTCCCGTGTCTCTCCCCTCTGTCTCTCTACCCCCCTGTGTGTGTGTGTGTGTCCCCGTGTCTCTCTCTCTATGGATTTAGTTTTTTTGTCTAAATACCAAAATGTTTTGTGACTCATGTTTTATACCACATTCCACATGTTCAATTGATGTTGTCCTTATCCCAAACTGTGGTGACATTTACTGCCCTTAATTAGGGTTCTGCTATGTTGTTATCTCAACCTGATCTAAAGATTCACAGGAAATTATTTAGGATGCATGTCTTTGTCCTATCCTAAACTCAGACACAAAAGTGAGTACACCCCTCACATTTTTGTAAATATGTTATTATATATTTTCATGTGACAAAACTGAAGAAATGACTCTCTGCTACAATGTAAAGTAGGAAGTGTACAGCCTGTATAACAGTGTAAATTTGCTGTCCCCTCAAAATAACTCAACACACAGCCATTAATGTCTAAACCGTTGGGAACAAAAGTGAGTACACCCCTAAGTGGAAATGTCAAAATTGGGCCCAATTAGTCATTTTCTCTCCCCAGGGTCATGTGACTCGTTAGCGTTACAAGGTCTCAGGTGTGAATGGGGAGCAGGTGTGTTAAATTTGGTGTTATCGCTCTCAGACTCTCTCATACCGGTCACTGGGAATTCAACATGGCACCTCATGGCAAAGAACTCTGAGGATCTGAAAAAAATAATTGTTGCTCTACATAAAGATGGCCTAGGCTATAAGAAGATTGACAAGACCCTGAAACTGGGAAATAGACATATGAGTGCTGCCAGAGGATGAAGGGGTGGGGGGTCGGCCTGTCAGTGCTCAGACCATACGCTGCACACTGCATCAAATCGGTCTGCATGGCTGTCATCCCAGAAGGAAACCTCTTCTAAAGATGATGCACAAGAAATCCCCAAAAAAGGTTGCTGAAGACAAGCAGACTAAGGACATGGATTATTGGAACCATGTCCTGTGGTCCGATGAGACCAAGATAAAACTTATTTGGTTCAGATGGTGTCAAGTGAGTGTGACCGCAACTAGGTGAGGCATACAAAGACAAGTGTGTCTTGCCTACAGTCAAGCATGGTGGTGGGAGTGTCATGGTCTGGGCCTGCATGAGTGCTGCTGGCACTGGGGAGCTACAGTTCATTGAGGGAACCATGAATGCCAACATGTAGTGTGACATACTGAAGCAGAGCATGATCCCCTCCCTTCTGAGACTGGGCCGCAGGGCAGTATTCCAACATGATAACGACCCCAAACACACCTCCAAGACGACCACTGCCTTGCTAAAGAAGCTGAAGGTAAAGGTGATGGCCTGGCCAAGCATGTCTCCAGACCTAAACCGTATTAAACATCTGTGGGGCATCCTCAAACGGAAGGTGGGGGAGTGCAAGGTCTCTAACATCCACCAGCTCCGGGATGTCATCATGGAGGAGTGGAAGAGGACTCCAGTCGCAACCTGTGAAGCTCTGGTGAACTCCATGCCCACGAGGGTTAAGGCAGTGCTGAAAAATAATGGTGGCCACACAAAATATTGACACTTTGGGCCCAATTTGGACATTTCCACTTAGGGGTGTACTCACTTTTGTTGCCAACGGTTTAGACATTAATGGCTGTGTGTTGAGTTATTTTGGGGGGACAGCAAATTTACACTGTTATACAGGCTGTACACTTACTACTTTACATTGTAGCAGAGTGTCATTTCTTCAGTGTTGTCACATGAAAATATATAATAAAATATTTACAAAAATGTGAGGGGTGTACTCACCTGGTGCATCCTTTCAGGACTGCTAAAGACTTGATAAAGAGAAGTCTATTCTCGAAAGCTTGTCAGAATAAATAAATATGTTTGACCAATAAAAAAGGTATTACCGTATACTGCAAAACTGGACCACCACGACTACCTCATTCTTAACAACTATATATATATATATATATATATATATATATATATATATATATTATTGTACAGTGAACTACTAAAGTGACACTGCCCCCAGGAAATTCATTTATTTTCAAAAAGCTTTACAGGGTTATCCATTGTACTGGCTGTTTTTCTCTACAGTAAATTATTGCTGAAATGTATAATTTATTTTAAACCTTGAACATGTTTTTGCGTAAAATAAAAACCCCAAATAAACATTAATAAACTTACTCTGATGTTTGCAAATTTCTTCAGTTCTCTGTGATTTGATTTTGAGAAGGAATGCCCCTTGAAAACCTTAGCTAAATTAGCATAAAATTCATATTTTGTTTTGGCCAATCACAGGCAGTTATAACTGTTATATCTGGGAAGTCAGTCTATGCAGCAAAGCATCATGGGATGTGTAGTATTTTTTTCCCTTGACAAGGAAGCAAGAAGGAGCTCAGACATTGCTATGTGGATATCTGCACTGTGCTGCTATTGGCTTGAAGGTTTGTATAGGATTAAAACATGCCAGAATGTAGTGTTTGTATTGGTTAGTACCAGGTGCCTATGTAGGGGCCGCTGCAGTGTGGAAACCATTTTTTCAAGTCAAATTAATCTGTATGTGTATAGAATGAATCAATGTAATCTGTGTTTCTGATATAAACAGCATGTGTTACATTAGAAAATGTTATACACAGGGAATCTTTCATATAATTATATGACAGAAGAGATGTGAGTACTGTATGGTAGTGCCCAACTTCCATATACCATTAACCTAAAGCACCTTTAAGCACCTCTTGTAGCACGTTAACACTCTCATACTAATGTAATGACAACAGTTGGTAACATTGTTTCATTGCACGGAAGGTGTTTAGTTCTGGAACTGGAATCCAGCCGAGCTTTATCCTGCAGGGACTGTGACCAAAAGGAAGCAGCTGGAATGAGCGGCCATAATAACAAATTACTGATCTGTGTGAAATGTATTAATAGAGATGTTTTCTGCTCATTTATTTAGAGCGACATAACTGTGCCCAGCAGAGCCTGCAGCTCCATGTTGGTCGTGAGTCTGCAGAGCGGCCTTCGGCTCAGAGATGTTACACATCCGTAGTCTGTGCCTTATATAGATGGGGGTGTCTGGGGCAGAGCCGGAGGGGCCAGGGGCCTGGAACAGACAGCAGCCTGTGAGAGGAAGATTAGAAAGCAGAGAGAGCAGGGAGATACACAGAGGGGAATAGAGAACATGAAAAAGAGAAAGGAAGGAATATAGACAAAGGGACAGATACATGAAGACCTGCAGATATATATATATATATATATATATATATATATGAAGATTGAGGTAGCCATGAGTGTCCAGTAATCTAGATGAATAATCAGTATTGAAGAGTATTGAAGTATATGGTGATACTTTTTTTACTAGACAATCGTATTCATAATATAAAGACAAACCTTTGAGAGACGAACCTCTCTTTATCAAGTAAAAAGCAATATTTTTGACTTGATAAAGAGAGGTTCATTTCTCGAAAGCTTGTTACTATATTATGAATAAGTTTGTCCAATAAACAAGGTATCACTATGTACTTCAGTACTCTCCAGTGCAAAATAATTTTGAAATTTTCAAAAAACAAAATAATAATAATAACTGTATTGAAATAATTATAAACATTGCCACTATTAAAATGGAAAAAAAAATATATATATATTAATTGTGAAAGAGAACCCTATGCCCCTCCTATCTGGAAAGTTCAACAGGTGTTGATACCCCAAAACTATTTCCATAAAAAAAAAGAAAAAAAGAGACTTCAAATAATCAAGAATTAAAACCCTGTGCCCTCAATGTGGACCTCCTATCTGGAAAGTTTTTACCTAGTGCAAAATACCCCAAAATACAAAATACCCACTATACATCCTTCTCTAAAGAATAGTAAAAAAACAGCAGAAAGAAAAATAATAATAATGAAATAGCTGCTATAGGTGGTAATGCAAGCCAACAATCTATATAAACACACAAATCAATGTATTATATACACTTGCACTCACTGTTCTCAAACTGGGATGTTCAGCCACTACCTCATTAGATGGGTTATATTGTACAGGTGCCTCCCAGGGTAGATATGGAAACTTGCATATGATTATTGAAGAATAGATTCCCTTTAATGGGAGCACTCAAACCCCTGAATTGTGCCTTATCATACATTTTATTGTGACTTATAAAAACTTGACAGCACTAATTTAAAAATATATATTTTCTAAAAGAGGTTCATTTGGGCCATATTGTAATAAACTGCTTACGCAAATCACATGCAATATATTATGGGTCCACAGTGCGATAGGACCTACACCCATTGTGTCCAAATGATTACTTGTCCAAAGTAAATACATCCACCATTGAGAACCTTATCTATATCTGGGTGACAATATCAGGGAGATGGCCGACTCAGCTATCAACGACCACCCTCTTCCCTATTCTCCACCACTGTTTCACTTAACTCATAAATCAGACCATTACAATGAATGGACCTCGATTGAATATTGTTAAAAATATTTTTAAAAAACCACTCACACTATGGTGTACAGTGTACGCTTTTCGCACACATAGCTTGTTAACCACTGTATCACATTGAAGAAAAAAATCAATGTGATACAGTGGTAAACAAGCTATGGACACAATGTCCTGTTGTTAAATGGGTGTAGGTCCTATATCACTGCAGACCAATAATATATTACATGCGAAGCAGTTTATTACAATATGGACCAATTGAACCTCTTTTAGAAAATATATATTTTTAAATAGGAGCTGTCAAGTTTTTATAAGTCACAATAAAATGTATGATAAGGCACACTTCAGGGGTTTGAGTGCTCCCATCAAAGGGAATCTATTCTTGAATCATCATGATAAGTAAGTTACGATTCCCTAAAGTGACAAATAGGGGGGAAAGGATGTATATAACATAATAATGTTAAGGGAACACTTTCTCCCTTTGCAACATCACTATACAAGTAAGGTGCCAGTAGTAGTCAAAGATGGTTGTAAGTGGTCAGATCACTGATAGATAGATAGATAGATAGATAGATAGATGTACAGATAGATAGATAGAGAGAGAGAGATAGATAGATAGATAGATAGATAGATAGATAGATAGATAGATAGATGTACCGAGATATAGTTTGATAGATAGATAGATAGATAGATCAATAGATACATAGAGATAGATAGATACTCTTAAAACCTATATACACATTAATAAGGCCATAAGAAATTCACACAGACCTGTACGCAGCACAACAGACACTCAGACCTGAATACAACAGCACAGATAACAATTCAAACTCTGATTTTTTTCACCTTTTATTCAGGTATCAAGCAAAAGAATAAATGTCTCAAATAGTAACAAAGCAGCCAGGTAAACAAATGTTATATGAATAAAAACATATTATATCAACCCTTTCACCGCCAGAGTTTCTGACTGGCCTATCAAACAGTGAAAGGGTTAATTCAAAAAAATAAAAGAGGCCGTGAACACCAATAAAAAAACCTTCCGTAGAAAACTTTTTTTTGTGTTTATTTACACTCAGGTGTAGAAATGTAAACATTATTTTTTTTTATGTCTTTACCTTGCAGATTAATACTGTCTCATTACATACAATTAGTGAAATAATTAAATCATATTCACAGAATATACATTCGCGTGCATTCATATGATGGTGCTTTAGGACAGTGGTATAGACACTGTGCCATTGGCTCTGCTCCTGCTCCTTGTGTGCACACAGGACTCGGTGGTCTCTTCTGCATGCTCCTCGGCCTTCTTTTCCTTCAAGCTGTTGATGAATCTTAGTGTGATTTCATCCCATTCTTCAGGCAGAAGCATGAGCAGGAACCCGATGCAGATAATGATTGTGGCCCCCAGCCTTACAACACTGAAAATGACTTCATGTTTGAGCAGATCGATAGCTATATAGGAGACACAAGCATATAACCAACATAATCAGTGATGGAGAGAAATGGTCCTGCACTTTATGGATGACTGGAAGACTTCACCTAGAGCTTGTGTGACAGAAAAGATAGATGGTAGAAGGAATGATAGATAGTTAGATAGATAGATAGATAGATAGATAGATAGATAGATAGATTAAAGTGCAATTTACCTTACTGGAAGTGCTCCTCATGGTGTGAAGGTGCAAAAGATTGTATGTTAAAATGATCTATTTTTTAATTACACTAATAACAGATAAAAAAACTAAAGTTTTAAGCCTCTGTTTACATACACAGTGTATCCTGCCTACTGGCTGTTGCATGAGTAATAACAGATAGCCAAGCCATGCGGTGAAGACAGTGATTGATAGTGTTTTTCCCTGACCTAGGTGATTCCAGCATTCTATGCCTGCACAGATTTGTTATGGGTTATTTTTTTTATTTTGATCTCTATGGACAGCACAGATCACTAACACCCTCTTCTGAGCTGCTCTGCATTGTTCAAATTCCAAAGAAGCAGGAGAGCAGAAATCTGAATTTTCTGCCATAAGAATTTACAAAAAAGTAAAAGGTATTTTCCCTTCAAACTGGAAATGTAAGCAGTCTTTTCATTGACGTGAATCGGACACAACTGATTAGCTGCAGTAAAGCAAAAGCAAGTGGGCAGTCTATTACACAAGTAAATACAGATTTAATTTTATTTTTCAATGAAAAATGCCCATATTTAAAAAATTCTAAAAGTATTTCATTTCATGCTTTTAGGAAATCTTTACTGTGATGTGGTCTTAATTTAGCTGAATTAATAGGCCATTTAAACAGACTTGCTGAGAAAGCCGATGAAACTGAGCAGCGATTCCCAAACCTCCCAGAGATCAGAATTTAGATTTAAAGGTCCACTGTATATTGGGAAAAACTTCAAATGTTTGTGACATTTGCAGTAAATTAATAAGATAGGCAACTTTGTAACCCAAAGCATAACATAATTTTTAGATAAAACCTGTATTTTAATAGACACTGCTTGTACTTAAAGGATGCCATGTTTGTGTCTTCTACACTTTCTGCTGCGTTGGAGACTGAGTATGTGAGCCTAGCTAATTTCTATTATCTGTTTGTGAGTAGAAATAGGTGGAGGGAGGAATGAGTGGGATTTGGTGGATTCAGATAAGATTTATGCACAGGATCCCTTTCCCCTCCATCCGATATGCTCAGTGCAGGAGTAGTATCCTTGTCTGCTCTATAACCACCTTGTATCTTGAAAAAGAAGTATGTCCATCATGGCGGCTACCATGCATTAGCAGAGTTTGATAACATTAAGAAGATTTAATACCTATAACTTACATAGCTGCTACTGCTGTTTGTTGCATTCCTCGCAAACACGTGACGTTTTTGCTAATCTACAATGGGGTTAATGCATGTAATGGCTTTACAGGCTCTACAGCCTGTTGAATTCTAATTGCATACATAGTTACATTGTTACATAGTGTTATACCTAATCATGGCCAATTTCTGGTTACTGAAGAGAGGGTCCTTGACGATAGAGCCAGATATACTACAGCTTACACAAGATAGTTGTAAATCAACAGATACGTTTTGGTCTTCAAGTTTTAACACTCCCTAAATCTTCCTGTGTTATGAGTGACCTACCTGCATTACCAGGAACACTAAGCACTGTCCCAATGGAAATCAGAATGGGGTATGTCAGGACAACTCCAACGTTCACCAATATATTAAAAGCTGGAAAAAAGAGAAAGATTCTAGATACTCAAATAATTTAAGGTACATAGGTCCCAAAACCCTTTTTAAATATACTCATGATGGTTAGAAAACTTTACATTTAACAACCCAGCACCGTCTTCAATACTATGTGATCATGAATAATGTATTCTGTAAGGCACCTTGAGTTTAATGTGGTCCTATAGTATGTATTTTCCATAATTATCATGCATTAAAGTATAATATTCCAAGTTTTATGAAGATAAACCTTTAAATGTATTGTCTCAAACGAGGAAGCGCGAATCTCCACTGTTAATGGAGACACTAAGACACTAAGGTTCTCATTCAATTGCGATTTGGCCAATTGAATAGGGGTCTAAATAAGCACATAGCATTTTTTTTTTAGTTTTTAGTTAGTGAAAACCTGGCTTTTGGATAGATGTTTACTAAAAAATATACAAATATGTTAAAACAAATATGTTATGTGCTTATTTAGACCCCTATTCAATTGGCCAAATTGCAATTGAATGAGGGCCTGAGTATTGCAATTTAGAGGAGAAACAGGGCATTAACCACTGCCAATTGTATACCATTCAATGGACTATGGTGGAGCAAGTGTTGGGACCAAGTGAAGCGAGTAGAGAGATATTTTCAGTGTAAGTTTTATCACAAAATATATTATCATTAAAAGGTTTATCTATTGTGAGAAAATTTACACAGAGAATATTTTTTCTCTCACAATTTTTAGGCTGAAGCTTCTCTCCTCTTTTACAAACTGTGGCAGAATGTGATGCATATTTCCCCATACTGCACACTCTATCATATAGTAGTTGAAAAGATGGATCTCTGGCCTAGAGTTGGTGGAAAGAACAGCTAATTTCAGTGTTCGTTTTCTCACTAAAGATCAACGTTTTTATCCATAAAGCCATCTTAATTATAGATTACAGGGAATACACAATTGCCTCTTATTGGCAAAATATGATTGAATAACGTGTGGTTTGGGACAATGGTGTAACTAGAGTGAATAGAGGGCTCTGGTGCAAAATTATTTAGGCTTCCGACTACAGTGTGTATATATATATATTATATATGTATATATATATACGTACCTAACCACAGCCCTGCGATTCCACACAAGTATCCCCAAGGCAAAGCAGAAAAAGATGACCAGTATTCAACTTTGGTAAAATACAGAATAATCGGGGTACATGAAATAAATATCAGATTAAAGAATCCCAATGTAGAAAAAAAATGTGCAGCTTCACCGAAGTTAGCCGTCCCAAGAAACATCTTGAATAAAACCTGTAGGGAAAAGAAGTAAAAAACATTTCACATGAATAAAAAAGAAAAAAAGCAAGAAACATTTCTCAGGAATAAATAGAGATAATCAGTCATTAAAGAGATGAAAAAACAAGAACTGTCAGATATACAATTGTATAATACAATATTAAAATAATTTTACTTATTTATTTAATATAATATTTTTACCTGCCAATTGCACCAGTGAGACATCTCCAAAACCCATTCTTTTTCACACAGTTGAATGGACTACTGCCTAATTAGCCTTCTTCTTACTAGACTATTTCCAATCTATATTAAATGCCTTGGCTCATATATCTAAACAGTCGTTTCTCATCTACTGCTCCACTATTCCAACCCCTTCACTGGCTTCCCATATCCATTAGCATTAAGTTCAACATCCGGACACTCACCTGCAAAGTCCTGAACAACACTACATATCGGCTCTAATCTCCAAAAACTCCCCTAACCAACTCTGCCCATAACTCAAGTCTCTCTTCATCTGTAATCACCTCCTCACACTTTTTCTTATCTCCAAGACTTATGCATGTTGCCCCTACCATGGGGAATTTGCTACCCCTAATTTTCTAACTGTCCTCCATTCTTCACAACTTCAAACACTCAATCTACCACCTTGTTTCCTAATATCAACTACTCAACCAAGACAATGAAGCTTCCTGTGCATGGATCCTACTGCCTCATCAGACTACCCCAGCATAGTCCTCTCCCTTTTAATTTCTAATATCTCTAACCCACTTGGATTAGTCCTCATGAGAGCAGGTTCCTCAACACTTTCTGTACCAGAATAAAAGCTTCCATCATGTTTGTCTTGTGTATTCACTAAACTATGCAGTCGTGCAGTCATGTCCGACTTTACATGACCCTATGGACTGCAAAATGCCAGGCACATCTTTTGTCTAGGTGTGCTAACCCAAAAGGTTTTCATGGCAACAATACTGGAGTTCTTCTCCAGTAGAACAAAATTTGTCTGACCTCTCTGCTATGACCTGCCTATCTTGGGTGGCCCTACATGGTATAGCTCACAGCTTCACTGAGGTACATAAGCCCCTTCACCACAACAAGGTAGCGATTCAGAAGGGGATTCCCAAATTCCCTGTTCTTTGTTGCTATGGAATAGTCTGGCACTTTATAAATAAACTATATAATAAAAATAATAAATAGTAGGTTAAAGTTTTCATTATATATCCATAAACAGCAATTGATTCATCCTTCTCCTGGTTAATTGTTTGTTTTGGTTCATTTTAAAGACAAATTAAATTAATAACCCCAAAGGGACGAGCGACAAGACAATGTGGTTATAAATAACATCTGCACAGAATTCAGTTAGTTGGGGGAGCAGCCTGCAATTGAATACGTTGTTAAACATTGTAGGACATAGTGAGTAGGAAGAGGCAACTGACGAAGTGTGGAAAATTACCACAAGAAACACGTTGAGCTTACAGTACAAGAAAATAATTGTACCCCGCTGGCACTTTTGGTGCCTCATTTAACACATTGTCTTCAATTTTTAATATCTAGAAGGTGTCATCAGTGAGACTTTAGTCACCTTGCTCTATTGCTGGCAGTGCTGGCAAATGTCTGCAGAATTTATTAATGTTTTCTGGGAAGATAAATGGAATATTGCTATT
Source organism: Discoglossus pictus (assembly GCA_027410445.1). Lineage (NCBI taxonomy): Eukaryota > Metazoa > Chordata > Amphibia > Anura > Alytidae > Discoglossus > Discoglossus pictus. Next base: position 179,111,437 of record CM050168.1, on the reverse strand, counting down.
TAATACATTTTAGTGTTTGAGTTTGTATCATTTTAGTTTAAAGGATCGCTGCAGTTCAAGAAAAAATATTAGCAGCAGTGTAAGACATGAAAATAGATACATTTTAGGGAAATCTGAACTTGGGATGACTATATTTAGGTAAAGGAATTATTATTATTATGAGTATCCCTTATTTATAATGTGCCAACATATTCCGTAGCCCTGTACAGAAGATAAGTACAAGTCAACAACAGTATAAGGCATTGCAATCCATTTAGTGTTTGTTACACCAAGTCCTGAGAACACTTAACAGCTTCTATACGCATACATACACATAATGAGAAATCTGGGGGGGATTTGTCCCCCTCATCCCCCCAGTTCCTACACCTATGCAACTGACATTTACACCACACCCCTTCTCCCTCACTGGCCCACAAGCAGACTGCATGCTCCAGGAAATGCAACCATAGCCCTCCAGAAATGTAAACTCCCCCTCACACACACACAGCTTCTACCAATGTATCATGGATGCATCTGTGATCAGGTAGAGACATAAAAAAATCTAATTAAATACTTGCTTAATTCGTTTTTTCCTTCTTAATTATTTTTTTAAACGTATATATTTTTTTCCATTTTGTAGTGGTTCTTTAATGTCTCTAAATAGTTTGTCATTTTTTGTTATTTTATTTTGTTTTGCTTGATGTGTAAATATATTATTTGATACATATATCATATATATAGTTGTCAGTGTTCGTAAAGTTTGCGATGTTGGTAACGTACTTGTGTCTCTTGCGTTGCCGTCACACATGCAGCGGCGCAGTTCTTAGGCTGCAATGAGCGCCAATGGTGCTCATTGCAGTCAACAGTGCAGTACTTAGGCGAGCCTCGCAAAGAGAGGATCGCTAGCGGAGCAGCACTGTTCAAGCGCGTAACTCTAAAAACCCACCAAAAATAAGAAATCATCTACAAAATATTATAACACACTCACACACAGCACAGGGGGAGACGCAGGAAGCATGGGAGTGAGGTTGCAAGCAAATTACACATATATTTGGTGTTTTTCATCACTCGAAAAGAGAGGAAAAAAATGGCGGCCGAAAAATTTCTGAAACTGCATGAAAACAAGACTCAGCAACGCCAGGCTCGCAAAACTTACAAAACACACAACGCTTAAGACAGTAACACTTACACCAACAACATTGGGACTTTGCAAATAAAACCAACGGCAGTCACCACGCGTAACACAAACATTCAGCAGACACACAGAAGAGAAAGACACAGGGAAGGGACAGGGGGAGATGGTGGAAAGAGACACATGGCATTCCCAAGCACAAAACTTGCAGGTTAAACAACCCTGCAATGAGCAGTTTGTACAGTAGGTGAGACGAAAGGCTTGCAATGAGCACCGAAGGCGCTCAATGTGAGCCACGCAATGAGCGCTGAAGGAGCTCATTGCGAGCTTCATGATGAGCGCCAAATCCGCTCAGCGTGGGGCTTGCAATGAGTGCCGAAGGTGATCAGTGCAAAGCAGGAAAGTTGAAGTACACGGGGGAGAGGCACAAAAGGTGCTCAGCGCGGGGCTCGCGATGAGCGCCGAAGGGCTCAGAGGAGCAAAAGCCTCACATAGGGCCTCATTCTATTAGCGGCCGCAGCCGTTGCGGGGCCGCAAGGACCGGCCGCAAGCTATTCGGCTATTCTATTCCCTTACGGCCGGAGGCTCCGGCAGGCTTGCGGCCGGTGCCTTGCTATCTCTTGCGGCCGCTCGCGCCAGAGGAAAGCCTTTGATCTAAAACGGCCGCAAGAGTTTTGCAATTCAATTGCTCCGGGAAACCTCTCTGCAAGGCTAAAAACGAGCCGCTGCTTACTTGCAGGAAAGAGGTCCCGCTAGCACCAATTAAGCACATAAAATAGCTCAAATAAAGCCATCCTGCACTTTGAAAAGACTATAAAGGGATTTTAGGTGTTAGAAAAAATAGCACATAATTATCCGATACTCAAATCCGTAAAATATTTTATTTTTAATATCCGTAAAATATCCATGTAAAAAGTCCAGAGTGCTTGGAGCACCTCAGACACACCCACGCCGCAGCCGGAAAATAAACAGTTAATTTGAACTCGGGTTTGGGCTGATGTGCAAGCTTGAGAGTGGGTTACTTTTAATCCTCATGTCCCCCAATATGATCCCTAGCATTTACAGAGCTGTACAGTGCAGGCTTGAATTTATTTTTGAGTTTTTATATTTCACAGATTACGGCCGGTTCCAAGATATGAGGCCGGCCGTAAAAGGAGATCCTTGCGGGGCCGTATAATTGAATCGCGAGTTAACTGAACCCCCGCAAGGAATCGCAGCCTTAAGGCCGATTTACGGCCGCTAATAGAATGAGGCCCATTGTGTGGAAAACAGCATTGCCAGCCTTACAATTTTAATCCCATCATTTTTGATGGGCAAGTAGCTAGTTGTAACATATTTTGCCCTGATTTTTTGATAGTAATAAACTCTTGATTCTCTCCAGAAGTATTTTTGATAAATTGCCATGATCATATAAGTTTTGTTTCCCTGGTGCTTTAATCGTAATAACCATCTTTTTAGATCTGTAGTTAATTGGATACTATTACTTTTAGTCTTTTCTTTAGTATTCAGGAGCTTCTTCATTAACGCTTTTTTTTTATTTCTATAATATTATAATTATTATTATTACTCTTCATTTGTTAAGTACCAATATAACTCTATTTACAATTGTACAGTACAATAAATACAGAATACAGGTAAATATCTAAATTATATGATCCTAAAGATATAGAGAAATATACTGTGTCAAAGGCAAAATTATTATGTCATTACGTATATTTTATGTCATTATATCATGACTTGATGTGCCAAAATATACACTTAAACATTAAAATGATACAGAAAGGTCCCCATTTTGGAAGAAATTAAATGTATGCATACGAATAATTGCAATTGGGTGTAATTAAAAGTTTTAAGTCAAAGTGCCTTACAACTGATATTTTTTTCATAGAATTCAGGTATTTCAAACTTGACTTCTTGACATACAAAGAGCTACATGTTGAAGGTCCCATTTACATGAAGGAGCTCCTCACTCCTTATGTTCCAACTCGTGTTCTAAGATCCACAGATGAAAATCTATTAACCATCCACAAAATTTCTTCGCCAACCTCTAGATCTTGAGCTTTTATGTGTGGAGCATCAAGACTCTGGAAGTCTATACCACCCTCAATCATTGATGCTCCTAACTTGAACTGAAGACCATTCTCTTTACACAGGCTATGAAATAAGTTATAAATCCCTTTTTTTTCTCTTTATATAAACAAATTATTATTATAATATAGAAGCTTTGAAAGTATGCATTACATATGTAATTATGCTTCTGTACAATCTGCCATTATATTTTCCAGCAATCAACTTCCTTAGGTGGGAGGAGACTTTGAATACACAGGAAGTCGGAGTCTGCACAGTGAGAAAGTGGCGTATTAAACTGCCATTAGTTCTAATGGAAAGCTTATTACACACCCTGTTAAGTGGTAGGAAGCCTGCAATAACGAATACCGTATTTATCGGCGTAGAACACGCACCTTTTCTCCCTGAAAATAGGGGGCAAATGATGTGTGCGTGTTATATGCCGATATTCCCTCCCCCTCTTCATTCTAAACCCCCCCCACCTCAACCTAAAACCTCCTCCTCAATCCCCCTCCTCAACCTCAACCCCCCTTGAGGATGAGGAGGGAAGTTGAGGATGAGGATGAGGAGGGAGGTTGAGGAAGGGGGTTGAGGAGGAGCACCGATTTCTGAGTAAACTTTTGTTAAAACAGTTGCTTTTACTGTCATTTTACGTTATTTACCTTATAAGTGTTAATAATATTAATAAAACAAAGTTCTGAGCTACCCTTATTTTGCTTCAAAATTCTTTATTTGAAATTTAAGGTTTTTTTTTCCTGAAATTTCCTTCTTAAAGTGAGTTGCGTGTTATACGCCGGTGTGTGTTATACGCCGATAAATACGGTAATTGCATTTAAAATAAATTTTGCACATTATCATGTTTTGTTATTCAAAAGACCATATGCAAATAAATTGAGCACAATGGTCTTTTGAAAGGATATTTCAGCCATATAAAATCAAACATATGATTGGCTGGCCACTGGAAGCAACTGAAAGGCTGTGTGACCAAGCTTCCATACTTATTACCTATGCAGTTTTTCGAAGGAGGGCATCAACTCTATACAAACAATAACTTAAAATGGTAATAACTCATTAAATCTTTAGGAGATTAGTCAGAACACCTCCTGCCATTTAGCCACTTTTCGCTGTAATAACTAAGATGAAGACATGAGTGTGAATTGTACGTTGCTTGTTTCCTACAGTTGACTTCCTATTATGCTTTATATCTAGAGACATATACATACTTGTATTGTATTGTAAGTCCCATACCTTGTAAAGTGCAGAAGCGGAGGCAGACCCAACAGCCAATGCTACTCCAATAATCGAATCACCATGAAATCCATCTGCGTACGCCATCATGACGATGCCTGTGATGGCCATTATGGCAGCAACTATCTGTGCCAAAAAAAAGGAGTGGAAAAGTTTACATATTTTACTGCTGCTTCCTAACACATTGATGGCATTGCCTGTAGGAAACAGTCTTAACAAGATAAACAAGCTCCAAATCTGTCCAAGAGTACACAGTCTACAGTGTAAAATAAATGTTGAATTACCCAAGTGGTGACCATTATTAATAAACTAAGATATATAATGGGGCATGCTTACAAGTCTTCTTGGACATTTTTCCATTTGAGATGATGCAATGTTCCATCATGTCTGATTTAAACCCGATTCTCCTTATAATTAGTTATTCAACACAAGTGTTCAATAATGGCATTGACTTTCCTTGATTTATTGCATTTCTACTCACAGTTGTATCTGATTTGTGTAACACAGTAACAGCCTTGACTGCAAGAGTTATATGTTTTAATTAGGCATTGATCAGTAACAAAATCCATATTTTATTATTTAAAAAAGCAATATTGAAAGTTAAACTAAATTTCAAAGACATGATTCAGTAAATATTGGTCTCTACTCCCTATAAAGTTAAAGTTGAGAGATGAATTGTCAGATATAGGACTGTATAAACCGAAAGCTCCTTATTAGCTGGAGACTGCTGTGTTAAAGTGGTTTGCCTTGTAAACAAACTCTGTCTGAGAGATGTTATTTTCAACAATCAAGTTGGTCTCTATCTAATAAGATTGTTCTTCAAGAAACGTAACTATGTTTTACCTCTTCCCCTGATCACGTAATAAGAGTATAGACCAACAGCTCAACTGGAGGATGATATTTTAATCTTTGAAAGTAAGTTTAATATTTCTGTAATTGAATAGTCATTTTACTAATGATCAATGCCTAATTAAAATGTCAGTCTCTTCTTGTTAGGTCATTACAGTGTTGCTTTAATTATTCTTTGAAAATATGACATCTTAGGTCGTTTTTTTTAGGCTAGTGAGGTCTCAGTGGGGAGATACTAAGAGCAGTATGTATTTAGAGCTTCCCTGTGGGGCAGCTGCCAGGTACGTTTTTAAAAACTATCAGCCTTATTAAATTGTGATTCGGCCAATTGAATAGGGCTCTATATAAGCACATAGCATATTTGTTTTACAGAAGTTTTTAGTTAGTGAAGACCTTGCTTTTGGATAGAAGTTCACTAACTAAAAATGTATGTAAAAAACATGCTCTGTGCTTATATAGAGCCCTTTTCAATTGGCCGAATCGCAGTTTAATAAGGTTCTATATGTTTTCTCCTCTATTGTTTTATAAGAAAGAGGAGAAGGAATATTAAACATTGAGTTTTTTCCATTTTAACCATTTTCAAGTTTACATTATGCATTCCTTTGTATTTCATTAGTATATTGTTTGGGATTTATCAGAGATTAATATAATGTATTGAGAGTTTCACAAAAGGAAGCAATGTACTGAAGAACCCGAGATTCTAATTTAATTCTGAGAACATTCTTGGTGCAAATGAGGGAGTCAGTTAATTTATTATGTACTGTATACAAGCTTATCTTGAATTCTTACTGACTCCAAAATTTCTCTACCGATCACTATAAGTCAGACAAAAACTCGCACTGCACCATTTATCAAATTACTTTTCTTAAATAACTGCAAGTGCTCCCAATGTGTCACAGCGAACAGGGAATTGCTGATTTGGCCAAAAATATGCTGAGTGTTTCATTGAATTTTTTTTTATTATTTTAAATTTCAAAAGGCAGCATCTGCACGTCTCACAGTTTTGTCAGTCAGCAGTAAAGATATGTTGTTTTTCTTAAAACAATCTCCGTGCGACCTGGGGCAAAATTGAAAAATTAGAACTCAGTGGGTCTGAAAAACGCAAGGCACGATGTTGAGTCCATCATTGGAAGCAGAAGGGAATGTATATTATTGCTGATTAAAAGGTCAGTGAAATCACCAGATGTGCTCTGAACCATCAGATAGAAAATGGAGAAGCAGATGAAAAAAAAGTATTTTCTTTTTGAAATTGCTGCTAAATTGAAGGACTTATGAGCATTTATAATACTGGGATTTATACTATTTAAATCCCCCACTGAATTAGTTGTGTGTGTGTGTACATATATGAATGAAAAAATATATTTATTTATATATATATATATATATATATTTATATATATATTTATATATATATATATATACAGTGGGGGGGGGGGGAGTATTTGATCACCTGCTGATTTTGAACGTTTGTCCACTGACAAAGAAATGATCAGTCTATAATTTTAATGGTAGGTGTATTTTAACAGTTAGAGACAGAATAACAAAACAAAAAAACAGAAAAACGCATTTCAAAAAAGTTATAAATTGATTTGCAGGTCAATGAGGGAAATAAGTATTTGACCCCTTCAACTTAGTACTTGGTAGAAAAACCCCTGTTGGCAATCACATAGGTCAGACGTTTCCTGTAGTTGGCCACCAGGTTTGCACACATCTCAGGAGGGATTTTGTCCCACTCCTCTCTGTAGATCCTCTCCAAGTCATTAAAGTTTTGAGGCTGATGTTTGGCAACTCAGACCTTCAGCTCCCTCCACAGATTTTCTATGGGATTAAGGTCTGGAGACTGGCTAGGCCACTGCAGGACCTTAAGGTGCTTCTTCTTGAACCACTCCTTTGTTGCCTTGGCTGTGTGTTTTGGGTCATTGTCATGCTGGAATACCCATCCACAACCCATTTTCAATGCCCTGGCTGAGGGAAGGAGGTTCTCACCCAAGATTTTGACAGTACATGGCCCTGTCCATCATCCCTTTGATGTGGTGCAGTTGTCCTGTCAGAAAAACACCCCCAAAGTATAATGTTTCCACCTCCATTTTTGACAGTGGGGATGGTGTTCTTGGGGAGACAGCATTCCTCCTCCTCCAAACAAGGCGAGTTGAGTTGATGCCAAAGATCTTGATTTTGGTCTCATCTGACCACTACACTTACACCCAGTTCTCCTCTGAATCATTCAGATGTTCATTGGCAAACTTTGAGCCTGTACATGTACTTTCTTGAGCAGGGGGACCTTACGAGAACTGCAGGATTTCAGTCCTTCCCCGCGTAGTGTGTTACCAATTGTTTTCTTGGTGACTATGGTCCCAGCTGCCTTGAGATAATTAACAAGATCCTCCCGTGTAGTTCAGGGCTGATTCCTCACCGCTCTCATGATCATTGAAATTTCACGAGGTGAGATCTTGCATGGAGCATCAGACCAAGGGAGACTGACAGTTATTTTGTGTTTCTTCCATTTGCAAATAATCACACCAACTGTTGTCACTTTCTCACCAAGCTGCTTGGCGATGGTCTTGTAGCCCATTCCAGCCTTGTGTAGGTCTACAATCTTGTCCCTGACATCCTTGGACAGCTCTTTGGTCTTGGCCATGGTGGAGAGTTTGGAATCTGATTGATTGCTTTTGTGGACAGGTGTCTTTTATACAGGGAATAATCTAAGATTAGGAGCACGCCCTTTAAGAGAGTGCTCCTAATCTCAGCTTGTTACCTGTATAAAAGACACCTGGAAGCCAGAAATCTTGCTGATTGGTAGGGGATCAAATACTTATTTTCCTCACTGACCTGCAAATCAGTTTATAACTTTCTTTATATGCGTTTTTCCAATTAATAAAGGTATGTCAGTGGTATCTACTTACACAGACAAGGTGGAAGTGTCATTCTGTGCATTAATCCTAATTCTAAGGGGTTAGTGGTGTTCCTGGTATCCTGAGGCCATCTTCTATACCAGAGGTAGTAAGAACTACACGGTGCTGCTGGGGTAGGCTTGAACTAGGTTCTTGTCAAGCCCTATTGAAGAAGCAGGTCATGACACCCACCTTCCATTTCAGGATGCCCCACAGATGCTCAAAAGGGTTGAGGTCTGGACACATGCTTGGCCAGTCCATCACCTTTACCTTCAGCTTATTTAGCAAGGCAGTGGTCATCTTGGAGGTGTGTTTGGGGTCATTATCATGTTGGAATACTACCCTGCGGCCCAATCTCTGAAGTGAGGGTATCATGCTCTGCTTCAGTATATCACAGTACATGTTGACATTCACGGTTCCCTCAATGAACTGTAGCTCCCCAGTGCCCACAGCACTCATGCAGGCCCAGACCATGACACTCCCACCACCAAAAGTATACATCTATACTAAGGAAAGGCAGTTAAAATAATCCCTAAATGACAGATAAACGGATAAGGCAAGACGAGCACAAAAACACTGATATTAGATGAAACATTCAGTTTGACGTAAACAGCGATGCAGAGAGAGTGGAGGCAGCATCTGACATCATCAGGTAAATGCATATGGGGGAAGCAACACAACATATTATAGAAAACATATATACACATATAGACATGTGTGTATATATGTTTGGTCTGGGCTAATTGGGCCCATTTTGGACATTTCCACTTAGGGGTGTACTCACTTTTGTTCCCAATGGTTTAGACATTAATGGCTGTGTGTTGAGTTATTTTGAGGGGACAGCAAATTTACACTGTTATACAGGCTGTACACTTACTACTTTACATTGTAGCAGATATAATAATTATTAATATATAATAAAATATTTACAAAAATGTGAGGGGTGTGTAGAGTAATGCTGTATATAGTGATACATTTTTTATTGGACAAACATATTTATGAATGTGTATACTGCAATACTGTGATTATTCATCTGGATTACTGGACACTCACAGCTGCCTCACTCTTCCTTATATATATATATATATATATATATATATATATATACAGTATGTAGCTATATATATATATATATATATATATATATATATATATATATAAATATATACATATATATATAAATAAAAAATCAGTATATTTATTTTTAGTTCTAATATTTGTCTAAATGTGTCTATTTGTAGTATGTTAACGTATACAACTTATATATAATAAACTAAATAAGATATATTATAGATATGTATATTTCCATTTCACAGTTGTGCTCAGGCATTTAACAATTTATATTTGTCACTTTATATTGCAATAATGTTTTCCTTATACAAACATCTAAATGTAGCCTATTTATCCTGTCAATCATTCTCTGCCCAGCTATTAAATGACAATTTACTTTCTCTGCTACTCAAATTGTCAAAGTCCCCATAAATTGACTGATGAGCAAAGAATGGGGTTTTGTTTTCCAGCTGGCTGGAATCATTAGACTTTAATACACTGGCAGCATAAGGGTTAAATATCATATTTCTCTAAGTGAAACGGAAGCTGGCAAAAAGGAGCTGATCTCTAAACGTATTTATACAGATTCAGTGAACCATTTGGGGACCATCTGCAGAGCCTCCCACACCCCCCACTTTCTGCTTTTTCAATATAAATACATTTTTTTCCACTGTAAATTGACACAGAGAAACCTTCTGTTATATAAAGAACTCTTTTAACATTTTCCTGAAAAGGGTTTCCTTCTGAAAGTTATAATAATCATTCTGAACGCCTTAAGAAGATAATGACACTGTCACCCTTACAACAATTGGTTTAATCTCAAAGAGATTTATAAACTGTATATACAATGTACTGGCTTTTTCCTCTACAGTAAATATTTCCTGAGATATTCAGCATTAATTGTGCAGCTCCTTTATGCTATTTTGTGGCTCAATATGGTAATGTGCAGCTCAGAGTTCTTTGGAAGGATGGAGGAATGGTCTAACTGCATGATAACTTTAAGAGGGCATTGTTTATGCCACCACAGGGACAGCCAAGCAGAATGGAATCCTAATTATCACATCAAATCAGCTAATTAGTATTAGGGAGCTGCTTCTTTGCAAAAGAATACTGCAGAAAAAATAATGTTTTTTTCAGAAATGATTCACTTTCAAATCAAATGGCTAGAACAAAGTATTGGAAGATGCTCCTTAATAATAATTTGAAAAACCAATGTGATTTTTGGGTGATAGAGTTCCATTGTAGGGGGCACTTCACAAAATGTGATCCAAGTATTTCATGGGCCACTGACATTCCATATAATAACATTTTTGAACAGCTAGAATAATCTGTTTAGAAAACAATACTTAAAGGGACATAGTCATTTTCTGGATTTTACTAGCTCTAAGATATACATGTATATCTACTTACTTTTATGCACTTTATTTTATTAAGAATTGCTTATAAGCACTGTTTTTGCTGCTTACAATCAAACAAATAGTCCCAGTATAGGTTTGCCATCTACAACTCCCGAAGACACAGACTCTGCTCTACTGGCTGTGCTTTGTATCATACTAACCAATCAGTGACCATTTCTCAGCAACATTCTACAGCATGCTGCTGAGATGTGGTCCCTGATAAGCTAGGACACTAAATGGCAGAGTCTGTGTCTGCATATGCTGAAGTGGGCAGACCTATGCAGGGGCTATTTGTATGGTTTTAGTGCTGATAAGCACTTCTTATTGAAATAAAGTGCATTAGTAAATTTATATGAAGCTATAATATATACCTAGTGAAATAAATAAACTTCCATATCCCTGCTTGTCAGCATTGAATATAAGATGCCTTTTCCCAACCACTTTTGCCAGCAGACAACTCCACTTAGTCACCATGCACCATAAATCAAATATTTTGTAAACTATTTTATTTGAATTTAAGTTATATAAAAGCAAGAGTACCTTCTATGATCCTCAGCTTTTATCTATTTTATGGTGGATGGAGCTATAGTTTTAGTCTGCCACAGGTACCAAGAACCTTTAAGGTCTACTCTGTCCAGGAGCTACACTTTATCCATAAAAATCCTAAAACGAAAACAAGAAGTATTAAATATAAATATAAGTGCTTACCCGGACACCCATGAACTTGTCTTTCAGCACAATCCATGACAGCAGGAACATGAATGCTTTGTTACAGCAGAAGAGCGCAGAAACGTCTGTGGCCGTCAGCTTCTTCAGGGCCAGTAAATACAGATAATTTGTCAAAGTCCATAAAATGGAAAAAGGAGCAGTTCTTTTGAGAAAGAGTTTCAGCGTCAGACCATCGTCCCCGAAAATCCGACTGCATTCCCTGAAGAGCCAGAAACATGTCATGATAATCAGGCGTGAAAATAATCACCAACATCTAATATCAACTGTAAATGTCTGATATTTGCAGTTTATTGTTGACATCCAAATATATAGACTTGTAAGGTAAATAAATATTTAAAAAAATACAAAAAAAATTGTACTTTAAAGGGACTCAGTCATGCTAAAATCATTTTTACGGTTATCTTTAAAGAGCATGAAAAACTAGGTATATTGACAGACACCATCTTGTTTCCACTCTGTGTCCCTGGTCTCCTGAATCTATTCCAACATATCCCCACAGCTAAGATGCCATCTTGTTTCCACACTGTCTCCCTGGTCTGTCTCTCTGGTCTCCTGAATCCATTGCAGCACAAGCTAAGGTAGTGGAGGCACTTAAGAAGCTCTGGTACTGTTACTTTTACTATTTATCAAATTATTATGATCATATCTTGGTTATAATAACTACTGACATTGTTATATTCTCTAGATAAATCTGTGTACTCTGAAATTCTTTGTACCCTCCCCCTCATTGTTTGTACAGTCTCATAACACACTTGTGCTTATTGCTGTAACTCTATCACACCCTCTCTTGCAGACACCATCTTGTTTCCACTCAGTCTCCCTGGTCTGTCTCTCTAGTCTCCTGGATCCCCTCACCTATCCGCCCCTGGATACTGTTAATTTATTGATTCACACAAAATTTACAGCTGATCAATTAGCAAAACCTGCAAACTATTCCTTTTAATCCTTTACACAATGTTTCCTCTTGCCTTCTTCTTCCTCAAATCCCCATGCCATTTCCTCAGGCTCTTATCAACTTTTCCCCTTCTTTTCTCCACCATAACCATCTCACCTCATATACTCTATAATCCTCTTTTATGCTCCCGTGAGCTACTTAATCTGTGTTTAAATTATGCTTCTCCTGACATTCCCATTTCCAGGTTATACTATCTGACCACTAGGTGCAGATAATATATTACATACTAGAGCCATTCACCTCACACTGACTTTTCCTCAAATCCCTACTTTCTCCAACTACTGAATAAACTTCGAACTTTGCACACCTTCCTACCTATGTAAACTCGCACTTCCTTACTAACCTTGCTATTCCTTACCTGCTCTTCTCCAGGTTTCTGCCTCTTCCATTCCCTTTAGATTGTAAGTAGCGAGTTTCCAATCTTGTAGGGTGCTTTGGAAAAAGCACTTTTTACAAGATTTGAAGCTCAAAACAGGGCCTTCCATTTTCTACAGTTGTTAATATTGTATAATATTGTATAGTTCCTTGTTTCTATCCCCTGTACTGTGCTACAGAATATGTTGGTGTGTTACAAATACAAGTTAATAATAATAATATAGGTTTAATTTTTTTAAGTGAATCAATCCTGGAAAACTCCATGTTGTAGTTAGTCTATTTATATGCAAATGAGCGGGTCACACACGTGTAAATTGTAATTGCAATTGTTACTGAACAGTGTTTATGGTGGATTGGCTACTTAAAGCCATGCAGCAACAATTTCAAGACTTTCAAGCTCTTTTTAAGTGGCACTTGCTGATAAGAGGCTGACTGAGAATCTGTGATTGCAAAAGTTTGCAGTATTTGACCAGGAACTATTGCTACATTTTAATAATATATTTAGAAACTAGGGAGAGAAGGGAGAGTGAGAGAGAGAGAAGGGTGTGTGAGAGAGAAGGGGTAGAGACAGAGAGAGAAGGAAGAGTGAGAGAAAGGAGAGGAAGAGAGAAGGGAGAAAGATAGGAGGGGTGTGAGAGAGAATGGGAGAGAGAGAAGGCTGGTGGAGAGAGAAGAGAGGGAGAGAGAAGGGAGAAAGATAGGAGGAGTGTGATAGAGAAGGGAGGGTGAGAGAAAGAAGGGAGAGAGGGAGGGGGTGTGAGAGAAAGAAGGGATAGTGAGAGAAGGGAGGGTGAGAGTGTGAAGGAAAATGTGAGAGAGAGAGGGAGAGAGAGAAGGGATGGTGAGAGAGAGAAATGAGAAAGAGAAGGTGGAGTGAGAGAGAGAAGGGGAGTGTGTGTGTGAGAGAGAGAGAGAGAGAGAGAAGGGGAAGTTAGAGAGAGAAGGGAGGGTAAGAAAGAGAAGGGAGAGAGAGAGAAAGGAGAGAGAGAATGAGGGGGAGAGAGAGAAGTAAAGGCAGATCTACCACCTGTACAACCAGCCCAATTCACTGGGGCCCTCCTCTGGTGGGGCCTGATGCGGTCAATTGTATTTATTTATTTTTATTTGCCCCTGGGTGGACCCTGAGGACCACCCACCATGGCCCTCCTGAACCCCGCCACCACCTCTCCTGGGCTCCCTTTTTTATTTATATATATATATATTTTATATTTGCCAATGCCCCTCCACAGGGGACCTTTATTCACTAGATCCACCACTGACATAATGCACCAGTTATAGTGGCTACACATTATGCAGATTGTAGATACTTTATACTTTATGATCAAACTTTAAACCAAACTTTTTATTTAGGAATCAAGCACAACCCTTCTGCTGTTGCTAAAAAATACAACCACACTATACAGTATTAGATAATATTAAATAGCTGTCAAATAGCCCCACTCCAAAGTATTATACAAACTGATTGTATCTAGGCACACACAAGTGCCGACAAATATAGAGCCTCATTCAATTGAGCTATCGTAAGTTATTGTAGCCCATAAATGAGGCTGTAAGTTAATTTGCTATTCAATTGGCGTTTTTTTGCAGGCTCCAAACGGGTTACGGGCTTGAAATCCTTGCGGTTGTTAAACCCAGAACTTACAATCTCCCGAAGCCTTTGATCTGTCACGTGCGTAAGACTTCGGATCGCTAAAATCATAAATAGTTATTCAATTGCAAAAATCGTTCAAGACCACAGCCGCAGTCAAGCCCACAAACGGCAAATGTCGGCCCAAAGTTAACGGGTTCCAAATAGTCGACCTTGCTTTAAGGGATTACAGACTAGTTTGGAGTAAGGGATTACAGACTAGTATGGAACACTGCAAAACACAATAAAAACACACCAATGGACTTTAAAATATGGGGCAAGCAATGGAAGGCATTACAATTACTTGCATAATAATTCCCAACTATCGAATATTGAAAAAAATACAATTTTATTTTCCTCATAGGTTGTAATTGTCATGCTGAAAGCTATTAAAGACACACTCCCTAAATTAAATTGCAACACAAATACATGGAAATTGCTGACATTTGTCACTCACAGAGGCTCTAATGTGGACCCTACAAATACAAAGATTATCTTATATACATCTCACTCATCACATCTACATTAGGACAACAAATTGTGGCCAAATTACACCGCCACATGGTATATATCAAGTACCAGGAAAACATTTCGTTTTTTAGTCTCTCTGTTGTGTCCGACTGTCTGCGACCCTATGGACTACAGCGCACTTACTAATGTGTCTGTCTGTGCATATCTACAAGATTTGCATGGAAAACATACTGAAGTGGATTGCCAGTTCCTTCTCCAGTGGAATGTGATTTGTCTGACCTCTCTACTATGACCTGCCCACCTACAGTGGCCCTTCATGGTATAGCTCATAGCTTAATTCAGGTACACAAGCCCCTTCACCACCACCACTTAGCAATCCAGAAGGGGACCAGGGCTACATACACCACACTAATTTACTCCAACCCATCAGGAAGGGCCGCAAAAACACATCTCCATCTCCGCTGCGCCCATCCTGGAAAGTCCCACGCCATTGCTGGTGGCCATGTGCCAAAATGTATACCCATTATCATTTGCTGACATTCCATTAAGTGTTTTGCTATCAATCAATTCACATTATCACTTGTCATATTCTTATCAGGCCTTCTGGGGTGTGTTGCTACTCCAAAGTATCACAAATTTGACTTTGCATGTGTATTAACCATTTATTACATATATATTATATATATTATTATATGATATCTATATTATTACTTTTATTATTGCTATTTTATGTATTAATCCATTGCATAGTAACAAGGGCTCATTAGTTTACTGAAATAGGAATGTGACACAAATGTGATGTATGTGGATGTCCCAAAACCCCAATCATTGAAAATACACTGACACTGTGATAATGGTATAGCAAAGCTTTATTTCATAAACAGAGCACAATCAGAAATGGACAAGACTGTGCATTAATATCATTAGTGTGGTGTGGGCGGATCCCGAGAGAGCAAGAGGCTCTTGGGGAAATATGGGATACATACAATCGGTAATGTGATAGTCTAGAATAAGCATGATGCATAGCACCTACCAGGGTCACATGTGGTCACTAAACCACTGCAACCGGATTCTGATGAAAAAATGGATCATCAAAAATCACTCCATTTAATTGAAGAAACCATGAATGCGCATAGCACTTACAACTTGTCTAGATCTGCTCAATTAAACAGATGCTTAAACCTCTGGACTGTTTAATCCAATCCAGTTTCACACATACATTGTGTTGACAAAAACAAAAATCTGAAAAAAAGTGTTAAAAAAAAAAGGTGGAGGAGGATAAAATATACAGTAACATGAATGTACAGTACAGTGCTAAATACTGTAACTGTAACAATATACCAACTCACTTGATTCCCATCTGCAAGCATTACTAACCATTAGCTGGTTCTCTGGAGAACTCACTGGCCATGACCATTAATAATGATGTGTCATCTCACAATAAATGCCTAGCTGTGACCAGTGTCATTGGTCAAGGTCAGTGTCAGTGGTCACCTTCTCCATATGATATTGTTCATCAACATTGATATCACATCCATCAGCTATACAGCTATACATACTGTTAAAGGATAACCATGATATCAGCAATAGGGGGAAATACTGATTAATACAGAGAGGACACAAATGTCAGCAGCCAGATTCAATGTTACTTACATCAGACACAAGGACCTGTTCTCAGACTGATATTGAGGTCAGGGTCACATGCTTCACTAGTGCATATATGAATGCTGGCTGTCATTAACATGCCATTGTGAGACTCTGTAAGTCCACCGTTATAGCGGTATTAGTCTACATTGAAGCTAACAACAATCATGTCTTAGATATCTGGCTATATGATAGCTTTAAAATTGTGGGAACTACATGTTAAGGGGGGGGGGGGGGGGCTGTCATTAAAGGAATGTCTACCTGAGAGGCACTGGGAAAACCTTACACCTCATACATTTCCTTGACAATGCTTCCAGATGCAGAAGATCCCTTCATGGACCTGAATTGTACCTAAAACAAAACAAAATCATAACATATAGGGACTGCAAGATCTCATCTCAACAACATTCCTCAGTGACCATCAATTGGTGAAATGTTCAACAGAACCCTACGTGTCCACAGAGATGATGATCATGGACCATGTGATAGGAGGGCATTACTGATGCGTATCTAACCAGAGGATCATTGTGCAGAGGAATATATTTTCATTAGCATCAAGTGAACCTCAAGTATCTGCGATAATGAAATAATAAACTATAATTGGACAAGCAGAAAGTCCTATATGTTCTATAAGGATTATACCCCTAATATTTTGATGCCTTTGATGCTCTTTTGGATTTAATATTTTTGATTCCATTTTTGGATTTAATCATAAATCTTTTTTTTTTTGTGCAATATACATTTATTATATTTCCTCTGTTGATCTAATATAATGTTTTTTTATCTGGTAGATACCTCAGTACTTTGTTGTTTTGTTTTTAACATCGTTGCTTTTTAAATTAAATATAACACAGTGTTTTTTCCATCAATAAAATCTACACAAACCCGATGATTAGCAGATTTCTGCATTATATGAGGATTTGTTAAAACATGATATAGAGCCATTAGAATATTCAATCGGTTTAAAACCATGTAGTGCAATTTCAAAATGTACAAAAGGAATAACTATTTGTTCATTATATGACTCAACACGCTTAAGTGTTGGATTTAAACACTGCTATTCATAATTATTTTTTACTTCCCTTTACGGTGTATTTTTAGATTTTTTTACATTTCTAAAATAAAGTTTTCCTAAAATAAATATCTTCTGAGGTAGCCATCTACGTACAAAATTTCATCATCACATAGGCCAAGATCCAAGACTCTGTAGCCAGGCTAGAATAGGTTAACATATGGATCAATAGATTGTCACTGAGGAGTGCTGTTGAGAAGGCACAAACTTATGCACAGCCCCTAGATCCTTCTCCACCTAGCCACAGGGCCCCAATCCCCCTGGGCCACCCGCCTTCTTCCTGGTGGTGTGTGTGGTGGTGGGGGGGGGGGGGGGGGCAGGGAGAGGCATCCCCCCAGGAGGCAGCGGCATCTGCAGTGGCGGTGGAGCAGGCATGGGGGAGGGCCAGCATCTCTGCCTGCGCAGCCTGGCTTGGTGGTGGGGATGGAAGTCCCTGGGGCCTGGCTTCGTGAGGAAGTGGCGGTGGTGGTGGC
Source organism: Discoglossus pictus (assembly GCA_027410445.1). Lineage (NCBI taxonomy): Eukaryota > Metazoa > Chordata > Amphibia > Anura > Alytidae > Discoglossus > Discoglossus pictus. The sequence continues at coordinate 179,093,478 of CM050168.1, read as the reverse complement.
CCAGTGAGGAGGATATTGGGCCCAGCTGGATATTGGCTCAATAAGGGCCGCTGTGTTGGTGGGCCTGGTGGTGGTGGTGGCGGCCATCCGGACTTACTGCAGAGGGAAGGAGGAGGTGGGTTCAAGCCCCGCTGGTCTCCTCAGTAAGAGGACCCTGGTTAGATGCTGAGTCTCTGGAGGAGGGGGATAGTGGGGTCAAATCCTGGAGGTGTGGCTGATGGTCCTGCTGGTGACCCCACTAGCCAGATGACATCCTCCTCCTCCAAACCAGGGCCTCTTCTTTCCTCCTCTCCTGTGTCGGTTGCTGCTGGGCTTGCTCCTCGACTTCCTGCTCCAATGGAGCTGACGCCCCCACCTCTGGCTCACCACTGGACCCAGACCTTTTTGATGCTAAAAGATAGAAAAGAAAGGTCTATGTTATTGGTAAGATGAATAATACATTGTTTTGTGTGCATTCCTAACTATCTGATATCTAGGCTTGAACCTGAATGATTCTCCTAATTGCAACTCAGATTAGCTATCATTTGCTAGATGTGATCTATTCTTTGGCTCTTAGTTTTGATCGTTCTTGGCTACTAACGCTATCTTGATTCCGGCTGCAGTCTGTAACTGCATAGGCTGCAGTGGGCACACCAATACATGATCTCTATATTGGTTGATTACTGTTGTTGTTTCAGCTTCATGGACTTAATGATGCATCCATCTATCCCTTGTTAATTAATAGAGCTGATGTGTCAGTGTCCTTTTTGGTCATCATGTACATGTATAATGTGTGTGATGTACATGTGGTGGCATGTTGGTGTATGTCATATTCACCTGACACGGAGGCTGGATCCTTCTGGGCCACCATGTCTGAAGCTCCAGAGGCGGGCACCTGGCTGAGAAGGTCATCCTCTCCCCCTCTTCGTGGCACACAGTCACTTGGGGGCCACCACTTGGTGCTGCAGCTTGATTGGCCTCCTTGGCCATCATCCTCCTCACCTTGGCCCTGATGTCATCAAAACGGTGCTTGACGGACCTCGCATCCCTTTGCGCTGTGCCCACTGCTGTTACCCCGGCTGTTACCTCAGCCTGACTACCCTCCCCATGCAAGGATCACAGGGCGGCCACGGATGGCACCAAGGAAGACCACATTCTCCCAGTAATTGTGGGCCCCGTACTTGCCCTTAACCTCTTGCCCTACCAACTGTGGACAGGGATCCTGAGCTCCCTCGTATCCCTCTCCGCCTCTCCACTCCTCTCACCTCCTCCCTCCATTTAAATCCCTAAAATAATATAAGGTTAAATAAAAATATTTTTTTCTTTAAATGTATAAGGGAAAACAATGTGTGTATTCTGTGTATTTATTAACTGTTGGGGTATGGGGGTTGGGGGATGTTATGGGGGGTGAATGGAGTGACCTAGCTCTCTGTGTATCTATGTGTGTTTTTTAATTTATGTGTATTGCTATTATGTGTAATCTGTAAATATTTGTTATCAATGATAAAGTGTAAATTTGTAATTAGATGAATAGAAATAAACAAAACCACAATATACTACTCTCAGAACTCACCTACTCACTCAAACTCTCACTCAAAAACCACCAACTCTGGGACCTGCGTGCTACTTTGGAAGAAAATACAACACAGTCAATGCATGGTCGGGTGGAATGCAACTTTATAGTCTCTCAGTGTCAATCATCTGCGGCTAGACCGCTTTTTATTGGCTGAGAGGCCTGTGTCGCACTCCATTATACCGTGATTGGATCGTAACAGCGGATGGCATCTCACAGTTTGGCCGTGGGAGGGGTTTACAGGCTTGAGGCCTTGGCCCGTAACTTGCACCCATGCTCAATTAAAGAGCGCCGGAATAGGAGGCGAACGGGAGCCCATAGCATGCACACAGACATATAATGTGAGCTTGCAATTGGATCAGGCTCATAGGGCCTCATTCTATTAGCGGCCGCAGCCGTTGCGGGGCCGCAAGGACCGGCCGCAAGCTATTCGGCTATTCTATTCCCTTACGGCCGGAGGCTCCGGCAGGCTTGCGGCCGGTGCCTTGCTATCTCTTGCGGACGCTCGCGCCAGAGGAAAGCCTTTGATCTAAAACGGCCGCAAGAGATTTGCAATTCAATTGCTCCGGGAAACCTCTCTGCAAGGCTAAAAGCGAGCCGCAGCTTACTTGCAGGAAAGAGGTCTCGCTAGCACCAATTAAGCACATAAAATAGCTCAAATAAAGCCATCCTGCACTTTGAGAAGACTATAAAGGGATTTTAGGTGTTAGAAAAAATAGCACATAATTATCCTGTACTCAAATCCGTAAAATATTTTATTTTTAATATCCGTAAAATATCCATGTAAAAAGTCCAGAGTGCTTGGAGCACCTCAGACACACCCACGCCGCAGCCGGAAAATAAACAGTTAATTTGAACTCGGGTTTGGGCAGATGTGCAAGCTTGAGAGTGGGTTCCTTTTAATCCTCATGTCCCCCAATATGATCCCTAGCATTTACAGAGCTGTACAGTGCAGGCTTGAATTTATTTTTGAGTTTTTATATTTCACAGATTACGGCCGGTTCCAAGATATACGGCCGGCCGTAAAAGGAGATCCTTGCGGGGCCGTATAATAGAATCGCGAGTTAACTGAACCCCCGCAAGGAATCGCAGCCTTACGGCCGATTTACGGCCGATAATAGAATGAGGCCCAAAGTGTATAACACATTCTAGATACTGAGAGATAGTTGTAAAAATATGTGAGCTTCAGGCTTATCCATATTTGAGCACAAGTTAACTGGTGGCTTAGCAATTGATTAATGTGCCGGATAAGCGGAGCAGCCGCTGAGATGTTCTGTACTCATGTAGGATTAAGCTTAATATATAACCTGACTATCAAACTGCTGATCTGTATTATCAATATACACCTAATGAATAGAATTCATAAATATCTACTAAAAATGTTTTCATTCTTCTGCACATATAAGATATAATGCCCAAAATTAGATATATCACAGTGCTCAATGCTAAATATTGAATATTAAAGTCTAATGGGATAGCAACAAATAATAGTGATAATTGCACAAGGTCTTTAAAATTATGTAGAACCACTCCTACTACCAATAAATAGGAGCTGATATTAGAAAGAGACTGGAGATCCTAATTCCTGAATGCATTTGGTATAATACTCATAATTTGGAAAAAAGGAAGGATGACTTGTTCAGTGGTCTTAAGGGATCATTTATTCAAGAGATATAGTAGCACATTGAGTCTTTTCCACCCCTCCATCAAGATTTTAACTTTACTTGCTAATTATATTATTAAACGTTAAGTTTTAACATATACTATTATCTATGTTACAATTAGGCCCTGGGTGTGCTCTATGCAAAAGGGATATCCTTTCCTCTTTGTTTCTAAAATAAAATCTGTCATCTTTTATGATTTTCTACCCAGAATGAGTGATATTTTTTTGTTAATTAGGAAATAATAATTTCTAATTAGCCCCTGGGGCTCTGAATCAACTGAATTCAATGTGTAAATGACTGACAAATGAGTTGTGAATGTTCTCTGACCTACGCTAGAACATACAGAATAACTGGCCTCAGAGTGATGTCAGGCTCCCTGGGAATTCTGGTAGTTGTGGTTCTTTTGCCTGTAGTTTATACCATAAATGTCAGCATAAGGTGTAGATTGGCAGCACATTGAAGTCAAGTAGGAGGGGAGCTTTGCTATTCTTGTCCCAAAGGCACAAACACTTTTTGAGATAATTAGTATGTAAACAAACAAGCCCATAGGCAGCTACCTGCTCTGCCTAATGGGAAATCTGGCATTGCATACAGTGATATCATAACTGCCTTTCCTTACTCAGGAGAATATAGCAGTATGTTAACAGGTTCAGGTCTAACTTTAAGGTAGGTAGGTATATTGGGCAGAATAGACGGGGCTTTTGATTATTATTCACCTTTGAATATGTGTTTCTGTGTTCTTATTCTTGAGCAAAAGAGTTTAAATAAAAGAACAGTTGAAGCTTGGAAAAAGCTATCACATTATACTTGAAAATGTCCAAGAATCATAAACTATAAACATCTGAAACGTGAGAAAACAGAACATTCTACTGGGAACACTGACATAGCTGGACAGTTGGTAACTTGTACAAAAAATGGTGTAAGTCTTTGGCAGGTAAGAAAATAGCTCATGTCTAGGAAGGTCCCAGCAGGGCTGCATGTCAAGGATTGAAGTATATAATATTTATCTACACTCAAGGTGTTACCACTGCACATAGCTGAAAACTAGAAATTGTGTTTAATCAGACCACTTCTTCTAAAATAAATATTGTTTTATCAAGACCGCCAAGCTACATAAATCTGACTTGCAAAAATATGTAAAATCCAAAAAATTACAGGTTTGATATTGAATTCGTAAATTATGTGTAATATTAAAAATATATATTATCAACATGTCAGCCAAATTAACAAATGTAATTGAATTTTATTTTATTTTCAATAGTAAATGTATCAGTGACTTTCTGTGTATTATCTTATTGTATACGATTGATGTTGCTATTTGGTTAGTAAACTGCAAACTTGTTACATATCTTTGGCTGTTTAACAGGAAATGGCAATAACTTTAAAAAATACAATTTGTGCAAAATCACACCTTCTCAAAACTTTCTCGATGAATCTATCAGGTTAACATTGCACCAAATGTTTACTAACATTGTACAGCTTTGGCTAATAATAATAAAATGATAATGATAGAACAAAATTAAGAACCAGGATTTTCATTTCATTCTTCTTTAGGAACATCACACCCTACAGGCAGATGCCTACTTTGCCTAATGGGATATATGTGTCTGAGTACAGCAATATAATAATATGTAGCGCTTTATAATAATGTTGAACTATATAATACTGAAGAGCTGTATAACTGTAACACTGTATAATATTGTGTCAGAGCTGTATAATATTGTAGAACTGTATAATAATATTGATACTTAACATAATGTAGAGCTGGATAAAATATTATAGAATTGTATAACAATGCTGTAAAATGTATATTAAAACTGTAAAGATAAATAATAATATTTTAGAACTGTATAATACATTACCAGAGCTGTAAAACAAAACTAGACCTGCTTAATACTGTGTAAATATATTAAAAGCTATAGAACTGTGTAATAATACAATATTATACTATATTTATACAATCCAGAAACCTTCCAACATAAGCTATTTAAATTGACTATATAACTTAATTTCAATGTGCTAGACAGCAACTCTCTAATGTGTACTCATCCTATCCTACAGTTATTTATTTATTCTAACTTTATTAAAAGTAATGTATATTTTGTTCTTATGAAGAAATTGATTTAATAATGTATAAAATGTTTTTTTTATAAAATGTGAAATAATGAAATACAGTCTTTAATGTTTAACTATGGCATTCACTTTTACCTTAGTGGCAGCAGGCCATTGGATCCATTGTCTGGAGTGCAATCACTTGGATCGAAGCATTCCTAGGGCCTCATTCTATTATCGGCCGTAAAACGGCCGCAAGGCTGTGATTCCTTGCGGGGGTTCCGTTATCTTGCAATTCAATTATACGGCCCCGCAAGGATCTCCCATTACGGCCGGCCGTATATCTTGCAACCGTCCGTAAGCTCAGAAATCTTTAAACGCAAAAATAAATTCAAGACGGCACTGTAAAGCTCTGTAAATGCTAGGGATCATATTGGGGGACATGAGGATTAATAGCAACCCCCTCTCAAGCTTGCACATCAGCCCAAATCCGAGTTTACATTAACTGTTTATTTTCCGGCCGCAGCGTGGGCGGGTCTGAGGTGCTCCAAGCCCTCGGAACTTTTTACATGGATATGTGACATAAATAAAAAAATAATTTATTTACGGTTTTGAGTGTAGGGGAATGTTGTGCTATTTTTGCTAACACCTACAATCACTTTATAGTCTCCTCAGAGTGCAGGATGGCTTTATTTCGGCTTTATAATGTGCTTAATTGGTGCTAGCGGGACCTTTTTGCTGCAAGTAAGCTGCGGCTCGGTTTTAGCCTTGCAGAGAGGGTTCCCGGAGCAATTGAATAGCAACCGGGATTTTCTTGCGGCCGAAACTCTTGCGGCCGTTTTAGATCAAAGGATTTCCTCCGGCGCGAGCGGCGCAAGGGATAGCAAGGCGCCGGCCGCAAGCCTGCCGGAAACCCCGGCCGGAGGGGAATAGAATAGCCGAATAGCTGATAGCGAATAGTAGAATGAGGCCCCTAGTCTTTTTGTGCAGGATACTGAGTTCAAGACAACAGACCCAAAGCCTCAGGGGCTTATCAATAATTAATAGCAAAGATCTGCCATTCTCATAACACAGGGAGAAGAAAGAAAAGTACAGTCCAACAATAAAATAGTAATAATCACCAGGTATCAAAGATAACAAAATATATATATATTTTTTTTCAGAAAGACCACTGGAATTCTAAAATATAACTTGTATTAGATATATTTAAAAAAATTGCACACCTATTATGAGAACAACGGTGAATAAAATAAATTAAAAGGCTTGGGGCATGGCTAATTATTAGGTATATCAAAATGTATTTTATTCAGGAGCATTCACCAGTGATAAAGTGTAATGCTAAAAAATATGGGCAAGCATAAAGTAAACTGGGTACCATATTGGAGCTTGACCTAGTGGTTAGATTCTCATAACAAGATTACTCTAAAAGGGTTTTTAGGAGATTGTTTTTAAATACCATTGTGGTGTAAAATAGAAATAAAACATTTTCTTAAGTAAATTGCCCTACATTGTTGGAATACTAGAATATATTAGTATTATGCACTAAGGGACTTAGATTCCTGTACATTATGTTTATAAATTGGATTTTTTTTCTCAAATGCTTTCATGCACAGCTGTTTTGTTTCCTAACTGTGAGTTTTTCCCTAAATAATAATGATCCTTTATTTAAAAAGCTCTCACCTATCACAGTGACTATAACCCATACCCCTGAAGTGCAGTATATGCAAATGACCCACCTGATTTTTTGGAGCAGCGGCTGTTTCTCTTGAGCCGTTGCCAGGTGTCCAGAATAATACACAGGAAAAAACATAATGTTCCAGTTTGTGGAAAACCAGGTCATGAAAAAAGGGCAGGAGAAGCTCTTGTAAGTGATCTTCACAATCTGTGTAGTGCCCACCCAGGAGAAAGAGACGGAGAGGATAATGAGGAACCCCCAGACAATCTTCAGGAACATGGAAGTGCATGACTGACAGCGTGACTTCTCCTGGTTTTCGGGATTATTCTCTGTGTTTGACTGCGCTCCTTCCCCACCTGCAAAAAAATACAGATATATAAATATTTAGATAACATTGATGTAATCAGCAAAGCACCATGTAACAGGCTTTTGAAAGATGCCCTTAAAGATCAAAATCTTCAATTGTGCATTTAAAATAGCTTGTTGTGTATATTATAGGAGTTTTTTTTTGCATGGAGAATAAATTATATTAGAGGACCAATACAATGTCCCTATAACGCACAAGCTTGTTTAAGCAAAATGTCCTTCAGAGGTTTCCATTGGCAAACAGCTATAGTTGAGGGGCAGCCTATGAATTATTGTCTGGACTCTTATCTAATCAGACTGATCTTAAACTGATTTAAACTCTTCCCCCTCTCCTTATTGTCCTTGAAAAGATGGAGACAAATCATCTCAACTGCTCTAATCTTTGAAAGTATTAATATTGAATATTACTTTTATAAATCATTGAAGAGAAATGTTATTAATGATCAATGCTTAACTAAAACAGCCATCTTCTTGTGCTAGGGCAATATTATGGTCCTTTGAACATTGGTATTACTGAAGAATTTCTTACAAGGAAGTCTAATCAACTGAAGTGCTTTGAAATCTCAGAAGAATAGATAGATAGATAGACAGACATTTAGATAGACATTTAGATAGATAGATGGATAGACAGACAGACAGTCAGACAGACAGACAGATAGACAGATACATAGATAGTTAGATAGATAGATAGATAGATAGATAGATAGATAGATAGATAGATAGTTAGATAGATAGATAGATAGATAGCACCATCCAGTCTGCTTCATAGGTGGTGCTTGCAACCAGTTTTATCTGAAATGAAAGTTCGACAAGAGGATGGATACAAGATCCACAGTTCAGAAAAAACTCTCAGTCAAGTTCACTTAATAACATGGTACTTGTGGTCAATTGGTTTTACATGCATTTCATAAACTTGTATAAAAATATACAAAGATAAATCAATGACAATTATTATCTACTCGAGAGCTGTAATTGAGACCACTAAGTAACAATAGACATGGTGGCTGTATTCTGGATCAAATCATTCACAACTATGAATTAAAAATATTGTGTACTTTACACAGCTGCCTTAGTGTTTGAGTTTCAGGCGTGCCTGTTGTTAATAATTAATTAGAAACATGACTGTATAAACACACAACAAAATAGATGCATGCTATTCTCCCAATAACTAATTTCTCTTAGAGTTATTCTTTAATTTTTTAATGTCCTATCATTTCGTAAACTCTCTTTAGTTTTAGTCACCATAAGAGATAAGTTGTATTTAGCATATCCACAGTTACATACACTGAGGTACAAATGTTATCCACAGATTGAAAAACCAAAACAATTAGAGGCTTGAATACAACAAATGATAAGATAATATTTATTTCATGAGCAATTTGTAAATAGGTTAAAATGTTGTTGTAGTTGGACTATTAAGAGCTTTATACAGTTTTCCCCACTGTTTGTGGACAGTAAAAGAACAAATACAATTTTAAGACAAATAGCTATTTTGTCTTACTTTGAAGATGACGTCTTCCCTAGCAGCTTGCAGTTTTCTTTGACTTTCAATTCTGGGCAAATAATGCCTACCATAGATAGTTATATCTTAAATTGATTTGGTGATTGAAGCATTGTCAGTGACTGTTAAAGTGCCATTGTACAATGAAAAAAAAAATGTAAAAAGTAAATATATATATATATATATATATATATATATATATATATATATATATATATATATATATATATATATACAGTCAGGTCCATAAATATTGGGACATCGACATAATTCTAATCTTTTTGGCTCTATACACCACCACCATGGATTTGAAATGAAACTAACAAGATGTGCTTTAACTGCAGACTTTTAGCTTTAATTTGAGGGTATTTACATCCAAATCAGGTGAACGGTGTAGGAATTACAACAGTTTGTATATGTGCCTCCCACTTTTTAAGGGACCAAAAGTAATGGGACAATTGGCTGCTCAGCTGTTCCATGGCCAGGTGTGTGTTATTCCCTCATTATCCCATTTACAAAGAGCAGATACAAGCTCCAGTGTTCATTTCAAGTGTGCTATTTGCATTTGTTGCTGTTAACTCTCAATATGAGATCCAAAGAGCTGTCACTATCAGTGAAGCAAGCCATCATTAGGCTGAAAAAACAAAACAAACCCATCAGAGAGACAGCAAAAATATTAGGTGTGGCCAAATCAACTGTTTGGAACATACTTAAAAAGAAAGAACGCAACTGTGAGCTCAGCAACACCAAAAGACCCGGAAGACCACGGAAAACAACTGTGGTGGATGACCGAAGAATTATTTCCCTGGTGAAGAAAACACCCTTCACAACAGTTGGCCAGATCAAGAACACTCTCCAGGAGGTAGGTGTATGTGTGTCAAAGTCAACAATCAAGAGAAGACTTCACCAGAGTAAATACAGAGAGTTCACCACAAGATGTAAACCATTGGTGAGCCTCAAAAACAGGAAGGCCAGATTAGAGTTTTCCAAACAACACCTAAAAAAGCCTTCACAGTTCTGGAACAACATCCTATGGACAGATGAGACTAAGATCAACTTGTACCAGAGTGATGGGAAGAGAAGAGTATGGAGACGGAAAGGAACTGCTCATGATCCAAAGCATACCACCTCATCAGTGAAGCATGGTGGTGGTAGTGTCATGGCGTGGGCATGTATGGCTGCCAATGGAACTGGTTCTCTTGTATTTATTGATGATGTGACTGCTGACAAACGCAGCAGGAGGAATTCTGAAGTGTTTCGGGCAATATTATCTGCTCATATTCAGCCAAATGCTTCAGAACTCATTGGACGGCACTTCACAGTGCAGATGGACAATGACCCGAAGCATACTGCAAAAGCAACCAAAGAGTTTTTTTAAGGGAACGAAGTGGAATGTTATGCAATGGCCAAGTCAATCACCTGATCTGAATCCGATTGAGCATGCATTTCACTTGCTGAAGACAAAACTGAAGGGAAAATGCCCCAAGAACAAGCAGGAACTGAAGACAGTTGCAATAGAGGTCTGGCAGAGCATCACCAGGGATGAAACCCAGCGTCTGGTGATGTCTATGCGTTCCAGACTTCAGGCTGTAATTGACTGCAAAGGATTTGCAACCAAGTATTAAAAAGTGAAAGTTTGTTTTATGACTGTTAATCTGTCCCATTACTTTTGGTCCCTTAAAAAGTGGGAGGCACATTCACAAACTGTTAGTCTGCAGTTAAAGCACATCTTTTTCATTTCATTTCAAATCCATTGTGGTGGTGTATAGAGCCAAAAAGATTAGAATTATGTCGATGTCCCAATATTTATGGACCTCACTGTATATATACACACATATACCTATATATAACAATATACAAACAAATAAATATATCATATATCAATATATATGTATATATTTATATGTATATATTATTTATATTTATGTATTTTCTTAAGTAGCTGAGGGGTATGCTTGTATATATAAGCTATTTTATCTATTTATCTATTTTCATCTTTTAGAAAGCATTTTAGCTTAATACATACTTCCAACATGTTACACACACATGCCTTTAAATGGGTGTTTTACAGACATTTGTAGCTTAGACAAGCCATTTGCTGATAACTCTTGACATTTAAATATTAAATTTGGGAGACAGGAAACCCCCAGCACCCAGTGACAGTGAGTACCCCAGAACAACTACTAACTGGTACCCTGGTCACTGATATCAAAAGGCTGCAGTTCCATTGGGATCACAAGAATGCAAACTGCTAAGTGCTTCTAATAAAGAAACCTCTCCAGGCTGAGGATTGATAAGGATCTGAAGTTTTACTCAGTCCGTCTTACAAAAGGTTTTATGTCAGGGGAATATATGATGTACATTTAAAAGCAAACTTGGCCTTGAGAAAAGCTGGACAAGCAAATCAATACTTTCATCTGTTTAATTTAACGTTTACAAACAATAACAAATCGATGCAAAAAAAAATCAATTCAAAGAAAGAAGCACAGAATCACATATTATAATTGTCAAACTGCGAGTCGTCGTAGCGAAGCGAGGGACTCAGTTCTGGCCGCAAATGCGGACCTCGCAAAGCTAGTGCCGCATTTGCGGAGGTGGAGGCTCCAACGTCGGCTGCTATGAGCCCACGCCGCAGGACTTTGAAAAAAAAAATACAACCCGCGGGACTTAGAAAAAAAACAAAACGCAGGTTGAGGAAATCGTAACTTAGAAAAAAATATAAATACGACCCGCGGGACTTAGAAAAAATAAATAAATGCGAGGTCACAAAAATATGAAGTTAACGGCTGAAACGTGTACATCGAAAAACAACAAAAATACAGCAAAATAACAAGAACACATAAAAAAAACCTCAGACAGAGCACGGGGGGAAAACCAGCACATCTGGGAGTGACGTTGCACGCAAATAAAAAAAAATGGCAGCCGACAAAGATGAAAACGAGGCTACACGCCCCCGACCCGTGGAAAACACAGCCAGGGACAAACAACTTTGACAGGCATGTACGGGGTGCTAAAAATACTAATCGGAAGGACCCAAAATGCTCGAGCAACGTGTACAACATACACTAACGCCGCCATTTTACAACACTAACTTACACATTAAAATTATGAAATGGCGGCTTTCCCGCCTAAACCAACTGTTTTGCCTCGCAGACGCAGCCTATATATAGTGCACACTTGGCACAGAGCTGACACTTTCTCCTCAGGTGATGACAGTCTGAGTGGACATTTTCTGCTGACGGAAAATCCAAAGAGATTGTTAGTTCTTCAGGATACTGATTGTTGAATATTAATTACAAATAGGTAAAGTATATTAATTTATATTACTTATCATTAATAAATGATGAATAAATTAATTATTATTAAAAAAATATATTTAGTATTAGTTAAAAAAATTGAGGAAGAAACTCATAATTTATACTGCCTTTACTTCATGAATACTTTTCTGCTTAGCTCTTTCTAATATATTTATTAATTGATTAATTAATTATTAATGTATAGTAATTTATTAATTATTAATTAGTAATCATTATCAAAAACAAATGTTTACCATTTTCAACTGCCTTTAGTTTATTAATATATTAATGCTTACCTCTTTCTAATATATTTATTCATTGATTAAGTATTAATGTACATTATTTTATTATTTATTAATTAGTAATCATTACCAAATAAAATGTGTATTTTACAATGCAATAAAAAAATATAGATTTCACATTGCAATTATATATCGGTATTACTGATCATTAACCTACATTACTTTATTAACTGTTAATTAGTAATAATAAAAAAAAAAAAGACCACAAACAATATGTATATTTTACAATGCACTGACATATCAGTGTTGCTGCTGATTGCCTGATAAGGATGAATACAAATATTACAAATGCTTTCCATCTTATTTGACAGTTTCATCATCTCTGACTGAACACAGAGAGTGACATTTGTAGCCTTTGAACAGCATAAAGAACACCTTTAAAGGTATATAATTTAATTATGCTCTTATGGAAGAAAAAAGGATTACGTCTTCTTATTTTGGATTGATGACAGTTATTGATTAATTAACGTATATCAATATATTAATTAATAATTAGTAATCATTAACAAAAACATTTTAAAAATGTTACACTGCAATAAAAATAATAACATTTTTTAACCTGCACTTATATATCTGCCTTACTGCTCATTTATGTACATTGATTTTGGAACTATTAATTAATAATAATTAAAAAAAACATTTATGATGGCTAAAAAAATATTTACATTTTACAAAGCACTTACATATCTGGAGTGCTTATAATTGCCTGACAGGGATAAGACCTTCAAAGCACTAAAATATTTAAAGCAGTTTCTTAGATTCTGACACATGTTATATTTCATATTTTATACTGCTTTTCTTTATGAATATATTGATGATTATGCATTTATGTTTTGCATGTATGCCAATTAAACATCATACTTTCAATAAGTCACAAATTAATTGAATACAAACATTAAAAAAGATTTTCATGTAATTTTACAGATTCCTCATCTCTGCACCTGACTCAAAAACAGACAGTGAGCTCTGCAGGATTTTATCTGCAATAACATCAATTTCACAGGTATATCATTTCATTATTTATTATAATTATAGTTTATTTATAACACTTTATTATTATAGTTTATTTTTCATGAGGCCCTTCTGATTTTGCATTGATGACAGTTAATGATTAATTAATTAACCTATATTCATTTAGGCCCTCATTCAATTGCGATTTGCTAAATTGAATAGGGCTCTATATAAGCACATAGCATATCTTTTTACAGAAGTTTTTAGTTACTGAACATCTATCCAAAAGCAAGGTCTTCAACAACTAAAAACTACTATAACAAAAATATGCAAGAGCCCAAATCAATTATCCAAATTGCAAATGTGTTTCATTATTCATTAATAATTAAAAAAAAAAAAAAAAAACATTACTTATGCATGCATATATGCTTACCTAATTAAGTTTAAAAAAACGCAAATTACACCTCATAAGTTGATTGATTTTTTAATTAATAAAATAACAAAATTGCACATTATTTTAAGCCCAATCTATACTTTGCTCATAGCTCTTTCTGTTTGCTCCTCTTTAGGAAAACATAATTACCTATTTAGGTTTACCATTGATGTCACTTATTGATTCATTTATTAAAGACTTAGGGCCTCATTCTATTATCGGTCGCAGCCGTTGCGGGGCCGCAAGGACCGGCCGCAAGCTAATCGGCTATTCTATTCCCCTCCGGCTGGGGCTTACGGCAGGCTTGTGGCCGGCGCCTTGCTATCTCTTGCGGCCGCTCGCGCCGGAGGAAAGCCTTTGATCTAAAACGGCCACAAGGAAATCGGCCGTAAGAAAATCCTATTTGCAATTCTATTGCTCCGGGAACCTCTCTGCAAGGCTAAAAGCGAGCCGCAGCTTACTTGCAGGAAAGAGGTCCCGCTAGCACCAATTAAGCACGAAATATAGCCCAAATAAAGCCATCCTGCACTTTGAGAAGACCATAAAGTGATTTTAGGTGTTAGCAAAAATAGCACAAATTTCCCCTATACTCAAATCCGTAAAATATATTTTTTTTAATATATGTCAAATATCCATGTAAAAAGTCCAGAGTGCTTGGAGCACCTCAGACCTGGCCACGCTGCGGCCGGAAAATAAACAGTTAATGTAAACTCGGATTTGGGCTGATGTGCAAGCTTGAGAGTGGGTTACTATTAATCCTCATGTCCCCCAATATGATCCCTAGCATTTACAGAGCTGTACAGTGCCGTCTTGAATTTATTTTTGACTTTAAAGATTTCTGAGCTTAAGGCCGGTTCCAAGATATGCGGCCGGCCGTAAGGGGAGATCCTTGCGGGGCCGTATAATAGAATTGCGAGTTAACAGAACCCCCGCAAGGAATCGCAGCCTTACGGCCGATTTACGGCCGATAATAGAATGAGGCCCCATATGATTAATTATTAAAAATTTTGTTAAAAAAAGTGATTTATCAATATATGTATGTGCAGCGCTTTACTTTTTAATGTATGCCAATAAAATAAAATAAAAAACGATTAATTTATTTAATGTAAAAATTACAAATGCTTTTCAAATCATTTCATTCTTTCATAAATGCTATTTAGGTTTTGCATTGAGAGCAGGTAAAAACAATATGTACAATACAAGAAAAAATATATCTTACACCTTTATTTACAAATAAAGATTACAATGGCAGACAACGGCGAAGACAGGATTGAACACAAAAGAAGAGCAGCAAGGGAAAGGAAGCAAAGGTGGAGAGATGCACAGTCCCCCGAGACTTCCCAACACTTAAGAAAAAAAGACTGAAAGACACTTTTAAATAAAATAAAATTAGTAAGAAAGCACAAAGTGAGTGTGCTGGAGCTTTAAAGAAAAGAAAAAGTAAACAAAAAAATGTCTGTGAAACATTGCCTAATGACCAAATATTGCCTCATGACACCAATGTTCATACACATGACACCAATGTAGATATAGAAAGTTGTAGTGATAACTATGTTGAGGAAGCTAAGGATAATGCTTTAATTACAGCACTAACAGTAGACACTCATTATTGTGGATTACTCAATGTGGTTTGTCAGTTTTGTGGGGCCTATCATTTTCTCAAGAAAAGACCAACTGACGGAGACTTCATTAGTTGCTGTCAGAAAGAAAAGGTAAGACTTCCACAAAGACACACATTTCCAGATTACTTACAAAGTATCATGAGCGATCCAACATTTTCAAATTATACCAATTTAAAAAAAAACATCAGGTCTTATAACAGTGCAATTTCATTTGCTTCTATAAGAGCTACATAAACAGAAAATGTCCCAGGACATGGTCCATATTGTTTTAGAGTTCAAGGACAAATTTACCACAACACTTACACCCACAAGAAGGAGAGCAAAGGACATTTGCACAGTTATATGTCTTAGATACAATGGAAGCTGTTGAACAATGGATAATGCTTCCAGAAAATAAACAGTGTTTGCACATAGACTTTGAACAGCAAGATCAAATTATGGCCAACAACCCATACAGTCAAGCATACAAACACAGGTTGAAAAAGAACAACAGCAACATGCTCAAATACATCAATTGCCAATGCCAAGAGTAAATATGGTTTTGAAAAGAGATTGCAATACTGATCAAAGATGGTATTTATTATTATTATTATTATCCTTTATTTATAACGCGCCAACATATTCCGTAGCGCAAATGGTATAATTTACCAACAGTAAATGAGGTTGCCATGGTCTTTAAAAATGAGGATGATGAACCACCTTTTCAGCGGGATATTAGAATATATCCACGCAATAAAGACCAACCTTTTATAAACATAAATATATTAAGTTGTAAGTTGGATGCAATGACATATCCCATTTTTTTCCAAATGGTGAGCCAGGATGGGAACCAAAATTGCAATTGCAAAGTTATCCCAATAGTAAAGTTTGTGTTAGATCCAATATTTCTATGCTGGAATATAAAGTGGCACAGACTGCTATTCGGGATCATTTTATTCCTATTGTATGTGGGGGCAAACTCAAACAATAATGGATTATTGATTCCTATCTACAAGTCGAAGCAAATAATCTAAATTTTATCGAATTTCAACAAAACAAGCTTTGCATATAACAATATTGTGGATTGATGGATTATCGCTGAATTGGCTAACAACAGAGACATTCCAACTGAAAGAGCAATCCACTTTCCAAGGATCTCCTCGCAATATGCAAGAAAGATATAATGATGCCATGGCTACTTTCACAAAATTTGTAAAAACAGATTTATTCATTACATTCACATGTAGTCCACAATGGCCAGAGATCAAGGAAAATTTGAATCTTGGACAAAACACTTCTGACCGACCAGATTTAGTGGCAAGAGTATTCAAAATAAAACTTAATTCATTAATACATGATATAACTAAAGCACGGTTATTTGGAAAATGTGTGGCTTTTGTTTAGAACCAGTGTATTTCAAGAAAGAGGCCTGCCACATGCACATATACTTTTAATCCTGCAGGAAAAAGATAGATTGAATACTGCAGAGAGAGTGGATTCAGTAATTACTGCTGAATTGCCACATCCACAAAAATATTCAAAACGTTATGAGATTGTAACACACAGAATGATTCATGGGCCATGTGGAGATATCAATCCAAATTCACCATGTATGGAAAATAAAAAATGTACAAAAGAGTTTCCAAGACAATTTCAAATGTAAACGTATGCTAATTGTGATGGATACCCTTTGTATAAAAGAAGAGAAGGACAAACAGCTATTATCCGTGGTCAAAAGGCCGATAATAGATATGTAGTTCCATACAATCCACATTTGCTGATGAAGTACAATGCACACGTAAATGTGGAAGCTTCTACTTCTATTAAATCCATCAAATATGTGTATAAATATATATATATATACAAAGGATATGATGCAGCATTGTTGTTGTGCAAGGTGCGCAAAATGAAAAGGAAAATCCAATTTTCCATGACAAACTATCTAATTATTTAGATGCTCGCTATGTCAGTGCTCCTGAAGCAATGTGTCGTCTTCTGAAATTTGAGATGCATGATCAGTCACATGCTGTGTATCGATTAGCTGTACATTTGCCACAAAGTAATTTTGTTTTGCTTTACTGCAGGCAATAAAACAACTGCTTTAGCCCAAAGTGAACATCGAGAAACAACACTTACTGCTTGGTTTCTATTAAACTGCCAGCACACTGAGTCCAGACAATTTGTATACATTGAGACTCCATATCACTATGTATTTGTAAATGGACAATGGCGACAATGAAAAAGAGATACTCATAAAATTATACCACAAATTGATACCGTTAGTCCAAGAGACATTGAACGTTTCAGTTTAAGATTACTTCTTTTACATGTTCCCGGTGCACAAAGTAATTAACATTTACGCACAGTGAATGACATAGTTTATGATACTTTCCTGTTAGCTGCAAGACATCAAAACTTCATAGCAGGTGATATAGAATGGGAGAGGTGTCTGGAAGAAGCAGCACTATATCAAATGCTAAAGCAAATGAGAGAACTATGTGTATTCATTTGCATCTTTTGCAATGTACCTGATGCATTTGCTTTGTGGGAAGCGTTTAAATTAAATATGTGTGAAGACTTTTTGAAACATTACAATGAGCCCATTGCACTCTTAAAAGCATTAATGGAAATTCAATAAATATTTATTGCTCATGGATTAAATTGCGCAAGTTTTAATTTGCCTGATCCAGGACTTATAGATGACATCAACTTTGATGACTATGACACTGAGCTTCAAAAACAAAAAACACAAAAAAAAATGGCATCTTTGAAATACTTTACAATTGCAAGCATACAATGCCATCACAAATGCTACAGATGATGAAATGGTCAAAGACCATTATTTCTATCTAGATGGCCCTGATGAATCAGGAAAAACTTATCTGTACAATTGTTTAATGAGTTACATTCGAGCACAGGGTCAAATAGCAATGTCATTTGCAACAACTGGAATTGCCGCACTTTTGTTAGAAGGTGGCAGAACTGTGCATAGTGGATTTAAACTGCCAGTTCCCATTTTAGAAACATCAGTGTCAGATATTCATCTGAATTCTTTACAAGCATAAAAATTTAAAATAACGAAATTAATTATCATAGATGAGGCAACAACAATGTCATGTCATGCCTTGCAATGTATTGATAGATTGTTGAAAGAAGTGATGCATAAAAATTTGCCATTTAGTGGAAAGGTGATGTTGTTAGGAGGAGATTTTAGGCAAACATTGCCTGTTGTGCCATATGGAAATAGGACTGAAATCATTGAAACATGTATCAAGTCAAGTAAACTGTAGAAAATATTTACACAGCCTGAAATTAGAATTAAATATGAGATCTGAAGGCCAAAATTAATTCAATAATTGGCTCATTCAAATTGGAGAAGGAAAACATCCACAAATAAATAATTTACCGGATGATACCATCGAAATTCCATCACAAATGGTTTGCAAGGAATCACTCATATCTGCAATCTTTCTAAACACTCTCAATAATGACGATTACTCAGACATTACAAACAAAATGATATTAACATCCAAAAATATAGATGCCTTGAATCTAAATAACAACATTTTAAAATTAATTCAAAAGAATTATTACAGTGCAGATTCAGTTCTGGCTGACGATAAAGACAGTGAATCTAACTTTAGTATAGAATTTATCAATTCTTTAACACTATCTGGAATGCCACCACATGTTTTGCAATTGAAAAAAGGGGCAATTGTCATGCTACTGAGAAATATGAATCCCAAAAAAGGACTTTATAATGGGACCAGATAAACTGTGCACGATTTGAAAGATCATTTCATACATGGATAAATTATGACTGGTACCCATAAAGGTGAACAAGCTTTAATACCAAATATTGATTTGGCTCCAAGTGAGAGTGGTTTGCCTTTTGTCCTTCAAAGGAGACAATTTCTAGTTATCATGGCATTTGTCATGATCATAAATAAAATCCCAGGGACAAACTTTTAAGTCTGTGGGTATTTTTTTACAGGAACCTCTTTTTGCACATGGACAACTATATGTTGCTTTTTCAAGGTGCACAAATCCAGATGATATTAAAGTTTCAATTGAAGACAACCCAAGTCAGGGTGATCTATTACACGATGGACGTATTTTTACAAAAAACATTGTGTACTATGAGGTTTTGTAAACATAGAGAACAGTAGTTTTATTTTGAGGACGAAATTTGATGTCACTCGGGCTCTTTTTAGAGGTCCACTATTTCACATAGGAAACTCTATGTACAATTTGACAAAACTACAACAATAACAACTAAACTGGAAAAAAATCCCACCAAGAATAAACAGTGGTTATATTCCATAGATAAAATTAAAAGTCTGCTGGGATCTTTTTAAGGGCACTACTTGGACTTACAAAAACAAAAAGTATTGTAATGTCTTGGAAGTTACCTTTTGCCAGGATTGGCCCTACAAAACAGTTACGTTACATTTTTATTACTTTTACTGTTTACATTTTAATACATTTACTTCATGTTTGTAATGTTAAAATTGTTTTTTCAAAAGTCAGAAAAGTTGCTTCATTGTATGTAATTAAGGGTTCATGTTAGTAGGAGGATGATAATTTGTTATAAAAATTAAATGTATAATTAAATACAGAGTATTGATCCAGGGAGTAATCCGATCGCCAGTTAATGGGGCCAGGAAGGAATTCCTTTTTCCCTTCTTTCATACAATTGGCTAAGTTTTAATGGGGTTTTTTACTTTTTGTCCTTCTCTGGATTCAATATCTATGAGGTTTAACAGTACTTTAAATAAAAGTTGCATGTTATTATGTAATGGTTTCATATACTCAATCATATAAAGTTGACCTAATGTTATGTTACTCATCCATACCTCAGATTTAAAAATGTTAGTGTTGTTAATAAAAATGGTTCACTAATATTTCAAACATAAGCTGCATGTTGCAAACCATTTATTTAATGGTTTACAACTGTTTATTCATACAAACTTCATCCATTGTATTTCTGCATACATGTTGATTAAAATGTTTAATATGGTTATAAAATGATCGTTTACCAGTTGTTAAAATACAAGTTGACTGTTAAAAAAATAAGCTATTATAAATGTTGTACTTCTTTCTACATAACAAAAAGGTTAAGAGTGTAAGAGACTCACATTGTGTGGCAAACAGCATTCGCAGCTTTAACATTTTATTGACCAACATTTTTTGACGGGCAAGTTGCTAGTTATATATAAATAGAGAGAGGGAGAGATAGATTGACAAATGGGCTCGATGGATGGATACATACAGGTATACCCCACTTAAAGCTACCCCGTTTAGAGCTGATTTGCTATGGAGCTGTTTTTCCTGCCAGACCCCATTTAATGCTAAACCCCACTATAATATTGTTTTTACCTGCCAGATCCCTTTTAATGTTCTGATGTTCTATAACATTGCCCCACTATAACGCTGTTTTTGCCTGCCGGACCCCTTTGAACGCTCTGATTCGCTATATGAAAACAGAATCCAGGATGAGCCAGAAGCTTCAACATTAATAATTAAAAGTTTATATTCTGCTAATGATCAGTTTGTGTTAGTGTTATGTTTGCTGTTACTTTGAAGTTCATATAAAACCAAAAAAAAAAATTCTATTGAAATTGTGTTTTTTTTCATGAGTTCTCCTATCCCTATCTTCCCCCATGTTAAATTGCCCTGTTTAGAGCTGTTTCACTTAGTACTCATATTGCCTGGAACCTATCTACAGTGTTAAATGAGGTATAGTAGATAGCAGCATCCAACCTTCTTCATAGGTGGTGCCAGCAATCAGTTTAATCTGAAACAACCAAAGTTTGGCAAGAGGATGGGCACAAGAACCAGAGTACAGATAGATAGATAGATAGATACATAGATAGATAGATAGATAGATAGATAGATAGATAGATAGATAGATAGATAGATAGATAGATAGATAGATAGATAGGCAAATCATTATCCCATCCAAACATCAGAGGAGCACCACAATGCCAGTGCTTTCGACTAAACCAAATATAACTTTATTGGCATCAAGGACCCTCTTTTCATGTAGTTTTTCAATGGAGCCCACAGTAAATATGAGAATGCAGTGGTCTTTCAAGTAAATACAGGTATTGTCCATTAATCAGATATTTATAGGCCTAAACTTAGTTAATAATGTATGGAGCTGATCCCTCTTTAGATGAATATATTTCACAATAAATAATGCCTGTCTCAGTATTTGAATAAAAAATGAATGTAGCTTTTAAAACTTACATTTGAACTGTACACTTAAGCAGATATGCTTCGCTATTGTGAGCTGGATAGGGTTTACCCAAGAGACTTTTTGATAGGACTATTTATCTACCTCAAAACAGGTAAAAACTTTTATCATGATAGCCTCCTGGGCAGATAAAGTAGCCATGCAAACCCATAAACACTATGTTCAAATATAATCTTTACAGCTACAATGATTGTACTGCAGATTAGGAAAAATGTCAAATGTTCACAAAGTTTGTAAAAAAGTAGAATAATTAGCTTGTAAGATTTGGGTGGGTTCCCCGGTGGTCCAGTGGTGACCTGGGTTCAATTCCAGTAAGGGAACCAAGAGATTACACCACCCTGAAGCCAAGCAGGGTTGGGCCTGGTCAGTACTCTGATGGGAGACCACCTAGGAATACCAGGAGCTGTATGCTGTGGCCCACTGGAGAAGGAACTGGCAACCCACTCCAGTATCACTGCCATGAATACCAAGTGGTTCAGCATTACCATGGACATAAAGATGTACTGGTATGTTATGGTCCACAAGGACGGAGAGTCGGAAACAACTGAACAATACAAAAAAAAAGAAAAAAGATTTGGGCTCCTTCTGCGTCGCTACATTGTCGTAGTGAAGGGGCTTGTGTGCTTCAATGAATCTGCAAGCGATACCATGTAGGGTCACCCAAAATGGGCAGGTCATAGCAGAGAAGCCGGACAAATCACAATCTACTGGAGAAGGAACTGGCAACTTATTCCAGTATCTTTGCCAAGAAAGCCTATATTATTAAGCACAACCAGTGCTTTGGTCTATAGGGTCGGGTACGACTGACCGACTTAACAACAACAAAATTTGGTCATAAATATATGCTTGTGCCAAAACAATGCCATGTTTGTGTCTTCTACATTGCCTACTGGTCAGAACGACTGAGAATTATCCTAATTTGCCCTTAACGTAGAAATATGTTTGTTGCATAGTTCACAAAGAAGTTACATTTTTACTAAGCTACAAAGGCACTCTAAATAACCCACTTATTTCCTGCTCCCTGAAATCTCTTCCTGGCTGCCTAGTTCTCTGTATTGCAGGCTTGGATTGTGCCTATTTTATATTCTGCTGTTTTCCTTGTTTATAATAAATTGTCAGTTCTGTCCAAACCTATATAGAATATTTTACAGTATATTAATATTTAATCACAGTTTCCAGAGCCAGAAGCGACACATCATAAAACACCAACCGAGCAGGATATTAAGATCAAAAATCTGCTAATATCCAATAAATAATAAATATTTACACAGTGAAAAAAATGAAAGAACTGCAGGAAATAATATGCAGAAAATGTAATTTTATGTTCAATTTAATTGTACTCATCCACAGAGCAGAGGCCTCTAATGATGCATAATACAATGTATCACTATTTAGTTGTATGAATATTATTTACAGTCAATGGATCACTGACAGATGATGTAAGGCAATAAACAGATAAATATGATTGCTAAAAATAAAACATACAAACACAACTTTATTGCATTTTTAACTTTTATATATTCTTTATTGTAACATCCCATGATTATGTCTGCCACTTTCTCAGGAGGGTGTGAAGGAGTTTTCCATTAGCACTTGCAGTTTTAGCTGCCATATTCCCATTGTGTAGATAGAGGCATCCTCTGCATTCAAAGTCTCCTCCCACCTCTGGAGGTTGAGCAGCAGAAACCAAAAATGGTAGATTTCATAGGCACATAACTGCATATAAAAGGTAATAAATTAGTGTGTTCTTTTTACTGTGAAAATATATTTTCCCTATTTATAAGTATATTTATTCACAAGAAAAGATTAGAGTCTTTGAAAAAGCTGTTCTAGTGGCGAAACAGTCGTCAGGCTAATCTAGAGTGGCAGGGCAAACCAGAAATGGGCACCCTGTTTCATTTCAAACTGTTTTAAAATTTTAAAACATTAAACATAACATGTAGCTTGTAGTAAACCCTACTCTAATTTATTTATGGTTCATGGCAAACAAACAGATTTCTATCTGAAGTCTGGGGCTATTGCATTAGCCACAAAGGACCGTAGTGTGTAGTTATTGCTTGAAATGCACAAGTATTCAGCAGCTAGTACTCACTCCTACTAAAATTTGGCAATCAGTATTAGGGATCCTTCCAGATAGGAGGCATCCCATAGAGGATCATAAGGCTGAAGTGGGTGAATTACACATATGTATTGTGGTGTTTCTCCATGTGTGTTAAAATTGTAGAGTTTTATATGGAACACTTTATTGATTAAGTAAAGTTTATTTCCTGTTTTCAGAAAGTGTTGTAGTTCGTCACAAAAGTTTATTTTAAATACTAGGGTTGCACTTATAATAATATAGACTATGGGCCTCATTCTATTAGTGGCCGCAGCCGTTGCGGGGCCGCAAGGACCGGCCGCAAGCTATTCGGCTATTCTATTCCCTTACAGCCGGGGATTCCGGCTGGCTTGCGGCCGGTGCCTTGCTATCTCTTGCGGCCGCTCGCGCCAGAGGAAAGCCTTTGATCTAAAACGGCCGCAAGAGTT
Organism: Discoglossus pictus; assembly: GCA_027410445.1. Lineage (NCBI taxonomy): Eukaryota > Metazoa > Chordata > Amphibia > Anura > Alytidae > Discoglossus > Discoglossus pictus. The sequence goes on along the minus strand of CM050168.1, from coordinate 179,069,300 downwards.
TCGGCCGTAAGAAATTCCTATTTGCAATTCAATTGCTCCGGGAAACCTCTCTGCAAGGCTAAAAGCGAGCCGCAGCTTACTTGCAGGAAAGAGGTCCCGCTAGCACCAATTAAGCACATAAAATAGCTCAAATAAAGCCATCCTGCACTTTGAGAAGACTATAAAGGGATTTTAGGAGTTAGAAAAAATAGCACATAATTATCCTATACTCAAATCCGTAAACTATTTTATTTTTAATATCCGTAAAATATCCATGTAAAAAGTCCAGAGTGCTTGGAGCACCTCAGACCCGCCCACGCCGCAGCCGGAAAATAAACAGTTAATTTGAACTCGGGTTTGGGCTGATGTGCAAGCTTGAGAGTGGGTTACTTTTAATCCTCATGTCCCCCAATATGATCCCTAGCATTTACAGAGCTGTACAGTGCAGGCTTGAATTTATTTTTGCGTTTTTAGATTTCAACGATTACGGACGGTTTCAAGATATGCGGCCGGCCGTAAGAGGAGATCCTTGCGGGGCCGTATAATAGAATCGCGAGTTAACAGAACCCCCGCAAGGAATCGCAGCCTTACGGCCGATTTACGGCCGGTAATAGAATGAGGCCCTATGTGTGTACCATCATGTTCTGTCATTTCTTGTATACAGTTCATAATTAATTCACCAGAATACAAACAAACACTAAAACAAACATACAGCCAGTGGTTTAAATATTATTTATTGCTATCCGATGACATCAGATTACAATGACATGAAATACATCATCTGTGCAATAATTTATAAAATTGAAATTAACAATATGGTGAGATTTAGGAATCATGCATCAAAGTTCATTGTTGAATAAAGGTGTATGTGAGTATTAAGGCTGCCAGTACTCTGAAGCTCTGTATTGTGGCAGCGTTAAACTAACAATAATACATTATTTCAATACAGCTTTTGCCTCAAAGGACATTTGCAGTTACAAAATGAAAACAAGTTAAATCATTTAACATCGTTAAAATGATCACAAACCAGCATTTTTATTGTAAAGTATAACAAATAAATTTTAAATCCAATATTAAACTACCATGTATGTTAACAACTGTGTGATTGTTTTCAATAATATATCAGTTATTCATGTATCTATATTTGTTCAGGGCATGCTTAACAAGGTCAATTCACAGGCACATTTAAATCATATGATTGAATCTCTTAATGTATTTCATTTATTTATATTCCTGTTCTGGCAACATGCCTGGTTTAATTTGGATTTGACTGCTCTTACCAATATATTTAACTATTTATTTTTGGGTAAGCAATAATTCACAGAAATAATTTTTGGTAATGCAATCGTGTTACCGCAGACCTGCAAAGTCATATAAATCTCAATTTATTCACTGGTGCATGACACCATACCAATAATACACGTAAACAAATATTTCCAAATAATGTTTTTGAAGAGCTGCATATTCAAAGTACCAATTTTAATCGAACGTATTAATTCATATAAGGTAAAACTGAGTTTATCAATGGTACCATGTAGAAAATGGCATCTAACACTATTCTGGCTGAGAGAAAATAGCATTTTGTACTATTGTCTTGTCTTTTGTAAGCACGTCCAGAAAGAGGAAGAGTCTATCCCTGCATGCGACATAGGGGTCTAGAGACAGTATTCGGCACATGTGACAGAGTGGGATCTAGAGTTATATAAAAATAATCTGGGTACCGCTGCACAATGAAAAAACATATTTGATAACTTTGAGTCTAACTAAGTAACTAAATTGGTCCCTGAGGAAATCCATGATACATAGGTGGAAGTTGTGTGTGTGACCAAATTAGATAATCTGCAGATATGTGGTTGTATTTCCTGAAGCCATGAGTCTGCTTCTTAGCCAGTGAGGGTGAAGATATTTGGTGTAATTTCAATGTTATCCAATTATCTTAACAAAGGCTCTCTCTTCTCTTCTTCCCCACCCTTCACTCCAAAAACTCACATCTTCATTATTGAGCTTTGAGGAAGTGATGTAACAATCAAAAATGGATTCCTGTATTCATAAACAGAGTCTTCAAAAATTCAGATTTCCCCCCCAAAATACTTACGCAACTGCTAATACTGCTAGTCTGGAACACACATGATAAACAAGTGTATTTTTCTTGAACTGTAGAGCTCCTTTGATTTTCAGTGCTCCTTTACCATATGTTCATCATCAGATCTCAGGGCGTATTTTGGAGTGAGGGGCTCCTTTGGGTAACTGGCAACTTGATTATGCCATGCTTTGCATGTCAGCAAGTCAAGCTCAAGCTAGAAATATATACAACTCTACGTAGTAGTCAATTGGAGAATAGTGCTGATGTTGTGGGACGTTGGCTGATATATTATATTTTGAGGTAGCTCCAGTCTTCTGGACACTGTCTGGGGCTTTATTTCATCTTCATGTAGTAATTGGTATTTAAAATATGGACTCTCCAATTCTCTATTTAAATTGGAGGATTCTTCTTCTATATTTTAATTTTTAATTTTATTTTATCATTTTAACCACACAGGATAATGAGTCAGAATGAAATCAATTAACATACATTGTTAAATTTCAATGAATCTATAATAAGCAAGGACAGTTGGTTCTTTTACAGGATTGATTCTGCTATATCATCAATATTTATAATATTAGCAGATTAAGAGCCTTGATAACTGTCTGTAAAATTGTTGGTAACCCTATCAGACCTATTTGCATTCTTATTTTCTTTCTTGTTGTGCAAAAACAGTTTAAAAAATAAAAATCTTATTTTTTAAAGAAAACTTGTAATATGATGTGACTTGGCCATCTTTGCCACTGCTCAGAACCATAGGATCTGAATAACATGCCAAAGCATCAGATGTATCTGCATATAAGGTACATCAAAAGTCTGATATATAATATTCTGTTTTTATTTGTTTGTAACTACTGTTGCATAGACAAAAGTAGCAAACAACTTACAATCTGTAAAGGGTGAATTCAGTTTATTTCTTAATCCCAGACAATGCATGTTTTTGTGTAAGTAAAGAATTTTTCTTCTCGGCAATAATCAATTACCTTCCTGTGTAAAATACCGAAAGTAGTTTATAGCACAAAGTGTGTACCATGTAATTAAGCCACATGTTTAATACAATTCAAATTTTAGTCTAAATTGGGTAAATATTTCAGTGACAACTTGCTGAATACGTTTTGAGTGTTACTGAACATGTGACTGGATTATATCAGAATGGATGCAAAATATAATATGTAACTTCTCTGTGACCTTTCATGAAAAACAATGACAAATATAAATATTAGAAGGTAAAGAATACAAAACATTAAAACAGAAAATAGAGGAGACAAAATGTATTGTACTAAAATACTAATGGTTTCTCATCTCTGTCACAGTCCTTTCCCCACACAGCTCATATTGGCTCGGATTGTAGGGTGCCAGACGAAAAAGATAGGAACCAGTAAAAAGGTTACCTATTTCACTGGACATTCACCACTCAGCAATGCAATGCAAGACTGCATGCAAGTGCGGACACAAAAAAAGTAGCATTTTGTTTATATCACCCTGGCAATATACTCAGCATTTTATTACCATAAAAAGTATATCGTACAGGCCACTAGATCACTTTATTTATGAAATAACATTGGAGAAGAAACTGATCCAGTGATCCATATTTGCTGTCAATCTCTATTCTAAATAACATTAAGAAATGTAGATGACATTTGTTTTTAATAATGATCTTTTGAAGTATTAAGCTTACCTGGTGCTATCTGCCTTTTCTTAGATCTGTGGCGTTCGTATTTTCTAAATGTCCCTCTACTTTCCATTTCAAACATGGAAGAAGATGGATCTGCTTCTGTTGATATATGGCATCGTTTCTTTCTGCTGCTACCACATGACTTGGGACAGTTGATTCCAGAGAGACATCGGGAAAGGGAAGAATTTGATGTATCTGAGAAGAAAGAGTTGGAATGAATTTGGACCAAGAGATTATGAACATGTTTAAATATTTCAACAATCTAAAAGTGGAAAGTGTACTCTCTGGAATTATAAGGCCTACCCGCTAGAAAGGCTAATGTGAATTACTATCATGATGGAAAATTAATTCTCTTTAAAAGAAGCGATGATTAATGTCCAATGTAGACTGACATTTCAGTTGCTTGCATTATTCCTCAATAGATACCTGAAATACTGGTCCATTTCAAAGAAAATCTTTTTTCTGTGCGTGTCCAGCTGTATCAAGATCAGATTGATGTTGTCTTCAATGACTTGGTACCATCATTAAAATCATAGTTGAGGAGCAGTTCATATTTCCAAAATGTAGATGAAGTTCATAAAGGGATATGATAATGTAAAGTAATTCAAGTATTCAACTTTAAATTTAACACATAAAAAGTATACAAAGAGTTTGATTCTTCAAGAATCTTCTCATAGTCAAATTAAGCATAAGATACCAAAAATGCATGGAAGAATCACATTTATGACTTTGCATATGATTTAAACTTAGTGTAATATTATTAGGCCAACTTTTCACATAGTAAATGTGATAATTCTAGAGGTAATCCTCCAGTCAGTGTCTGCCACTAAAAGTCACTGAACCTACAAGCCAGTGGTCAGAACAATGACTATTAAATGGATCAAGCCAGTTGGTCTCCAATTAAGCTTGACCACAGGTTTCTGACTACAGACTGTATGAATTCAGGCTTAAAGGAGATTTTGTTTGAGTATAGATGGGTTAATGAGTCATATTGCTTCCACACAGGAATAGTCCTAAAAAGTGTCGTTGAAGAGTAGAGCTGGAAAATCCTGTTTTAGACCAAGGATCTACTGTTTTAAGAACCATAGCTACTAAGTATTTCTATTTTCCTACAATCTTTAGAGAATAACGTTTTTTTTTTAAGTTGATGAGGATAATGAGTATGCATTAGTGAATAAAGAGATGAGAAAAGTAGGCCATAGTCCAGAAAAACACTAATAGGTAACAATGTAAATTAAAGAAAGTAAACAATTAATAATCCTGAGATTGTTTTCTATACTGATTCTTGACCAGTAAAGAAGTTCAATGTTAATATAATATATTGTCAAACCTGATTTGCGCTCAAATGAGAGCACTCAAGCATCATCACTTATGAATGTTATGGTGGGTGACCGAAGGTGAATAAAATAATATAACTCATACTATTAATTTAATTGAAATCACAATGGTGGCTATAGTGGTTGTTACACTTTTCATGTCTAATTGTTGTTAGATGTAAACATTGCAGTAATATGGACAGCTGTTACAGACTCTGCAACAGTCTTATGGAAATCAATAACACATTGAAACTGGAAATTGCTGGTGAATTCAATGGTGAAACCTATGATTAATGGGTGAAAGAGCAAAGCGAAAGCAATTTCTGAAAATAGTTTTTGAACAATGCAAAAGCCACAGTTGCTTTTATCCAGAGTGAATAGTAAATAATGTCCTGCCTCCACAAACAATCAATTTTTATGAATAAATCAAAGGTATATGAGCAGTTCTAACCATCAGCTGGCACTGATACGAGTATCGTAGAGGGACTGAGTTTTTTTCCCTTAGCCACCCATGAGTACCAGCTATATTACTAGGTAGATGGATGTCTCTCTATGAATGTCTTAGTCACTGAGGATTTAGCATTCCAGAGAGGTTGCACTCTATCAGAGGTCTGTGGTACCCGAGCGGCTGGGAACCCCTGGGCAATGTCATTCCATGCTCTTGAGACAGTAAATTTATAGGTGTATCTTCACAAGCAAATTGAACAGACATGTTCTGTCTGATCTGTAGATAGCAAACAAGATCGAAGGTATAAACAATAGCATAATATTATAACTTACGCAACTGCTAACACACAGCAAATGTGTACAATTTAAACATATATATTTTCAGCAGATAAGAACACCTAGTTTATCCATTCAGTTATCAATTTAAAACAAGTCTTATGCAGCCTTATGCACCCCATTCTTCAGTTCATTCTCTGTACTTGTCTTGACCATTTGCTTATTCACTTCTATTTTATCTGGTAATGTAATCTACATTTTGCCAATTTATTGTTCTCATTCATTTTCTGTAGTTACAGCTGACTCGACTTACAAACGACCCCTACTTAAGAACGTGCTCCCAAGGCTTTTTGTAAGAGTATTTTTTTTCTTCATGTTCTATTGGTTTGAATTAATAGAAAGAGCACAATAGTTTCTGTAACTTATTACAGTACAGGGATAGTATTATTATTACTACAGTATTACACTGTATTATAATTACCACATATGAGACATTATAGTATTGTTATTATTATTATAATTCGTGAAGCCTCCGAATTACATCTAAATCCGACTTAAGAACATTCTCAGGAACGGATCTTGTCCTTAACCCGGGGACCACTAGTATTATATATAATCGCGTTTAACAGCTGTTTCTTGTGCAAATGTAACTTTATTTATAACAACCAACAAGAAAAAAACTAACTGTACTGAATAATGTACCAAACGTAATTGTTTGACATTCAGTAATTAACTGCATTTAAAAAAAAATTCTATGACTGTCAACTTACTGATTGATAACATAAAATAGCATGCTACATTTTAGTTTGTATCTATCTTTTCTTTTACTAAATGTGCTTTTTTTATCTTTTCTTGCTCATTCTCTCATTACTCTATAACTCATCCTATCAGTATTGTAGCCATGCTTTTTGCCGTAAGTATATATATATATATATATATTTGTGATTCCCTGTAACTGCAGCCATGATAAGGTTAAGCATATCCGGACAGCTACAGATTATTCCTACAGTCTGACAGCAGCTATTTTTTCCTCTGCCATTAAGCTTGACGTCAAATTTGTTGTCACCGGAGACGAGACGTGCATATTCCCTGAGCAAACCCTACAGTTTCAGCACCACGGCGTGAACAGCTCCTGCTTTTACCTGTGTGACAATCGGCTAAAAATCCCTCACTGGGGCTGAGAAATGACCAGGCTTGTGGCACTGCTAACTTGTACATTATATAGTATATTTCTTGTAGGATACCCGAGAACGTAGAATCGCTAAGAACCAAGCATTATACTTTAATTACCTAACTGTGCCGACTGAATGGTAAGAGCTTTTATTTTCTGTTTATAAAATTCTCTGGTTTTACTCTCGACTGTTAAGTGTCTTTGCATTTAATAACTATATCTACATAGAGTTTTTTTCCTTTATCTCTCTGACCTTGTGCATCCACCACAGACTTTTCACATACCTATTCTTTGAAATTTACAAACCCCCACCACCCTATTTCTTCTGCCCATTGTGTCTATTGTTTAATTTCTTTTTTTCACCTTCTCCGCATGGCTTTAACGTGTTAATAATATCTAATCGGTATTGATTTTGGTTTGAAAAACAGAGGTACATCTCTTGAAAGATCATCACTCTAAATTAAAGGTTAATCTAATTAAAAAAATGTATCTTTGTATACTGCAAGACTCTTATATTTTTATTTATGTCAACTGCAATTATAGTTTTTGGAAAAAGGTATCAATATATTCTTATAAACGTAACTGTTTTGTTGTCTGTTAAAAAGTAGAAATACAATTTAAACTGATCTTTACATGTATAGTCATACAGTACATAATATGAAAGTAATGATCTGCTAACCACTCTAATGAGACTTTTTTAAATATATGACATATTTATTAATTATATATCAGTAACCCCTGTATAGCACTATGAATATGTTGGCATGTTACAAATAAAGGATAATAATAATATTAATAAGTTATTGTGCACAACATACCACATACATCTTACAGTTGTAACGAGTATTTCCATATATATATATAAATGACAGTATTTACCGTCTGTTCTAGCAGAATGTAATTCCGAGACACTGAAGGACAGAGGCACCACTTTTGCCGAATGTTTCTTCATTCTGTAGGAAGTTTGAATCCCTGGATCCATGCACTCAGATTCAGTTCTTCGGCAGCCCAGACATTGCTCCTCGTTCAGGACCATGCAGGGAACTGGCTGGCACCTGGGTGTCGGTTTGGAGACGCAGCGGTGAGCCAGTAGAAATGATTTGCTGTTTCCCAGGGAAACCGTTTTGCAATACATTCAAACAATGCTTGACCCGTGCCAGCACTTAGCAGCTTTCAATTGTTCCGCTCTACAGTTAGCGCGCAAGACGGATTAAGTAATCCCACCACCTTTCCACACTCAGACAAGGCAGCCTATGTGCATGATAGTGCAGTTTTTGCATAGATATCACGTGCTTATTGACAAACAATAAATGGTACGTCCTCACAAGATATAAATACCCTGTTTATTCCCGGACTGGCTTTGAGCACAAACTATAATTCATGTATTATTCAAGAAGTAGGAAAACTTGTATTCTTTGGCAAGGATAGCATAATAAAATGGCACCAACTGAAACACAAAATATATGCTTGGCATGTGCTGCTTTATTTGCAAACATAAGGCAAGTCTCTCCAATATAGGTATGAGCGATAGACTATATATATATATATATATATATATATATGTTTAAAAATGTAAGTCTGACTAAGAGCATAATTAGGCCTAAAGCTAGTTTTAATTAGAAAAAAATAAATGCTAATACCTCTACTATACCCTGGAGGCATTCATGATGCTTTGGTGAATGTTGAATGTGTGCCAGGGACATTTACAATTTTTGCAGCAGAGCCTGAATTTATTGATGCGAGCTGCCTGCTTCGGAGCATATGCAGGAGAAGAGGGTATTAGTTAAACTACAAATAGCAACATTATTTGATAACTCCCGCTCCCCTCTCCATCCTTACACAAACTCCTCCTCCATTGTTTAGTATATAAAAAATGCCTTCCGGATCAATTTATCAATAAGTTCTCAAGTCATACAAGATGGAAGGGTTCTATATGCCAACAGAATCTTCAAACACTAAGCATTTCTCTAAAAGTTCCATTCTGTTCATGGCTTACATTGCTGTCGCTGCTGTTAGTCTGTTACATGTAATATGTAAATGTAAATGGTGTCGCTTAGTCATGTCCGACTCTCCTTGACAACACACCATGCTGATCCACTTGTTTTTTATGGCAGAGATACTGGAGCGGGATGCCAGCTCCTTCTCCAGTGGGCCACTGCATACAGCTCCTGGTATTCCCAGGTGTCCTCCCATCCAAGTACTGACCAGTGTGACCTCCTGGTTGCCTGGCTGGATACAAACCCAGCTTGCTGTGGTGAAAGCACCTGCATCCTAACCACTGGGCCACCAAGGAACCCAGTTAGTTACATACTTCACAAATAAGGGAGGTTTTTCCTGAGTGCCATTATATTGTCCTAGGCTTTATATGCTAAAAGCACTACATAATAGGTTTTTATTATAATTCAACAGCTGTCATATAACTTCATATAATCACCAGCCTGCTGGATGCCACATGCCAGATGACATTGCTTTGTTATTTCCCAAATTCTATTACACAAACTGTGTCTGAGCCTAATGACCAATTAGAAACACTTTTATATTTCTGAGCCTATTATATAAAGTGTCCTTCATATTGCCACATAGCCGCCTATGACCGAGGCACTGCTTATAATTTCATGTAGACAGTAGAGCTAGTGTTGGTGCAGCTGGTGCAAAGTACCAGGGCCCAAAACAGGGGCCCACAATCTTAATTTATTAGGGGGAGAAGTGCATATAATTATTAATATATTACACAGCAGGCATATGCTAAAAGGAACCAAGAATGCAGTGGTAGTGGATTAAAGAAGGAAAATGCATTGTGGACTATTTTGCATGTCCCTGCCCAAATTCCCAGAATGCATTGTATTTCTTAAATTCTGAGCAGGAAATACTTTTTTGTTTATTTTTTGTTTTGTTTATAGACATTCAAATGTGATGGCAAATGTGCTATTTATGTATTATTTTTATTGAAAGGTTACCTGACAGCCAACATATATTTTTGAACTTTGAAATTGTTACTTTAATGTTGCTTTTTAAAAAAAAAAACTTTACTGATTAATTTTATTAATGATCAATGCCTCATTAAAACATCTAGTTCATGTTAAGACACTACAAAGGTACTTTAACACAGAAGGATTTAAACATTATAAAAAAAGAAGACTAGAAAGAAAGGAAGAGGAAGAAAAAGGAAAAAAAAAATTAGAAAAGAGAAACATTTCTTAAATTATCCAACTATTCCTCTTCTGCCTTCAATTTTTTTTTAATTTTATTTATAACTGTTAATGTTAAGAAAAATAATTTAAAAGAACAAAGACATTTCTGTATTTTTGTATATCTACAACATAGTTGTCAATTATTTGTATTCTGTTTTAATTACAAAATTAAAAAGATATTTAAAACATTTTTTTATAAAAGTTTAAGTTTACATGGGTGCTGCAAGCGTTAACGATTAATTCCTGCAACAATAGCATTTGGAACATGGCATCTCATCCTGAATTAATTTAGCTGCATTAGGTGCAGCCACTAGAGGGAGTAGTTGATTTTTACACAGGGCTCAATAACTCAGTTGGTGCAGTGCTCGGACACACCCTAATTCTAGTTAGGCAGAAAGAGGTCCTTTCTCTGTGCCAAAACCAATTTGCAGAGTGATTAAAACACAATTTTTAAATCCACACAGCCCTCAATTTTCATTTAAACCAGACCATAAAGTTCCTTTAACTTCTTGTCTGTAAATGTGTAACTTCAGTATCACTTGTTAACAATTATGTACAATTAGCAACTTGCCCGTCAAAAATGACGGCATAACAATTTGAAGCCTTGCAGTGCTGTTGTTTGCCACACAATGCGAGGCCTCCCATCACAAATGACGGGATAATATTACATTTTTATCTCCCCCCCATGTCTCTTCTGCCACTCCCTCACCTCTGTCTCCCCCCCCCCTCCATCCCCTGCGTCTCTTTCCCTCTCCCCCTCCCTCCCCTGTGTCTCTTCCCCCTCTCTCCCTCCCGTGTGTCTCTTTCCCTGTTTCCCTCACCTGTGTCTCTTTGCCCCTTCTCCCTCCCCTGTTTCTCTTTGTCCCCTCTCCCTCCTCTTTGCCCCGCTGTCCCTCCCCTGTGTCTCTTTCTCCCTCTCTCCCTCCCCTGTATCTCTTTGGCCCCCCTCCCTCCCCTGTGTCTCTTTGCCCCACTCTCCCTCCCCTATCGCCCCTCCCCCCATCTCCCTCCCCTGTCTCTCTTTGGCCCCCTCTCCCTCTGTCTCTCATTTGCTGTTTACGGGATTGAAAACATTTGCGGGCTTGGCAGAGGTAAAACTTGTAACTTTTTTCTAGCCCGCAAGGCTTAAATCGTAAATTGCTATTGCTCAAAGCCTTGCAGGCTTGAAAAAAAAGTTACGGGTTTAACCGCCCTCATTTTTTTTCAAGCCAGTAACTCAGAAGCCGTTGGGAGCCCACCAAAAGACACCAACTGAATAGCAAATTTGCTTGCAACCTCAATTATGGGCTCCCTGCGGCCTCCCAATGGCTTCTGAGTTACAGACTTAGGGCCTCATTCAATTGCGATTTGGCCAATTGAATAGGGATCTATATACACTATATGTACTATATGTACAGAGCATATTTTTTTACAGAAGTTTTTAGTTAGTGAACTTCTATCTAAAAGTAAGGTCTTCGCTAACTAAAAACTTCTGTAAAAAAATATGCTATGTGCTTATATAGAGCCCTTTTCAATTGGCCAAATTGCAATTGAATGAGGCCCTTAGTTTTTTTTAATGCAAATTATCCTTGGAGTTTAGTCTCACTTGCTCACTGTGCCTTAGGGAGTTCAGCTGCACCTCACTGACGAGGCCCATAAAGGCCGAAACACGTCTGGGGTTTGCTATTTCTACTGTTCAGGGTAGAATTGCCTGGTATTTCGGGGCTGGGTCACTCTTTTGAGTGGGGCCAGACTCATATGCTACAGGATATTTCTCCCTGTAAAGGGCACAAGTGAGCTAAAAGAGGTGCTCTCAGAGTGGCTTATCATGGCCATAGAACTAACCTATTAAGGTTGGTTCGTTCTCTGATGAGCACCTCTGACTTAGTTTATTTTATTTTATTTTTTTGAGTAACAGACCCGCAACTCCCGTAACTCAGAAGCTGTTCAGTGCCTCCCCCCGTTTACCTTGCGAGCCTCTCTCTCACCTTTGGCGCTCATCACGGACCTCGCAATGAGCACCTTCACCGCTCATTGCGAGCCCCCCCCCCTTTACTTTATGAGCGGATTTGGCTTATTATTAGTTGCAAGTTAGTGTTTCTAAACTAGCGTTGTTTGTCTATGTGTTACGTGAGCATTTTCCGTCATTTGTAATAGTGTATTTTGTACCACGTATGTTCCTGTATGAAAGTGCTACATGGTTGGCGGTGTTTTGCACGGTCCGGGGTCGTGTAGCCTAGTTTTCATTTTTTGGGGCGGCCATTTTTTTTCTCGCTTAGGCGATTTTCGAGTGCCGAAACTCGGCCAAATTGACTTAAATTTGAGTTCCACTTCACTCCCAGACGTCCTGGCTGTTCCCCCGTGCTGTGTGTGATGTTTTTGTTGTATTTTTATTTTTTGTATTTTGTGTGTCTTTAGTGTTTTTTGCTTTGTGCAGTTTGGCCGTTAACTTCGTATTTTTTCATCTCGTATTTTTTTTTTCTAAGTCCCGCATTGGTCAATTGCTTGCTGCCTACGGCGATCCCGCATTTACTAAGTGTTTGGTGGCTAAGTCCCGTGTGTTTCCTTGCCTTCACTGCTCACCTCGCTTCGCGAGTCTCACAGGCAATAAGCGCCTTTGGCGCTCATCACCTAAGTGCTACGAGTTAATGGGTCGATTCGCTACATGAGGCTCGCAAGCGATGAGCGCCTTCGACGCTCATCGCGTAAGTCGACGTCTCGTGGTTTGACAACTATTATATGTGATTATTCTAGGGTTGAATCCATTATTTTTTTTACTGTATGTGCAAATAACAAATGGAAACTTGGTCTAAAACAAATACATAAAGCCTTTATATTTTAATTAACATATATCTTTTTCCAAACTATAGTAATTTAGTTAGTTGTTGTTGTTTATTTACTGATTTGTTGTTGCCAAGGTACTACTCTGTTCCTTTAAATACATTTATTCAGGGAGAAAAAACAAAAAGACACAATTATTTATTTATGTGAAGAATCCGTAAAGTTCAATGTTGACAAGATGTTCTTTTTGGAAATTAGAATAAATAATGAGCAAAGTTTTTAAAACGATGATAACATAATTTATTTATTAGCATTCTGTCTATATAACCCAGGGAGAGAAGGAACTCAAATCAAGTAGCTGACACAAAGTCTGCTGTTTGTATCAATAATAAAACAAATGTTAAAGGGACACTATCACCCCAGTAATAAGATAGTTTCACCTTAATGAGCAATCATATCTGCATATACATTATACTAGTCATTCTTCCCTACAGTAAATCACTACTGAGATATATGGCATTTATTGTGCAGCTCCTTAATGCTAATGTGAGGCTTAAAATGCTAATTTGTATTTCAGAGTACTTTATAGTTCGTGGGGATCTTGCTGCATGAAAGCATGGGGGGCATTGCTTTGGCCATCAGAGACAGACAGACTTTTACAAAGCAAAACAAGCTCATCCCTTACATCGATAACCTGTATATGCAACAATTTAGTTGTTCAGTCACGCCTGGCTCTCCGTGGCCATGGCACAGCATGTCTGGCACATTGTGTGTCTGGTTGTGCTTATCCATAAGGTGATATTGGCAAACATACTGTAGTGGGTTGCCAGTCCCTTCTCCAGTGAACCATGATTTGTCACACAATGACCTGCCCATCTTGGATGACCCTACATGATATAGCTCACAGCTTCACTGAAGTACACAAGATCCTTCATCACAGCAAGGTAGCGATTCAGAAGGGGTATGGAACAATTAAATGCATATTATTTACTGTGGTGTTCCATTTCCCTTCCTGTGATGATTCTGTCTCTCATTTTCTCAAGACAGTGTATTTCCAGAGCTTTCCACAATCCCTCTGCATTTAAAGCCTCCTCCTGCAGTATAATCAGTGGCAGGGCTACCGCTGATGCACCCGGTGCAATACACCGGGGACCTGCCCCTGGAGAGGGCCCCCGAGCTCTCAATATCTGATTCCCCACCTTGACCCCTCTTGATCCCCCCCTTTAATGCACTACACCCTAGAGGTCACACAGAAGCACTGAATACAATTCATGGAGCCTGTTTACCTCTCCTGTACTCAGTGCACTCCTTCAATTAAAATATACTATTTTGAAAAACCACACTTGATAGTAGGCAAAATGTTTTTAGACAGTAAATTAGTAAAGCCTCTGCATTATTTCCTTTTTATGTCATTAAGTTGTAATGGGAACTACTATTTTGAGTTCTGCTGACCAGCTTTCTGAGGTGAGGTGGTGAGGGGAGGATAATTTAAATACAGAGGACTCTAGCTGCACAATGGGAATATGTTCACAAGGGCACCCTGATTAGTTCACAAGGGCTTATAGATAGATAGCTAGATAGATAGATAGATACTACCCAGTCCTTGTCAGCAGGCATCCCCACACAGCACCCTCCTCACATATCACCCATACCTATCTCCATTGCTCCACTCTCACAGAACCCACCCCCTCTACTTTGCTGTCACTTTGCATCCCTTGCTCTCTCACCTTTTCCCTGATACACATTCCCAGCATGCTGAATTGCTCCATACTTGGAGCTTCAGTAGAAATGTTCCCTTTGAACAGGCACGGACCAATCACCGGCCAGGGGAGAGGGTGGCCAGGGAGGAACAAAGGCTATGGCTAATGGGCTGGGAAGTGTGTGTGTGTGTGTGTGTGTGTGGGGGGGGGCTCTTGGGGTCTGCGCATGTGGCTCCTTCTTGTCCAGTAAAGTCTGGTGAGCAGGGGTGGATCTACTGCTGGTGCAGGTGGTGCAATAAACCAAGGGACCCCTGTGCTGTCTGATTGCATTTCATTTTTGTTATGTCTCTGTAGTACTATATGTTCTAAACAACCACAGATTGTCTCTCAGCAGCATTTCAAAAAACAGTGAGTAGCTAGTATGTCTTGTACCAATAGAAACACTATGTGCATGAGCTGCTAGGACAGACCTATGTAGGGACTGTTTAGAAAGTTTTTAAGCCCTTGTTAATAAAATGATGTTTAGATGCAAACACTTAGGGCCTCATTCAATTGCGATTTGTCCAATTGAATAGGGCTCTAAATAAGCACATAGCATATTTTTTTAAAAACGTTTTTCGTTAGTGAAAACCTTGTTTTTGGATAGATGCTTACTAACTAAAAACTTCTTAAAAATATATATGTTATGTGCTTATTTAGAGCTCTATTCAATTGGCCTTATAGTTTATCTTAATATTAAAACAAGTAACATTCCATTTTCCTTTAATGGATCAGAGGGATTGGGTATACAGGAGTTAATAAACAAACCTAACAAACCCACCAAGCCAACCCACAGGTGCATTTTTTTCTAATTTTCTTTTTATATACAAAAGCCTTCCAATAAGAGGGTAAGGGGTTAGGCTAGGGTTAGAGTTATGTTAGGGGTTACGATTAGGGTTAGGTTTAAGTTAGGGTTAGGTTATGGTTATGACATTACATTAGTATAGAAATATATCTGAAAATATTTTTTCTAAATGTGTCACTGCATGTTTTCTTTTTCAAATTATGCTCTTGTACACAATAAAACTGATTCAAATATGTATTTGCTTTGGTGGGCTTGTCCCTGTGGGCCAATGAGCAGTGCTAGAGTCATACTAATCTGCCAAGGAGACATATATACTATAATAAAGCAAGCTCAGTGCATTTCCTGTTGCTTTTAATGAAGTTTAAAAAAATTTTACTCAATATTTTTTCATTAAAAAAACAAACAAAAAATAGGCAGCATAATTTTAAATTATGTTAAAATATTTTACTTTGTGGGAAAACACATTAAAAATACATTAAAATTACACAGAGTGGTTTGGTACACCCATGAGAGTGTTTAGTATCTAACACTGATTTTTATGCAGAGTTCATTTGCTCCCACTAACTGATCTGCCCTGTACATGAACACATTTGCTCTGTTATCTTGTAATGACAGCACCAAACTCTCCCACAGCCTTTAATACATTTCAACCTCCACTTCATGATAATTAATTTTGTTAGAAACTAATTGCTTCACACTAATGGTAACATTCATTTATTTTGGATCCAACGCAGAGTGGGAGCTAAATAAGAATTTCCTTTTATAGCTTTAGAGAATCCTCAAAACATTCTATTAGTATTTAAATGAAACAATGATTTGATGTAACTGGAAATTAAGGAACTGTCATGTAATGACCTTTGTAATTATCTTTTCCATTTAATATGTCTGCTGCCACAAAGGATAAAAATGCAAATTCAACTGGATTTACAACTAAATAGAGAGGAAAATCTCTACTGTCTATGTTATTCTATGGAGCCACATTATAACGCCAGTTTTACTCCTTCTGATAGATAAATTCATTAAAGTAACACAGCTGTTGAAGAAATGTAGATATACTAGCTTGAAAGTTGGGTATTTTAAGAGTAAATAATCTATCAAATTCCTGCCTCTCTTTAACTCTCTTGGTCCTTTCCCTCTTGCCCTAAGCAAAAGATTGGCAGCAGCAGTGCCGCCGCCAACTGCTAGATGGATACTGCAGCATTTAAGATGCGTCGATAGAAGAGGCCTTGATCTATGAGAGGCATGCCCGTGGCCCTCGAGGGCTGAGTGCCCGCGCCAAACCTAGCAATGGCCTCGCTGTCGATTTAGCAGCGTTGAGTTGCACAACGTCGGAGGAGGGAATAATTACGGCCTTCACTGAAACTGTTCGGCGCCATCTAGCGGCTACTTGCTGGTACTGCAGCTGTCAGTGCTGGATATTTATTTGCGCTTACACAACGGGATAGATCCACTCTCTATATCTTGGACCTTTATCAATTAATTCTCACAATGATAAAGAAGAAAAAACATACCTTGCTGGATAGAAAATAATAGTCATGTAGACTTTTAACTGTGAAAAGTCCTATTATTATTCTAATGTATACCACTTGAGCAGGATCTTCTTTATTTATTACCTCTTACTGTGCAAGTTAATTAATGACTGTAGATAAAGGGAAATAGAGAGAGGGAGGTCCTTTATAGATAATTATGCTTCAAATATTCAACCTCAATTAGCTAACACTTCCATTCAAGAACAATTTTGTTGCACTTATATTAATTTCTATGTTTGTTTTTTATTTCTAGCTGGGACCTTTGCTGTGGCACTTTAAAATAAAAAAGAGCATGGGGTTATTTAAACCATTACCCACTTTACTATATAAGCCACACAGAGACATTCGCTAAGAAATGTTGGAAACAACTGCAATAGAATAAAGTAATTGCATGAGAATTCAATTAAACTCAATAGGGGCCTCATTCACTTGTGATTTTCCCAATTGGCTAGTAGGGGCCTCATTCAATTGCGATTTGGCCAATTGAATAGGGCTCTATATAAGCACACAGCATATTTTTTACAGAGGTTTTTAGTTAGTGAAGACCTTGCTTTTGAATAGAAGTTCACTAACTAAAAACTTCTGTAAACAAAATATGCTATGTGCTTATATAGAGCCCTGTTCAATTGGCCAAATTGCAATTGAATGAGGCCCTAGATCTCCATATATTTTTGTATAATGCAGTGGAAGTGATTGTAAATGTGAATTCACGGATTGAGGAGGAATTTAGTAAGGTGCAGGAGTGATTGGAAATAAATACTGTTTTGTTATTCTCTATGAGATATGAACAAAATGTTATGGATATAATTACTGTATTATATTCACCAAGTACAGAGTGATTCCTATTTTAATAGAGGTTGCAAGTTAGATCTTCTATTAAAATAGGGATCACATAGTGAATGCCAAGTATCACATATATAGTTGTCAGTTCAAGGACGTTGGTCACGTTGCGGCCCATAGGGGTGAGCAGTTGAAGCACGCGGGACTCAGGCTGCAATGAGCGCCAAAGGCGCTCATTGCACTGCGAGCCTTGCAAAGCAAGGCGAGCAGTTTAGGCACGCGTGACGTATAACCTGTAGGATTTAGGACCGAAACCCATACATACACTGTGCGGCTCTCAAAAATCCTACTTTAACGGCCGAACCATAGAACTGGAAAGACCTCAAAGAAAAAAAATATACGTCAGATTTGCTTACATACTCACACAAAGCACACTGGAAGAGCAAGGAAGTCTGTGAGTGAGGTTGCACGTTATCTTGAGGCATATTTGTCGTTTTTTCACAATCAAAAATCGGAAAAAAATATCTGCCGAAAAAACGCAACATGACGCAAACAAGGCCCGAAGGAAGTAAAACTAGCCCGAAGGAAGTAAAAATGAGCAATAAGCAGTAACACTTTACAAAGCCAGCAACACTTAATCCAAGCCACTAACATTTAACACAGCGTAGTAAAACTTAACCCAAGGCAGTAACACAACCAAACACAGTAACACTTAAGCGTGAGGCCTATAAACTACCCAGGGGGAGAGCCTTGCAATGAGCGCCGAAGGTGATCATTGCATTGCAGGAAAGTTGAAGCTTGCAATGAGCGTCAAAGGTGCACAGAGAGCCCACAGCCTCGCATTGTGTGGCAAACTGCATTGCCAGCCTTACAATTTTATCCCTGTCATTTTTGACGGGCAATTTCCTACTAATACAATATTTATTAGATTAGTTATATATTATTCATATGCTTCAGAAAATAACTAATTGTAAAAGTTATAATTATGGGAACAAGCAAATTTCAACCTTTGGGTTGGATTGCTGCTCTGCAATGGGTGGAGAGAACAGAAATCCTTAATGAATACCGTGGTAAGGATTTTGCCTGGTGTTTTTAAGAATCACTTTAGGCTTTCTATAGAATAGTTAGATAGGGCTTGATGAGAAATTAAACATTTATTAAACTTTTACTGGGCATTTAAACAATAAATTGCTATTGTTCAATCATGTCCCCAGGATGTATAAGCTCCCAATTTTTCCACCTCCTGAATGAGGTATTGTGTCTGGAGTGGAGCCACAGCAGCAGTATAATAGTGGGTGGTGACTTGAAAGTGTGTTTGTACATTGCATCTCAGGGAACACAGGTCTCTGCTACTAATGTGTGTTTCAGAGAATTGACTTCAATTCGGCACTTCCCGCTGGGCGGGTCCACTCCAGCCACAATACTTTATTCACTAAGTGGGGAGTTTTGGAGCAATTAAAGCCTTGTGGATCATTAAAAATAGTAAGTAATTGTTAATTGCACAGAAAAAAAAAATCATATCAAGCCTTACTGAACTATACTTTAGAGACCCTTTTACAAGACCATGAAAGTGGTCCTTTAAATATATTACACTCCTTACTCATTAAAATGCCCATGTTATGATGGCTTGAGATGGGATGAGAATTTATAAAGCAACACATTTTAGTGAATACCTTGAACGGCTGAAATGGCTTAATAACGATAGATGGTAATCAAGTATGCTTATTCTCCTATCCAAATAAACATGTCAGACTCAATTAACCCTCCGGACAGCAGTATGCATGTAGCAGGTACTCTTATATTGATTTACTCTATTGTACTTGGCCCTTCACCTTGAAGGCGCTACATGTGTCTTATACACTTTCAGGCACATTTATCTAGTTTCTAATTTAAAATCTAAGTCCTTCGTTTCCATTATTATACTCTGTATAACCAATTCTCTAGCTCAAGGTCAGTTCAAATTGAGAGTGTGCAGACATGGACTGTTTATGTATCAGAATAAATGCATATCTTCTACATTTTTAGGTTGCAGGGAATATGAATACGACTGAAGGTATCTCTCAAAATAGAAAAAAGCCAAAAGAATAGGTTTCAAATGAGGACATGGGGCCTCATTCTATTAATGACCGTAGGATATGCGTGGCCTCAAGGGATTGCCGCAAGCTACTTACCTATTCTATTCCTTTGCGGCTGAGGGCTCTGGGCGGCTTGTGGCCAGGGCCCTTTAACAGATTTGGCCGTATGGAAGTACCCGACCCTATTCAAATGCTCTGGCCAGACCTCCGCCAAGCCTGCAAAACGTCCCAAAAGGGCCGCAGCTTACTTGTACCCTGGAGCAGCCGCAAGGGCTTTGAAGCCCTTGCAGCTGCTTCAATTAAGCCCCTCGCTGGCTTCAGGGGACCCAATCATGACCCCTGCAGTGTCCCCACAGTGTCTCCACATCACCCCTATAATGCAGGGGTCTGAACGGGACCCCTGCAGGGTGCACACATTAACCCTATAATGCAGGGGTCCTATCGGGACCCCTGCAGGGTGCACGCATTAATCCTATAATGGCTTTCAGCCAATCAGAATGAAATACACTATCTGTCAATAGCTGTCAATCAAATTTCAGCCAATCAAAAGGCGCCAAGGTGTGAACCAATAAGAATGGGGTACACCCCTATATTATATCCTGATTGGCTTACGGAGCTGTCAATAATTTTTGAACCAATCAGAAGGCACAATTGCCATCAGCTAATCAGAATGGAATACATCCCCACGGGGTGATTGGCCAAAGGCATCTGCGCCTACTGATTGGCTACTATCTGATTGACAGTGACAACAGCCAATCAGAAAGAGCTATTTTCTTTAGCCAATCAGGATGTGATACACACCATGGGGGTGTATCCCACCGTGATTGTTTTCAAGTATCTGCACCTTCTGATTGGCTGTTATAACTGTCAATCAGACAGTAGAGGATGCCTATAGCCAATCACCCCGTGGGGATGTATTCCATTCTGATTGGCTGAAGGCAATAGTGCCTTCTTAATGGTTCAAAAATGATTGACAGCTCCGTAAGCCAATCAGGATGGAATATAGGGGTGTATCCCATTCTGATTGGTTCACACCTTGGCGCCTTCTGATTGGCTGAAATTTGATTGACAGCTATTTCAGCCAATCAGAAGGTGCCATTACGTTTTGTTTTTTACCGGAAGAAGACCTAGAAGACTCATTAGCGTCAGGTTTTTGAAGAGCGCTGGTTTTTGAAGGGCCCAGCCGGGGCAGAAGATGAGAATTCCAGGGACATTGCGGACAGGTAAGTTCAATGTATTTTATGTGTAATGTTCATCATGTTTTGTGTGTATTTGTGTATGTGTGTGACTAATGTTATGTATCTTTTTTCCAGGAGCCGATCCAGGGAACCAAAGAAGATGGATGGGGACATGTTGGAAAGGTGTGTTTTCTGTATTCTAGATAGGGGGAAATATATAGATAGGGGGTAATGTATAGATAGGGGGTTGTGTACAGATAGGGGGTAATGTATAGATAGGGGGTAATGTATAGATAGGGGGTAATCTATTGTAGTTAGGGGTATATTTATCATGTATTTTTTACTGTAATGTTATGTATATTTGTGTATGCCTGTTATTTGCATGTTTGCATTTTTTATTTATTTTTTTGTAGTGGAGGTTGTAATGTCCTTTTTTTATTTTTTTTATTGGGATGGGGCTTGTAATGTCCTTGTTTGTTTTTTTTGCAGTGGGGGGTTGTAATGTACTTTTTTTATTTTTGTTAACATAGGTTTTTTTATTTTTGGTGACATAGGATTTTTTGATTTTGGTGACATAGGTTTTTGATTTTGTGTAATTAGTGGGTTGGGGGGTTTAATAGGGGGTAGGTAGGTAGTGTTAGGTAGGTGGGGTTAATAGGTTAGGGAAGAGGGGTGTTTGTTTTGATTTAGATGTTTATTTAAGGGGACCCTCATGGCACTTAGGGGGTTAACCTAGGGGTTAATAGTGTTCTTCAGGGTCTATGTAGACCCCTATTGGACTGGGAGGTTAATTTTGGTTTCATGGGGGTCTATATTGACCCCCATGATTGCTGAGGGGGGGGGTACTTATAGTACCCACGTGGCAGGGGTTAATTCTTTATTTCTCGCAGGTCCCCTGCAGCATGGGGGGTTATTGTTAGTTGCCGCAGGGGTACTTACAGTATCCCTGCGGCTTGGGGTAATCATTAGTGTCCCACGCTCTCTTTAGGGAGCCATGGCGGGAGATTTGAATCCATGCCTGTAGTTGGACGTGCTAGGATATCTTAATGGGTTAATAGATATTCAGTGCAGCACTGTACAGTGCTGTAATTGATAGGGGACACATTGGGAGACAGGAGGATGACATTTAGTACATTGGCTAGCTGGCACATCGGCACTAGCCAATACTGTCATTTGTGGCTACAAGTCCACCGGGCTTGGAGACGGGTTACTGCCTTGGGGGTCATCCAAGCCCGTAGTCCTGGGCTTAGATGACCTCCAAGGCAGCAACTCAAACTCCAAGCCCGGCGGACTGCGGCCATAAATGACAGTATTGGTTAGCAGCGATGTGCTGATTAGCCAATGTACTACATGTCATCCTCATGTCCCCCAATGTGTCCCCAATCAATTACAGTGCATACAGTGCTAACGCCCACGATCAGGTCCAAGCCCGCCAAACTTAACGGCCGATAGCATGGCTTGCTATCGGCAGTACAAAGAGGTGTGCTGCAACCCCTTTCATTTGAATAGCAACGTAGGGCTACGAGGGACCGCAGCACCCTCGCAAGGAATCGTAGCTTTGCGGTCATTTTACGGCCATTAATAGAATGAGGCCCATGGAGTCAGGGGGTTCAGAGTGGGTGGTGAAATAGAAAAATCTGTAATGGGTGGCAAATAACCCCTTGCCCAGTATTGCCCAGTGAGCCATGCACACTCTTACAACCACAGTAAAGACAGTAGATGCTAAAAACAACACTGGTTATAGAACTTAGTTCTGTGCAAAGCTGGACTGGCAGGTACAAAACCAAATATACAAGCAATAGATGACATGGCTACTACTGTATATGACTAATTTCCTGCATGACCAACCTCCTACATGATCAAACTCCTGCTTGCCCCTGTTCATACGTGATACACCTCCTACATAATCCTAAGTCTCCAATATGACCAAGCACCTACTGTGTATGACCTATCTCATAGATGACCAGGTTCAATCATGCCCACCTCCTACATGATTCATCTCATACATGATTCATCTCCCCTTCTTGGTTTACATATCTTGTATATGAACCACCTCCTACATGGCTTTCTCTACACAAATAAACTGGAAATTAAAAGTTAAGGTATATGTATATATACATGATAGAGTTCCTACATGAGCCAACTCTTATATAACCCACCACCTACATGACCCATCTCCTACAAGATAGATTTCCTGCATGACTCATCTCTTACATAACTCATCTCCTAAATGACACACTTCCTGAATGACTCGTCTCCTACAAGACACACACTACTTACATGATCCATCTTCTACATGACCCATCTTTATATGACCCATTTCCTACACAATCCATCTCCTACAAGACACACATCCAACATGACACACCTCCTATAAGAGTCAAATCTAACATGATCCATCGTTTAAATATTACCCAGCTTATATGGCTCATCCCTTACATGACCTAACTGCTATATAGTTCTCTCTGCAGAGCTTTACTAATTTAATCTGATTGCACATGCTGCACCCAGGTGAGCCTATCACTTCTTTAGTCATGCTGATTGACTCACCTCTGCACAGAACAGAAGTCCTCAAATCCAGGCCTGTGATAGGGCTCTCCAGGACTGAACTTGAACCTCCCTTTCCTAGATGATCTACTTCTATTATGTCCTACGTCCTACATGACCCATCTCCTATGTGATTTACCTCATACATCCCCAAACTTCTAGATAATCCACTTCTTGCATGACCAAATATATACCTCCAGTAGCTCTTACATGCCCCACCTCCTACATGACCCATTTCCTACATGACCCAACTCCTACATGACCCACCTCCTACATGCACCATCATCTACACATTACACTTCCATAATGAACAAGACCTAAATAACTCAACTCCTACAGTACACAGCTGCAGAGGCGGGTCAGGTACCGGGGCCCTGGCATGCAGGGTCCTTCCTTGCTCCCACTGCATTTCTGCACCACCCTTCGGCTCTTCTGAGGCACTCCCACTGCCATCTCGGCCCTCCTGTGGCCCCCCTTTACTGTGTGAGTTGATCTTTGAGGGAATCTAGGAAGAGGGGTCAACATTTTCTTTTTGCACATGTCCCCCCATGCACTAGCCCCACCACTGCACAGCTGCTATGTTACTCACCTCCTAGAGGACAAAGCAACTCCCACGCTTACCTTCTTTATGGCCCACTCTCTAACATCACATAACTTCTGCATTGATTTATAACTAGACTGAAAATATTTAAATATATATGTGTGTGTGTGTGTGATTATATATGTGATCTTTGTATCTGGTCTCCTTCTATCTCACTGCTAGTGATATACAATTTCTTAGCCTGGCTGACCTTTAATCAGCTGTTTGTTTTGTAAGCCCAGATGGAACCATCCTGGCCTCCATAGATGTATAAATCCAATATACAAATATCCTCCAAAAAGATGGCCTTTCAGTACGTCAGACATACCTGAAGTATGAAAGCATAGGTAACACAAGTAGTATATTTCATACTCACACAAGTACTTCACATTTGAATCTTGAATTCTGCTTGCAGAAGATGGGGAAGGCTAAGGGTAGACATATGACACCACAATTTGCCAATCTAGTCATGGAAGAGGTTTACTTGCTATACAAAGCCCCTAGGTTATCATCGCTTAAAAAACAAAACAAAAAACAAAACAAAACACATTCTTATCATCTGGACTGCCAGTGAAGAGAAACTCTTGGACTTCCACAAAAGCATAACAAGCATTTCTATTCAGACGCTCGTATGCTGGCAATCCATGCATATACCAACCTACCTCAGAAAAAATAGTTTTCATTCCAGGCATACAAAGCCAACGACACAAGGGGGGGGGGCCTTATACTACCAGTATCTCATGCTGCTCAGACACATAGCATGCCACAGACTGCTTCTGATGTGAAGACCTTCCCTTTGGTCATGGCTTTAGGTGACAGCTGTGCAAGATAATGGCTCTTATGAGAGTGAACATATAAGTTAATATCTTGTGAGTCGACTACCATATTGTTGTTGTTTAGTCATTCAGTCATGTCTGACTCTCTTTGACCCTATTGATCAAAGCACCCTAGGCACATTGTTATGTTTATGGTTATGTTTATCTTGGCAAAGATACTGAATTAGGTTGCCAGTTCCTACACCAGTGGACCCTGATTTGTCTGACCTCTCTGCCATGACCTGCCCATTTTGGGTGATCCTACATGGTATAGCACACAACTTTAGTGAGGTAAACAAGCCCCTTCACCAAGTCAATGTAGTGATCCAGAAGGGGATACTACCATTTAGTCTGGAGCTTTTGCACTGATAAGGTTTGGCTTATGGCTAGTGTCCATGTACTTTCAGGTAAGTATTTTATCTGTCTTATTTGTCTTGAAGTTAATTATATAATCTGTCTCAGTAGCATAAAAAGGTCAATTGTATTTATAACATTCCCACTAAGCTCTACTAATGAACATGTTGATGTAATTTCTGAAATGTGATTAGTCCTCATTAGCCGAGCACTGATATTATATGACCTACATAACAGTGGATTTAAATATGTCAGAGTACAAAAGGGTGTGAGATTATGGGAATTAATTGGAACTCAAGGGGTAGCAAGGAGTCAGCCATTAGCACAAGTGCAGCAAGCAATTAAACCCTATAATTAACCATCCCTTGAGGGTTTTTCTGCATGCTCAGTGCTCTCAAAATACTATAACGAAACAGCAGGATTCTGACTGTAAAGTAAAATAAAAACAAACAGCCGTGCTCATTAGAAACATGATAATTATGATATTAGTGAATGTGTTACTAACGATTGGCAATGACATCATGTTAAAGGAACACTGTGGTCCCCTATCTTCAGTGTTCTGTTTTAAAGAGCTAGAATTAATAATGGGCAAAATGTGAAAATGTAAAACAAAAAAAGCAAAACCTTACTTATTGTATGCATTTTTTTGCCATTTACATTGGTGTTTTATAAAGACCACAACTGATCATTATGTCTCTATTTCCAAAGATTTATCCTGTTAAGCAAAGCCAATTGTCTATGGTATAAAAGTGATACATTTGTGTGTTAGCGATCTTATATCTTCTTCCAAGTTCCCACCTACTAGACAAGAAAAATATACTCACAGATAAGGTTGTTATTTAAAGTTATTTTATGTATTTACTTTTGTATTAAATACTATTTTGTGACCATTTAAAAATATAACAAACGCATATTTATTTAGTGAATTTTCGGCAATACATATTTGATACACATTTGTTTATTAATAGAGATACTCCAGTAGCTCCTGTTCACAGCAGTGAGGAGGCTGGATGTCTGCAGATAAGCACAGAGTGCACTAAGAAGCAGGCAAGATTTGATTTCCATAAAACTAGCAAAAATAAACCTGTCAGGAACTCACAGAACATAAATAGCTGGATCTTTCCACCCAGATTCACTAAACTTTGCAAAGGCTGCCACTGCAAATTTGCATAATAGGAAATAGATATTCAACAAAGTGTGTAGCAGCTCTAGTAATGCCTGTGAATCTGGAGGGTAACATTTTTATATATATATGTTTTTTTATAGCAGATCAATGTATTAAATTGTCAATCCCCAAATATTAGTACATCAAACAATTCAATTTGTGGTTCACTCTAATTTAAAGACTAATAATGGTGTGTCACTTTTTTATATAGGAATACAAAATACCACTGTTTTGTGTCGCTCAGTCATGTTCGACTCTCTGTGACCTCATGGACCACATCACACCATGCTGATCCACATAATATTCATGGCAAAGATACTGGAGCTGGTTGCCAGTTCCTTCTCCAGTCAGCTCCTAGTATTCCTAGGTGGTCTCCCATGCCCAAGTATTGACCAAAACCCAACCCTGATTGGCTTCAGAATAGTATGACCTATTTGTTCCCTGACTGGAATCAAACGCAGGGGGCAACAGTGAAAGCACCAAATCCTAACCACTAGACCACCAAGGAATCTCACCGAAAAAACACCATATTCCATTCTAATACACCAGCTATTAAAATCAATTGTGTTGTCTACATTTCTGTTTATTTTAGGCTTCTAACAGAAATCTAGTTTTCAGGAGAAGTGTGTAGCTACTGTCTATACCTGCTCTGCATGGCTTTTGCAATATAGTTGCAGAGTTTTTGTGCAAAATATTTAATTGATACCACAGAAATATAGACAAAGGGACCCTGTCTCCCCAACAGGAAGATTATTTTGTTTAATGAGCATTAAAAACTGTCTAGCAGTTTTTTTCTACAATAAATCATTTCTGAAATATTTAGAATTTAGTTTTCTGCTTCTGTATGTTATACTTAGAAAAAAAATATTTTTAATATGTTTGTATTATATTAACATTATATGACACATTATTAGATCTGCCAAGGAACAATAGAATACATAGAATACATAGAATACATCTAATATGTACAGTAAGTTGTATTATAGATGAATATTATTAGTCTTCCATAGTATATTTGCAGACACCAATACATTAAAGAAAGTAATGGTCCAGATGTAGTGCTGCAATGCACAGATGCAAAATTATTCACATTTCCTTACGTGTGTCTTTTCCATCTTGGTGAAATGGCTAATCTATTAGGGACAGATGCTTAAGTGGCAAGCACACAGACATATGCAAAATTAAACATATGGTGAATGGAGCATCACAGTATGAAGGATGCTGACTTATCTCAACACAAAGATAAATACAGCCCCTCACTCTGAATTATTATGCAAAGAAACTCAGCGCCCAGTGTGTACGGTACTTGCTGAGTCTGTGTAAGATAATAAACTGCACCACTGATTGGTAGATCAGTTCGCCTTAAATGGCCACTACACAATTACAACAAATATATGTTTGAAAACTATAAGTCTGGCTGAGAGCATAATTAATCAGAAAAAAAAGTCAGACAGATGGTTTTAATTAGAAAAAAAATAATCTGATAGTTCTGCAGGATCCAGGAGGGATCCATGATACATTGGTGGGCGTTGTGAATGTTAGAAGGGCATTTACATTTCTGGAGAACTACAGTTGCATTAGATAATGCAAGGTGTCTGCTTCTGGGCCAGTGAGGGAGAAAAGATGACATGTCAATTTGAATATTATCAAACAAATGCTCTGTTTCTTCCACTCCTATCCCTTTCTTCCCTCCACTGATAACTACACACACATGCATATCATCCATCTCTCATTGTGTAATGTAACAAACACAAAATGGATTCCTGTAATAAAAAATGTTTCATACTTATAGCTTACACAATTGCTGGTGCTTTTTGGTAAACACTTGACAAACGAGTACCTTTTTCCTTAAATTGCAGTTGTCCTTTTAACAAATTTTTTTTTATAACTTAGGTTTCCTCAGACAGAATGCTGACCTCATTTGATTGGTGGAAAGGTGCACCTAGCCTAGGCTTACTCTAGACCTAGATTTCTAGCTTTTTGGTCTTACTTTAGGCCCTTACTTTACCTAGATTTTGCATATGCAAACTATTTTTTACCTATATAGATCTGCTATATATTTATATTTTATTTATTTTGTCCTAGACCTTATATGTTCTGATAACGAGAGGCTGCAAACAATCTAGGACTTAATTAACTTTTTGTTTGAACACAGGATATCCCCAGCTTTACTTGTACTGTTTGTCACATTTAAGCAGAGAGACCATTGAATCCTAAACAGTTTGCAGTCCATATTTTGTATAGAAATTTATTATTTTATTTTGTATATTACTGAGTTCAGATTGAAGAAAGCAGCCTTTAAATAATAAGGAAGAAAGGAACAAGCAGAAGAGAATATTGCACAGCCAACACAAAAGAAACAATAACAAATATAGTTGATTCTCTCTGCATACATCTACTATGTGTAATAAATAATGTGTATTCTGTATCTCATTAACTGTTGTAACAATAAAAAACAAATCTCAGTTCAGTGAATGGAATTGGAATTAGAAGAGTGAGATATAAAATACTGGAAAGCGAAGGGGTCCCAGCTGGCCACCATAGATTAGGAAATCCAAGGTAATGCAATACTTTTCTCTTTGCTATTTGTAACAATTTATTTAGGCCAATTATACCTAAGTAATATCCAAAGGGTTAACATGATCAGCAACAATCACAATGACTACATGAAAAGTAAAATAACAAACCAATAACAAATTCATATTTTTATATGATGTCCCCAAATTAAATGGTGACACTTGAATGAGGATTAATACATCCTGTGCAAGTTTTAAACATTACACAACACTGCATAATTAAAAAAAGGGGAGCTGAATAAATAAACTGAGAACTTTTTTCAATTGAATTGATAGACCAAATTATATCTGACATCATAATTCTATAGTTTTAAAATAGACGGAATAAATCACGTTTGGTCCTAAGGCATTATATGGTATTTGTAATTTTAATCCTATTATGATTCCAATTATTTTAAAGGCATTAGTTTGTCAACTCACTAATTAGTCAGGCAAAAATAAACTATTTTAATAAAGCATGAAATAAAGTAACAGTTTTTAAAAATGTTTTCCTGAGCAGTGAATTAATATGATAAAAATGTTCTTTCTGGGGAAATCTCTTGGTACCAATGGTTTGACAATTAATTGGAACATAGCTCACTGAGAGGTCAAAAATATATGAACAATAAAGATATTGGACTTTTGCTTTTTATCATTTCAATAAATCAGGATGTTAGAAAAGGAGTATAAACTATGTTCATTTTTTCAGCCATTGCCACGGATTAGAGTACAAATTGAAAATAGATAATTAACTTTACAATGTGTTCACTGAGACATCATGATGCAAGTAAAGGCACATTCTATAAGTTTTAAAATTATTTCATGCTTCCTGAGTGTGCTCCTCAACAAGGCCGGTTTTGCCTAGAGCCACTTGCCTCCAGAGGTGGCATTTGCCACTATTTATCAATGTGCTTAAACACATTTGGTTTACAAACACTGTTATCACTAAATGGTGAAGTCTGAGGACAAATACTACAAGATAGTACACCATCACAAATGACAGATTATCTATTTGAAAAGATATCAGGGGTTGAGTAGAGAATATGTGGATGATATAACAGGTTGTACTGATTTTTTAAATGGTTTTAATATTCAAAAACAAAAACAAAATCAGAGGTGCTCAATAAAGGTGATAAGGGGCTCTAGACATGGATTCCTTGCTCACTGTGCCTAAGGGAGTGATCAGCTACACCCCACTGACAAGGACCAATGAAGGTTGAAACATATGTCTAGGGTTTGCTGTTTTTCCTGTTCATGGTAGAATCGCCTGGTATTTCAGAGCTGGGTCACTTTATTGAGACCAGACTGATTTACTAGGGGAATGGAGGGGCTAAAGGGAATGGAGGGGCTAATTTATGAAGAAAGACTAACCAAATTAAATGTATTTTCCCTAGAAAAATGGTGTCTAGAAGGGGATATTATTTCAGGGTCAAAATAAGGCTTTGTCAAGTGAACTTTTTGTGCCAAGAGGTTTTCAACTAACAAGAGGAAATCCTTGAGGTTAGATGTAAAAAGATTCCACTTTAAAGAAAGAAAGGGTTCTTCACAGTTAGGGTGGTTATTCTGCGGAATTCTCTATCAAAGAAGGTGGTGACAGCGAATTTGATAGATAACTTTAAAAAGGGGTTAGATATATTTTTGAATAGAGATGGCATTCAAGGTTATCCTAGATAACTAGCGAAGGAATATTGATCCAGGGAGAAATTTGGTCGCCAGTCTCTGGGGTCAGGAAGAAATTTTGCTTTTTTACCCCCCTTATAAGACAATTGGCAAAGTTTCAATTGTTTTTTTTAGTTTTTTTTGCCTTCCTCTGGATCAATTAACAATTATTAACAAATAATTCAGGTATTTAAAGGATCAGAAGAGATTTAAAAAGGTTGAACCTAACAGTCTAAAAGTCTTTATTCAACCTCAAATACGATGTAACTATGTAACCACAGCTTATTTTTCCAGTGAAGGGGACACGTGAGCTAAACAGGCTGCTCTCTTCCTGGGTTATCAAAACAATAACCCTTGTCGGATTAAGCACCTCTCTTTTGTTTTTGCTTTTAATACTCCAGTGCTGGTCCTGAGCGTCTTATAATGCACAGTCACCTTATACAAGTGGTAAGGACAAGATCTGTACAGTGCTGTATACTATATCAGTTGTTGCATCCTCCTGCAGAGTCCCTTCTATATAAAAGTGTGAGCTGCCAACCTGTCCCAGGTTATGGTCAGAGTGGATGTTTTCTCTCAGGAGGACATAAAGCATGGTATAGTACAGTGTCCCAGTCCTGCCTGTAGCCTGCAATGTATAAGGTGATAGGATTATGCAGGGCTGTGTATGTGCACATATGCTGCTGTCCAAGTAATACGTTGGGGGTAGTGGCAGCTCCAATTTATATTTCATGTCTGTGCAAGTGAGCTCTTCACATCACAACTAGCATTTTAGCATTTGGCACCTGGTTATGTTTGTACAAATCAAGGTCCAGTGTGTACCCAGTGCCTGCCCTGATCAATACCCTGGCTGTATTATGACAAATGATAGGAATAGTTTTGATGTACTCCTGACAGAACAAACAATTCTTAACAGAAA
The DNA here is from genome assembly GCA_027410445.1 of Discoglossus pictus. NCBI lineage: Eukaryota > Metazoa > Chordata > Amphibia > Anura > Alytidae > Discoglossus > Discoglossus pictus. The sequence continues at coordinate 179,037,705 of CM050168.1, read as the reverse complement.
AAAAAATCATCCTGCTGTCCTTGGGAAACCTTGGCAGCAAAGTATGAATCCAATGGAGAACATTGTGTTGTTATAACTTTGTGCCTGGGAATTTAGCAGATGTCTTTTAGACAAAGTTGCCTTCCTCCACTGACTTTATTGTTTTTGGATACCAGCAGCAGCTGAGTCTAGACTTTGAAAATAAGTTTAAAGTTGAATGTTGCCTTTTAAATCATTCAATATGAATTGCATTAATGATCAATTCCTAATTAAAACATCTAGCTCATGTTGTTAGGGCATTACAGAGGTCTTTTAACAAGACAACATAGAAATAAAGAGCAAATAAATAAACATACTATGGTGGTGTCATTTTGGGTGTGGCAACATTTTCTAGCCTACCCTCATGATGCTCTTTCTCTCTTCTCCCTCCCCAACCTCTAAGTTTTTTTCTCCTTGTGCCCCATCTTCCTCCCCCTCCTTACCATTTCAACTACTCCAACCTTCCCTACAAACAATCATTACAATTATTTGCCAGGCTAACAAGATGTCTACTGAGACTTATTTCTGCTTCCATGGAAATGTAGTTCAATACAGGCTTTAAAGTGAAGATTCAGATGGGTTCAATTAGGAGTTCTCCAGGAGTTTAACTCTGTCACTCCTGTCAAGAACTCTTCATCCTTCTGTACCTGGCACCATCCTCTAGGGGGCAAATGGTCACACATCCTCCCCCTCAGCTCAACAACAGGGTCTTGATCGGCTTGTGCCGAGAGGCCATATACGCCGTACATGGCAATCACATGACGCAGAAGGCACTGCAGTTTCAGAACATAAGATCGCCACCCGTCATTCAGGAGCCATTGTACTCCGTGAAACGTTTCATCCCTTCAGATCTCTCCTTCATGCACATCCATCCTCTCCAATGCCAACTGCATCAAGGCATCATGCAGCGGCTGGAAGGCCACTCGTGGATTCATCTTTACTTTACGTCCACCGTTCAGCTGCAGTAGATAGCTGTGGGAAGAACCCTTTACAGCTGCACTCTTCTTGTCACTTTGGCACCAAGTGGACTTTCTTATAACCGCCGTAGCTACCGCTCTTGTAGTCGTCTCATCCTTTATTGTTCCCTTCTTCGGGTTGCTAGGAAGATTGCCAACACGTCTCATTACTTCTTCGTACTGTACTTAGCACTGCAGCCTACTTCTCTATGCCGTTTATTGTCTTGGCCAAAACATTGCGGGTATGGCACCGGCCCGCCTGTCTTTACGATTGCCCTCCGCCGGGGACCCTCGATAAGTACTGTTCGTACTTCCATAGGAGAATTTGTTTCTTCATACGGTCCTTCCCTGGGGGTAAATCACAGAAAATATAGGTTTCTACTACCTCGTCTTCCACCTAATTTCTCTTTTCCTGCAAGTTCACAGCTAGAGGGCGGCTCTTTGTCCATGCCAAGTCACTCCGGGAGTATTTATGTTTCCTCTTCAGTAGGGGAGCCTGGGACTGGAGTTGCCTCACTTCAGTCTCTTCACTACTTGACCTCCACTTTACCATCTTCTGTATAACCCAGCTGTTGGCCTTCTCCATCTTATGAGTGTGGACTTCTGCCTCTTTCCTGAAATCTTTCACATCACTCTGTAAATCCTTTGATACAACCCAATGGGGGCTAGTGTCGAACTCCGATAGCAGGTGGCACCCTGCTATCGGTTGGGGTAACTCTCAGAGAAACACTGTGACACCTTTAGCTTGTTGGGCCCCCTTTTGCAACACTTTCTGTAGGGTTTCCGATTGTCCCTCTTTAGAAGCTTCGACATCACTGTCATCACCTGGGCTATCCTGACCTTCACTATGGAACTGCTACTTGGGTGGTTTCTCTTCCCACTCCCCTTCACAGCCGACTTCATCACTCTGTAATCGGTCCTGGGTCAGCGGTTTGTAAGGATAGATAATTTGGCTCTCTCTCTTCCAGGTGCTCCAGTTATCTGTCCGATTATTCTCACCAAGTTGTATCAGATTCATGTGGCTATCTTGCTTTGGTTCTGGTACATGGTCCTTTGTAAACGCCAGAAGCACCTCTTCTATCAGGGTAGCTCCTAGCCCATGGACTTGCAGCTCATTTTTCTCACTGTTTATAGAAGGTACCCTCTGTTCCACTGTGCTTTCAATCCTATAAGATCTGCAACTCTCTATCTCGGTCAGGATGGATCTCTCAAACTTTTGATCTTGCTGGAACATCTCTATTGGTACAGCAACTTCAGACTTATGCTCAACCCATAGGCCAGTACACTTAGAAGCCTTTAGAATTTTTGGTTTCTTAAGAAAGATTTTGTTTTCAGCATTCTCAGCTTTCACCCATAATTCATCTTCTTTTAACGACATCTCTTCATGTTTGCTCTGTTTTCCTGCTTGCTTTGCCTCCAAGGCTTCCAGCTTTGCATATTTCTTTACTCCTTTCAGCTGTATTTTCTCTCTTTTAACTTGTAGATCCAGTTCACTCTGCTGACACTGAATTTCTGGCTGTATATTCAGCTGAAGAATTTCATCACTCTTTTTCTTCAGGTCCTCCCTGGATCTCTCTGGCAGAATCACCACCCTTTCTTCTTCCTTCTGTTTCTTGTGTACAAGCTCCTTCACTATGCCATGCATATAATCTTTCTTTGAACATAGCTCTGTGTTCAGCAGAGTGTCTGGTATAGATCCGACCTGAAGATCAGTGTGGGTCTCTTTTGGACATGCGTCACCCTGTTCCAACTGTATCTCCTTAATAGACGGATCGTTCCTCCTCTACTCTTGTGGAATATTCAGCAGCAACTTCTTCACTATCAGAGCTGTATTAGTCTCTGCCTCTTGTAGCCGAGAGTGTAAACCATCTACTTGGCTGTGCCACATTCGTTTTTCCTGCTCACAATAGAGATGCTCCTCCTTTAACATGCATTATATCCTCTTTTGGGACTCCTGCAATTTCTTTGCTTGCTCCTCAGACTTCTCTGGTACATCTCTTAGAGAAGTCGCTCATCCTTGGAGGTAAACGATTAGGAAGTAAATTTCGCTTTATCGGTTTGTCACTGGGCAGCAGCTTCTGCATATCTTTCTCAATCATGTTATACTTGGGCAGACTCTTCCTCTGCTCCCAAATAGGCATCTGTGTCTTCTTCCGAAAGGACATTCTGTTGTCCTCACTCGCAGATTTCCTTCTCCATTCAGGAATGTTATCTGGCATCGTCCTGATACCCTTCATTGTAACAGCAACCTGGCTGTCTTCCGTTGGGAAGGAGTTCATCAGTACTTCCTGCTTCTTGTGTTCTCTCAGGGATGTTGGTTTATCTTTCATCATCTCCATCTCCAGACTCTATTCTTCCTTATCTTTCATTTTAGTAAGGTTTCCAGTGTCCTTATCATTTTTAGGACATTCTTTCTTTGTAAGAACACTGGCTATTTTCATCCACTTGATCTCTACTTTTTCTGAGTCAGAGAACTTTGTCATGCACTTCCTAGTAGTCTCCACCTCAGAAGTATTCACCAAGGACAGCTGTTGGTGTCTGTCCAGGTTTCTTATGGAGGCATCTTCATTGTTCTTACACATAAGGTTGGTACATTGGGTTGGATACAGATCTTCACCAATGACTTGATCAGCATGCTTCTTACTGCGGCTGGTTTTGCACTCATTCAGTAACAACACTTTGTCCTTTTTTCCTGGACCTTTGCTCACATCTTTAGCTGCTTTTATCTCATCATGCAACTTGCTCCAGTGGTAACGGTTCTTAAGTTACACCAGCATTCTCTTTTCTTATCTCATCAGTCTCGTGCGCCATCTCATTTGCTTTCTCTGCCGTCTCACTCGTGGCTCCTGCTGTATCATTTGTTTTCTCTGCAGTCTCACTTGCTCTCTCTGCAGTCACTTTTGGCTCTCCAGCATTCTCATTTGCCTTCTCTGCAGTCTCATTCCTGGCTCCTGATGTCCCTGTAGCGGCGCCTGCCATCCCTGTAGCGGCCCCTGCCATCCCTGTAGCGTCCCCGCCGTCCCTGTAGCGGCACCTGCCGTTCCTGTTGCTGCTCCTGCCGTCCCTGTAGCGGCCCCTGCTGTCCCTGTAGGGCCTCTGCCGTCCCTGTCGCGGCTCCTGCAGTCCCTGTAGTGACTCCCGCCGACCCTGTAGTCGCTCCTGCCATCCCTGTAGCGGCTCCTGCCCTCTCTGTAGCAGCTCCTCTGTCAGCATGCCAGTTCCTTGCTTGTCTATCTTTGACAACATCTTCATATGACTTCTCAAAGCAGAGCTCCAATGGTGTTTCCAAAATATTTTGATAAAAATCTCTACTTGCAGTTTGGTTACCTCCCTCCTTGGTTATGTCAGTCACACTATACTCATGTGGTTGGAATTTTGGAGCGCTTCTTTGATTGACATGTTTCACCCCTGGGACCTTTACACTAGCTGTAAAGTAAGCCTTCTGGTCTCTCTGGGAGTCCTTCCTCAACCTCTCGACAGGGTACCCGTATCCTGATCTGGGGTAGAGACGAGCATGCTGTTCCTCGGGATTCTATGTTCCATCATGGTCATATTTTCCCCATATACAGGAAGGTGGCTGTCTGAACTGTGAGATCTCCCCTCTGTACAGTAGCTTCTCCTTGGTACACCGCAGGCGCTCTTTGTTCATAAGTTTCGGTGTACAGTATCTCTGTGCTCTGACACCCAGATTAACTCCAAATCGGCCCGGGATTTCCGCTTTCAGGTCATCATAGTTCATTGCCTTTCCTTTCTGAGCTTCACCAGTCAAATATGGAGAGATGAGGCTAACCCAGTACCTTTTTTGCCACGACTCCCTAATGGCCGTTCTTTAAAATATGGTGGGGTATATTTCCACATCATCATCCTCAGTCAGTTTTAGGAGAAGTTAATCTGCTCTAACTCTTGCTGCATCTTCCATTTGTTTCTCCAGGGTAGCTTGTTTCTGAGCTAATTGGATAGCCCCTTTTCTGTTGCTCTTTTGTTAAGCAACTACAGCCTCTTTCACACATGCAGCAGCCTCTTTCAGAGCAACTTCAACAGCCCATGCCTGGTTAATTTTCTTTAAGAAGCAATTTGAATGAATGCTTCCCCTTGAGATTGAAGCCACAGTGTTACTTTCAGCAATCAGTGTCTGTACTTTCTGTATTTCTCTCAGAAGGACTCTGTCCGTTTCCATTTGTCTCTGCCATTTCTCGGTGGCCTCTCTTAATCTTGCAGCAGCCTCTCCAAAACATTTATCTTCCTCTTTTGCAGCTTGGACGCTGTCCTCTGCAATCATTTCTCTCTTCTCTGACTGGCTCTGACCAAACTTAGCAGCCAGCGTCTAATAAGGCTTTTACTGCCTCCTCCATCTTCAGGGATGCGGGCTGTCCTCTTAAACTCAGACACTTTGAACCCCACTTCCAACACCAGTGTGACAGGGACGGCCTTTGGCTAATGGTTGCTCCTGTGATTTTCCCGATACCCACTGAGTCCCGATATACTTTTATCTTTGCTTTAATAAAGTGTTTCAAAACAAACAATAGCTTAACTTCAACATAAAAGAAACATCTACACAAACAGGCTTGTTTATTTTCAGAAACACCCTGACGAGCCCTGAGACCGTTTCTCGGTCTGCAGGTAAAACAAAATACCTTTTCACACAGAGGATTGGTACCTTTAAGTCAGTCTCTCTCTGTCAGCTTTTTCAGCTGCAATGGATCCTCTAAAGGTCCATTACTTTAAGGGCAAACAGTCTCTCTAGTAAATATTGTTGCAGTCACACAGACTGATCCTCTTACTGGCAGCTTCCCATGTTGCTCTGTAAGTCCTGCCAGGTCCTGTTCAGGAGCTCTGTCTCTTTCTCCTCTCAGGTCACACTGAAACACTCAGTGTCTCTTTTTAAGCTGTTGGATGTATTCAACAGGCAATCCAACTTACTTGCCAGTGTCTCTCTGTACTTTAAGCAGTCTTCCCTCCAGCCTTACTTCAGAGTTTATCTCAGCTCAGCTCTCAGGATCCAGTCTTCCTGACTGTCTCACATCACTCAGACCAGAGCCTAATCAACAGCCCTCCCTATGTCTGCTTTCCAGGCTTTAAAGTGAAGCTTCAGCTGGGGCCAATTAGGAGTTCTCCAGGAATTTAACTCCGTCACTCCTGTCAAGAATTCTTCATCCTTCTGTAACTGGCACCATCCTCTAGGGGGCAAACCGTCACAGTATCAAGGACAACAATCAGTTTAGCCGTTGACTATAAAGCAGGGTAAAGGTTCCCTGGTGGTCGCATGGTTAGGATTTGGTGCTTTCACAGCTGTGACCTGGTTCGATTCCAGTCTGGGAACCAAGAGGTCACATCGCCCTGAAGCAATGCAGGGTTGGGCCTTGTCAGTGCTTGGATGGGAAAACACCTAGGAATACCAGGAGCTGTGACCCACTCCAGTATCTTTGCCATGAATACCATGGTGTGTTGTGGTCCATGAGGTCACGGAGCATCAGATACGACTGAGTGACACAAACACACACATGAAGAAGGGTTACTGGTTCTAGTCCCCTGACAGTGTTTTTTAAATGAGAAATAGTTTATTTAGCATTTATAATAAAGCAAATGTTAATAAGAGATAACTATGTGTTTTTAACTATTTTAATTATTTGAACTAGATATATAGATATATAGATAGATAGATATATATATAGATAGATAGATAGATAGATTATAGATAGATCTTCCCCTTTCTTTCTGTTCTTGCTCATGTGTGGTGCAATCTTTATATCTTTCACATAGGGACAACAACCACACAGGAAACTCACACTACCAGTGCAATGCTGTTGCATGCAGACACACAGCATGTAACTTTTTGCTAACTGTACTACACTGGTAGTATGAAACTCTCATCCGGTGGGTGTGGCTCTAGACACATCTGCAAAAGATGGCACCCTATATGAGAGAGAACAGGAAAAAAGTGGAGAGGTTCCAGAGCATTGAACCTTCTTAGAAATAAGTAAAGTGTACATGTTTATGATGTACACTGAGGGAGATACACTTAATTAAGTAACTTAGTTAAAATATTTATATGAAAATAAAGATTGCCTACAGAGATTCTTTAACCACTAACTACAAGAAATGTATTGAATGTAATTCACAGCAGCATTATAATTATTTACCCCTCAGTACTACTATTTTACTTTTTACACACAGGGTACCTCTATGTGTTATTCCATTCACTATATCCTTTTCTACTTTTTTCTTCTTCATTGTAAAAAATGGGTTTCTCCATGCCTGAAGTTTAATATATTTCAGGGAAATTTACACTGTTCTTATTCTGTCAGATGCAGAAAATTGCCGTTCATTGCGGCCCTGTCAGCTTCTGAAGAGCTGGACAGGTGACATGAAACTGTTGAATGAAGTGTTATTTGACATAAATCAAAACGCTTTGTAAAGTATTTGACAAATAAAAGCCCACAGAATTTCAGAAGATTACAGAGACTGTCAGCCTATGAACCTGAAGATGTCTAAGCTAACGTTTCTCTACAGACCAAGCACCTGGATCATGCACATAACTTCCTTGTGAGGATACAGGTGATGGATGAACTGAATTCTTTGAACTGTCTGAATACTTATTTCACAGTAAGTGGAGAGAAAAATGAGAACAAAAAAAATGCATCTGGTCATCCCTTTCTATATACTGAAAAGTTTGACTTAGTTGAGCATTATGCTTATACAAGGCATGCTTACATTCCTTAACTGTGTTTGACCCTACCACTTACACTGGAAATACGTTCCTTTACTCTTTCTGCAAAGTAGTACTTCTATATCTTCCATCTTCAAATAATGCATTTCTCCTTTTATCAAAGACTCCTTTATATTGAACTGTATACAATTATTTTATATATAAAGATTCCAATCATATCAACCCTCTCCCTTCTAAACTATGCTATACATAATAAAGTCATGATCTTTCGTTACCTGCAGTATTTTCTTAGATTACACCACATTACATCACTTCAATTCATGACCTATTGTTCTTGAATGCCTCTTTTTCTGAAAAATACCTTCAACCTAACCTAGGGCCTCATTCTATTAAGGGCCGAAAGAGATGTGTGGCCGCAAGGGATGGCCGCAAGCTACTTCCCTATTCTATTCCCTCCACAGTGAAAGCCTTTGAGCTTACGCGGCCGCAAGAAAGCCCAGGTCGCTATACAAATGCTAAGTGAACCCTTCCGTCAAGGCCGTAATTCCCTAAAACCGAGCCGCAGCTTACTTACACCAAAAAGGTCCCGCAAGGCTCTTACTTACCAATCGTAGCACCAATTAAGCACATAAAAAAGCCATCCTGTACTTTGATGAGACGTGAAAGTGATGTTTGGTCTTAGAATTAATAGCACAACATTCCTCTACACTCAAATCTGCAAATAAAGAAATGTAATTTCATGTTCAATCTTCGTGTTCTATCTATCATGCAAGCCCGCACGGGCATGGAGGACATTGAAGCCGTGAGACTTTGTACGAAAATTAAACGTAAAATCAAAGATTATAATTTGGTGATGTGCAAGCTTGAGAATGTTTTGCTATTAATCCTCATGTCCCCCATTGTGTTCCCCATCATTTACAGTGCATTACAGTGCTGATTGCATATATATTTGCTTTTACAATGCTTTGAGTTTGCGGCCTTCAACCTCCGAACAACGATTTACTGGCTTAGAGGTTATTGAAGCCCGCAGGACTTGGGACGGAAAATAAACCTGATATGAAATATTGGAATTGGGCGATGTGCAAGCTTGAGAGGGTGTTGCTATTAATCCTCATGTCCCCCATTATGTTGCCTATCATTTACAGTGCTTTACAGTGCTGTCGGCCTTAAAACACGACTTATGGGCGCACAGGAAATGCTTGTGGTCGATTGTATAGTTTGCTATCGGCCGTAAGGGGGACCTCCTTGTGGCGCTGTCCATTTGAATAGCAGCGTAGCCGTAGTGCTGCGCAGGGCCCTAAGCTGGCCGCAAGGAATCGCAGTTTTGTGGCCATTTTACAGCCCTTAATAGAATTAGGCCCCTATACTATATCCTTTGATATATTTCTCTCATGTTCCCCTCTCACTTCTCTCCTATTAGTTATGCATATTCATGTCATAAAGTCTTTCCTTTTTGTTTTGTCTTTTAGACCATTCACCATTTTATTCGCCCTCCTTGAATTGCTTCTAATTTTCTAATAACCTATTGAAATAAGAGATAATATGATTTTATTCATGTATTTACTATATTAACAAATGCTCTCCTCTCATACCATCATCAGCATTTCTGAACTTGGAGGAACAATTATGTATTTACTGATCACTCTAATGCCCTAACAAAAAGCTTAAATATTAATTAAACATTCGTTATTAATTGAAGTTGAATTATTCCATAGTTTATTAATAAAATTAATATTAATTGATTTAAAATATGTAATTGATTTAAAATGTCTTTCAAAGATTAGAATATCAGCCTCAAGGTGTCCTGTTGCTCTCCACCTTCATAAGGTCATCAATGTTGGGGAAGTGTGTGTCTGTAAATCAGGTCTAAAGAACAAATTGATTAGACAGAGGCTAATTTGGATCTAGATCAGTGGTGTCCAAACTTGGTCCTGGAGGGCCACACAAATGCCTGGATTTGATGATATCCCTGTTGTGCACAGATGAGTCAATCACTTCTTCAGTCATCTAGATTGACTCACCTGTGCACAGAAAGGATATATTCAAATCCAGGCCTGGGTGCGGCCCTTCAGGACGGAGTTTGAACACCCCTGGTCTAGATAACCAATTATAAGATGTCTTCAAATCAGAGACTGTTGCCACCAATGAAAACCACTCAAACACACCCAGTCTTCAAGCATTGAATAGTCTGAAAAATGGGCACTTTCTACCAGCTAGAGCCACTTCTCCAATTGACCTTATAGCGGGTGGAGAATCTCTGTAGGCAATGTTTATTTTCCTATAAACAGCAATAGAATCATATCTTTCAAAGTAAGTTTTAAATTATTGCTTTTTTTTAAGCCATTAGGCCTAGGGAGGCATGTTTAAAGGGACAGCAAAGTGTGGATGGCAGTGAGTAAAAGAAAAGCAGGAGAGAATATTAAACAATATGAATTGAAGCCAAAATGAGCAGGAAAAGGGAGAACTCCTAGTTGGTCCCAAAAGTCTTTACAGCTCTTCCCCAGATGTGGCACCATCCAAAGGTTTGGGTAAATAGATATATCTTGAGCACTTCAACGTTTTACTGTAAGAAAGTTCCTCAGGAGCTGCATGACTGAAAGCTCTAGCACCAAAGTATCAGGGTATATTCAAGTAGCTGCTCAAGTCAAACTTGTAATACATTTGCTATTTAATAGTCAACCAGTTCAGGGAAAGGATGGGTGTTACGTGACAGGAAAGGGTAACTAAAAGAGGTATTGGAGTTGGATTGGGAGAGAGACAGCATGAAACTAATAGTGGGGCCCCTCAGTGCAATTTAAGTATGTTTTTGTTTTTATATCAAGTTTTTTTCCATAGTGGAGCCCCTTCGCTACCTGGGCAGGATTAACACATTTTTTTTGTGCCGGGGCCCTTCATTCACTATTTCCGCCACTGCATGAAACCATCACTGGGGGCAGCGAACTCCATGCCCAGTCAGTAACAATATCTATATAGTGTAATTATAAGCTATTTTTCCATATAATTTAACATGAAACCGATTTACTGTTGAACTGACAGCATCCCTATAAGCCAGCGTTTTCCAAACTGTGTGTCGCGACACATTAGTGTGTCGGCTGCAATGCGTAGGTGTGTCGTGCAAAAGCAATTTATGTACAGTATGTTTTTGTATCTCTTATAAGGGGTTCGTTTAACCTCCGGCCTGAATTACTATGTCAGGAAATGATGCATGTCTAAAAAGTGTGTCACCAACACGAAAAGTTTGGAAAGCACTGCTATAAGCATTTATACTCTGTGCCTGTTATATATTGTAACATTACAACTAATTTGTGACACAACTCTACATAGTGAATGTTTTTCTGCAACTTTGTATCATCACAAGTCAGTAGTACGTAAGCATTGTAAAGATTGCCTTGTAATTATGATGTGCACACAACAAATTGAGGATGTTTATGTGTTAGATAGTTCTGAATGGCAAACTCATTACATATTTACCTGTAATTCGCTAGTCACATATCAACACGTTATTACAGAATGGGTGACAGATACATTATTTAGCCTACTAATAAGCTATTAAGGGTGTCTGCAAGCACACAATAAATACCTGCAATTAAACAGGCCATGGTAAATCTTATAACTGGAGAAAGTATTTATGAAAAGCTGCTTACAAGCTGCTAAGCCATATTTGAATAAAAAATACAAATAATATTTAAAATATAGTACTTGAGAGCCACTGTGCATATTATATTTCCATGTATCTGGTTGCCACTTATGTTTCCTGTTAACAGGACACATCAATCCTATATTCAAAATATATTCATTTGGAGAATAGGAAAATGTTTTCATAATGTAAAACACAATTTTTATGCAATTATGCTAGAGTATAATCTATCATTTTGGTTTCTGCTGAATAACTTCATGTAGTTTCAGGAGACAACAATTTGAACATAAGGTGCGGCACAGAAATGTCTACAGACAGTAATATATATGTCTGTAAGGGGACTTGACACTTCTTGATATATATATATATATATATATATATATATATATATATATATATAAATATATTTATGATCTGAGTTATAGAAAGGAGAAAGGAAGTGGTCATGGGAGCACACAAATCTGAAATCTGAAGGTTTGAGGACAGCTTCTAACTACACAATAAGAATGTAGCAGATAAAACTACCAGTGCTTTCAACATGACTAATGAAAAGCTCTACCCTAAAAAAGTAGTAGACAACATAAGCTCTTGAAAGCTTAAACCTTTAAAGAAAGAATAAGAAGTGCAGGTGTAACTGAGTGCTCTGGTCCACACACTGGAGAGACTAATGCATGTCTGTTTTACAACTCTGTGTGTACAAATGTATGTAATTGTGTTTTATAGGTGGTGGCTCCAAAGTTTTTAAAAAGCTTCTGCTACATAGGGAGCAAAAGTAAGATTTCTTGACTTATCATCCAAAAGAAAAGCCTTTTGTAACATTTTGGAAGGTGCTCAGTTGAATGCATAGTATAAAGTGGGGGTTTCTCTTTAATTTGTTTCAGTGTGAACACTGGAGCTTAAGAAATAGCCTGTGAATATGTAATGTGGCGAGATTTGCCATTCTGAATAGAATGGAATTATAGTCTTGCTATGTATCCTGCGCAGGAATATGCAAATATGAGCGCAGAAATAGTCTGAATGTTTTAATGCGAGAGCCAGGATAAATTAAATATAGATCTGTATCAGTGCTTTAAAAGAGATGTTTGCTTTGGGAAGACATAAAGTCAGCCAGACCCAGAGGGTTCAGATAATATTGCATTGTCCTGGATGCTTAACCTGCCGGGGCTTTGTTCTCCATCACAGAGCATTTCTTATGACCACTAGGTGGGATTGTTGCTCTGTTTCTGCTCCCAGGTTATACCCAAAATATCTTATGTCATGGAATAACTACCTTAACAAATCAAAGAGTAAAATATATTCCAGAAAAAGAGATATGCAAGAACAAGAGGTTGTGAAATAGATAGAGAAGTTGCAAGGGGGCTTCAAATTATTTTTCACAGGACCCTCCATTCACCAGCTCCACCTTTATCTGTAAGAACTACTTACTGTAGCTGGGCATAGGTAAAGGGATACAGAGGGTTCCTGGATTTTACTAGGTATATAAATCCTTGGGTATCTATTTACTTTTAAGTATTTTATATTTTTAATAAGTGCTTTAAAGCTTGTTTTTTTTATTGCCTGAAAATTAAACAAATAGTCCTTGTATGGGTCTGCCTTCTGCACATCCAACCCTACAGAGACTGTATCTGCATACACTGCAGTGGGCAGATCCATACAGGATTATGGGCCTCGTTCTATTGCTACTTTTTAGAGATCCATTGTCTCAAGTCTAAGTTGCAGGTTACTCTGCTATTCAATTGCCTTCTGATTGTGGCCTCTGATCGAGTTACTTGCTCCCAACCGACTCATTGCTATTTGTCAAATTGGGACCCGTGCAGCATTTAAAAATGTAAAATTCCCCGCCTCTGGTCCTTAAAGGGCCCGCGGCACACACATGGTTAACCTCATGCCACGGGGATACAGTAAGTACCCCTGCAGCAACTAACATTAACCCCCCCCCATGCTGCGGGGTCCCCATCTGGTCCCCACATTAACCCTTGCAGCGGGGGTCCCGATCGGGACCGCAGCTACATTTAAAAAATGTAATTTCCAGCCTTGCGGGTCCTGAAAGGACCTTAAAGGTCCTTAAAGGACCACAGCTAAATAAAATATTAACCCCTGCTGCGGCACCTAAAACTAACCCCATCACTCATGGGGGCTATATAGACCCTCATGAGTCTCTAATTAACCCCATCAGTCCCATAAAAGTCTATACAGACCCTTATGGGACAATACGTAACCCTCACCATTAACCTCCTCCAGGACCCTCATGACACAAAGTCTAAACACTACACTATTAACCCTTTCCTACCCTATCCCATTCTATTATCCCTCCTCTAACTAATTATTCCCCTGTTCTACCCTATACTATTAACCCCCCTCTACCCTATACTATTAACCCCCTCTACCCTATACTATTAACCCCCTCTACCCTATACTATAATGAATCCAATCAGAAGGCACTATTGCTCTCAGGCAATCAGAATGGGATACACCCCAAAGGGGTGTATCCAATTCTGGTTTGCTCCAAGCATCTAAGCCTTCTGATTGGCTTCAATCTGTTTGACAGTTACATCAGCCAATCAAAAGGCTCACATGCCTGGAGCCAATCAGAATTGGATACAACCCACAGGTGTGTATCCGATTTGGATTGGCTGAAAGCAACAGTGCCTTCTGATTGGATTAATTATGATTGACAGTTACATCAGCCAATCAGAATGGTATATAGGGGTGTATCCCATTTTGATTGGCTCACAAATTTGTTCCTTCTGATTGGCTGAAATATGATTGACAGTGATTTTAGCCAATCAGAAGGCTCCATTTCTATTTTTTAGTGGAGCATGCGCAGGAACCTCCATTTGCAGCGGGGAGCTCCTCAAGGGAGGAGCTCCATTAGTTTTTCATTTTTTTAGAACGTCGGGATATTTTTGGAGTGGCCCTGCCTGCGACTATGTGTTTTTGTATTAACTATAATGTTTCTTTTTTTTGTAGGTGTGACCGGACCTGTGGACATTTATGGAGGGCCCTGTCTGGGACAAAGAACTGAAGACCAGGGCATCACTGTAGGGGCATTTTAGCAAGGTAAGTAATGTAATTTATCCTTTTCTTTGTTTAGATTTGTTCATTTGATGTAATGTAGAGTTTTTAATTTTCAGTTATTATGTGTACTGTAGTGTTTTTTATTTTCTGTAAGTTTTTTTTATTTTGTGTAATTAGTGGGATGCTAGGGATTTTATTAGGGGGTTAGGTAGGAAGTGTAGGGGTTAATAGGGTAGGGAAGTGGGGGTTAATAGGGTAGGGTAGAGGGGGGTTAATAGTATAGGGTAGAGATGGGGTTAATAGGATAGGGTAGAGGGGGGAACTAGTTAGAGGGGGTTAGGGTAGGAAAAGGTTAATAGTGTAGTGTTTAGACTTTGTGTCATGAGGGTCCTGGAGAACCCTCATGGCACTTACAGTGTTAATGGTGAGGGTTAAGTATTGTCCCATAAGGGTCTGTATAGACCCTTATGGGACTGGTGGGGTTAATTAGTGATGAGGTTAATTTCAGGTGCTGGGGGGTACTTATAGTAACCCCCTGGGCAGGGGTTAATATTTTATTTAGCACGGGTCCTTTAAGGACCTTTAAATTCCTATCAGGACACGCGAGCAAGGGGTTAATGTGGGGACCCAGCGGGGGGCCCGATCGGGACCCCTGCATCATGAGGTTCATGTGGGGACCCTGCAACAGGGTTTCCACCTCCATTTTACTAAGTCCTAAGGCCTTGCGATTTTCGGGATCTGGCCATAACTTGGGGGCCCTCATAATAGAATAGCATCAGAAGAGTAGAGCTACTTGGGCACACAACTCAATCGCAGGCCATTGGCTGTCTGCGATGGAGATGCAAGCATTGATTTGAATGAGGCCCTATATGAATGATTTTAGGCAGTAAAATCAGCGTTTAAGCACTTCTTAATTAAATAAAGTACATAAAAGCAAAAAGTTCCACAGTAAAATCCAAAAACCAATATCGCTTTAAGTTGGAAGGAGGTTGATTTAGGGTAATCTGCCAAAATATTACTTTACAGAAAACACAGTAGATATTTGCAACAGTTCAAGGACTGCTGTAGTTTTGAAAATCATCACATTTTTGTCACATAAGTTCGCAACTTTTTGTTCAGATCTCGACACCAGCAGATACTTCAGATGACAGCATCATTACTGCAGAGACATGCACCTCAGACCCCTATTCTTAGGATCTAAGAATCACACACCATGTACCTTGGATTAGTACAAGCAGACTCTGACACAACCTTTCTTTAGTGTGTCCAAAGTCAGACTAGCCACTTCGTTATTGTTTCAGAGAAAGATTACACAAAACATCAAAGACCTTTCCCCAGTTCTAGCCCATCCTCCTAGGCAAATAGCTTGCTATCCCACCTCACCCACATGATTTCCAGATGTATAGAGGCATATGGTTTTCTTCTAATTACACCTTTTTTTTCTCCTCTTACAGAGTCATAAAACTAGTTCCCCTTTCATGAATAAAGCCAGAGCCTTCACACGTGGCCGATTGCAGGGACATAAAGATTCTATAGAAGATTAATCCTTTGTCACATAAGTGACTGCAGTAATTTTTAGATAATTCTAGCATCCTAGGGCCTACTTCTATCACAGATGCATAATTACAGTGCATATAACATGATCTAGTGACCCCCAAATGAATTATTGTGGTCCATACTACCCACAAAAACAATCAAGTCAGTCCTCACAACAAGTTTCAGGTCTGTTGTAATAGTTCTTGACATTAACACCCAGCGTGCCAGCATTCCAAATAGCAGAGTTACTTGTGGGTAGCAAGGGGTCCCATCATGGCCCCAAATCGTTCATGACAAGAAGCACAACCGAAGCATAATTATAGATGTACCTGACATGATGTGGCGCACAGGGTCATGGAGAGTCAGACACAACTGAATGACTGAACAAGTCTTTATAAGCTTTTAAATACTGTAGAAATATTAACATTATATAAACAGTTACAGATGCTGTAGTCCTATACACATGTCAATATATTTATCATGTGTTTCAAGCTAATGAGTTTTCAGAATTTAATTTGCATATTAATGCTGGATATATTGTAACGAGAGCAAATCAAGGTCCTCACTAATTTGCTCCAAAAATTTTGAACCTAGTGCAGTGCACTTTCACAGAGAATCTGTTACACACCTGCAATTGTATGTAATATATACATTGTTGTTGCTTAGTCATTCAGTCATGTCCATCTCTTTTCTACCTAGTGCTCAAAACTCTATTTTTACTCATTAAAACCTGCCCCAGTAGCTCATGCAAACAGTGTCTCTATTAGTACTCAATGTACTAGCCAATCACAGACTGTTTCTGCCTTGCATGTTTTGAAATACTGCTGAGAAACAGTCTGTGATTGGTTAGTTTTGAGTGCTACAGTGTGCACCAGTTACAGGGTCAGACCTTTGTTGGGACTTTAAGCATTTAAGCACTTGGACATTTAGATATGCAAACACTAAGGTGGTTAAATATTAAATAAAAAACGGAACCTTTCATATCCCTTAAATAAATTCAAGCATAAGGCTATGCTGCGTTTAGGTAAACAGCATGGGCAGACTAGATGCACCTATTGGTTCTTATGTGCAGTCAAATATACATTTCTATGACTATCAAAATTAAAAAATACACTTAATCTCTCTTTGTATTTTTGTTATTAAATTCTATTTTTAGTAAACTAATTAAACCCCCTATCAGGCCTATCATATAAAGTTTTTCTTTAATTTCCACACACAATCTTATACTACACAGAGCTGCTCACAGGAACTAGTTACCTGGACCAATTAATGATTTAATAAAAATAGCTTTCTCCCTGCAGCTCGTGCGCCCCTGGCAGATCATTTATATCCTGGGACACAGCCGTCTGCTCCAAGACCCTCCTCTATGCAACATAACCGCAACCAATCACCAGGCTGGGACCATCCAAGTGCAAACACTAATTATTCACTACCGGTTTCGGATCATATTCCTGGATGGTGGAGCCTCTAGGATTTATTGCAAGGTCTATTCTAGGTTTGGTGCAGCACATAGTACCAGTCTTGGAACTATTCTAAGTATGAGACTGTGTGTTATTTATAGGAATAAAAAGCTTCCTATTAATCTGACTCAAGGGATAACATATTTTAATTCTATTATTATTCTCATAGAGTAATATTTAATGGATTTTAGATAATGAGATGGGATTAAAGGGACACTGGGTGTATATTAAATCATATTAAAGGACCGCTGAAGTGTCATATTATAGTAAGCTATCTTGATGACCTTGATAAATGTGTAAAGTTTAAAATAAATTAGTATAGCCTTTAAGTTGTAACTCTATTGTATTACATTTTGGACATTTTGTATGTTTTACTGTCAGGATTAGCAATCTGGAAGAAATCTTGGATTGAGATAAAATACACAGTCACTTGATCAGGGTTGTAGAAGACACAATAATTCACGTAGGGGGGATACAGCTCAATGTATACGCAGGCCAAAAAATAGCTTATTTATACATACATACGGACATAGAAAATGGGGTGGGGGGATTTGTCCTCCCGATCACCCGCAGTTCCTACACCCCTGCATTTGACAACAGAGCTCAATAGAGGAGTAAGCTCCGGTAGTATAGCCCGTCCCTTCATGCTACAGGTATACGATGAGTCCAAGATGGAAGTGATCATCACACAAGGAGAGTTGACTAACTAAGATTTTCTGTAAAATACTTTTTATGTGCCTGGTTTATGCAGCTTTGATGTTTTTCCCATATTACAGTGGTCTTTTAACAGTACACATTTTTCAGAACTAGACTAGATGGGAAAGTTCCAGCACAGAATACACTCCCTATATGCCCACACTGGAAACATACCATCTTTGTTTGCCAGCACTATATACATGTTGAATCCTCCTCTCACCAGCACTAAGGAGTTTGCCTCTTTAACTGCCCACTATGATTCCATATCATATCCTTGCCCTGTCAGCACTGAATTACTGCTTCCTCCTCCCTGCCAGCACTGAATACATGCTGCCTCCTTCCCTGCCAGCACTGAAACATACTGTCTCCTCCCTTGCCAGCACTGAATACATGCTGCCTCCTTCCCTGCCAGCACTGAAACATACTGTCTCCTCCCTTGCCAGCACTGAATACATGCTGCCTCCTTCCCTGCCAGCACTGAAACATACTGTCTCCTCCCTTGCCAGCACTGAATACATGCTGCCTCCTTCCCTGCCAGCACTGAAACATACTGTCTCCTCCCTTGCCAGCACTGAATACATGCTGCCCCCTCCCCTGCCAGCACTGAAACATACTGTATCCTCCCCTGCCAGCACTGAATACATGCTGCCCACTCCCCTGCCAGCACTGAAACATACTGTCTCCTCCCTTGCCAATACTAAATACATGCTGCCTCCTTCCCTGCCAGCACTGAATACATGCTGCCTCCCCCCTGCCAGCACTGAATACATGCTGCCTCCACCTGCCAGCACTGAATACATGCTGCCCCCTCCCCTGCCAGCACTGAATACATGCTGCCTCCCCCTGCCAGCACTGAATACATGCTGCCCCCTCCCCTGCCAGCACTGAAACATACTGTATCCTCCCCTGCCAGCACTGAATACATGCTGCCCTCTCCCCTGCCAGCACTGAAACATACTGTATCCTCCCCTGCCAGCACTGAATACATGCTGCCCCCTCCCCTGCCAGCACTGAAACATACTGTATCCTCCCCTGCCAGCACTGAATACATGCTGCCCTCTCCCCTGCCAGCACTGAAACATACTGTATCCTCCCATGCCAGCACTGAATACATGCTGCCTCTTCAACTGCCAGTACTGAATATATTCTGACTCATGGACTCTCAATACATACTGTTCCTTCCCCTCACAAATTTTCAGCCAATTACCAAGGATCATCTGGAGAAATCCTCCCTGTGATTGGCTGGGACACAAACATGAGATTCCCACTTTAAAGCAGAACGGTCAGAGAAAGGGGCGGCATGTTTTTATTATTGATCATGTCATTTGTTCTAAATTCTAAAAATAAGTATACATTGATTTATTTTTCAATTACACTTTCCTTAATATTATTTACTGTGGGGTTCCATTTTCTTTACTGGGCTGCTTATTACAGATGGTCTTTCAGCAGGATGTTTCCTTGTAACCCAATGAGATTTCCATTAATCATATTGACAGCATTAGCATTTTCAGTAGCCACATTTCCTTTGTAACACACAGAAACTTCACCTGCATTAAAATGTTCTTATTCATTATTAGTTGAGTTGAGTTTTATATTACATATTTGTTTGGCTTCCTTTTTTCCCCAGATCTAATAATGGACCTTGGCAATGTCACCAAGTTTACATCTTATGGGTTGTGAGTAATATGAGGGCCCTGAGCCTGAAGAATGTTATATATATGGGATCCAGGGGTAACCACCGGTGCATATGGTACAAAGCACCAGGGCCCTGACTCCTAGGTAGGGCCCAATGCTGTCTAATACCCTTTTATTGCATATCCTTTTTACCATAAGAAATGGAAAGAGAGGGGAATTTATGTTATTACTGTGTGAAGGATTATATGATAAGGGTAAGAAAGGGTTGCAAAGTGAGAAGGGTGATTAAAAAAGATGGAGATTAAGTAAAGGTAAAGTGAGCTTAAAAGGTTAAGCAGTACGGGTGAAAAGAGGTGAAATTTAATAAAATGGAGGATGATGGTGGGAGGAAACAGTATGGAGAATGGTAGGAAATTCAACAAGAGGGCTAATAAAAGGGGTAGATTGAAAATGACAATTAAATTATATTTTTGGCTACAATAACTTACTCTTGGTCCAGAGACATGATTTAAGATATGTTATGAGTAGTTGCAATGTTATCATAAACTCAGGCTATGGAAATGGTTACATTTGGGAAGATATGCATGGACTGGTTCCTAATTAATGAGATTGTACTTGGCACCTAGATTTATGATTTAGGCCTTGGCTATTAAAAGACCAATGTGATCATATGCTCTCTATATGCTTAGTTGGATAACTACACAGAAAGAGGTGACTTTTAAGAAGGAAACTCACCATTGCATTTCACATATTTGTCAAGTATGCACCAAATTAACAATATTAGCAGTTCTGTAAGCATGGACATAAAACATTTTTGGGGAGAATCTGAATTTTTGAAGACTTTATTTATAAGAAGAGGAAACCATTTTGTGTATGTACACCACATCCTGAGCTGGATGAGTTTTTGAGGTACACCACTGGGACAGTATAAAGGTAATATATATGTTTAAAATAGTATTGGATTACAAGAGCAAAGCCTTTGTGGGCACATTTGTATGTCCCTGTCCAGGCTCCCAGAATGCACTGTATTTCTCAGAATTCTGGGCAGGAAATATGTTTTTTAGTTTATTTTAGACATTAAATTGTGACACAGATGTACTATTTATATACTGTACTACTGTACGGTGGAGGCTTCTGTCACTTCTTTTCCCACCATAAATTAAATGATTGTTGTGGTAAACTACCTCCCCACAAAATCTACTACACAGGCTAGGAACTGGCACAAACACTGATGAGAGGCAGTAAGCTTGAAACATCTGTCTGTAGATAGGTTTCCTGGCTTGTGCATAATCCATCCTGGGCTTTTCTTAAAGCTGTGTAATACAGCAAACATATGCTTAAGGGAAGCTATCCAGGTTTCCAGAGTGCTGAACTCTATTTTTCAGAATTTTGGGCAGCGGGCAGTAAAAAAAAAATATATATATATATATATAAATATATACATATATATTATTGCCCTACATGTTTCTTCATGCATGTGTATTTCCTTACTAAGCCAAAAGAGTTGGAAGAACATCACTTTAAGAAGAATAAATATTACAACAATTGACCCACTTATATTAAAAAGACTCATTTGGAGTTTTAATATTTATAAAAGATAAATTCCCTTTATGTTCTGAGATAATATAGCCCTGTGAGTTATTGTTTAATTATTGTGCATCTCACCAAAGAGGAATTTATTTATTTAATTCTTCCTGTAAAGATTTTATATTAATAAAAACACTTAATACAATGGCAAATTATTGCATTCATCAAAGTTGATTATTTTCATTTACTATGCTCCTTCTATTTATTACAAAGAAACAGATATTATTTAGAAAATATAATCATTTGTTGGAGAAAAATATGATTGTGCTGCCAATGTATTAGTGTAAAAAATGGAATTCACCAATGGTGCTCTACATCATCACTGAGAGCCAAGTGGAAACAGGTTTTGAGTATTTTAATTAGTTATATATTGGGCCGTTTTCACAAATTTCTATATACCCTGTTTAGCCCAGTTAAAATTGAAGCATTTCTAGCTAATGTTTTTTTTTTTTAAAGCTTCCTACACTTGTCAGATTCTGCAAGGACCAAAAACTCAAGTCACAAACTATCACCCATGGATCCAATCTTATATGAGTGAAAACATGGAACTATAATATCATAGTACCAACTCTTTAACAAAACCTTATTAAAAAAACAAGAACACATTTGTGGTACTGTAGAGTGCACCAAATACACCATTAAAGTGTCCGCTATTGGACACATTATTGTTCCTTAAACAGCATTTTTTTAGTAATTTTGTGTTTTTATTTATTTACTGCTACCGATTGTATCAGCTGCATTATCTCTCTCTCTCTGCAGTTTTATTTACCAGCTCTGTGCAGTAATCACATACAGATCCAGTGTCCTGCCATCTAGAGTTACCTAACATCTCAAATGGAGAGATTGCTCTGTGTAATCTAATCTATATGATGTAAATCTTTCTACCCAGTAAGTGATTTAGCAGATTTCAGCAGCCTAGGTAGATGAAATAGTGGTTTATAAGTAAATGGAAATGCAGGAAACCACTAAAAGAATTAATATGCATTTTTTCCCCTGGACCAGACACAGTGTGCTGTGGTTGGTAGAAATGGGGATGGAAAGAAAAAAACACAACTGAATACATCTAAATGCCTCAAACAGGCAGGGACCAGTTTTCCCACAGATATTCTCAGTCAACAGAGCTCCAACAGTCACTGAAGATTATTGGTGGTAACAAGCAAATACGCCCCATAATCTACCAGCTTTTGCGTTTTATCATGGGATTATTTAATGTGTATATGTGCTGCAGGCACCCATCAGATATAGCCTTGGATTGGGGTACAGTGCCAGAACCATTCATAGACAGCTATTTATTCCTTATATAAGGTTATTAGCTTGAGGTTGGAACTGGCAACTGTGAAATGAGGCTGTAAAGAGTATTCCGACTAAACGCACGTTACAAATAAACAATAATAATAACACTAACAGTCCTATTAAATTCGGGTTACGTTTTAAATCATAGCCCGTAACTCAGATTTTAGGATTTATGGCTATCAAAATAAGCCCTGTAACGCAGCCTGCAGAAGACTTGCGGGTTAAAACGTAGCAGGGTCGAAAAAAGCCTATGTGTTGAGCAACACTGAACTTTGTGCCCGTAAATCGTTTGATCCGTCAAGCCTTTAAACGCTATGTTTCCAATTGAGCTATCATTAGCATATGCCGGTTCCACGCATAAGACGCGCTAAGAGCCTTTCGATCAGCAGAAGGAGCTGATCGGAGGCGAAGTAGGAGACTTGAGAGGTGAGAGGGGGGAAGGATAAGGTGGAGGAGGAGGAAGATGGGGAGGAGCAAGAGGAAGATGGGGAGGAGCAATGGTGTGCTGAGGGGGCCCAGGCAAATTCGGCATCACTGAGATCCCTCCACATCCTCCCTGCGGTAACCCAGAGTGTGGCTCGGGGTTACCGATTTAGGAAGAGAAGATAAACCCAGAGTCACACTCTGGATTACCGCTAGGAAGGTTAAGTAACTTGCGAGTAAGCACGTAAGACGCAAATGAAGCCCTAAGCCCATTGTGTGCTCAAGGGGATCCGCATGTAGCACTTGTAATTCCAATAAAAACACACTACTGTATTAAAAGTGGAAGTGATGTTAGGTGTTAGAATTAATAGCACAACATTCTCAAGCCCGCAAATCGGCACAATAAAATACTTAATTTTATGTATATTTTATGTGTTAGATCGATCCCGGCAATCAATGTGTTAATACATATAATGTAACCCACATGTAATAGAATATAATGTTTGCATTATGACTGGAATGTGGGTCAGATCGTAACTTTTTGACTTTGAAATCCAACCTCTATTTTTCTGTTACGCAATGAGGACGATCTCTGTTTCCATTAGCTCCATCTAAACCCGTAACTACGGGTTTGCTTAATTGATCACCAGCAAAAACGCAAGTCCGACGGCCAACAACTGGTTTACGGGTTTGCGTCTTAAACTCGTAACTCACAGCCCGTTCTAATTGAACAGCCCCATAACACTGGGGAATTTCAAGCCCGCTCCTCTGAGAGCTTCACGTTGCTCTTATGGGGCTGGAATTTAATAGGGCTATAAGCATACCATGGAGAGAAATGTCTGATGATAGTACTCTAGCCTCATTTTGGTTACCAGAACCAATCACACTGATGAGCCCCATATAAGGACAAAACAGCTGTCTGTGAGTGTGGTTCTTGCACCATACCCCATTCTAGTCCTATGTAATATAGTAATATACTAATTGAGTGGGGTAATTATTAATTGATCCACAGGAAGGCAACCGGCTGTCTTTGAGTGGGTTTCACCATTCCAGTCCTATGTAGTGGCAGCTGTTTGAGAGTAACACACATTTGGATAAAAAGAACAAAAATTAATTAAATTGGAGAAAAGGTGGTGCATTTAGAGCCTCATTTGCATGTCAGTATCCAGAATACTAAGCAGTAAGTGCAAAACTCTGCTCTGTGAGTAATTCTGTGGATAACAGATCTCCTGGCCTGCTAGAAACATGTAGGTACACTATGTGCTTGTTTTCTTTCTTTACTGATATCCCGTGAGAAAATCTTTTTACACAAACCACAGAAAATAATTTATCATTCTCACGGACTCTTGAATTTCAAGTGAAACCAATAGAGCATGGATACCATAAAGGCACATCTTACAAAGGCTGTTCTTTGATATTTGAATTAAAACACAATATAACAGGTGTTAAATTACTGACAGGAACATTTACATAATTATGTTTCAGAAAGAATAGCAGTCTAAGTTGTTTTTTTCTCTGCTCACTTGTGCTATGGAAATTATGTAAAATGTTTTCTTGGATTCATAAGCATTTCATAAAATACTTTCTTATACTTTCCTCAGTGAATACAAGAATCTCGGAAACCTTTGGGTATTATGTAACCAAACTTTTAATGTTTATTGTATTTAAAGTTTCAGTCCTTTTGGGGAATAAGTAACATTTTTAATAGAAGTGACATTTTAAACAGTTTTCACTATGGTGAGCTCCAGCAATGCCTTAGGCTCACTGTTGGCTAAGTGCTTCCTTAGGGCTAATTGTAAAGAAAATTGTTGTATAGGCTGAGCTCCTAGCAAGCAAGAAACTGCAATACATTTAGGAGAGGATGCAATATTACATGGCTACCACCCTGCCACGGGGGCTGTGAAGATGACATAATTATACCATGCTCATAAAGGGGGTGTCGTTGGTGGCATGGCCTGGATGGCTTGTATTTGAGGGTAAAATTGTACTGACCCAGACAATCATATATTAACTAGCATCAAAAAATGACGGTCAATAAAATTTTAAGCTATGGCAATGCTGTTTGGCACACAATCTTAAGCTTTTTATACTCTACTCTTTTTATACTCTACTCTTTTTTTTTTATACTCAACTCTTCAGCGCTCATTGCAAGCCTCTCCTCGTGTGTCCTTTGGCTCCTCTCTCTATTTTTGTAAATACTAATTAATGAATTCATTGAATAATAAATTAATATAGTTTACCTTTTTCTAATTAATATATGTAACAATCAATAGCCTGAAGAGGTAACAATCTCTTGTTATTGTCCTGCAGCATATAATGTCCAGTTGGACTGTTGCTGGCCTGAGGAGATATTTTTATGAATGTCCCAACAGTGCATTAGAAATAGGACACGTGCGCGAGGGCAAACCGTTGGTTTATTTGTGTAAATCGCTACTTTAGATGTGTAATGTTGTTAGTGGCAAGTTAGGATTGTAAGCTAGCGTTGTTTGTCTATGTGCTACACAGTTCGTAAACATTTGGCGTCCTTTGTAATAGTGTATTTTGTACCTCGTAGGTCCCTGGGTGAAAGTGGTATGTGGTTGGTGGTGCTTTCCACGGTCTAGGGTCGTGTAGCATAGTTTTCATATTTTTCGGCATATTTTTTCTTGCTTGGCCGATTTTCGAGTTCCTAAATCAACTTACATTTGTGTTCCACCTCACTCCTAAGTGCTCCAAGCTGAGGGCTCGCCTCACTTCGTACGCACCAAGCAAAGCGTGACGACGTCTCATAGTTCGACAATTATAATATGTGATTCTATATGCCACATAACAGCTGGATGAAACTAAAATGTAAGGTTGGTGATGAAAGGCCAGTTTAAATTTTATTCTATTTATTCTTGATATTTCAACCAACAGCACACATAGCAACTGACCAACAATCTCACAGCAAAGTCCTCATTATGAAGAACTGGCCTCAGCAGATGGCAACTTTGGCTATTTCACTGTGTGTTTGCATATATATTTTATTCCTGTGATGTTTGTTAGGCAAAATAACAATTTGATGAATGATCTTTGGGTTCCCCCCAACCCATAGGAACTGAAAGTACACATGGCAGGAAACATATACCCATCTTATTAGAAGTCTAACACAGGTGATACAGCAAATATGGGGAACCAAGTTTATCTTGGTTGGCTACTTTGTAACCAAAATAAAGCTCCTAATATTTTTCAAGTGAAATTTTGAGGTTGAACCTTAAATGTCAATTCCCCACACACATAACAGAAGGTTTCTGGAGGACATAAACAGGTCCTTGTCACAATGGCACAGTATCAACAACAACACGGTTGCACAGTAATCTAATCACTAAACAAAAGAGAGCCTTGAGAACATCCATTGTGTACATAATGCGTACACAATGGATGTCAGCTTACTATTACCATAGGTTTCTCAGACTAGTGCTGTGTTCTTGATCCATCATAATGTGCCATGTTTCTGTCTGCCAACACACATAACAACTGATCAACAATCTCACAATGACTGACCAACACATACAAAGTCAGTGGCAAGCACAGACATAGTGACTGACCATAATAAAACACTTGTAACTTATCAGCTAACATGCAGTAACTGACCACAACACACACATAGTAACTGACCAGCACACACACACTGACCAGTGAACACAAGAAATGATCAGCAAAATCACAGTTACCAACCAGTGCACAGTCACAATGACTGACTATCACACACTGTAACATATCATATCACACACATTAACTGTCCAGTACACATTCCCTCACTGGAAACTAAAGAGGGTCAGATACATCTCTTAATAAAAATAAGGAACTTATTTACTTGACCCAACTCTATATACTTTCCTTATACTTCAAGTGCACAGTTCACAGAAACAACATCAAATTGCTGCTATGGAATATACATTTACATTTACTACAAATATAAGAAAGCGATCATACAAGTTCATATACAGTAAAAGTGGATATCAAACATAGGTAAATCACAATAGAGGTAGGAGAAGTAGGATCCAGAACACCAGAGAACCAAAGAAGGAGAAAAAGCCAGAAGGAAATGGCAAAGTCTAGGTCAATGCAGGTGGTAGAGGTTCAACAGAGGGAAAACTTTACAAAAAGTCAAAAAGGAGAGCAGACAATAAGAGACACAATCAATGGGTCAGGGACAGAAACAGGCACTCCAGCCAAGGCTGACACTGCTGAGCACTGACTGAAGCTATCAGATCTTAAAGTCCACAAGGGATGGGTAACATACAACATGTGACACTAAAGCCCACAAAATTCCCTTAAAGGACCACTTTTCTAGGAAGCACCTGGCTGTTTAACAACTCTGTGTCTAACCATCATGTCTTTCTCTTTATTCTCCACCTTGTCTTTCCTCAAGTCTTTATTGTTAATGAGGCATTTGAACTCCCTTGTGACTGATCTTCGTGATTAATCCTTGTATAGTCATTTTTCATGTCTCTTTCATTAGCGTTGGTGTTCTCATACTCCATATCTATTTTCTTCTGTGACTCATTTATCCATGTGCACATATCTCTAAGTCTTTGGTTATCACCCTGTCCTTGATTTTTTTCCTTATCCTCCTAAATCCCATCTCCCCTCTACCCCCACCATTTTCCACTTTTCCTAAGTGTCCATCAATCTACTTGCCCTAGTACCTATTTTTCTTGCACAAGATGTCTTGGTGAAATTGCTTGCCATGTTCGTCATTGACAGCATCGAGATTCTAAAAGAAGAAATCCAAGTGAGAGTCCAAGAAATTAGTCTTAAGGATCATATTACATCCCATAACTTTGAATGGATGTTTGGTAACACTTTTGCATGATTTCCACAATATTTTTTCAACTTTGACAGATCTTCAAATTTTCCATCTCAAATCAAATCTCTTATTTTAAGGGCCCACAAAAGTGCCTTCTTTAATTTTAGCATGACTTATTTTAGGGAACTTTTCCTTCAAATTAGCAAACCCAGTATCATTTGAATTCATGCCCTTAACAAAGTTTTAAAAATCCCTAATTTTAAAAGGAGTAAATATAAAAATAGCAGATACATAAGATAGCACAAGAATATAATTTAATTAATTGTGACAACATAGTTGGGACTTTCAATATACTTATAAATAATGAAAAGTTATTGTAGAAACACCTTAATTTTTCCATGTAACAAATCCTACTCATCTCCCCATCCAATATAGGATTAAAATAATACACTCCTCTTGCTCTATCAGGAATTGATGAAAAAAAGACAACATGGAGTCTTCTACACATAATCAGAATTAGTTAGTCTGTTACATACTTCATAAATATGTGCATCTTTTATTTAACAACCATGCTATTTTAATAACTTGAACATACCAGATAATCTGATTAAATGAGCCATTTCTGAAATATCTGCCAGTGCCATAGCAGTGTTTAGCAAACATGGACCAAATAGTTACTACTCTATGTTCTAGCCTTTTGTTAGGATTAATGGGCTGTATCATCTGGTCCTAGCGCTCTCTCTCTAGAACAAAGTATGCTGTACATATTCATTGTTCTGTTTAACATTAAATGCCTGGCTCCCAGGGCAGGAAATGATCTATGTGCCGGGCTGTGCTGAGCAGACTTAAACACTACACTTAATCCATTCATTTAACTGAAAGTGATGGATTGGCTGCACATACACAGTTTAAACCACTTTATTTTTAGATTGTAGTGGCAGAAATTCATCTCTGACAATGAAAAACATCCAAACGATTTACTGACTGCTCAGCTCTGAGTATCTTGCAATTTTTGTGATGACCCTGAACAAGAATGTCCTACAGCCCCCAGTGATAGTGACTGTCAAAGGGCACTAACTTGCTGGAGGCTGCACGCCATCTGGGCATCATCAGAATATAGATTGCTAAGTGATCCTGATCAAGACTCTCGGGCACTACAGGGTCTGTAGTTTTACTCAGTCAATCTTATAATAGTGGAACAAATTACCGTAAGTATGTTTAAAGACTGACAGCCCCATTAAATTCAAAGCCAGTAGAGCCATCAGCAAGCCTGCAAGGGCTGCGGGCTTGATGTTTGGCTGCGTTACAGAGCTTTTACGTTAGACCATGCCGCGAGTTAGCTTGAGATGCAAACCTGTAAACCATTTTTCGCTCGTTGGATGTGTGGCCGTGAACAGGACCAATTAGTCAAACGTGTAGTTACGGGTTTAGACGGAGCCAATGGCAACAGAGATCATTATCATTAGGTCACTGAAAAATTGAGGTTGGATTTCAAAGTCTTACTGGCTTCAATTACGAGTTTCGCTTGGACCCACATTCCAAAAAGAATGCACTATTCATAAATCAGGAAATATGATAATTAAGTCCATGCGAGTTCCATTATGTATTAACACATTGATTGCCAGGATCGATATAACATGGAAATTAAACATAAAAAAAGTATTTTATATTGCAGGTTTGCGAGCTTGAGCATGTTGTGCTATTAATTTTAATACCTAACATCACTTCCCCTTTTACTATGTGTACAGTAGTGTGTTTATATTTGCATTTACAGTGCTATGGATACTTTAGACTTTAACCCCCTTGCGGGGCCTCTCTAGTACCTGTTGGCTTTTTGGCTCCATTTGCAGGTTATGGGCTTGAACGCCAGTGAATTTGTTGCAATTTAATAGCGTGATTGGAACGTAACAATTACGGGCTTGACAGATCAAAGGATTTGTGGCCGTGGAGTTCAAATTTCCATGTCCCATAGGGTTTTTTTCGCTCTTACCCCGCAAATCATTGGCGGGTTGCTTTATGGGGCCAATTTAATAGCCGCAAGGCTTGCAGCCTATGTTACAGGCTACAATTTTCAACATTTGAAGGAATTTAATAGGGCTATGAGTAAGCATTGGGTTTGCTGTATATGCATGTCATCATATATCTATTTAAAGAACCACTGCAATGACCTAGCAGGTACCCTGGTGGTCCAGTGGTTAGGATTCAGTGCTTTCGCAGCTGTGACCTGGGTTAAATTCTAGTTAGGCAACCAAGAGGTCACACCCGCTTGGAATACCAGAAACTGTAAGCTGGGGATCACTGGAGAAGCAACTGGTAACCCATTCTAGTATCTCTGCCATGAATACCAAGTGGATCATCATGGTGTTTTGGGGTCCATGAGGTTGCATAGAGTCAGACATGACTGAACAACACAAACATGCACAGACAATGCACTAGAATTAGTTCTATATGTTTTAGTTAAGCATTTTTCATCATATTCAATTATTTAAAATGCAATTTTGAATATCAAACTTACAGTCAAAAATCAAATTTATTTGCTGCCCTCCTCCCACTATAATGAGAATGTGGCTTTTTCAAGAAGCCAGTACCACATTTTAACGCACAAAGTAATATCCACACAATGAAGTCTTTGCTGTGTGTGTGGGTGGGGAGGTGAAGTCTATGGAGGACTGTTTGGTTTCCTAGCTAATCATATTGTTATTAAAACTGTTTAGACCTATCTCGCAGGTAATCTTCCCTTCATCCTTGATGACCTTATGATGGCAGAGGAAAACAGCTCAATTGGAAGCTGAATACTCAATATTGTTATTGTTAGGTATTTTAATTTCCTCATTATGAAATTAATTAGCTAAGAATATCATGATTATAAAAAGTATATTAGCTTGTTTCTTGTCTTGTATATTACTAGAATGTTTAAGTGCGTCATCTGCAGAATGTCTACGTTAATGTTCTTTAAAACATCTGTTTCCTATATCCTGTCTTTGTTTCAGATACTACTGAGACAAGGTATCTATAGGAAGCCAAGATTAGATAAGGATTGTTTTGCTGAGTTAGACAGAAAAAAAGACACTTGCTTGCAAATATGTATTTAACACTATTTTCAACTAGCTGTGACGTGTGTTTTGCTATATAAGATTCTGCCGCCCAAATAAATTCAGAGACTATTCTGATGGCACTCTGACTTCTGTGCATTATTTTCTCTCATTATATCTTGGTACTCAGATATAATAATATACACACATCAGAATACATGATTACTCACTAATCTGATCCTATCAGTTATTAAAAATAATTATATAGGAACCGCATTAATGATAAAGGCATATTTAACAAAAATATCTCCTCTTTCATACATAGTCATAATACAGCAGTGAGCATCTGTAGCCGGTATCAGGATACTTTTCGAATGGAAGTGTCGTATATAAACCAGTGTATGTCGCTGCTTCTTTTCTTTCATTTATTTAGTTTTACTTATTGTAGGGTTTCCATTAATTAGCTTAAGGGTTGTCTTTAAATGGTACTCTATTGTGCCCATTCAGGGTAGCTTACAAATTCATATGATATACATCTTTTTTAAAGCTATATGTTTAGACCCATTTGGGGCTGAATTAGCAAAACATCATTTGTAATTGTGTTTTAAACATCATCACTGGATGTCCATTCCTATTTTGGATCTATCCTGTTATGTGCACGCACGTCACGGGAAGCCTCCTGGTGCCGGGGACGCTCGCGTCCTGCATCCCAATGTACTCCCTAACCCCCTCACCCCTTGCTTGTCCTAACCCTAACCCCCTATACCAGCTACCATCCCAAACCCTAATCCTAACCCCCTAATCCTGACTCTAACCCCCTACACCCATTACCGACCCTAACCCTAACCTCCTACACCACTTACCGGCCATAACCCTAAACCTAACCCCCTAACCCTAAGCCACTAACCCTAAGCCCCTAACCCCCTACACCCCTTGCCAGCCCTAACCTCCTAACCCTCTTAGCCTAACCCTAAACCCCTAAAAGTAACTTCCTAACCCTAACCCATAGCCCCTAACCCTACACCCTACACCACTTACCGCTCCCTAACCCTAACCTCCTAACTCTCTAAACCCAACCTGAAAACCCCTAACCACTTACCGGCCACTTAGAGACAGCTACATCGGGACGTCGGCGGTGCACTTCCCGTGCATGCACATAACAGGATAGGTCCCCTATTTTTGCAGCTAGCATTATCCCTCAAGGATATAACTAATGCATAGTTACTTCTCAACAGTTAGCCTTATAAAGGCTGTAGTTGCTGACAAGTTTGCTTTTTCCTATGTATATTGTCTCAGCTGCAATATTGGTACGGTATCACACTGTAATTATCTCCTTCTAGCAACTTGTTCTAGGTTCCATTATGGTCTGAGATAGAGTATACCTTACGTTAGGGTTCTCAGCTTGCTTGTTAAGCCTTCCAGAAAGGAGGGTTAAAGGATATTTTGGTTCTATTCAATTTATTAATTAATTACTTATATATCAGAATATTAATTAATTTATTATACAGTCATTACCTTACTTCACAATCATATATGTATAAAGGCTGAATAGTTAGTAAAATAGCTTATTATATTATCTGTGTTGATAACTAGCAATTTATCATTTATGCTTTATAAAGACGGATTCATCCCTGTTTTTTCCCCCGCCACGTGACACATTTTTCTGTATACAATTTACTGAAATAACCATTTAGCTATCATAAAATATGGTACTGCAGTTCCCTAGTAACATTGTTTAAAACCACAGAGTTCATACTTACTATGACTAAGTCTAATAAGTTTTGTATAAGTCACTAAGTACAACAAATTGTTCAGCACACTTTCTACAATATCATTATAAGTATGAAGCAGTTTGTGCCTGTTTAAAATATCTATGAAACATGCACAATATATATGCTATATATGATTTGCCTACAGTGCTTATCTGGATTTTTCTGGGCTAATTAAGGGAATATTTAAGACTGATACACATATGTTGATGTGGTGTGGGGTACCTGAAGAATCGTTTTGCCTAGGGGTAGCTAAGACATAAATCTAGCCCTGTTTGGAGTATGTTGTTGTTGTTCTGTCATTCAGTCATGTCTGACTCTTGGTGACCATATGTAAGCGGCACGCCAGGTACATCTGTCTGTGTTCTTGGTTGTGCTTATCCATATGGTTTTCATGGCAAAGGTAGAGAGAGTTGCCATTTCCTTTTCCAGTGGACTGTGATTTGCCTCTCTGTTATGACTTGCCCATCTTAGGTGACCCTACATGGTATAGCTCACCGCTTCATTGAAGTACACAAGCCCCTTCATCAGGACAAAGTAGCAATCCAGAAGGGTTTGCAGTATGTTAGGATTTGTAATAATGCTCATTTTAACAATTTTGTTATAGTTAAGGGCCAATGCCCCTTCTAGATTGCTACTTTGTCATGGTGAAGGGGCTTGTGTTCTTCAATGAAGCTGCGAGCTATACCATGTAGGGTCACTCACAATGGGCAGGTCATAGCAGAGAGGTTAGACAAATGGCGGTCCACTGGAGATGGAACTGGCAACCCACACCAGTATCTCAGCCAAGATAACCTTATGGATGTGCCTGGTGTGCTATGATCCATAGGGCCATGGAGAGAAGTACCCGACTAAATGACTGAACCACAGCAAATCGCCAACCAGTTGTGTATAAACACCTTATTAGGAGGACTTTCCAACTCTCCAGTCTCCCTTTTAGCAACATGTAAGCAACAAAACTCTCAGCTGCTCTACATATATGTACTAATCCACATCACTAATCAATGGAGAAAGTTATCAGTTTGATATACCACTCTGGAAACAAAATGGTTATAACACCTTAGCACAAATGTATGTAAACCTGTGATCCTCCCCGGAAGATTGAATGACTGATATCAAAGTGATGGTCATGGAAGCATTATACTTTAGATGATATTGTTAACTTCAAAACTAGACTACAATTTGGGGATCTTATATATAGGAGTAGACCAGATAATTCAGCCACAATTCCATCCACAAGTATCCAGTACATTCTGTGTTATTCCCAAAAGCCACTAGCAGAATTTGAACACATATTCAATACTGGCACAAGGCTCCCCCTGCAGGCATGTGCCCTCTAGGAAGCTGCTTACTATCCTGTTTAGGAAATAAGACCCCTTATGTAGAACAAGGAATTGGTCCAAATAATAATCTTGTTTCATCCCCTAACACATTAACACCTTGGGCTTGGATTCAGCTAAACTAACTGAAAAACGTTGAGTAAAGTAATTAGATAATATAAATAATTAATAGTTATCATTATTAATCTAATAATCTGTACATATTTTTAGAATCATCACTTTTGGATATCAGCGATAAAGCCAACCTATAACACCGGCATTAAGACAAACACAGGATACTATAAATAGATTTCCAATAATTTAAATTTCTAAGTGATAAATAATACAAAGCACGGAGCTAATTCCCTGAGCATAGCCGTGCGCTATTAACTCAACTAGTTTCAGAGTCATTACTAGGTGACATGAATTATATATGGATACAGTTTGATGATATTCACAAATATGCACAGTAACATGTTTTCCCAGTTAATACACTTGATAAATGATTTCTATTTGCTGTAGATCTAAACGTATTGTGCAAACAATGCAGATATTATATCTAGATTAATATACTGGATTATTTGATTTATATACAATACATAGACTTAATTAGAAAGATTAGTCAATGTGGAAAACTCATTATAAATAAAGAGAAGCTTATATTCACGAGACTCATCATCAGATATTGGTTGAGAATTAGTATGCCAAAAGGTAACAGAAAAGTCTCATACATTAAGAAGTTATTTTAAAGAGTTTCTTACAAGCTTCTAAGGATCACACTTACAAGTTAAAGACTAAGGACTGTTTCCTCCACTACTTCTATACAAACTGTGACTGTAGGACATATTACAGACTAAAGACTGATGTGAGAGCTTGTAGCTCCACACCTCCTAAACTGTGACCATGCTACAAGTTACAGATTAAGGGCTGCAGGAAAAGCCTCCTGTCAAGGTACATGACCAGCTGGGCCGGCCACAATCAGGAAGTCCCTATGGCTTCAAACCCCCCCCCCCCCTTTATGGGTGTCCAATCACTGTGGCGCCCATGTAAATGGGCATACTGGGGAACCAAGGATTGAGGATTCCATCCTCAACCAAGGTCAGATGGGATAGAAGCCTCCCAACCAGATACCTTATTTACATGACTGAGGGAGGACTACTCAAATAGTTATCACTAGGGAAATGTTATATAAATGTATTAACAGGCCTCAGGGAGGTTGATTGCTGATAACTGCAGTCTATTCCTGGCTTCCCTCACGTATTCCACTACAAGAGAGTAACAACCCTAGTAGCAGCTAACTTGAGAGGCCCAGGTCTCTTTCTGAAGGAAGCTTGCCCCGGGCTACCCAATCCTGACACACTCTTGCTCAACTTCTTCTACATGTTGTGACTTCTTCTATAGGAAAAAGACACTTGTTTCATCCCTCCTACACATTGCGATGTATGACAGGCTACAGAATAAGAACTACAGGGAGAGTTACTCTTTCCAGTACACACATTGGTCCTCCAAGGGAGTACAGGGAGCACTTTAATTTGGGGTCCTACATCCTGCAGGGAAGATAAGGGAAATAACATGCAGATACTGCCTGGGCGATAGCAGCAATGAGCTGCAGAGAAGGGCTCTAAAGCTCCAAACTGCTTAGGGACGCCCTTTTATATGGGGAAGACCAGCAAGATGCATTAAGAAACAAATATTTGTGTTAACATTTTTAATTCTGATCTTCCCTGAATACAGTTACATAGTTTCATTGTAATTGAGGTGAAAAAAATACTTTAAGTCTGTCAATTTCAACATTTTTAGATCAACTCTGATCTTTGTAATATGCAGATTAATTGTTAATTAATTGTATATATACCACAGCTCTTAGCATCTAATGATAATGTACACACTCAGAGCTTTCTTTAGGCTTTTAGGATGTATGGGTATTGGAAATGGATACATTTCTGATGTCCCACAGCAGGGAGATATGGCTATTGCTTCAGCCATACTCAGCCATAAAAAAATAAAGGGGCTCACCAGGTGTATGATATTGCATCTCTTAATACACAAACACAATGATTCAGTAATATCCTGATAGAGCAGAACTGTTTGATCCAGGGAATCTAACACTCAGCGGGTCTCAAAATGGAGCTTGTGATTTCCTGAAATATTTCCCCTGTATGTTGGCACTGACACACCAGTTTGTTTACTCGTTGCCTTCAGAGCCAATCTGGCGCCTCTAGGACTGTGGACAGAGCTGAAAGATAAACATAACACTAAAGCAAGGCAATGAGCCTGAGTTCTGCTGCATTTGCACAAAATTACGAGTAGAGCTGATCCACATTTGCACACTGCAATCAGCATTTTGTGCCCACGCATGTTAAATAAATATTTATCACAATGATGTACGGAAATGTCTCCAGAGAGATTTTTGTATTCAGATCATGGTAAATTGTTCACATTTATTTGGTATTTCCTGCAGCTTCTTACTATCCGAGCAGCTTAGGGCACTGTAATATTCCAGTCACATTTGATTGTACGGTTACATTAGCTCTATATCTATCAGCTAATGTTCACTAACTCAATGATTAGTATTAAGGGAAGGCTGTGATACTGTACACTTGCATCACACAGGTTTCAACAGATACATTTAACAAATTAAAATGACCACTGTAATGTCCTAACAGCAGAAGAAAGGTGTTATAATATAGTACTGCTCATTAATACAATACATATGCAGTTTTTTAGAACAATATTTAATATTAAAGTATGATGTTGACCTTCTCCCACTATAAGTTCAACTCTGGGAATCGCCATTGTCTATCAGACAATACTATATTTTAGATAGAAAGTTATATCAACACAATGATCTCCAATGACTGTGTTAAAGTGGTTTCCCTTAGCAACAAGATTTTTTTTGCTGTGGAGTGGACTATAAATGATTGCTTGGCTTCTTCCCTAATCAGATTGTTCTGATTTTTTCAAAAGACACGTATTTATATACACACATGTGGGTATATATAGAAATATATGTATAGAGAGAGATAAAATATTGAATATTGTATCTTATTAAATATGACAGACAGCTAAAAGGTTGTCATGAACAACCAACCCTGTACCAAATACACCAAGCTGCATTTTCCCACTTGAGGCACTTGAATAAATGCCTGTTTACACAAAACTTGGGGGCACATACTAATATTATTAGCTGACAGGTAACATTTATAATGTTCCTCAATGGTGCACTGACTGATACAACTATTTTACTACCCAGCGGCCGACAATCACAACCCATATAATGTTATCAGAGCTTACATGCTCACAAGCAAAACTCATGCATTTGTATTAGCATTTTTTGGTTAACAGGCACAACCTACACTATATAAATGCTCTATTGGCTGACAGGCACCACTCATGTAGCTGGGTTGGTTCTCTCTTGATTGACAGGTTCAAGTTGTACAAATGTATCAATGCTAATTGGCAAACGTACAATTCAGAAACTGTATTAGCCAAAGGACTCCGTTCATATAACTGTACTATTGCTCATTGACTTACAGAGACAGCTTGTTTTGTGCATTAGCTGACATGGACCAAACCTAAAGTAATTATACATTCATGGCACAGGCTGGAACAAACCTGAAAGGAAAAGTAAGTTTATTGAACAGTAAGACAAAATGTCAAACAACTACCCTCTTTAAATTCCAATAAAGAAAAAATAGACTTTCTATGGTTATTTAATACAAGGGTGTATAGGTTAAATTATTAGTACATTGTGTTGATTCTGGTGCATTTTAGAACTCGCGCTTTTCTCCTACATATAATAAAATACATGTAGTGACCATGAATAGAGGCTGTGTCCTTACTAGCTCAGCTAATCAAGGCAACAATAGCTCTCCTGGGAAGGTTTGAGGGGGTGGGAATTTGTTTCCTATGTTTAAAGCACAGGCTCATGATTCACAGCCGACATGAATGACAATCCAATCTCATATATGGGGCCAGAAAAAAAGTAAATTATAGTGTGATTCAACAAGAGAGTGATTTTGCAAAGGAAAATATAAAATAGGGAACAAATCTAGAAAACAGACAAAGCAAACCAAACATCATTGTGTCCAACAGCATGTGACACTTGTACATCAAAAGAAGGGACCACCTCTAACCAATCCACCTATAAAGAACGTTATAGTTATTGCTGGGATAAAAAAGGACAATAGTTCTAAGTCATAACTTTAATTAAATTGCCTAAAATAATGATCAATAAGTTGCTTAAGAGAAAAAGAAGGATGGATGTTCAGATCCATAATTCACTTTGACCAGGCTTGATATACCATGCTATTCTATGTGCAAGTTAGTTAGTGATATCTTCCAAAGTAAAGGATAAAGTGCTAAATTCCCATGTATAAATCAGTATACAGTAGATTTTAATTAGTAAGTACCCATGATATGTATAATTTTAATTAATACATAATAAAAATGCACCTTTAATTTACATGGCTAAAGGTCCTATAGCAACATTGTAACATTAAAGGGAAATTGCCTCACTGTAAGTGCCCTTCATGGTGTGAAAGAGCACAAGATTGTATGTTAAAATGGTCTATTTTTTATTACACTAATAACAGCTTTAAGTTTGTTTACAAACAAAGTCTCTCCTGCCTACTAACTGTTGCATGAGTAATAACAGATAGATGAGTGAGAGCAGTGATTGATAGCAGTTTTTCCCTGGACTCAGGAATGCACTGAAAAGTTAACCCATAACTGACCTGTTTAGTTGATTCCAGCATTCCATGCTCTGCACAGATAGATATAGAAAGGGTTAACTCTTTTTTCCCCTTTTCTCACTAAACTGAGCTGTAGCTGTGGGTCTGGCAGAGGGCATGTCAGTGACATATGTAAACCCAGATTTTACATTATAAATAAAAAAATATGTGAAAAATGTAAGTATTTCAAAAATTTGAAATGTATTTTAAAATGTTTTTAGGAGATCTTTACTGTGAAGTGGTCAACATTGTGCTGAAATAAGTGGCCCATTAAATTGCTACAATGTTCATTTCTATATGCTGCAAATTAATTTGATACAAACAGGTTTTAGGGCAAGTACAATCATGTTACATCACAATGCAACATCACATTCTACAAGCTGACAACTGTGTAAAAGTTATAGCACTTTTCATGTTAAACCAATTTTCTAGTTCACCCTTAATTAATATATGTGCCCGCAGCTGCAAAACAAAGCTTTAGCCAAAAAGTATAATAAAAAAAACAGATTACCTCATGAATGGGCTTTGCAGTACCCTCCACACCTCTCTCATTTAAAATGTCAGTCATGGGCATAGCTATTCACCATATATGGACCCTTAAGAAAAGTGTACAAGAAAGGTGAGAGGAGGCTTATATAGAAACAGATTTCATGGCAGCTAAGAACCAAAGGGCCCATATAATCTGCCTATTATATTATACTAGAGAATTGCCCATCAAAACATGACGGCAATGAAATTGTAAGGTAGCTAATGCTGTTTGGTGTATAATAATGAAATAAATAATACATTAATAAATTAATATACTTTACCTATTTTGAAGCATTGTGTTAAAGAGCTGGCAATCTGTTTTGATTAGTCGTGGGGAGCTGCTGTGTAAGCATGATGAATGTGTGCAGTGTAATAGTGTGCGTGCGCAAGACCAAACCGTTAGCGTAGCTGTGTACTTCCGCATTGTTGTAAAATGGTGGCAAATGTGTCGTATGCGTCTTTTGCGGAATATCCGTATGTGTTTTGTGGTGTTTTGCGTGTTTCTGGTGGTGTTTTGCGAGTTTAGAGTGCTGTAGCCTCGTTTTCGTTTTGTTCGGCAGCCATTTTTTCTCTTGCTTAGAGAATTTTTTTGTGTCTAAACTCTTTTATTTTTAATTAAATTAAGATGTAACTTCATTTTATGAGGTCCTGGATGCTCCCTCTTGCTGTAGGTAAGCTTTTTATGTATGTGTTGTGTGTATTTATTGTGTTTTTCATTTTTTCATGTCCGCGGGTTGCGGACGATTTTTGCGAGGTCGTAATGTGTGGTAAAGTGTCTCGTATGTTGTTTGCGTTATGATGTGAAGTTTGCGAGGGTCGCAGTTGATGGCAAGGAGCGCCTTCGGCGCGATCCCTCAAGCGTTAGCAACAACTCGTTTGCTCACAACTATATATGTGATGCTCTGCACAGATGGATTTGTTAAGGGTTATTCTTTTTTTCTTTTGCTACCTGTAGCTGTGGGTCTGGCAGTGGGCAGTTAGCGACACATGTGAACACAGATTTTATTTTATTTGTGAGTGAAAAATGCACACATCCCAAACATGTAAGAAGTATTTCAACATGCTTTTAGGATAGCTTTACTGTGGTGTGGTGCAACTTGTGCTGAATTAAGTGGCCCTTTAAATATATATTGTAATTTATGGCTTTTGTGGTCTAACTGCAAAATATTGCATTGTCAACATTGATGCACACTAGCAGCTTGGTAGTATTTTACCAAAATCTACTCTGTTTTAAATTCAAAAATAATAATTAATTATACAGAGCTTTTCTATCAAAAGAGATTCAAAGCACATACATTTGTTTATGATTTCACCTTATATGTCTTTAATGTTTCTTTAAATCATTTGGCGCATCCACTAATAGGACAACCAGTGAGTCAACAAAGCGAGGTAGCGTTTAAGTCATGTGACAATCCTGCTCTGTCAGCATCATTTGTCTCATAAATTGAAATTGATTGCGGCTGTAAAGGAACTTGGCAGATACATAGCGTGGTGCTTTACTGTCATTGGAAAATCCCAAAGTGATGAATTGTATCAGAAAAAAAACTGATGAGCAAAACAAACGGCCAGTATCACTTCTTTTCTTATACTAAATCCAGTCGTTGCTGCTCCTAATGTAGGAAAATGTTAGTTATCCAAAATGAGCAACAAATCAATCAATCAATGCTTGCTTTTAAAGATATATAAATAATCAAATATTGCAGAGTCTGTAATCGAGGTGTCTACGTTGTTTCTTTCCACATTGCAGCTGTTGAAAAAGAACCAACAGAAAATAAATCTACTCATATAAAAACACATAAATGCAATGTTTTGTTATTAAAAAATGTGAGTGGAAGTTTTGGATAATTGAGCTTGAAAGTTAAGTATTGTAATCATAAATTATTTATAAGGACCTCCCTCTCTATCTTTATCCAGGGCCACTTAGTATTTCTAATTGACACTGTGAAGGTGATAAAGAAGATGAGTATGCCCAGATCGAGTAGGTTAAAACAATAATAAGACTTTAATAATTCAAAGTCTCTGTTGTGACTATTATTACTTATTGCATTATCTTCGTCTTCTTCATTGGTTGACCACAACTAAAGACAATTTGCTATAGCAGGGTGGAGCTGTTGTGTGCCTGTGCAGTGTGTACATGTTCACTAGATCAACTAACACAAGTATACAGTTTAATCATGATTGTTAAATGTATGATAGGAAATTTGGGACTTATGGATAGATAGATAGATAGAGAGAGAGAGAGAGAGAGAGAGAGAGAGAGAGAGAGAGAGAGATCTCACAAAGATTCCAATGTGCACTAATTCCCTCTAAATGAAAATTACTCTCAATGGCTTATGTGATGCTCTTTAAATACAAAATATTGGCAGTCATTTAAA
Source organism: Discoglossus pictus (assembly GCA_027410445.1). NCBI lineage: Eukaryota > Metazoa > Chordata > Amphibia > Anura > Alytidae > Discoglossus > Discoglossus pictus. Next base: position 178,996,252 of record CM050168.1, on the reverse strand, counting down.
TGTTAAAGAAATAACAGTAGGCAATGATCAACATGGAAAATAAATTATATTAACTGAAAATTAGTTGTGTGTTCTTATATCTAAACACTTATTGAACAAAAGCACAATATGTTGCAGTTCAGACAACCATAAGACTCACTGCTCCTCTGTTTCAGGTAACATATCACGACTAAGGAGAAAACAATCCTTTATATATATATATATATATATATATATATATATATATATATATATATATAGTATAATAACTGTATTTATCAGAATTCTGCCATGAAATAGTTTAGTTAGACATTCAAATGTGAACACAAATGTACTATTTATTTACTGTACTACTGTACGGGGGAGGCTTCTATCGCTCTTTTGCCTACCATATATTAAATATAATAGGTGAGACCCCGCCCCACGCTGATGATAGGCAGTAACCTTGAAACGGCTGTCCATGTGTGGGATTCACATCTTATGTATAATCCAGCCTTAGCTTTGTGTAAGTAATTAAGGTATAATTAAATAATTAATGTATAATTTCTACAAGTAATAAGTTCTTTTAGAGAGGTCAATAAACAAGCATACCAATACATTATAATAAAAAGGATATATTTTACATAAATCAAGGTACGGTTATACAGTGGGTTTAGATAAAACAGATAATAGACAAGAAGTATTAAGACAATATTTACAAATATAATACATATATGAATTCTACATTATGTAATATAAAGATACAGAATACCACTTGTGGTCAGTTTTGGAAGTTCACCCTCCATCAGGTTTCTCTTTGGTCAGGACCAGGCTCTGCTCAGCTGGGCTCATCTGGCACACTTCCCTCTGGACTGCATGGAGGCTATCTGGATGCCTGTGCTGGTTGTCCGTGCTTGTTGACTGTGCTGGTTTCCTATGCTGGTGTCATCTCTTCCATAGATTCTTGGCTTTTATATCATATTGTGGCCTATGACCCACCCTCTCTATATGTCATACATGCTAATAAGTTGAAATTAGACTGTTGGTTTCTATACAGGCAGTAACCCTATACTCATGTATACCCATCTAGAGTCTTGCATTCAGCTGTCTTAAAATGTACACCTAAGACTTGCTGTTTTACTGTAAATAAGATCTTTGTGATTCTCTGAGTTATTTTGAGCGAGGCTACTCACACCTGTTGTCTTTTCCCACACACAGACTTGGTTTTTAGCTAATTACAGTTATACACATATATAAAATATATATAGTTGTGGGAATAATAAAAAGACCTGAGACATTTCTTATAATATCATGAAACAAACACACCATTGTTATAACAAATTATTAACATTAGAGTTGTTTCTAATGAGTTATATTTAAAAAAATACACATTTAAGTCATGTTAAAAGTTGTCTGTATATAAGCCATATTTTATATTTGCATGGAAGCTGTGTAGTGCAGCGGGCATAGGATTAATGGAGGCCATGTTTTAAAGGATTATGGATGAAAGAGCGAGGCATTTGTGGGCACATTTGCATGTCCCTGCTCAGCTTCCGAGAGTGCAGTGTAATAACTGTTTTTCTCGGAACTCAAAAGCTAGAAGCAGGGTTTTTTTACTTGTTTTAGACATTCAAATGTGAACACAAACGTACTATTTATATACAATATATATATATATATATATATATATATATATATATATATATATATATATATATATTTATAGTAATTAAGTAGTACATCTGTGTTCACATTTGAATGTCTAAAACAAGTAAAAAAAACCTGCTTCTAGCTTTTGAGTTCCGAGAAAAACAGTTATTACACTGCATTATATATATAATTGTTTTTGTCTATGCTATAGATCAATTATTTATCATAGAACAAAAGCAAAGGTGCAATGTTTAAATTATGATTTTTTTTAATGTGAGAAATATTGGACTATAGTGACCCATAATCGAGAAATACAATTTCTGTTTTGCCCTCAGCAATATGTCCCATTTTGTCACACTACATTAAACACATCCCACTGCCAGCTAATATATGTGCATAAATATGTGTAGGCAATTGACTAACTCCATAACATAACATAATTTTCCCCTTAAATGTATTGGCTATAAAATAAAATTCTTCTCCTTGTTCCAATCCCATAATTTACTGGCTTCCTAAAATGAAACCAAGAGGTGCTAACCAGATATCACTTGACTGTATTAGTAATTTAATAGATTCTCTTTGCTAGTTTCACTTGTAATTTACAAATGGGAATCTACTGAAGCAATTACTGAACAAAGCAAAAATCAATTACCACTCTTACAGAACTGTAACAAAGCAAATATAGCCAAGCGCTAACGGAGACACAAATGAGAACTGTTCAACAGCGCGTCAACAGCGGGAACATTCGCTGCATGAATTAAGAGAAAAGTATGGCATGCGTTATAATTGTACTAACAATGGCGGGCTAAAATATCTTAAAATACAATGAATATAAATATATACTAGAGGTTTGAAAATTATAAGTGTGACTAAGCATAATAAGGCAGGGAAACTGTCATAAAACTATTTTCTAACTAGATATAAAAAACTAACAGCTCTTCTAGAGGCATCCATAATAATCTGGCAAAGAGGAGAGGGCCATTTAAATTTCTGCAGGAGCAGGGCTTGGAGGCATTCTTATGAAAAGCTGGTTTTGGGCATGTCAAGGGGAAGTGGATAGATGTCAAGTTCTAGAAGTTCATATGATGTTACAAATCTCCCTCCTCCTCTACACATTCTTCAACTGATAGATAAGATAACCGGGGCTCCTCAGGCTCCTTGGTAACAGTAAGTGTTGCTAGACTAAGGCCCCTATTCAATTGAGCAATTGTAAATTACTGGAGCCCGTAATGGAGCCCGTAAACAAATTTGCTATTCCACTAGCCGCAAATAATTTGCGGGTTAGAAGTTCAAAATCCCTGCGATTGTTAAAATTGTAACTCCGACCCAATTAAGCCTTTGATCTTTCAAGGCTGTAAATGTTACAATCGCAAATCGCAATTCAATTGCTACAATTCCTCAAGCTCGCAAATGTTTTTACACCCGTAAATGGCAAATGTAGAAGAAAATACTACGAGTACGAACAGTCTCACGCTCGCTAATCTGCAATTAAAATTTCATTTTTATGTTTCATATCAATCTCAGGAATAAATGAGTTAACTAGATGACTAGAACAGTATCCTCATTCATTTGTATTATTTTGTACATTGCCAGATTGCGAGTCTGATCGCATATCAGACTTCTAAACGCTAACTGATCGATATTTAACCTCGAAGTTTTACTGACATAGTGATGACTCATTTACTATTGGATGTTTCTAAATTGGTAGTTATAGGCTTGCTTAATTGATCATGATCATGCTCTGAAATGCTTCATATGGGTGCATGGTCTACGGTTTTGGCTTTTGGACAGGTAGCTGCGGGCTTGTTCAATTGAATCGCTCTGTAACTGCTGCAAATTTCGGCTGGTATGAAGTCAACTGCGGGCTTGGAATTTAATGGGGCCTAAGAGTCTTGAAAAATTAAGATATTCTCTAGAAACATTTTAATGATCAGGGTTTACAAGGCTGCTAATGTTGTTATTTGTTACATACTTTACAAACAAGTGAAGGTTTTCTTGAACTATAGTGGTCATTTAATTAATTATATATATATTATATATATTTTTAAATATATATATATATATATATATATATATATATATATATATATATATATAAAACAATGTGAGTCAATTTCTTTGGGAATTTAGCTGCAAAGCAGAAATTTTAACTTATAGAACATTAGCTAGCATGTGATAATGTAATTCAACAAAATCTTTTGCTTCATTTATTTTCTTCTTCCTTTATTTTTTTTTATTTTTGTTATTCTTTTTTTTATTCTTTATTCTCTACCTTACCTTATCTCTCTCCTTTTTTCTATAGCCCCATCTCTCCCCTTTTCTCTTTCATTTCCATCACTCTCGTTTCTCTCTCTTCTCCCCTTTAGTTTCCCCTCTCTCATTTCCTCTATACTCTCCCTTCTCTATCTCCTTTCTCCTCTCTCCATTCTCCCCTCTCATTTCTTCTCTCCCTTCTCTCTCTCCTTTTCTGTATTTGATCTCCCTTCTCTCTCTACTTCTATCTGCTCTCCCATCTGTCTTGCTCCATTCCCCGTCTCTCTTCTCCATTCTCATTTCCTCTCTCCTTTTCTGTTTTTGCTCATCATTCTCTTTCTCTCATTTTCTCTCCCTTCTCTCTCTCCTTTTCTGACTTTGCTCTCCTTTCTCTCTCTCCTTTCACCATCTCTCTCTCTTCTAAACTCTCCTTTCCTCCATCCTCTCCCTTGTCTCCCTCATTTCTGTCTTTGCTCACCCTTCACTTTCTCTCCTTTCCCCTCTCTAATTTCTACACTCTCATTTCCTCTTTCCTTACTATCTCTCTTTCCTTTCTGTTTTTTTTCTCTCATTCTCTTTCTCTCCTTTTCTTTCTCCTCTCGTTTTTCTTTCTCTCCTTTCTGTCTTTGCTCTCCTTCTCTCTCTCTCCCTTCCTCACGCCCCTCCCTTCTCTCACTCCTTTTCTATATTTGCTCTGCTTTCTCTTTCCTTTCCTCTCTACCTCTCACTCTGCTCCCCTGGCTGACACGGCGGGGGTGGGGTATTATGTGGTGGGGCTACAGAGCGTTACAGACATGGTGGGGGTGGGGTATTATGTGGTGGGGCTACAGAGCATTACAGACATGGTGGGGGTGGGGTATTATGTGGTGGGGCTACAGAGCATTACAGACACTGGCTCTTATATATAAAAGATATATATGTGTGTGTGTATATATATATATATATATATATATATATATATAGTAAATAAATAGTACATCTGTGATCACATTTGAATGTTTAAAACAAGTTAAAAACCCTGTTTCTAGCTCAGAATTCCGAGAAAAACAGTTATTACACTGGATTCTGGGAAGCCGAGCAAGGACGTGCAAATGTGCCCACAAAGGCCTCACTCTTCAATCCATTGCCCATTTTAAACATGGCTTCCTTTAAGCTTATGCATGCTGTATTACACAGCTTTAATGCAAAGCCAAGGTTGGAATAAACACAGGCTGAGTATCCAATCCATGTACAGCTGTTTCAAGCTTACTGGCTATCATCAGCATGGAGCGGGATCTCAGCCTGTGTTGTGGAAATTATGAGTAGGTAGTTCACCACCGCAATCATTTATAATATGGTGGGCAAAAGAGCGATAGAAGCCCTCCACCGTACAGTAGTACAGTAAATAAAAAGTACATCTGTGTTCACATTTGAATGTCTAAAGCAAGTTAAAAAAGCTGTTTTTTAAACCGTTTGCATACCCATGAATGGACAGTTAAAGGAAAACTGTAGATTGGGAAAAACTTCAGATGTTTTTGAAATTTGCAACAAATTGACTGAGATTAGCAGCTGCATAAATTGTGGGTATAAAAGCATGTTTAAACACAATCATTTATTTAGTAGACACTGCTTGGGTCTGAAGATGCCCTGCTGGTGTCTACTACATGCCCTGTTGGCTTGGAAATTGAGTGGGTGTGTTCTACTATTGTGTATAATCTATTCAACAGTGGAAAGAGAGGGCAAGCATACAGGGGTATTTGTTGATGGATTCAGATAAGATTTCAGCACCTTTACTGTCCTTCCCATTGGCTCAAAAGAGGCATATTCCAAGTACATTTGCCAGGCTTGCTTAATATGCTTGTGCTTCAAAAATGAAGTATGGCTATCATCATGGCCTTCAGACACAAGTCTGAAGCCTTTGTCAGAAAATGCTTTATGCCATGACTTACATAGCTGCCAATTTTGTTAGTTTCATAATTCACAAATATTAACTTTTTGCTAAACTACAATGGTCAATTAACATTAAGGATTTTTAATAGCATGAGACTTTGGAAAACCTTGATCTGTTTTTGGGGTATGTAACAACTTAACAAATCGGCAGCTGCACAGGCAATTTACATAAAAGCATTTTTAGAGAAAATCATATTTTAACTACTTTGTGCATGAAGATGCTACGCTTGAGATGGCGTGTCGTTGTGCTATCTATTCAGAAGTAGAAGTAGGATAAAGTGGGGTTTTCTGACTTACTGGTTGATTCTCATAAACGTTTAGCATTGGACACCCCACCACCGCTAGCACATGCTCTGTACGAGGCAGTTGAAATAAACTTGCAGACCTTTCTACCTTTCCCTCATTCTTGCTTTTATGGCAGCTTCCATGCACTAGCAAATAAGGATTTTCTATGACAATGTTTCTCAAAACACTACTATTGTTACTGGTTTGTTGCATATCTCACAACCGTGCTGCAGTATCATTTGTGTGTTTATTAGACTGCAAATAGCCATTTTTTTCATGCAATCACAATCCTCAAATGTGTGTCTTTTTAAATATACGTAACATCCTGGAGCATATGGTGGGCAAAAGAGTGATAGAAGTCCTTCACTGTATAGAGTACAGTAATTAAATAGTACATTTGTGCTCACTAGGATGAGTAAAATAAGTAAAAAAATGGATAAAATAATAGGATTGATTATGCAGGGGTTAGGAGATCTAAATATACATACAAGCTAATGTTGCGGTCTCCTTTAAGACTGAAGATAAGGGCAAATATAACTAATATTACGGCAAGCTATTAGTTATAGTCATTGACTATATCAATGTGCTGCAGACTTTGTTGTTGTTCAGTGCTTATCCATAAGGTTTTCTTGGCACAGATACTGGAGCGTGTTGCCCGTTATTTCTTCAAAGAACCACGATTTGTGTGAACTCTCTGCCCACTTTGGTGTGAACTCTCTGCCCACCACAACAAGGTAGCGATCCAGAAGGGGGCTGCAGACATACATATACAATAACAGCCAAATCTATAAAAAAAAATTTTTTTTACAAAACATTAATAAAATACCCCAAACATTCAATAACTTATGTGATTTGGCCTCACAACATTGGTTGTCCATTAGGATGTCTCCCATCTGATGCAGCGCTCTCATAGTCTGTATTTGGCGTCAGTGACTGTTTGATATTCTGCTCACTCTTCTGTAAGACTGAATGCAAAATAGTGACTGCTGGTGGCTCACAGTCTGGTGCTTTGTCTGTGTGTTGGATCTGGCTCTGGAAATAATTCTCTTTACAGCCAAAACTTTCTGATCACATTTAGCCAATCACCTCGAAATATATGTTAGCACTGTTGCATACCCATACATATCCAGAATTAGCATCCAATTGAGATTTCAGAAGTAATTTTGTGGCTTGTGATGCCTGGGATTTATTATTATTCTTTATGTCTAGAAAACTCTATTTCCTTTTATTTTTTTAATTTAATGAAGTCAAAGCTTCTATGCAGCTCCAAACACCCTGACATGGTATGGAAAGCACAGTGGTTTCAGGCTACATGAATTTTTAAATAGCTAATAATCGGAGCGTGTGCACCCATCCCAAGCCAGCTGTGAGAAACTAAAAATAGATTTCTATTGACAATGGGCCAGATTCGCTAAGCTTGGAGGTGCATGAGAAAGAGCAGAAATGCTTGGCTTTGCAGCATCACATTCTTATTAGTATTCACTGAACTATGTTCCCATTACATACGCAAGCAGTCTCCATGGTGCCAAACTGGAGATGTGTTATACATAATAAACATAACACTAACAGTAGATCCCATCACAGTATTCATTAAGCATTTTTAATTTTCTAAAACAATACTAAATATATGATGGAGGGTAGAAAGGTGGTTGAAAAACCCTGCACTGTATAACCAACAAGGAAAGAAAAGACAATTCTGGGTACATGTCCTAAGCAGCACAAATCTTGATCTATGTGAGAAGACACTGGCAACCAATCCAGTTTGTTTGCCAAGAAATAATTATGGATAAGCACAACCACAGACATAATAAATGTGCCTGGTGTGCTGCGGTCAATGGGGTCACAAAGAGACAGACACAATTCAACAACTAAACAACAATAAAGCACTGCATAATTTATTGCGCTTATTGAGACATTTTCTTAGGTCATGAAGGGGCCAGAAATCATAAGCTCCCTTCAAATTCTTATATATTGTCTTCACTGTAATAATAAATTTCCGTTTTGTTTCCCTTTGATATTACAATGTCGAAAGAATCCAGATTAATAAGGCAACATTTTGATGGCAGCCATAAGAATATCTTATAATTTGCTGCGTTCGTGCAAATTTTGATCCCATTGCTGGGATAAAAACAGAACTTTTAATTAATTTGGGGAAGGGGGGTAGACAATTGGTTTATATGTTGGCTTTTGTATTGATCTCTAAGGCACAACAGAGAGATAGAGAGAAGTTGAGAGTGGGGCAACAAATTATTTTGCACCGCGGCCCCCTATTTATTAGCTCCACCACTGAGAAAGTGGGTGTGGAGTTAAGGAAGTATTTGTGAAAAAGGAAATCTTAGTGAATATGAGGATGCCTTACACATGAATGTTAGTGAATGAAACTAAAGTGCATCCCACCTCCTTAATCAAGGGTCATTTCCCTGTTTGTAGCTTCGTCTTTTAAAGAATATTAGTGAACAATGACCAAAACTGTCTATTTTCACCTATTTTATAAAATAAAAAGCAAAGACCAACATCACATTGCTACCTGTCTTTAATTAGCTCAATCCATTTATTGTTTTAATCTCTTTTGCTGCCTTTCCTCTACACAACTTATTACATTTTCTGCAGGCGTCTACTTGTTAATACCTCCATTAATTGTAGATATTACCTCATAAAGCTGATTACAATCAGGCCTGCATGACTAAACGCTTCTTGTAGAATATCTAATTAAAACTAGTAATCAAACACACCAACTCCTAAGAGTACATTTTGTCTCACCAAACATCATCTTCTTGGAAAGGAGTTTTTTCAGTGGTTTTATGGAACATTAAAAACAAACATTATCTTTAATTTGTCACAAATGCCCTAGACACATATGGAAATTCTAAAAAAGCATCAAAGCAAAAATGTCTCTTCTGCTTGCTTCAGACTTAAATATATATATATATATATCACATATATAGTTGTCAGCAGTGCAGGTTGTCAAAAGTTGTTGCTAACGCTGCAGAGCGCCAAAGGCGCTCCTTGCCAGCAACTGCGGACTTTCGCGAGGGGCCACATTTGCGGAGGTGGAGGCTCCCATTGGGACCGCAAAATTTACAGACTTAACATCCGCAAATACGAGCCGCGGGACTTAGAAAAAAAAATATTACAACCTCTCAAAAATATGACATTAGCGCCCCAAACCCGCGCACATGAAAACATCATAACCTCAAAAAATACACACAAAAAACACATAAAAAGCATACCCACAGCAAGGGGGGGCACCCAGCACCTCTAAAAGTGAAGTTACACCTCAATTTAAGTAGGCGCCATTTTACAACACTAACTTACACAATGCAGAAGTACACAGCTACCCTAACGGCTTTTCCTCGCGCACGCACACTATTTACACTACACACTGCACACATTGCTGACACTTACAAAGCAGCTCCACAATACTGAAAACACACATTGTATGCTGCGGCAACATCAAAATAGATTGTCAGCTCTTCAACACAATGCTTCCTGCATATATTACTTCAAAATAGGTAAAGTATGTTCACTTATTCATTTCTTAATTATTTCCAACGCTGCTCATAGCACACAAACTACAGCCTCGCAATGAGCACCAAAGTGCTCAGCGCAAGGCTCACAATGAGCGCCGAAGGCTCTCGGAACACCTACAAATTAATGTCGCAACCAAACACAATTACCTGCCTTACAATCTTATTGCCATCATTTTTTGACCGTCAAGTCGCATATATATATATATATATATATATGTGTGTGTGTATATATATATATATATATATATATATATATATATATACATATATATATACATATATTGTAAAGTTTCCACTTTACAAACAACCCATGCTTAAGAACGGGCTGCCAACGTTTTTGTATGCGTTTGTTTTTATGTTGAACTAAGAGAAAGAGCACAATAGCTTCTGTAATATATTATTACAGTACAGGGTTATTATTATCATTATTATTGTTAATAGAGTATTACACTGTATTAATATTAATACCACATATGAGACATTATAGTATTGTTATTATTATTATTTTTATTATTATGACTTATAAGGTATCCAAATAATATACAAATCTAACATAAAGGCATTTCTAAATTTCCTGGATTATGAATGCATCTGATAGAGAAGAATCAGTAGTGTATGAAAATATTTTTTTGAATGAAAAAATACCAAAACAATTACTAACAAACTCACCCTGATGTTTGTTAAACTTTTCAGTTTGCAAGCTAAGGCTTTTGTTGGTTGACACCCCTGAAAATCCCTGCTAAGATTAGCATTACATTCATAATTCATTTTGGACAATCAGAAGAAAGTAGAGGTTAGCTGATATATTTATATCATATTCTGGGGTACCTGTGTTGCAAAGCAGCCTGGGAAAGGAAGTCTCTATCTCTCTCTATCCTTGTGCTCTGATTCAGCTGTGAGCTCAGACCCCACCCAACCATGTGATTCCATACAGAAGCAGTACTTGCTGTGGTCTCTACCAGAAAGGTAAAATTCTGTATCTACTTGGTTGTGTAAGCTCTCTGTGGGTGTGCAAAGCTGGATTTTACTCTCCTACATTTAACTTTCCAAGTACACTGACTGTTTCTTACCAAACATTTGAAACCCTGGAAACTTATATATACCTTTATGAAGGTTCTCAGGAACCACGCAGGTTCTCAACTACCTGTATGTGTGGGTGTATATATACACTTTTTTCTGATTTCTGAGCTTGGAAATCACGGGTGCGGCTTATATTCGTGACAGTAAAAAAATGATTGCCGATTTGCGGGCTTGAGACTGTGCGCAATTAATTCTAATGTCATTCATGGCTTTCCCGTATTTTACAGTACAGTATTGATTTTTAATTTGCATTTACGGTGCTACATTTAACCCTCTTGTGGGTCCTATTTCGAATCCATAGGATTTTCTCCTACATTTGCCATTTACGGTGTAAAAACATTTGCAGGCTGCGGAATTGTAACAATTGCATAGCGATTTGCGATTTTAGCAATTTTAACGTTTTGCAAGCTACGATTTTTGGCCTGTAATCAATATTTTATTCCCTGAATCTATCTGACTTTTGTCTTTTTCTCTCCAATTTAAAAGGTGGGGCTTATATTCAGATATTATATTTTTTCCCTTTGAATTTCACAGGTGCAGCTTATATGCGAGTGTGGCTTATATTCGGGCCAATACGGTATATCTTTAAATACAAATGTAAAAACACACACATAGAGATAGATAGATATATCTTTTGCCCATTCTATATTAAATGATTGTTGTGGTGAACTACCTACTCATAAGGTCAACGACACAAGTTGATGATAGCCAGTAAGCTTAATACAGCTGTAAGTGGATAGAATTCCCGGCTTGTGTATAATCCAACCTTGGCTTTGCATAAAAGCTGTGTAATGCAGCAGGCATAAGCCTAAAGAAAGCCATGTTTAAAATGGGATATGGATTAAAGAGTGAGGCATTTGTGGGCACATTTGCATGTCCCTGCTCAGCTTCCCAGAATGCAGTGTAATAAATGTTTTTTGTTTTTTTTATTCTGAGCTGTGAGCAGGTTTTTTAACTTGTTTTAGGTATTTAAATGTGAACACAGATGGACTATTTATTTACTATAGGTATATATATGTATATATATATACTAGCGACTTGCCTGTCAAAAAATGACAGTCAATAAAACTTGAAGCCATGGTAATGCTGTTTGGCACACAATGTTAAGCTTTTTATACTCTAAGGACCTTCGGCACTCATTGCGAACCTCTCCTCGCGTGTCCTTTGGCTCCTCTCTATATTTTTTAAAATACTAATTAATGAATTAATGGAATAATAAATTAATATAGTTTACCTTTTTCTAATTAATATATGTAACAATCAATAGCCTGAAGAGCTAAAAATCTCTTGTTATTGTCCTGCAGCATATAATGTCCAGTGTACCTCGTAAGTTCCTGGGTGTAAGTGGTACGCGGTTGGCATTGTTTTGCGTGGTCCAGTGTCGTGTAGCCTCGTTTTCATTTTTTTTGGCTGCCATTTTTTTTGTTGCTTAGCAGATTTTTCGAGTGCTGAAACTCGCCGAAATCGACTTAAATTTGCGTTCCACCTCACTCCCAGGCGTCCTGGCTGTTCCCCCGTGCTGCGTGTGATATTTTTGTTGTATTTTTTTTTTTTTTTTGTGTGTTTCGTGTTTTTTGCTTTGCTTGGTTCAACCATTAGCTTTGTATTTTTCCTATCTTGTATATCTTTTTTCTAAGTCCCGCTTTCGTCAAGTGCTTGCAGCCTAAGGCGATCCCGCGTTTCCTAAGTGTTTGGAGGCAAAGTCCTGTGTGTTTCATTGCCTCCACTACTTGCATTGCAAGGCTCCTAGGTGATGAGCGCCAAAATGCTTCGAGTTTTAGTGCTGTGAGTTAATGACTCGCCTTGCTACGCGAGGATCGCGGCCGATGAGCGCCTTTGGTTTTAGTGCTGCGAGCTTTAGTGCCTTAACTGCTCGCCCCACAACACTTTCGCCGCTCATCGCCTAAGTCGTATGCAGCACGCAAAGTGTGACGACGTCTCATAGTTTGACAATTATAATATGTGATGTATATATATATATATATATATATATATATATATATTATTTTTTTCATTCTACAATGGTCATGTTTGGGCTTTTAAATGGCATAGATTTGCAGTTTTTTTACCATTTAAAGTAACACTCTGGCCACATTTTTTCTACATGATATTTCAAATATATAAACATTATAATGTACTAAATGTTTTAGCAAGAAAAATACTAAAACCACATCCTTTATATTTAGTTGCTTTTGTATGCAATTGTTCTTTACTGCAAGCTTTCATTTTCTTCTTGACTGCTACTATTAGTTTTTTCGGGAGGGTTTGTCCTTGTATACTAATTAACTTCTTGTTGGGAGAAGGGCATTTGTAACTGTCCAATTCCCATTGTCCTGTGAATTAAAAGTCACCTTCCACGCTAAGAAGTTGACCATCTGAAACCAAAATGGTAGATTCCACAGCAGCATAATTATATATAAAGTAACAAATTAGACACTGTATTATTATTTTTTATATTTTAAAAACATGTTGCCTATTTTCAAATGCAGTTTTTCGAAGAAGTAAATTTTAAAAATATGACCATAGTGGCTGTTTAATAAGGGATGAAAAGAAATATGAGTGTGCCGAAAAAATAAATTCAGAGCACAAAGCAGCCAATCAGAGGCTAGATTCTGAGACGTGAGATGGGAATTTCTACTTTCACATTATGGCTTCAAAAATATGTGATTTATGAAGCCTCAGTATTAAAGGAGTAAGTAACCAATATGGATATCTCACTCAATGTTATAAATAACCCTAAATGTCATATAAAATATGTCAGTTTTATATGCTGTGTTTCACATACTGTATGAGTCATACTAAAGTTATATATATATATATATATATATATATATATATATTGAAGTTCTTTATATGATACCTTTACGCAACATAAAAAAATATAGTGATGCTTTTAGACAGAACAATGCTAATTACACTCTTAACAGGCAGCACTAATTAACTGACCTTCATTTTAGCTTGAAATGTTTCCACTGCAGGTATCTCAGATGAACATTTTCTTTGTTGACTATTAAGCACAAATTCATTCCTGAGATATTTCTTTTTTGCAGACATGTCTCTTCTTCAAAGATAAAAAAGAGTATCTAATTACTTTATGTCACTTGATTAATTGCCTGTCATAGTGGGGGTGATAAACCAAGATGAATAATGAAAAGGCCCTAATATTATTATATTGTAAGACTTTATCATCGTTTCAGTCTATATGTATAGATGTATCAGCAGGGCATGCTCGTGTGGTTTATTGCTCTCCTTGTGAGAGATAATTAATCAAGAGAGATAAAGTGATTAGGAGAATGGAAGAACTTTTTCCATGTAATTAATGCTTAAAGGGATATGGAAGGTTTCTAAATGTTACTAGGTATATAATATACATGTGTTTCTATTTAATGTAATGAATTGATTTTATTAAGGAGTGTTTATAAACATAAATAGTCACTGCAGCATAGGCAGACACAGACTCTGTAGGGCTGATGTGCAGTGTAGTGCCCTAACCTATCTGTGACCACATCTCAGCTGCATGTGAGATGATCACTGATTGGTTAGTATGAGATACTGCATGCCCAGTACTAGTCTTCATGAGCTGCAGAGGGAGACCCAAAGAGTTATTTGTTTGATTTGGCAGTAAAAAGAGAGCTTATAAACATGTCTTAATAAAATAATGTTCATAAAACTAAATAAATACAATGGGATGGTATATACCTAGTAACATCCAGGAACCTCTTATATCCCTGTAAAATGCTTTCAAGCTCATCTAACACTTCCACTTTTGATAAAAATTAGTTATAATTATATTTATTTTTATGTGCATGTGTTTTACTTACAAGAAATTTGTATTCTCAGCTTGTACCAAGGCATAGGAATTAAAAAAAATCTGGGGGGATAGATTTTATAAAAAAAAGAATATTCAAGCAGTGACCAAATGAACAAGAGCAATAGCAATACACGAGGAGCAATAAGAGGTGCAATAGCACTGAAAAAAAAAAAAATATATATATGGGATAAAAATGGTCAAAAAATTCTAAAAAATTTGAAAAAAAGCTAGCATTTTTTTTGCTGTCTCGAACTGTCGGATAGTGCCGGTTATGCCGGTGAAATTCTAAAAAAGCATCAAAGCAAAAATGTCTCTTCTGCTTGCTTCAGACTTAAATATATATATATATATATATATATATATATATATATATATATATATATGTATATATATATATATATATATATATATATGGATATATATATATATATATGTATATATATATATATATATAGGGCCTCATTCTATTATCGGCCGTAAAACGGCCGCAAGGCTGCGATTCCTTGCAGGGGTTCCGTTATCTTGCAATTCAAATATACGGCCCGCAAGGATCTCCCCTTACGGCCGGCCGTATATCTTGCAACCAGCCGTAAGCTCAGAAAACTTTAAACGCAAAAATAAATTCAAGCCTGCACTGTACAGCTCTGTAAATGCTAGGGATCATATTGGGGGACATGAGGATTAATAGCAACCCCCTCTCAAGCTTGCACATCAGCCCAAATCCGAGATTACATTAACTGTTTATTTTCCGGCCGCAGCGTAGGCGTGTCTGAGGTGCTCCAAGCCCTCTGGACTTTTTCCATGGATTTTTGACATAAATTAAAAAATATTTTTTTTACGGATTTGAGTATAGGGGAATGTTGTGCTATGAATGATAACACCTACAATCACTTTATAGTCTCTTCAGAATGCAGGATGGCTTTATTTCGGCTTTATAATGTGCTTAATTGGTGCTAGCGGGACCTTTTTGCTGCAAGTAAGCTGCGGCTCGGTTTTAGCCTTGCAGAGAGGGTTCCCGGAGCAATTGAATAGCAACCGGGATTTTTTTGCGGCCGAAACTCTTGCGGCTGTTTTACATCAAAGGCTTTCCTCTGGCGCGAGCGGCCGCAAGGGATAGCAAGGCGCCGGCAGCGAGGCAGCCGGAATCCCCGGCCGGAGGGGAATAGAATAGCCGAATAGCTTGCGGCCGGTCCTTGCGGCCCTGCATCTCCTACGGACGATAATAGAATGAGGCCCATAGGGAGGTAGCCGTGAATGTCCAGTAATCCAGTTGAATATAAAACTGCTGTTGCACTTTGTGATCTCTTTCCTCCTGCTAGACACCAGGGTTTAGGTTCCTATCTCCCTCTATCTATATAATCTGGGGGGTTTGTCCCCACCCCCATAATTTCCTATACCCCTGTGTGGTACATACAGGTGACATTCTGCTTCTTAAAACTAAACATAGTGTGCAATGCAGTAATGATTGCAGAGTTCTGTTCAGGGTCATAAATATTTTGCATGTAACAATAAATGTTATATATATACTGGAAAATACCCTGAAGCCTGAAATATGTATCATATAATCATGCAGTGCCCAGATAGCTGTATATAACTTGGCTTATATCAACTGGCCAGAGGCCATAGCAGGATGTCAAGTCTGAATGGGGATTTGGCAGGACAAACTCAACAGAGAACTCTACTTTGGCTGATGATACAAGTCTTCTGCTCTAAATGTATATACAGATTATAACCTGGAATTATATGATTTACATTAACAAACACCACTGTTTACATCTCAATTACCTGTTTACATTACCAATGTCTAAATACTGGCTTTAATAAATAAATATGTTAGTTTTACAATCTGTTAATTAAATATCCATATAAATATCTGTATTTTTGACAAGTGACCTACTATATCAAATAAACACATTCTGTACAAATTGGTCTCAATAGACAAATAAAAGTAAAGAACATCTGAGCCAAATGTTTAATTACAAGGATTAGCAATTACCCAGCACATTCATTATGAAAATTTCAAATCAATCAAAACAATTTGCTCAATTAGCCATGCGATTTCCATGTTAAAATAAATATATTTGCAAAGGCAATGCTATTAAGTTATTGTCGATAGACGAAGAAGGAGACTTTCCAAGTCATGAAATATTATGCAATCTATCTAACACTTAAGATGTCATTTATTTGCTTGAAGTACATTTTTACTGACTAAAGATGGTATGATTCTCATATTCCTTTCTTACTATACAGATGTGAAGGAAAGTTTTTCTCCATAGCAAATTGATCACAAAGTGGGAAAATACCAAAGAAAAGGTCAATCTTAAAGGGACTCTTTACTCAAGGATACTGCTTTGCATCATTATGTAGCACAACCAAAGTCAAGTGGAGAAACTGTAAAAACATTTTCATTTGAAGCTCCCTTCACTTTGCATAGCTGTTAATTAATGTTGCAGTGTGAGCTTTACAGCATTTACTTTGACTCATATCTGTAATTCAGCTGCACCTTCCAATATAGTGAGCTGATAGGGACATACTATGAGACCCTGAAAGGACCATACATTACAAGCTCCCTCTAAATTGATATATACTATTTTCACTGCAATAATACATTTCAGCTTTTTCTTTATGTGTAGAAGGCCCGAATGTCTCAAAAGAAAAAGCTTACACTTGTTCTTGTTGGTGCAGCTATCAGAGTGTTTTGGCATATGAGTGCTGGTTCTTTAAGAACCTGTAGAATCAAGGAAACCAGAAAGCAGTAAAGTATGATTTACTGGGTTATGTAAATATGCATCTATATTAAATATTGAAATAAGTGTATTTCTTTTTGTTTTTTAGAGCTGTCTTTGATGATTTAGATCAGTACTGATAAACATAATGTGCTTTTAAGGCATAACAATTAATACATTAGAGATTTGTTTGGCCATTGTTATTTATAAACTAACTGATCTCTTCTTGCCTGACCTTGGCTAGTCTACAGAGTCCTTAGTCCCATTACTGCACTAATTCATTGGTACTCTGACCTAGGCTGCTCTCCAAGGTCCTGAGTTCTGATAATGTCCTTACTGATACAAAAAGGAGTGTGTTTATTATTCTATTATTACATTATATTGTAACATAATATATTATAACAGAATATCATCATTACAATCTAACTGTCACATTATCTTAGAAAACGTTTAATAAAAACGTAATATTAATTCCATAAATGCAGTTATTAAGTTTCATAAAGTAGTTTTTTTGCAGTACATTAATCCATATATTTTCAGCTATTCTTTTGAGATTTATGTACATTTCATCATAACAGGACAATCAGATAACTGGTACAGGGCAAGTTGATTAAATCAAAATCAAGGCTGAGGGAAAACAAACAAGACAGCAATTGATGTTCCTGTGGCCAAATTATCTATGAATAAAATCTACATACTTAAAATGAGAAATATTACTGAAAGTATAGGGGATTCTTCTAATGAAATATTATAACTTTTTGTTTTTGTACAATAATAAATACTTGTGTAATGAATATTATAAGGGTCTTAATTACATATGGTCATTAGTATCATGAAATATGAAAAATAAACATAAACAGTTGCTGGCTGCTTCTGATAGACTTGTGTTTGATGCATTTAAGTTGATGATAGTTAATTAATATATGCGTGATGAGTACTACAGGGACACTGAGCAGGGCTCACAGATAAATGAGCATCACCAGAGCTCCTGGCCATCCCCAAGAGTATTGCAGCAGGGACTATCTCACAAGGCTGTTTCTGCTATAATGTTACCAGGAACATTCCCAAACAGAAATCTGCAAACTGCTAGAGCTTAGCATATCAGCAGCACATATACTAAATGCTACATTAATAAACCATCACATGTGTATAATATAGTATATAGGCAGCATGCCATGCAGTAATCTGATATCAGGGTGATAACAGATGCCTGATATAGGAAGGATTAATGGTAAATACATTGGATTTCTTACGTTTCTGGCTGGAGTAGCCCGGGTAGTAGCCATAGTAGCCAGTGATCCGCAGAATCCGGTCCTCTATGGTGGCCACACCATTGGGAGCTGCCTTGACATCCATACAGTTGGGGGCTGCGGGGCTCGGGCTGCGGGATGGTGGGGTGGGAGGCGAGCTGAGTCCCGCACTCTGTGCCCCAGTTTCTGCCACTGTCCCGGGCGCTGAATACGCCAACCCAGCCCCGATTGCCACTAGGGTCCGTGCCACGCTGCGCTCCAGGGTCCCCAGTGTCCCGATAAGGCTGCTGTCCACGATCCTGAATCCCACCAGTGGCCTGACCAGGGTTGCTCTCCAGGGTGTTTATTGGCACCAATTGTCTTAACAGAAGTTCTTGGATCACTGATGCTCCGAGTTCCACTAGTGATCTCACCAAGGGAGCTTTCACCACTTGTGTTCTGGCACAGGCTGGTCTCCACGGGACTGGCTCCAACTGCAGAAGCTGCTGTCCAATGTCCTGACTCGTACAGACTGATGCTGCTGTCCAGGCGCTGAATGCTCAAAGTCCTGATATAGGACGCTGTGGAGGTGCTGAATGTCTAATATCCTGATATAGGTTGCTGTGGAGGTGCTGAATGTCTAATATCCTGATATAGGTTGCTGTGGAGGTGCTGAATGTCTAATGTCCTGATATAGGATGCTGTGGAGGTGCTGAAAATCTAATGGTCTGATATAGGATGTTATGGAGGTGCTGAATGTCTAATGATCTGATAAGATGCTGTGGAGGTGCTGAATGTCTAATGTTTTGCCTGATGTTGAATGTTTAATGTCCTGACTGAGGCCGCTGTCCAGGTGCTGAATGCTTAAAGTCCTTAGATTGGAGGCTGTGGAGGCACTGAATGTCTATTGTCCTGGTATAGGAGGCTGTGGAGGTACTGAATGCCCAATGTCCTAATATAGGAGGCTGTGGAGGTGCTGAATGTCGAGTGTTCTGCCTGATGCTGGTGTCCGGGCGCTGAATGTCGAATGTCCTGGCTCAGGCTGCTGTCCAGGGTGTTGAATATCTAATGTCCTGACATAGGATGCTGTGGAAGTGCTGAATGTCTAGTGTCCTACCTGATGCTGCTGTCCAGATGCTGAATATCTAATGTCCTGGCTGAGGCTGCTGTCCAGGAGCTGAATATCTAATGTCCTGGCTG
The DNA here is from genome assembly GCA_027410445.1 of Discoglossus pictus. Lineage (NCBI taxonomy): Eukaryota > Metazoa > Chordata > Amphibia > Anura > Alytidae > Discoglossus > Discoglossus pictus. Next base: position 178,976,601 of record CM050168.1, on the reverse strand, counting down.
AGGCTGCTGTCCAGAATAATGAATATATAATATCCTCCCTGATGATGCTGTCCAGGCTGTTGAATTTCTAATGTCCTAGCCGAGGCTGCTGTCCAGGTGCTGAATGTCTAATGTCCTGATATAGTATGCTTCCCAGGGTGATGAATGTCTAATGTCCTGATATAGTATGCTGCCCAGGGTGATGAATGTCTAATGTCCTGTTATAATATGGTGTGACTGGTGCTGAATGTCTAATGCTCTGATATAAGATGCTGTCCATGTGCTGAAGGTGCTGGATGTCTAACGTTCTGATATAGGATACTGTCTAGAGTGCAGACTCTTTCTAGTGTCAGTGGTTGTTGCTGCTCTCTCTCAGTCTCAGCAGTTGATGATGTTCTTTCTCACTGCTCCCTCCCTCTCACTATTACTCTTCTGATGCTGTTCGGTTACTCTGTCTTCTCCTGAAGCTATTCTCCCAGTGTTTGTGACTGTTCCTTCTCTGCCTCTCAGTGACTGCTGTTGCTCTGTAGATCCCAATAGTTGTTGCTGCTCTCTATGCCTCAGCTCCTTGGCCTGATGCTATTCTGTCTCTCAATGCACTCTATTGCTGCTGCTCTCTCTCAACACCTTCTCTTTGCAGTCCTCTCTCAGTGGCTCTTGCTTTCTTCTCTTTCTGTGCTTTTTACTAATACTGCTCTCTGTGTCCTCTGCTCTCTCTCAGTGGGTGGCCTTTGTTACCTTCTCTCCTGGTGCCCTTTTATAATGCTGCTCTATGCACACTCCTAATGACTCCTTTCCTCTTTCAATGTCTCAATCTCAGTGCCTTCTCTTGATGTTAGCCCCCAGTCTCAGGCTCTCGTGGTGCTTCTGTCTCAGTTCCCTTTCCTGATAATACTCTCTCTCATTATTAATGTTCTATTCTCATGCTGATGTCTGTGAGCCCTCTCCTGATGACGCTCTCTTTTCAGCCTCTCTCTCTCTTCTGAAGCTGCTCTATCAGTACTCTCTCCTGTTGCTCTCTGTCTTAGTAAACCCTCTCAGTCTTTATGCCTTCTTCTATATGTATTATCTCCCAGTCTAGGAGCTCTCTTGTGATGTTGCTCTTTCCCAGTCTCAGTGCTTCTCCTTTCAGCTGCTATGCAAGTTGTGTCTGAGCTCCCAGCTTTCACATTGAGCTGTTCTTACTGCAGATCCACCACTCTTGCTATATAGCAGGATGGCTTCACATCTCTGCATTACCCCACACAGCCAGTTATGTGTCTATCAGGGGTCCCTGTCCTTGCAGGACTCAGAGACAACAGCCAGGGGGCGCCTAGCACTTTCACTGTGATACAGTAATAAGTTATACATGGAAAGTGTTAATGCACATAGAATAATATCCATTACATAACAATGAAAATAGTGATATTAAATATACAGTAATGAAAACTGCAGATAGATTGAGCCAATAAAGATACATCAAGGTCATTGGCCCTTATGGCAACTATCACATATTTTAATGTGATCATTTGTAGTGTATTAGGCCAGGACTTTATTTATGGCAAACAAATGTTGTATACTTTAGTAATTGCTCACAAAGAAAAGTATTGAAGGCTAAAGAGTAAAACAGGAAAGGTTAGCTTACCTGAGGTAGTAGTAAACACTATTCTAAATTTCTAGCTGAATCACTGTTATAACCACACATACACATCATGCAAAAAAATGTAAGTATCTACTAAGTATCTACTTGTCAGACAACTTTGTCACACATAGAGACATTGATAATGTAGACTAAGCACATTGAAATGCATACTCTTAGTCTGTCTCCTTCCATCTTTATTTCTGTCTATATCTTTCTTCCATTCTATGTTTTCAGTATCATTTCCCTTCTTTCTATGTGCTCACAATTTCTCTCTAGATCTCTCCCAATGCCCTGCCTCCACAATGGTTTCCTTCTTTTCTTTTCTTTTGTATCAACAGTTCTACACAAAGCACATGATTCAGAGAGAACTACACACCTAGGCATATCAGTGATTTGATGTCAGTGCCAAGTTACACACATTCTTACACTTAGATCCTCCTTTATCCTTGGATTGCTTGTGCTAAAGGGTATTACCAACCACTTATCACTTTTATGTTTATGGAAGAGGATATTTGTGTTTTATTTCCTCCCTGGTTTTAGATTGAGCTGATTATTTCACTTTATCTCTGTAACAGTGTAGCTCCTGTTATCTCCAATAAGTTAATTCCTTCAGGGATTGATTTTGAAAACATTATTTATTCTGAGAGGAGAATTGATTTTTCATGTCAGGTGTACAATATAATGAATACAACAGTTTAGAACCAAAAATAGCTTTTCTGTCAGCACATTTATACAGTACACATAGTCTTAACACAGCCCTGCCTGAGACTACACTGGCCTGTCTGAGTTTCAGACAACTGCCTTATATAGCTATCTAATGAAAAGTAGATGATGGCCAAATTAGTGTATTATTTGAGAGGAAAGGGTGTTTTCATCAAATGAGGAGCCTGATGGACAGGTTCTCACCCTAATGAACCCTTGTTATGTGCTGCCTCTCTACACCTGTCTGTACACTCCATCCTACTCTCTCACTCCTATTTCTACGCTTTGATTTGCTTTCTCTCACATGTGCTTGATCTGGTCTCTCGTTTGTTGTTATTTTTTCTCCCCAATGTAGCTTCTCTCTTTCCTTTCATTTTGAAGTCAGCATTTAATAATTTATACTCTCTCTGTTGATGAGGAACGCAGTGATAATTGTTGCCTGCTAATTACCTTCTTCCCCCCTTTCTTAATCGCTACCTTGTCATGGTGTAGGGGCTTGTGTACTGGAATGAAGCTGTGAGCTATACCAAGTAGGGTCACCCAAGATGGGCAGGTCATGGCATAGAGGTCAGACAAAACACAGCCCACTGGAGAAGGAACTGGCAACCCTCTATAGTGCCAAGATAACCATATGGGATAAACACAATTAGTGACATAGTGATAGATGTACCTGGCCTGCTGCAGTCCATTGAATCACTGACACGACTGAACGACTAACTAAACTTAACTTCTGCCACATCAAATGTGACCATGGAAGAGCGAGAATCAAGCAGAGACAAAAGGAGAATCACTGTAGAGCCTGGCAAGGAATCCTTCTTGCAGTTTGCGGGTTTCCCCTTCACATGTACATTCCTAGGTATGGGCCCTGTTAACCCGCAAAACCTCTTGATCCCTTTTCTACCATATATTTGTATATGGTCAGCATCAGGTATAAAATGATGTAGGTGTGTAACAAGCATCCATATACTAGTTAAGCATTACAATGTATTGAAAAAAAATAGCAACCCACTAACTCACTGATTGTCTAAGCTCATGAGAGAATAAACTCTATATAGAAAGCTAGGAAATTACATTATAGAGACTCTCCCATGGAAGCTGCAAAGTCATCTAAACATACAGTAACCAGTGTACTAGAGAAACCTCTGATAATATAATTCTACAACTATATACCTCTATGGGAATACATTTCCTACATAGGTTTTGGGCACCACTTCTAAGGAGGATATTGAATAGCTTTAAAATGACAAAAAAGGAAGCAGAATTAAAAAGGAAAGCAACAGCTGAGCAAGACAGACGTTACTTAAAAAAATACATAAAAAGCACCTACAAGATTATGTGATTTCCTTGTATAAAATAAATCCAAATCCACTGGTCAAGTTTTTATATTGAGACACTAAGACCACTCCTTGAGCTTAGAGGTATGCAGGTTTCACCTTAAAGGAACACTTTCAATTAAACTAAACTTGATAATTAGTAAAATATTTTAGAAACAAAATCTATAAATAACTAAACAAAGATAATGTTTATTTAAAAAAAAATGTATTCAAATTTCTATTTTCAATTTTGATACATTTTCTTTCTTAATCACATATGTATTTAAATTCTTGTGCTTTCTACAATTTCAACACATTTACATTTTGCGGATGGAAGGTTCAAATATTTCTCCCATTGCAGGAAGCAGAACCAAAAGTGGTACCATCCATTAAAACTTAGTTGCATTTAATTTGTTAGATTTTTTTTTGTTGATATTTTTAATATTCTAAAAACATTTTGCCTCTTTATGTAACATATATAACCATAGCTGTATTTTAAACAAAGAAAATGGATATTCACAGCAACAGCAGTCAGATTTTAGAATACACTAGTAAAATAATTTTGTAAAAAAACGTATAGATCATTTAAGAAAGGGGTTTGTAAATTCTTAGATGGAAAAAAAACATGTAGGATTATTAGATGGAAAAAAAACATGTAGGATTTTTTCAATTAAGATATAGGTAGGATATGAATATGAAGAATAATCCAATTGATTTTTTTTTTTGGGGGGGGGGATCATTTTTCCACAAATAAGACTACTGGCAAAGTTTCAGATGTTTTTTTTATCCTCTTGATTAATTCATAAAAACAAAAAAATCAAAGATGATCTAAACACATTGGACTTAATCAAATTATGTATTTTGTTCAACTTCTGTTACTCTAATGATGTTAGGTGCAAACCTACTAGTTTCTCTTCACCGTGATAATCCCAATGTCACGACCGCCAGATTTGGGGGACCACGCTCACCCCAAGTCTCTCTCTCTACGGGTCGCAACTGTTTGTTCAGATCTCAACACCATCAGACACTTTAGATGACAGCATCATTACTGCAGAGACATGCACCTCAGACCCCTTTTCTTAGGATCTAAGAATCACACACCATGTACCTTTGATTAGTACAAGCAGACTCTGACACAACCTTTTCTTTAGTGTGTCCAAAGTCAGACTGGCCACTTCTTTATTGTTGTTACAGAGATATATAAAAAAACAGAAAAATGAGACAAAACACCAAAGACCTTCCCCCAGTTCTAGCCCATCCTCCTAGGCAAATAGCTTGCTACCCTCTCAACCACATGGCTTTCTTCTCATTACATATTTCACATGTGGCTGATTGCAGGGCCATAAAAATTATTTTGAATTATTTAAATATAATAAGTGATGAACCCCAAACAGTCCAGTGGGCCCCTCTGTTCATGACACCCAACATGTAGATATTTGTAAAGATTCTTTGGGCAGGAGCATTAACACCACTTTAAAGCACAATAAGGAGTCTTCTTGGTGCTTGTTGTTTCCAGGCAAAAGAGCCACTGACCCACTAAAGTGCAATGTTTTTCAACAGCTAGTAAAAGCAGCCAGCAAGAATATAGATAAGTGTGAGGCTTCCCCTGGAAGGATCTATGGTTCATCTGGTCTGTACCACCTCAACTTATGTGCTCAAAGACCAAGCCTCCTGGTCCTCTAATGCTTGCTGTATTCTTCCATTAGCAATGCACAAGCAGTACATCCACAGCTGTGCTACATAAGACACAATCATTCATGAAGCTGTTGAGCATCTCTAAAAACACACTAGCCACACTGACTGCCTAGAAAAGAAAAAAAAAAAAAGGTGAATCTGATACATTAATATTGCATGTATATAACATCAAAATAAAAGTGCTCAATCCGCAAACAAATTAGCCTTAATATGCAAGTTCTATGGACAGGATAATCCACTCAGAGAGGCTCTTAACTCACGTGTGCCCTTCACAGGGAGAAATATCCTGTAGTATATCAGTCTGGTCTCACTCAGAGTTATCCAGCCCCAAAATACCAGGCAATTCTGCCCTGAACAGGGGAAGCCACAAACCCCAGATGTACATTTCAGTCTTAGTTGGGCCTCATCAGTGGACAGTGAACAAGGAGTCCTTGCATGTGTACCTAAAGAACTGAAGATAGAGATTGATCAAATCTTACCACCAAACACATGGACTGACTGAAGAAGTGCTGCAGATTCTCCTACAGTAGAAAAAAAAAAAAAAGGAGAGGAGGCGCTCCAGCCTAAAGATCAAGAGCAAACAACCAGTTTTCAGTGTTCCCACAATAACTTTTTAAAATCACAAGGAATTTAAAAAAGTTATTTCTAGTAATTTTTATTTTGCTGTTCAGTTGTGTCAGACTCCCGGTGACGCTATGAATTGCAGCACAACAGGCACATCTTGCTGAGCTTATCTGGTTGGGCTTATCTATAAGGTTTTCTTGGCAAAAATTCTGGAGTGGGTTGCCAGTTCTTTCTCAAGTGGACTGCAATTTCTATGACCTCTCTTTTATGGCCTGTCCATCTTGGGTGACCCTACATAGTATAACTCACAGCATCATTGAAGTACACAAGGCCCTTCACCATGACAAGGTAGCTATCCAGAAGGGGGATTTTTACTACACAAGTTATTACATCCTTTTCCACACATCACAATCAACCCAACCTTTAGCCTTCTTAGTTTCCTCCTAACCAAGCTAATAATTACACAGCCAATGAACTGGTGGTATGTGCCCTCATGACAACTCTTACACAAGATATATGAAGACTTTGCTTATTTGGTAGTGAGTATGCCTCCTGAAATACAATTGCTAGACTTGAGACTGCACCACTCATTTAGGATCCAAATGTTCCCACACAACTGTACCAATACTCCCTTCACATAAATTATCCTACTTTGGTCCCTTCACACTGCCCCGATTTCTCTCCCACTCGCCCAAAAAAGAAGGCACTCGAACTATCACATGTAAGTTTGTGTGATGGTCCCAAAAAATCCACAGTGTTCATGTACAACTACCTTGTTCCACTCGATGCCAAAACTCAAACTTCTTTATTTAATATTATTGAGAATGAAAAACAAGCACAGCAAGAGAAGAAAGAGACCAAACATTAACAATGACAATAGGCACAATTGTTGGACATTTTATTCCACTTTAATGGCTCCTTCATTCTGTTAATGTAGTTTCACACAATACACATGGTGATCTCAGAGATTAAACATAGACAAAAAAGAAACTAAATGAACCATAAACAAAATGTATTTTCAAAGTGAGTGAAATTAAATATGTATTTTGTATTTAATCTTGTATACAATGTTCAACAAATCAACTATCCCTGCAATATGATATTAAGGTCACACAAGTAATTCCAAGTTCCAGACTAGGGTAATAAGTGATGTCTAGTGCTATATTAAATCATTACATCTAAAAAACTACATCTAATATATACACCTTTTACAGAGATGCTTTATCTATAATTAAGAACTTTCCACCCTTTTAACAAATATACATTAACGTAAAGAGATTTTGTAAACTGATATGTTGTGTGTGCTACAAAACAAGTTTTCATTCTTTTAATAACTTATGTTTTGTTAGCAATAATTCAGTCTACCTGCATGGCCCTCTTGGGTATTTTCAATGCATCCAGAAGGCTGTCGCCCAATCACAAGCAGCTAGTTTTCATGTGCATCATGTTACTGACACGCAAGTTATCTAAACATTAATGTTTTTACAAAGTTTGTAGAAATCCTATAACCTAATAAAACCTAAACTTTGTGAAGTTAATGCATAATGTGACAGCAAAGAAAATATTAAATAAATATATTTTGTGCTATAAACACTTATTTTCTTTTATGTGTACGTCTTAAGGGAAGATAATCCATGGATAAACCATAACAGTATTGGTTAAATAAATAGGCAATTAAACTAAGTTCTATATAGCCAATCTTTCACTAGTGACAAAGGTTTTTTGAAGAATAAATGCAAATAGCAATATATATTGTACACATATCTGTGTAATGGTAGGTTATACCTTCTAGAGGATGGCCTGGAAAACTCTTCATAGATGAGGAGGCCAGATTTCTAAACCACAAAGTCCTGTATGACAGATACTGAATCAAACAATAATAATAATTGGGGTCTTCCCCATTTTGTACACCAGCTATAAAGAGTTCTTCAATATGATCTCTAAGATATCATCTACTACAAACTGGCTTCTTGTCAGGATGAATACAACATCTTTACTCTTATACCATTTCCTAGAGAAATACAAATCACAGCCAAGGAATGAGTAATTATAACAAGAAATACAGATTTCTCAAGGAAATCAGCTGTAAGATGGACTTATTGCCCCATATGTTTTATCAGCTGTTGGAGATATAGAGTGAGGGAGTCGTCTTCTGGTGGTTTCATCTGATTTTGGATGAGGGTGGGATCCCTCCGAATCATGCTCAAGGATACGTTCCATCTCCTCATGCCTTCTGATGTCTTCACCCCCCAACAAGAAGATGTTGAGGAATTGGTTACAATTCAGAAGGTTCTTCATTACTTCTACGATAAGTAATACGGCAACCAGTCCCAGGAGTAAATAGCCTGAGACATACAAGGACAAATTACTATATGAGTATGGGAACATGTATGTAATGAAATTAACTTGTTAAAAGAAAATCCCAATACAAGCAATGGTGACTTCATGATGTTAGCGACAGAATATCAAGACAATAGCATTAACAGGAATTTGTAAGTCCAAAACAATTCCTTAACATCAATTTCTTGATATTTTAGTACTTTATAACTAAACACAAGTGTTTCATATACTATATACTTTCTTCTTGGTGAATGTACCATGGGGACCAATGACATAATACTGATTTGGCTCAGGAGTTCCAATTTAAAGGACCACTGTAATGCCCTCACAACATGAGCTAGATGTTTTAGTTAGGCAATGATCTTTAATAAAACTTATATTTAATTATTTAAACAACAATGATTTCAATATTTCTCATTGTCAAAGCTCCAACTCAGCTGCCACTGGTATCTACCCACTATACTGTGAAAGACCGATAGCCAAATACAACATATACACCCTTAGACTCACTCACTATAAAAGGTCAATGGAGGGGGGGGGGGGGGGATAGAAAACTTTTCTTACGGCTACATTTTCAGACAATGTGTTCAACCAATACAATGATCTTCATTGGTTGCAGAGTTGTTCTGTTAAAGGTTTTCCTTGGCAACCAACTAGCTCCCCTTGTTAGGTCATTACAGTGGCACTTTAATGTTTCAGGGTGAAAAAAAATATATAGCAAAGCACATTGATTGGTCAATCTACATGTACCCATTGGGGCATTCTATTTGTTTTATAATACAAACATTCAGAAAAAAATTCTGACATTCAAAATCATACTAATATTTGCAGTTATAATATTCCTGTATTCAAAACTAGTTTATAAAATCTGGTTCTTTCCTGGAACCATGGCATGTTGGCATATTTTTAGAGCACAACAAATTAATAGGAAAACGGTTACATCAGCACTTAACGCAATAAGAGATTGTAATTAAAACGACTGAGTAGGGTTCATGCAACTTAAACTTTGAAATTCAATTAGTGTAAATACAATTATGTAGCCAGCAAAAATTAGTAACTGTTCAAGAGAAAAAAAAAACACAAGTGTTGGTCACACTATAATGCTGGCTGCAGACTTGCAAGTGAATGTATTGGATATTTTGCAAGTAAACAGGCTAACTTCAGACATGTTTATTTAAAGGAACACTGTAATGCCCCGACCAGAGAAAAAGGCTAGATAAGGCAGATCTCTAGGGCACTTCACTGATAGGGGAGCATCATTGAGTAAAATTGCCAGGGCTACAGGACCACTGAAATGGGGGGGGGGGGGGGGGGGCAGAATTTTAGTAGACTCTGTTTCTGAGCAAAGGATTCCATTTTGTGTTTGTTCCATCAGATTCTGAGAGCTGGGGTAAGTGTTTGTATTTATCACTTGAGGGATGAGTGAACAGGCAGAAGTCTAGAGCCTTTGTTTGATAACTAGAGAATATTGAAATTGACACCATGCCCTTCCCTCTCACAGTCCCAGAAGCCTATTATACACCTATTCTACTATACCCATATTATTGAAACTCTTTCAGTCTCCTCTGCCAATTCTGACTACCTAAAAGTTTGATGCTCAGGACAGTGTTAGGCTTATCCCAAGCATGCTTAAATTCCTTAATTGGGTTTGATCTTAGTACTTCCACTGGAAGGCTGTTTCAGTTCTCTACTACTTTTTCTTTAAACATTTTTTTGGAAAAGTTTGGAAGATTTTATAATTCTCAACATTACAATCCTATACGGAACTGAGGAAAGTACAATATCTGCCCTCAAATAAAAACAGGCTGGGAGCAGATCTCACCAGCATTGTGTATTTGATTCAGAATTTATTAGCTATGAATTATTGTTAATAAAATCTAATCTATACATGTATTCAAAATAGAAGTATAAAGTGGCTGCCACTAAATTTACCATCTGAAATATAGGCTTTATTATATTTGTAAAGGTACATAGCAGTTCTTATTTTATAAATAGACATTTTAATCACATCTAGAGAGATAAAGAAAACAAGTGGTCATATGAGCAAAATTACATTATTGAAATTACAAAAGGATAATATAAATAATTTCATGAACAATTAGCAAGAGCACCCTATATATCAATCTTATTAAAACCAAAGATTAAAAAATGTAAATAAAAGTCCGATTTTTGTGTGAGGAGATGCATTTTTGAGTAATAGTTATCAAGGGCTTTTGAAGGGAAATCAGCCCATTGTTGTTTAATCATTCAGTCGTGTCCACATCTCCGTGACTATCGACCACAACACACCAGATGCATCTCTCAGTCACTGCCCTTCTGAGCTACATCAAGTTCATGTTCATTGCTTCAGTGACCTCATCTATCCATCTCCGCCTCTGTCATCCCTTTTTTGTGCCTTCAATCTTTCCCAGCATCAGAGTCTTTTCTAGGGAATCCTGCCGTCTCATGATATGAACAAAATATTTGAGCTTCAGCCTCATGATCATACCTTCTAGTGAACAGTTTGTCTTTATTTCCTGAAGAATTGATTTATTGGATCTGCTTACAGTCCAAGGGACTCTAAGCAGTATTCTTCAACACCACAATTCAAAGGCGTCAATTCTACAGCGCTCCAATTTCTTCATGGTCCAGCTCTCACACGTATGTCACTACTGGGAATACCATTGTTCGAACTATGCAGACCTTTGTTGATAGTTTAATAGCTTTATTTTTTTACTAGCTTGTCCAAGTTTGCCATAGTTTTCCTTCCCAAAAGCAAACAAACATCTTTTAATTTCATGACTACAGTCACCATCTGCAAAGATCTTGGAGCCAAGGAAAATAAAATATATGTCACTGCCTCCACTTCTTCCCTGTCTATTTGTTTTGAAGTGAGATTGCCGTTTGCCATGATCTTCGTCTTTTTAACGTTGAGCAGCAGGCCAACTTTTGCACTCTTCTTTTACCCTCATCAATAAGTCCTTTAGTTCCTTTCTCACTTTCAGCCAGAGTAGTATCATTGGCCTGAGGTTGTTGATATTCCTTCCAGCAATATTGATTCAGGCTTTGGATTCATCCAGTCTAGCCTTACGCATGACTTATTCTGCATATAAGTTGAATAAATAGGGTGACAGTATACAACCTTGTCGTACTCCTTTTTCCGATCTTGAGCCATTATGTTGTCCCATGTTCGGTACTGACCGTGGCGTCTTGCTCGACATACAGATTCTTTAGGAGGAGGATGAGGTGAACTGGTATTCCCATCTCTTTAAGGACATATCACATTTTATTGTTATCCACACAGTCAAAGGCTTTAGAATAGTCTATTAAGCTGAAGTAAATGTTTTTTTTGGAACGCTCTTGCTTTCTCTATTATCCAGCAGACATTGTGCCTCTTCCCCTGAGGAACCCGGCTTGCACATCTGGTAGTTCCTGGTCCATATATTGTTAGGTCAAGCTTGTAGAAGAGAGACAGAGACACAGACACAGACAGACAGACAGAGAGACAGACAGACAGACAGACAGACAGAGAGACAGACAGAGAGACAGAGACAGACAGACAGACAGAGGCAAGGGAGAGGAGACAGGCAAGGGAGAGGAGACAGGCAAGGGAGAGGAGACAGGCAAGGGAGAGGAGACAGGCAAGGGAGAGGAGACAGGCAAGGGAGAGGAGACAGGCAAGGGAGAGGAGACAGGCAAGGGAGAGGAGACAGGCAAGGGAGAGGAGACAGGCAAGGGAGAGGAGACAGGCAAGGGAGAGGAGACAGGCAAGGGAGAGGAGACAGGCAAGGGAGAGGAGACAGGCAAGGGAGAGGAGACAGGCAAGGGAGAGGAGACAGGCAAGGGAGAGATGGGGGAAAGGAGACACAAGGGAGGAACTAGACAAGGAGAGAGGCTCGCGTTGAGAGCTGAAGGTGCTCAGATTGGGTGGCAAACAGCATTGCAGAACTACAATTTTATTGCCGTCATTTTTGACGGTATTATTATTAATAATATTAAAATTATAATGGCTCATATGTGGTAATAATAATACAGTGCAACATTGCTAATAATACCCCGGTAATGTAATAAGTTACAGAAACGATTGTGCTCTTTCAATCACATATAATAGTTGTCAAACTACAAAATGTTGCCACGCAAAGCAAGGGCTGTAGTTCAGGCGGAAGGTGAAGGCTCATTGCAGGCCGCAAATGCAGACCCTCGTGAAGCGAGGGGCTGCATTTGCGGAGTCGGAGGCTCCCACATCGGCTGCAACGAGCCAAAGGTTCATTGCAGGCCGCAAATGCGGACCTTCGCAAAGCAATTTGCGGAGGTGGACACTCTAAGGCGCCTCACAAGCGGTTACAGCCACAGAAGCAGGACTTTGAAAAAAAAAAAAAAAACGCTAACACGCTATGACTAAATACGGACTTACACTACAAAAATACGAGCCGCTGGACTTCGAAAAAAAACATTACAAACTTGCAAAAATACGACCTTAACGGCCGAAACGCGCGCAGCGGAAAACAGTAAAAAAAGACTAAATACACACAGAACTAAAATAAAAAGCTTACCTACAGCATGGGGGGACACCCACGACGTCTGGAAGTGAGGTTACACCTCAATTTAAGTGCAATTTAATGAGTTTAGACACTCGAAAATCCCCTAAGCAAGAGAAGAAATGGCCACCGAAAAAAATTGAAAACAAGGCTACACGACCCCTAAAGACGTAAAACACCACCAAGCATATTTGACTTTTACTAAAAGCCGTCCAAGGTACAACATACACTATTAACAAGGACGCTTTATCAGACAAACCCTCCTACCACATACACATTCGCCGCCATTTTACAACACTAACTTACAGAATGCGGAAGTACACAGCTACACTAACTGCTTCCCCTCGCGCACGCAGCCTATTTACACTACACACTGCACACATTTCTGACACTTACACATCAGCTCAACAAATGTGCAAATCTACATTGGATGCTGCAGGAACATCAAAACAGATTGTTAGCTCTTCAGCACAATGCTTGCTGCATATATTAATTACAAATAGGTAATGTATATTAATTTATCATTTCATTAATCATAAAAACCTACATACACACAAAAAAACAACACTATCGTAACAAATGCCAAAGCCCTTCCACGCGCCCCTCACAAGGAGTGCCAACGGTGCTCATAGGACACAATCTACACAAAGGGACAGGCTTACAATAAGCGTAAAAAGAAGATCACCGTGGACCTTATAATGACAGCAAAAGCGCCTCTAATAAAAAAAATACACCAACCAAGAGGCTCGCAATGAGCTCCGAAAGGATCTCAGACCAACAAAAACACTGTCTGTGGCAAACAGCATTACCTGCCTTATAATTTTATTGCCCTGTCATTTTTGACGGGCAAGTCGCTAGTTCAAACATAAAAACCAACTCATACAAACAGCCTTGGGAGCCCGTTCTTACATACAGGTCATCTAAACCAGGGACAGTCTGCACTAATTTCAATGCCCCCTGTCCAATAAGCACAAAAATAAGGAACTTTATAATCCACCGTAGTTTAGAAGAAGAAAATTCTCATGTTTGTCAAGTATGTACCTAGCTAACACCATTAGAAGATTTATAAGCAATGCTCATAACAATTTAGTGGAAATCCGATGTTTAGTAAATTATGTTGGGGTATAGAAGCTGACATAACAGCCAAACTCCCTGTTTAAGGAATGAGGGGCAAGTACAGAACAGGGCAAGCTGGCTTTGCACGTTTATTTTTGACTGTGCTTCTGAGCATGTGCAGGGGAGGGTGGAAAGGAATCCAGTGCTACAACTTATCTACTGAAGCAACAATCCCTTTCCCTCCATCAGCCCTGAAGATATAAAATAAACAAATAGAATAATCATTTCCTCAAGCTCCAGTGTTATAAAGATTCGAGCATTCAGTCTTGTAAAATTTAGATTTTCTCTAAAACTGTATTATATTCATGATTTACATAACTACTATAGAAATGTAAAGGTTTATTTCTGTAGTGGTCCTAATGAACTGTAAAACAAATCATATTTGCAACAACCTATCAGAATTACTGCATAAACAAATGACTTACATGTAACAAACAACTTGTACAGGTCCGGCATCCTTTGGCCACTTTGTTCACCAGGCACGAAGTCTCCTAATCCAACCGTGGTCAGAGAAATAAAACAGAAGTACAGAGCATCAATGTAGTCCCAGTTCCCCTCAACAATATTAAATACGGTAGCAGGGATTAAAAAGAAGAGCACACACAAGAAGGTGATCAAAATGGGGGCATGGATCCACTCCAACTTCCTCTTGGAGATGTTGGAATGACGTTGAATGTTGTGAATGGGTTTATCCCGGAGAATGATAAGCAAATTTCTTGCACAGATGGAAAGGATGGACAATGTGAATGGGATTCCAAATGTTGAATAGATCAGACAAAAGACTTTTCCACCTAATGATATTGGAAAGGGGTGTCCATACCCTAAAAAATAAAGAAGAGTTTGATTATACCAACACATATAAGAGAAAAGTAGACAATTACTTGGAAAGGAGACATCTGCAAACTTTAATATAACTAGTTTTAAACTTTATATCCATGGTCCCTCCCAATGTATCAAGTAAATAAGCAATCACAACAATGGCAAACCTCTGTGCAAATCATTTTTTGTTTTTTGTTTTTTACACTTTGTAAAATAATAATTTAATTTTTTTTGTGTACTGAATACAAATATATTTTTAGAATTTCTCTATCACGTAGGGATTTTGAGAAACGGTGACTTTAAGTTTACAGTATTACATATATTTATAATTAGTAGAAAGATCTCTATTTAAATATTAGTCCTAGACACATTAATGGTCAGCAGTGTAATTTATGGATATTTAAAGAGAAGAGGGACAGAGAAGACACCTTTAGATCAGACTAAAAAATGTCATTCCCATATTACAGACCCATTTTTTAAGCCTCACTCCCCTGTACTCCTTTTGCCATTTACAGCTTTGAAAACATTTTTCGGGCTTGGAGAAAATGATCAATTCCCTCAAGCCTGCAAAGTGCATCCGAGTTAATGGCTTGAAAATTTGTATTTGTTTTAATGGCCACCATTTTTTTCAAACACGTAACTGGGAATCCATTGGGAGGCTGCCAAGACACCAATTGAATATCAAATTACCTTTCAACCTCACTTATGGACTCCCTGCCTTATCACCAAGTATCACTTCTTCTGGGGGTGTTGGCACAGGCAATTCTCCACTATGCAGCACTGGCCTGATGGCAGATGGTAAATTCGGATATATCACAGTGTAATTTATTTAGAACTGATGCCTGAAATGTTTGCAAGAGAAAAGTAACAATCTGTGGAGTGATCATTTTCTTCTCGCCAAATCCTTGGAACAGCAAAATTCATGTGCCGATAACTAGTTGACCAACTTGTGAGAAGTCTGACACAGGTACCACAACAAATATGAGGGGCCCAACTTTTATCTTGGTCACCGACTTTGCATCCAAAGTAAAGCTCATAACACTTTTTAATAAGTGGCGTAAAACCACATTTATGCTTTTTAAATATCACCTGACCGCAAATGTAGCAAAACGAGTCCGGATGATTAATACAATTTCTTGGCATTGTTCAACTTCGTATTATGAACATAAAATGTACATAGAACTACACAAATAACAGATACTCACAGCATTAGAGGTTTCAAGAATTAACTCTTTCCACTAACTGGCCAGGAGCGCTGACTCATACAATAAACAAGCAAACACATGACTCATGTCTCAAGAGCATCCTGTGTACGGATGAAAAATGTAATTATTTAAATAATGCTGTATGAATGTATTATATAGCACAATTTATTATTTTAAATAGGATATAACTTTGTTCTGTTACCCATAGTATTAGTTCTGAGACCATTTTCGAAATTAGCGAGATAAATTACATATAGCACAACCCTTATTTGCTCTGAGACAAAATCTTTGTTGATCAGTGTTATCAATTCCAGTTCGCCTAATGAGTAAAATATAAAGAAAATATTGGAACTCAAAGTTCTAATGGGACCCGTCAGGGTTGTCCATTATCTCCTTTAATTGTTGTCTTGATGGAACCTTTGGCAGAAGCCATTAGAATGAAAAAGAAAATTCATGGAATTAGAATTGGTGATTCTGAGCATAAAATCATGCTTTAGAAAGTCTTTACTACAGATTCAGGATTTAATAAATAAAATTGGTTTAATTTCTTACTACAAAATAAATTGGTCAAAGACGGAGGTATTAACGATAAATATAGACGAAGATGAAATAACTTCTCTGAAAAATATTTGGGAAATTACTTCGGAATAGAATTTTCAAAAAAATTGGAAAATCTAATTAAATTGAATTTTTTGAAATAATATGACAAAATTAAATACCAACTAATAAATTGGAAATCAAATAGATTATCCTGGTTCGGTAGAATAGTGTTAGATATTAATTTCCTCATTATGAAATAATTAGGTAAGAATATCATGATTATAAAAAGTATATCAGCTTGTTTTTCCTCTGGTATATTACTAGAATGTTTAAGTGCGTCATCTGTAGAATGTTTGCGTTAATGTTCTTTAAAACATCTGTTTCCTGTATCCTGTCTTTGTTTCAGAAACTAATGAGATACGAGATATCTATAGGAAGACGGATTTTGCTGAGTTAGACAGAAAAAAAAAAAGACACTTGCTTGCAAATATGTATTTAACACTATTTTCAACTAGCTGTGACGTGTGTTATGCTATATAAGATTCTGCCGCCCAAATAAATTCAGAGACTATTCTGATGGCACTGACTTCTGTGCATTATTTTCTCTCATTATATCTTGGTGCCCAGATATAATTGATACACACATCAGAATACATGATTACTCACTAATCTGATCCTATCAAATAGCAACCGTAAAGATGTCTATATTACCGTAAATAAATTAATTTGTTTAGATGTTTGCCTTTATCCGTTCCTGAAACTATAATTAAAAAATACCAAGCCTTGATAGATTTTTTCCCATTATATATAAATGAATCTAGAAGTAATTCAAGGATTGTTAGGAAGAGCTTTATAAAAGGAGGCATTGCGTTCCCTTGTGTTGAAGAATATTATATGGCTGCAATGCTATCTCATTTTATACCCTGGTCCGCTAAAACAAAAACAAAATAAGTGGATAACTATAGAACAATGTTTATTACGTCAATAATAATTAAAAACAGGGTTTAAATGGAACAAAAAATTAAACCTTTTGACAATTCCGTGTTCGGAAATGTCATTGTTAGGTCTAAGTAATGTTCTTAACTTGGCCTGTCTTCGTAATTGGGGTAATTAGAATATACAGACATTGGGAGATCTGTTCGATAAAGGTGAAATTAAGTATTTTTCCAAGATATGTGCTGATTTTAGTTTTCCATCGCCTAAATGGTTAGAATATGAGAGAGTTATTTTAAATTCGAAATATTTAATTACCTCAAATAGATCCTTAACCAATTCGAAAAGTTAGTACTTTATAACAACAGGAAACTTAATTTTTAAATGCTATGATATATTAAGAAAACAGGATAAGACTGAAAAATCTTCAGGTATGCTTAAATGGGAAAAAGAATGTAAAAACTTAATTGACCTGGAAAATTGGTCTAGAGAGTTTGCGTTCTCACAGAAAATTATTAAATATCAAGCATATAGAGAAGTCAATTTTAAAGTGATTCAGAGGTGGTACTTTGTCCCAGTAAAGATAGCAATTATTAACAATAATCCTAATAGGGGGCTTTGTAATCAGCAGGGGACGAACAAACATATTTGGTGGGACTGTGACCCCATTAAGAAACTTTGGAGTTTGCCTTATGAATATATTTCTAAAATTTGCAGTGAAATGGTTATTCTTGTTCTTATGGACAATAGGCTTAAGATGGAAGAACAAGCTTTAATTATACAGGTA